>OX030951.1:42400498-43142998 GCA_943735915.1 Pherbina coryleti | reverse complement strand
TTCCTTACTTTACTACATTCCTTACCTGTTCCCTGTTCCTTTGCTTACTATATTGCTTAACTGTTCTCTTGCCGTGCCCTTTTTACTTGACGAAATCTACAAATTTTCATTCTCCTCTTCAGATGCTGCAGCCGATTGAATGACACTTAAAATT
The DNA here is from genome assembly GCA_943735915.1 of Pherbina coryleti. Classification (NCBI taxonomy): domain Eukaryota; kingdom Metazoa; phylum Arthropoda; class Insecta; order Diptera; family Sciomyzidae; genus Pherbina; species Pherbina coryleti. The sequence goes on along the minus strand of OX030951.1, from coordinate 43,142,844 downwards.
GGCTTCATTCACATTTGTGACCACAAAAGTACACACAAAGACTCCTCAGATTGTGCACAAGTAGCATTTCATAATAAGTAGTCACTCGATTTTTTTGTTTGCTTTTATTTTTTAATTTTTTCGTTATGGCAAAAAATAAAAGTTGAAAAATTCAACATATTTTTTAATAAAAAAAAATGTAATCTACCCTTACGCAGACTTCTTGTGATATGCTTACTGCTTCCTTACCATGCCATCGATTTGAATTACGCAGAGCTTTGACGCAGCAATAACAGCAAAACAATATTAATAAGTCTAATCATCTTAAGCCAAATCCCTATGGTCGTCGGATGAAGGACATTTTCATTACTTTGGGATATTTGCACAATTTCAGAGAAATTCGGAGTTTTAGAAATTCAAGCAGCTCTTGTTATACAAGCAAAGTTTTGACATAACTTTTGACCACATTCTGTGATATTAAAGCATATTAAATCTGCTTGTGGGAGTATGTCTAAGTGTGTGTGCAAGATTTTGTTCAATTTCATTCTGCTGCTTTTAGATTCAATTTCAATTTAAATTAAAAAAGAATCCAATTTTAAGGAATTCTGTGAAAACATAACCCATAAAATCTTATTGGAAACTTTTTAAATCTTAACTTTTTTCGATTTAATAAAAAAGAAAGAATTTACTTTTTAAAACTGAGTAGTTTTTAAAAAGCTTTTAATCCTTTTTCCATCATATTGCTATTGTGGAAAAATCCACAACACATTCAAACTCAAGTTAATTAACGAAAATGCTCAACAAAATCAAATGAGCCAATTTAACATTTCAATAAATCATGTTAACATACGAGTATGTACATGTAAACATACAACAGCGTTGAACATGGCTGCATGTATTGAGTGCCTTTCGTAACGCACTTAATGCCATAGAAATTGACATACGAAGCACAGTGCTTTGTTTGGCCTATTTAGACGGAGACAAATCTGTAACTCGGGTTGTAGGGCACGAAATGATTTGAAATTTAAGGACTTAAGCTTTAAAGAAGCATATCTTCCTTGCGTGTAAATTTCCGATAGTCCTTGTGGACTTAAGCTTTTGGAAAGCATATCTTTCTTACGTGTAAATTACGTGTAAACCAATAGTTTTTGTGGAACCAAAGTTACAAAAATTTGTATGGGAAAAGTAGCTTTTTCGCTTCCCTACATAACGATTTCCCCAGTTTCTTTAAAATGGCATAACTCTTTAACAAAAAATTCCACAGAAACCGAAGACCACTTTTTGAAAACAATACTATTATGTTTATTAGTTTCATAGTACACCTAAAAATAATTTAACCATTATTTATGCATGTTTATTAGAGTACCCAAATGAGCAAAAATTTTTTTTTCTTCGCTCCCCGCGCATTTTCATAAAGAATGAGGGTAAAAAATAAGATCTGCAAAAAAAAATTTGTACCGCTAGTGGTAATTAGCCAGTCGGTTTTGAATTAAAGCCTCAAAATTGGGCTTAGAAACGGTTCAAACATGTATTGTTCTATAACTTTTGTAAAAAATATTAAAAGTGGTTAGTCTTTATAACGTAGAACAAAGAATAAATATGCAAATATTTTAGGCATAGTTTTTTTTATGTATGTGCCATATTTCGCGGTGTTTTAATTGCTTAAAGTTGAATTTTTCAAAAAATTTTTGGTGCAATTTTTGCTTAAATAATTTTCATAAATTTTAAAAGGATGATAAAATTGATTGGTTTAAAAAATCGTAAAGAAAATAAAATAGAGCTTAAATACCTTTTTTTTTATTTTAAATATATGTTTGAATAACCATAAAAAAATAATTTCAAAGTAAAAAAAATTATAGTGTTTTTTTTTATTTCAGTGATGTCTTCAAATTTCATAATAAAGTGAAAGTGGAATTCTAAGTCATGTTATTGCTAATACATTACTTTTATATTCTCTATTTAAGGGTCATGGTTATTTTAGTTTAATTCAATTTATTTGTAGTTATTACGAAAATCGAAGTATGATGTAATTTTCTTCAGTAATACTAATGGTATTCCCATTTACTATTTCCCATTATTCCCATAAGAATGAAGTATTCCCATTTTGCTAAGTTTTCGCTCTCATTCCTCCTGTCATCTAAATAATTTATATATTGGTTGTGTTTTTGGTTGTATAATAAATATTAAATAATATACCCCGTTTACGTTTTTTAAACGTAGGGGTATAAAAATATGAAAAGCAACGTTACATCTAGAAGTGTTTATTTAATTGGTAAGTATATGAAAAGGCGTCCGTGGCGTAGTTGGTTAAAGTGCGTGGCCGCTATGTCAAAGAACCTGTGGAGACCCAGGTTCGAACCCCAGCAGCGACAGAAAATTATTTGAATTAAAATAATTTTTCTGTACGGCCGCCACCTCTCTGCAGACAATGGCAAACCTCAGAGAGTAATCAAAATGCCATGTAAAGCTTCTTGAGAACAAGAACATTCTGTTCATCGCCGTTCGGAGTCGGCGTTAAACATGTAGGTTCTCGGTCAATTGTGTACAAACTTAATAACACGCACAACACAATTGATCATAAGAAGCTAGGTCAAAGTCCTTTCAAGGGCTGAAATGGCCAGTTATTTATTTTTTTTATTTTTTTCAAGTATATGAAAATGTTGTTTTTTGTGAGTTGAGTCGATATTAAATTGCAGATAAAAACAATTTCAGTCTCAGAATGCTTCTCAGTAAAAAATATGTTTTGGGAAGAATATTCTTTTTAGTTCAAGACGAAAACAAAATTTTAAAAGAAAGTGCTTCTGTTGTTAGAAATGAACTAATAAAAATGTATAATTCTTTTGAAATTCCAACCAAAAGAAAGAACGGTATAGAAAAAATAATCCTACGAAATTATTATAATTATAACAATATTCGGAAAAGCATAAACAATGATCGTGTTGGTGTGGTAATTGATGAAAAAATAAATGATAAAATCAATAAATGTATTATTTGATATTTCACATGTTAAAATGATGCTATGGAAACTTTAATAAAAACAAAAACAGAAAACGATCGATTTGTTAAATGAGCATCGCCGATCGATGGCGGCTGTACGTGTAAAGTTGAAGAAAGCGCTGGTACTACTGAGACAGAATCAGACACAGATGGATCTTTACGCACCTCCAAAAAAAATTAAAAGAGAACAAGTAGAAGAACCAGTCTCAAATTTGATAAATTAAGGTATGACCCAAGTTTTTGATAGATTTCAAATAAGTAACACCGGAGCTGCAATAGTTATTGGTCAAGCTGCATATAATTTAGGCCACGATGTAAGAACATTGCACATATCTCCAGAGCACATTAGAATGCAACGTTTGAAACGTAGGCAAAATATTTTCCAAAATATAAAAAAACAAAAACAAAAGTCATACCTTAATTTACCAAATTTGAGACTGGTTCTTCTATGTACTTGTTCTCTTTTAATTTTTTTTCTAGCACTTCTAGATGTAACGTTGCTTTCCATATTTTTATACCCCTACGTTTAAAAAACGTAAACGGGGTATATTATTTAATATTTATTATACAACCAAAAACACAACCAATATATAAATTATTTAGATGACAGGAGGAATGAGAGCGAAAACTTAGCAAAATGGGAATACTTCATTCTTATGGGAATAATGGGAAATAGTAAATGGGAATACCATTAGTATTACTGAAGAAAATTACATCATACTTCGATTTTCGTAATAACTACAAATAAATTGAATTAAACTAAAATAACCATGACCCTTAAATAGAGAATATAAAAGTAATGTATTAGCAATAACATGACTTAGAATTCCACTTTCACTTTGTTATGAAATTTGAAGACATCACTGAAATAAAAAAAAACACTATAATTTTTTTTACTTTGAAATTATTTTTTTATGGTTATTAAAACATATATTTAAAATAAAAAAAAAGGTATTTAAGCTCTATTTTATTTTCTTTACGATTTTTTAAACCAATCAATTTTATCATCCTTTTAAAATTTATGAAAATTATTTAAGCAAAAATTGCACCAAAAATTTTTTGAAAAATTCAACTTTAAGCAATTAAAACACCGCGAAATATGGCACTTACTTAAAAAAACTATGCCTAAAATATTTGCATATTTATTCTTTGTTCTACGTTATAAAGACTAACCACTTTTAATATTTTTTATAAAAGTTATAGAACAATGCATGTTTGAACCGTTTTTAAGCCCAATTTGGAGGCTTCAATTCAAAACCGACTGGCTAATTACCACTAGCGGTACAAATTTTTTTTTTGCAGATCTTATTTTTTCCCTCATTCTTTATGAAAATGCGCGGGGAGCGAAGAAAAAAACATTTTTGCAAATTTCATATATTTCATGGGTGCTCTAATGTTTATCTATATATTTAAAAATATATAGATTTTTTATGTAAATTTCTTTTTATTTTTTTATAAAATGGAGAATCTAAAAGTGTCTGTACTTTGTCTAGGTCTTGAAATTTTTACTAACATAAGCTTATTATGTCTGTTTGTAAAATCAAAAGTGATTAGGTTGTTCAAGACGGTACATCATATTTATTTTAAATTTTTTTGTGTAGTACCAAATTGTAACCTCTATGGCCGTTCCACATAGGCATATTTCATCGGTTTAGGCGGCCAAAATTATTTTATTAGGTAAACAGTTTCTAATCATGTATGTTTTCCGATTTTTGGTATCCTTAACCCTGTACGACTATTGGGTCATATAGACCCACCCCAAACTTTTTTGTAGGTAACCATTAAAACCGTTTTGTTGCAACAATATTCTTAATTGATGTTTTTTTACTGATTTTTTTTATCCTTAACCCTGTGAGAACAATGGGTCATATATGACCCACCTAATTTTTTTTTTCAAGTAAATCTTAAACTATTTTTTCTATACCAGAAGTGATGTCTGTTTTCAATTTTTTACTTTTCTTAACCTTCTATCGGTGTTGGGTCATATATAACCCAAGTGATATTTGTTTTTAGTGTCATTCTATTTTTTGAAATTCGCAAAAATTGCTTGTTTTTAACTGTAAAATTAAAATAAATTGCTTGTAAGTTATATTCTAAGTAAGTAAGTAAGATATCAAATTGAAAGTACTATAGCAAACTGATCTGTGGTTTGCAAATACATAGCTTAAGGTTTATTTATTGGATATTTAAACTTACCTGATTCTTGAGATTCCAAGAAAAATATGTAATTCAAAGAAATAATTGAATTTTATAACGTTTAATAAAAAAACACAAATAAAAACATTCGTTTTTTCAAGTGTACGGTAAGAAAAGGGTAAGGGTAAGTAAGAAATACTACTAACTCTGTTAAGTAAGCATATATTTGACGTCTACTTTTTAATTCGATTCGATTGTAGCTTATTTCGTTTCTAAGATATAGCGCAAAATATGTTTAAGTTGTATGGGAGCTACCACGTCTACTTGTCCGATTGCGTGTTAATTTTGAGGATTGTTTAGAAGTTACATAACTGACGTCTACTGTTGATTTCGATATTGTAGGTTATTTCGTTTCTAAGATATAGCGCAAGATGTATTTAAGTAGTATAGGAGCTACCACGCCCACTTGTCCGATTGCATCTTAATTTAAAGAATTGTTTAAAAGTTACATAACTGACTTCTACTATTGATTTCGATATTGTACATTTTTTCGTTTCTAAGATATAGCGCAAAATATGTTCAAACTGTATGGGAGCTACCATGCCCACTTGTCCGATTGCAAATTAATTTTGAGGATTGCTTAGAAATTACATAACTGACGTCTACTATTGATTTCGATATTGTAACTTATTTCGTTTCTAAGATATAGCGTAAAATGGTTTTACTTTGTATGGGAGCTGCCACGCCCACTTGTCTAAAGTTTCTTTAATACTTTTTTTTTGTTCTTTCCTATAGCTTAAACATCGAAAACTATCAAAAAATCTAAAAAAATAATTTTCTCCGTCTAACTTGTATGAAACGAAACACTGTGCGTCTACAACGTACTACAACGAAACACGTAATAAATAGAACAATACGCAATGTTCAACATTTTCGCATAAATATTTTTTACCAACGTTTGAGTGAGTGAAGATCATGCAGTATGAATGTAATGCTGATTTGTGAGTATATGTAACGTTAAATAAAAATGCACACATTCATACATTAACACATTAATAGGCCCACCTGCTCACATCCTGCTCAAACACCAAATTACAACACATTAATTAATCGATAAGTTGCAAATTAATCATGCTCTCAATACACATACATTTGTGGGCGGCGTTGTAGTGGGCGTAATAAGCCAACAAAGTGTAGGCAATAAAAACCTGAAGAACCACAATAAGCAAGCACACAATTCGATGTGGCAGAGAAATAACAGTAAAACAGGCCTTCAATAGCGAATTCACAGCCACACTTAAACAGCTCTACACACATAACATACAAATAAAGATATGGCGCTTTCAAGCTTACTCACACACACACACACACGCGCTCCAATACACAAGTGAATGCTGCAGATAAGTACTCATCTACAGATTTTTTTTATTATTTATTGAATAATGCGTTTTCTGTGTGTCTCTTCTACGTTCTTCGTAACTGTTAAGCTGTCACGTTGTCACGTGCTTGTGTGCGTTTCCTCAGATATTAGCTGACAATGCAGAGCAACATCATGTGTGTGTTTAGTATGTATGCTTTCGATAGTAGTTTTGTTGCCACATTATTTGCAGTCGGCTGAAAGCATTGAGAAGCAATGAAAAGTATCGCCAAGGCAGCAATTACTGCTTTACTTAAGTAGTGGCATGTTCTGCTATGTGCGTGTATGTGTGTGTGTGTGGTTGTTGAAATGAAATTCTGTCTTTTAATTATATATTGAATGTATGCAATTGTTGTTTGTGGTATCAGCTGCATGCCGATGCAAATATAGAGTATTGGTGTCAATATTGAATATCACTTTGTAAAATTAATTAAATGAAATAAAATAGAACTCATACGCCATGGAGCACATGTAAAGGAAAAATTCTTATAACCTTGAGAACTTAAATAGCAAGAATTGAAATAAGATGCAGAATATGTAGAAGGCTTTCAAAGAATCTATATCTTTGTCAAAGATGGAATTATTATATTGTTCATTTTGTAATTACACTGAACAACAAAATCAGTTTTTTCCAAAATCACAAGGTTCCGACAATGGATTCTGGTAGAGTGGATAAAAAGTCAATATACGTGTATCGGTGTTTTGAAAGTTTACGTATGGGTCTTATTTTAGGGAGAATTTAAGTTACCCTCTTTTTGAACATTCTTATAGTGAATCGGCATAGGAAATTATGTTATCCTTACAATTTGGGTATAGGATGTGTTCTGAGGATTTATGTAAAATATTACGAGGCATATTTTTGTGAAACATTTTAACCCCCTCACTTCTCAATTAATGAGCCGTTTTTGACCCAATTTCAATTTTTGTTTTGATTTTGCTTTTCAAAGTTTTTTGTTTGAACCTAATGGATCCTATCAGCCAAAGTGCAGCTGGTAATGTTCGTTGCTATTGCTAAGCATGATGTGCCAAATTCGTAAAATACTTTTTTTATAGAAAATAACCCCCTAAAACCAAGTTTTGTGCGAAATTTTAGCATCAATTCTGAAAAAGTACGATATTAACCCTTAAACATATTTAAAGTTTTGACTTATTTCTGGCATTTCAGTCAAATTTTCAGCTTTGGTGTATTCTAGGACTAATAGTAAAGTTGTATGACAAATTTTTTTGTCGAACACGTTAACCCGTTATATCCTTGTTTTATGTATGTTTTTACCTTTTATCAAAAAATGGTCAAAAAATACCCATAAAATGAGAAGTTAGGGGGCTAAAATATTCCACAAAAATATTTTTGTAGTATCTATGTATATAATATTTTTGTTTGTTTGTATGTATGTATGTATGTTTGGAATAGACTCTTAAACTTCTTAACAGATTTTAATAAAACCTATATCAAACGATGCCTTAAATTACTGCGCTGAACATAGGCAATATTAATTGTGCCACGCCCCCTTTTACCGCCCAAAAATCAATAAAAATGCTATATTTCAAAGCGTTTCTGCCGTATAAGACTAAAATTTAGTAGTTTAGTTTGTATGCTGACTTTCGGCAACTTTACGAAAAATGGGTTGCCACACCCCCTTTTACCGCCCACAAATCAATAAATGTGCTATATTTCAAACGGTTTCGGTCGAATTAAACTCAAATTTTGCAGTTAAATTTGTATGCTAACTGTAGGCAACTTTATGAAAAATTGGCTGACACACCCCTTTTTACCGCCTACAAATCAATAAAAATGCTCTATTTCAAATGTTTTTGGTAGTATTTGACTAAAAGTATGTAATTTATTTTCTATGTTTACTGTAGGAAATTTTGCCAAAAATGGATTTCCACGCCCCCTTTTACAGACACAGATCAATAAAAATGGTATATTTCAAACGGTTTCGGTCGTATTGGACTAAAATTTGTTAGTTTGGTTCGTATACTTACTCTCAGCAAATGTATTATAAATGGGTGTAGTCTGACTAGAGCAATTCTCACTATTCATAAATAATTATAATTCCTCAGATGTAAATGCTTTTATAATAAAATATGTTAGGTTTAATGATGAAATTTATTAAGAAGGTGCAATGTATCAAAATAAACCATTAGGAAAAATGTTGGTGCGGCTGGCCTTAATCCACGCCCACTGGGATCAATTTCTATAATTTTTTTTCCCTTTTACCGCCCATAAATCAATAAAAATACTATATGTCAGACGGTATCTGTCGTATTGTATTAAAATTTGGTAGTTTAGGTCGTATCTTTACTGTCAGCAAATGTACTAAAAGTGAGCGTAGTAGCACTATAGGTACGACCACTTTTCTGAAATCATTATAATTAACGAGGTTTACAGCTGTTGATAGTGAAACTTGGTATGTGGGTGCCATGAGTCCAAGTGGCGAAAAATTTTGAAATTTCTTTTTTTGCTTTCTACACAAATTATTAATTTTTACGTAATTATAGGAACAAATAGAATTTTCAAAATTTTTAGCCCTTTTCTTGCTACGCCACCATCTATTAAATAAGAAATAGATACATCAATTATTCAGTTTGGACAACGTTTACCTGGTCAGCTATTTAGTAAGTTAAGCAGAGTTTCCAAAAACAAAACAAATAAGATTGAATAAATTATTTTTTCAAGCAAAACTTATATAAATTTATCCAACTATGAAAAAAGAAAACAGAATCTATTGATCCTAGACGAAATTTTTAAAAATTTTTAACATATTTTTAAAAATTTGTTGTTCCTTCTTTAATTTAATTCAACTCAAATTAAGGATGATTATATATCCAGAGGCCGAAAAAAGGGCATGTTTGTGAATTTTTTTAAGAAAATCTAAGGGATATTTTTAAATGAGGGTTTTAAAAACATGCATATTCACGAGTGTGTTTAGTTTTTTTTTATTAAAAAAAAAATTAATATTAAGGTAGTTACAGCATTTTTTGTAGAGCGCTGTAAAAAAAAGGTGAAATGCGGTGACCAAGATTGCTCCTCCTAAATTCATCTGAAACAAAAAAATTAATATTATTAAACTAGATACTTTAAAACCGTACTTGTCATAGCCGATTTTAAAAATATTGATTTTTCACAAAATGTCGGATCCGAAAGTAAAGTAACGATTTTCGACCAGAAATTCGTCATTATTTTGCCTATAACTAATGAAAGAAGCTACGAAAAAAAAACTCCTATGACAAATACGAGATTATTATGAATAAAATAAGTCTGCAAAAAAATCAAAACGATCGGGCCACTGAGTTTCGAGAAATCTTGGTCACCGACTTTGAAAACATGGTTTCGAGAAAAACGCGTTGTAAAATAAGGACCAGCACGGTGCGCTCTCAAAGGCGGTTCACTCACTAGGCTATAACTTTGTTATTTTTTATATATCGGCTTGAAATTTTAACCACATATTCTTTAGACTTGAATTTTGTAAGAAAAGTTCTGGGTTATAATCCCTTAAGCCAATCCGAACAAGGTCGGGTACCCTGCTAGTTTTACATAAATCCTCAGAACACATCCTATACCCAAAATGTAAGCATAACACGATTTCCTATGCGGATTCACTTTAAGAATGACCAAAAAGGTGGAAACTTAAATCACCCCTAAAATAAAACTCACATGTAAACTTTCAAAACGCCGAAACACGTGTATTTTTTTTTTGTCCCCTTTATCAGAATTCGTTGTCAGAATTTTGTTATTTTTTTTCGTGTTGAACAGTGTTATTATTACAAAGCAGTTCACCAATACCAAAATTTCTTTTATATTTTTTTTTTTTTCTGTTTGAGCAAGAAACTGATTTCCCTTAATTCAAGGTTTCTAATCATGTCTTCTATCTTCTAATTAGCCCATCTCAGCAGGATTTTAAGAAAGTTGACATTCAAGACCAACAAATTATCCCGATTGAATTTAATTTTGGAGCATTCAGGGACCAAATCTGCTATGGTTGAAAATTGGTCTAGTTATAAAGTACCTCAGACCTACCTTATTTATTTATTACGAAGGCAATTTGGGAAATTAGTGAATTTTTTAATTTCCCGGGTAGTAACTTTAAATGCAACACCGATCCTGTCAGTTACTCTCTAAATAGACTACTGTCAAAATTTCAGCTCGCTGCGACGCTTATTTTGTGTTTGGCAGCCATTGACAACAGACGTTCTTATGAATTTTGGCGAAAATGGGAAAAAAGTGAAAGTCATGTGATTATCAAGCATTATTTTTTGCTTGATCAGCCAAACCAAGGAAAGACTTGGTAAAAACTATGGGGACACTGCACCATCGATTGGAATGATTCACAAGTGGTTTACTGAATTCCGATGCAGTTGTACAAGCACAAGCGACGCCGAACGTTCTGTACGCCCAAATGAGGTCACCACACCAGAAATGGTCACTAAAATTCATGATATCGTGTTGGCCGATTGCAGAGTTAAAGTGAGCGAGATTGTGGAGGCCGTACGCATCTCAAACGAATGGGTGTGGAACATTTGGCAAAATCATTTGGATATGAAAAAATTATCCTAGAAAAATCTCTCGACCATAAACACGATCGTGTGGCTGATTCAAAGGCGTTTTTGACGATGTTGAACAAAGACAAGAAGGATTTTTTCCATCGATTAGTAACCGTCAATGAAAAATGGATCCATCTCTACACACCAGAGACAAAGGAACAGTCGAAACAGTGGACTTCACCGACCGACCGTGCTCCGAAGAAGGCGAAGACGGTGCTATCGGCCAGAAAGGTTATGGCGATGGTAGTTTGGGATAAACGTGGTATAATCTACATCGATTACCTTACACCGAAAAGAACAATCAATGGCGAATAGTATGCAGCCGAATTAAACCGTTTCAATGATGCCTTGAAACAGAAACGTCCCCATTTGGCAAAATTCCATGAATAGAAGTACGAATTGCTTCCTTCTTTAGCATATTCTCCAGATTTGGTCCCCAGCGACTATTTTCTGTTTCCAAACCTGAAGAAATGGCTCGGTGGAAAGAGATTCACCACCAAAGAGGAGCTCATCACCGAAATAGAGGCCTATTTGAGGACCTTCCGAAAACGTATTTTTCGGAAGGGATAAAAAAATTCAAGGAACGTTGGACGAAATGTTTCGAGCTAAAAGGATACTTTATTGAGACAAAATATTTTTTTTTTTTTTTGCCGTAAAAATCATTCTTTGTTTCATTTTTCACAGAATTATCAAACGGCCCTTTTATCAAACTATAAAAGTCCAATTTTATTTTTATTTCACGTATATTCTCTAGACTGTTGAGATGCTCAAAATAAGACTCTTTCATCAAAATTAAAAAATTTTTATTTTCCTTCCCTTTTTCCTCTTATTTATAGCTTAACTCATTTTCAATAAATTTTTCAAAAAAAGCTCCAGATAAGTTTATTTTAGTATTGAGGCAAACATGACATTCTAGCAAATAAATTGAGGGACTTGTTGAGCAAATTTACCTCTAATGAGTTCCGTTGTGAACTTCTTGGTCAAAACAGACAGAGGACAAAACCCGCAGTGAATTGGAAGAAGATCTTCTCAAGACAATGCGTGAAGGTCAGGAAGGCGATCCTCAAATGGCAACGTGTCTGACTACTTCAACCTGTTGAGGCTAACATCATCCATGTTGAAATCATCTCAAGTCGATTCAAACCTCTCCGTGATGTCCTCTAGAAACGACAAACTGGCAACCTTTAGTTTGGCGGCTTATCTGAGCAGTGGTGTTCCTGCCTTTAAACAGTTTTGCGTCAGATTTGAAGCCATACGTCGGTATCATGTTGTCAACAGCAATTTGTATACCCGTGATCTCTTCGAGTTCCGACCGTTCTGCCCTAAAGCAGGGACAGACGAAAATTACGTGCTTTGCGTCTTCGGGTATGTCAGGAGGCCTTCTTGGCAGTTAGGATCGCCCATAATGTGGAACCTGTTTAGGTACTGACGGAAACATCCGTGGTTGGTAATTAATGCGTTATATAATAGTCCAGCGAACCATATTTACGCGACAGCCAATCGTGAATTCGTGGACACACAGTATAAGTTGGTACGTCAATCTACCATTTTTAGCTCGCTCCCAACGCGATTACCATTCCTCAATAGCGCGAGCCTAGCTTCACTCGTGGGTTTTATATCTTGCTGGGCATACAACCGTCTCATATCCGACGCCCGGATATCAACTGTCATCTTACCAGCAATGACTCCAATAGCTACGTCTGAGACCATCCTATAGGCACATGCTACTCTTAACGCACTTAGTCTGTTGACCCTTCTCAGTGGTTCAATGGCTGGATTTTTTTGCATCTGCCCATATTGGTGAAGCATATAGTAGCACGGAATCTACCACAATTGACAGTAAAATTATTCTTTCTCGCAATATTTCGTAATATAAGCGTAAGTGCACCATTTATAGCTCTCGCCTTATCTGCCGCTGCCAGCAAATTCGCATTAAAGCTCAGGCGCTGGTCTATGAGGACCCCGAGATATTTAATGTGAGGCTTTGATGTTATATCATAGCCCCCGACATTGATGACTAACTGCTCACGCTGCTTTTTTGGGGTAACAAGTACCAGATCAGTTTTATGCGCTTCCAGTTCTAGACCAGCATTTAGAATCCAGCGTCTTACGTGCGCGATGGCGTTGTTGCAGGCTATGGAGAGCTTGTCGGTGCGCGGATTATGCGCAGCAGGTAGTTAAGTACATCGAAACCAACTAATGCCTGGATTATTCGCTCCCAGTTTGCAGAATTAAAGGCATTTCGCACGTCAAGTATGACAATGGCGCAGTATCTGCGAGTGGCTCTCGTCCCCTTGAGTGCGTTACGTGCATCTGGCTCACGCTGCTGATAGCATCGACAGTTGGTTGTGTGATAGACCTGCTTCTCCTTCCAAGTTTGCCTGAAGTCTGATCAGGCCCGTAGACAAGGGGGGGGTTTTTAGGGTTAAAACCCCCCCCTTATGGTCCAAAAAGTATAAAAAAATAATATATCAGCATTAATATAAATTTGCCAATTTGCGGATACTTGCTACGTCTTTTTTCTCTTACATTGCAAACTGCAAGTGTAAACAGCAACAGCGAAAACATCAACATGCTTAAGTTTCGAAAAAAGTTCGATACATTCAATTGAACTTTGTCTACCATCAGCAATTTAAGAATTTATTGCGTTAACAGGTATTACGTGAAAGTGGTGAAATTTTGATTGAGTTTCGTTAGATAAGTTTAAGAGTTTCTATTGTTTTTTACTGTACCAAATTTTACTGTGCCAAAACTACAAAAATGATTCTACTTAATAGGCTGCAGAAACCAGAAGTAAAAAAGGCTAGAACGGTGAAAAGTAAGTGCTTGATTTAAATGATATTTTTTTCCTTTATCAATGCATAAATGCGTAAAAAAGTTGCCGAACATTTCTGAATGTTTGAAAGCTGTGTTTTTTTTTTTGTAGCGTGTTTGCATTGATTGAATATTAATGGATTAACTTTTTGCTTGATGCGGAACCGAAAAAATCCGAATAATATTATATTTCATCTGTATTACAGAAAACGTTCAAGGAACTTTGGAATCTGAAAAGTCTTCAGAACTTCCTTTGTAACCTGCAGTTGAAGAAAGCTTTAATGTTGACAGCTATGTGGAAAGCGGTAGTACAAGTTGTGGTATTAATATTTTACTTTTAATGTTTTTAACTCTAAGTTTGTGTGTATGATTGTAGAAATTGTTCCAGAAATATCATTTGATTCATCGGAACTACCTTCGACTTCGAGAGTATATCAATGTCCAAATAACGATATTTCCAAGTTGATGAGCAATATTTCCGATTCGAACCACCTTGAAAGTTTTCAAAGCATTTATGTGCCTCCGCAAATTTTAATTTTCCTGCCAGCGGTTCTCGCAAACTCCGATTTAAGCATTCTTGGTTGAACCGTTGGCATTGGTTGGTTTACTCCAAATTGGAAAATGCAGCTTATTGCAAGTTTTGCGAATTTTTTAGCACTGGTTTTGGAGGTGCAGGATCACAACCTCTTGGTAATTTTACCGAATGATAATAAAAACTTTTTAAAATTTTCTAACCTTTTCATTGTGGCCTTAACAAAAGTCAGGAAATACAAGAAAATGTCGTTATTCTAATCGTGGTTATTTTTATATAGAATTTTAAACCGATATAAGTTTGCAAGTAAATTATTACAATAATAATATAAGAGGGTTAATTATCGTCATTTTAGAAGTTTGTCTTGAAAATTTTATTTTTTTAGCGTCTTTCTGTATTCCAAAATGACAGTGCAACAATAAGCAAGATATATAGCCGAAACATTGAACTCAACAAACGACAGTTTTAAAATTATAGAACACACGTTTTTATGTTAAATGGGTGTGCATCCTTAAGCATACATAGGGGTTGAATTAACAAAAAAAAAAAAAAAAAATAAGAAGACTTAATTCTATATATATAAAAATCAAATGCGTGTGCGTTAGTCTTGCTAAGGCTCAGAAACGGCTGGGTCGATTTTAATAATTCCTTTTTTGTATTGTTTGCCTTAATACAGATGTGGTTTTGAAAGAAAGAAAATTACAAAAACTTCAAGGAACAGCGGAAAAATGGAAAAAATCGAAATTGGTAATTTTGCATGGGAATTGCCACATCAGACTACTTTAAATAGCCAACAAATCTTAACGGCTGGACGGATTTAACTCAAATTCGGCACACACATTACTTGAATCCTAGATTAGATTATGGCATACTTGGTTTTGACCACGCTCCTTTTTCTGCCCCTTTACAAGGAACTTTATTAGCGAAACTGCGTCTAAATAATTAAAAGAAAATTCTGTCAAAAAACATTCACATATCTTCAAAATTGCACAAAATTTTAGTACAGCGTCTTTTTCTAATAACTTCGCTTCCTTAGAATAACAAAAAACTACCAGAAATTCGTATTTCTTACTTTCGATGAAAATAACTCCGTTTTTTTTTTTAATATATTTCATCCAATTTCTTTTCGTTGATAAATTCACTTTAAGCACTTAATAAACCATTTTTGAAGAAAGCTCCAACGTATTAATTTTTTACTCCAAAAATCACAAAAGCTATCATTTCAATAAATAAAAAAACGCTTTAAAAAAATTACTTGTTTGCCCATTGTGAGGATCGATCCTTAGACCACCTCATGGATTCAAAACTAACAGTTGGGCTGACTATTTTTATTCAAATTGAAATGTACTAAAAAAATTTTATAATAGAATTCGCAATAAAATGATATGACAGCACAATCTTTTGAATTCGAATAACAGCAGCCTATTACATTCCGTGTTAATATGGGATATTGGAGTGTTTCATTCAATCAATAATTGAAATTCGATTGGCACCATGTGTTATCGATCATGAATGTTCGATAAAAAATTAATTTTGGGTGGAATCGTGATTGCTCGAATTTAGGGCGGGACGAAGTTTGCCGGGTCCTCTAGTATACATATATAAAATAAACAAAAATAAAGTAAATTAATTTTTGTTTTATGTATTTGGTGTACAAAAAAGTTTTAAAGTGTTTTTTTTTTCAAGTTTGTCGCTTTATTGTGAAAAATTTGTTACAAATTCATTTTTCAAAGTATTGTCCATTTCTAGCCACTGTTTTTCCCATCTTTCTGGTAATTATATAAAAAATACCTTTTCATTTATCAATATCAAAAACTATCGATATTTTTTTAATCCAAACCCCCCCCTTAGGCAAATCCTGGCTACGGGCCTGAGTCTGATACACACCATTCTCTCTGGAAGTTTGCCCACCGAATCCAACATGCAGAGTGGTCTGTTGGATGGCAATTTCCCAAGCTTAAGTAATAGTACCAGTCGCTGCTTCTTCCATGCTGACGGAAAGGTACCCTCCTTAAGGCACTCGTTATATTCGAGGGCAAAGATATCCGGCGTGGTTACGTGCGTCTGGATCACGCTGCTGATAGCATCGACAGTTGAGCGCGCTCGTCAGAAACCGTACTGGTTGTGTGATAGGCCTGTTTCTCCTTCCAAGTTTGCCTGAAGTCTGTCACACACTATTCTTTCTAGATGTTTTCACGCCAAATCCAACATACAGAGTGGTCTGGTTGGTCTGGATGTTTCCCAGGCTTAAGTAATAGTACCAGTCGCTGCTGCTTCCATGCTGACGGAAAGGTACCCTCCTTAAGACTCTCCTTATATACGCGTGCATAGATTTCCGGCGTGGCACGAACAGCGGCTTTAAGTGCTTTGATAAATCTAAAAAGAAATGCAAATGTAATTAACTTCATTTCACACACAAACACAATAATTAAGCATTAATTAATAATCATAATTGAACTCAATATTCTCAACAAGTTTGTAAAGTTTATAAAAAAATATCATCACATGGTATATTTTTTAGGAAAATCACTTAACCAAATTTTCGCTTTCTGAACTTTGAATAAAATTCCATAATCCTTTGTATTCAAATAACCGAGCACTTAAGTTGCATACATTTCAGAGTGTTTTTGGAAAAAAGTAAAAAGTTTTGAACAAAAAAAAATCAAAAAAAAAATTTCAAAAAATGATGAATGTACCAAGTAGCAAGGACAATCCATTATGACAGAAAAAGCAACAACTCACAAACAAATTTAACTTGCATTTTTATCATCTATTTTGTTTGCTTTACCAAAAAGAATGCAATTATAAAACGATGCACGTTGTCACAAAAGCTCAGCATAACACTCTCTCCCACAATATAAGCAGCATAAATAATTCATAACTTTTTTCTTAAACACCGCCTTGCAATCTGCTACTGAACACCGTGCATTGCATGTCACAAAGTCGTGGAGATAGAAACTTGTGCCATGTACCACCACAGTCGAAGAAGCGGTGTAGCGTGTACCAAGAATATGATATGCTGTGTGCATCTAGCCACAGACACACAAGCACACACACACACACGCACATATATATATTCTTTTAGAGTGTAGCTGCAAGCACTTGAAAGAAAGTTGGCTGCCACCCGGTGCCAGGTGCACACTTGTGTGTGTCTGCGTGTGAGTGTATGCAACAAATAATTGCAAATTCTGTAGTAGTGTTTGTATATGCGTGTGTGTGCGTGTATATGCAACAAAACTTTGCATATAATGCCATTAAAATGTGTGCTGCTTCCAAGTCCCGCTCGCACAATCTAGCTTGCCGCCAACCTCTTGTCACAACTTCAAGTACTGCACAACCAGGCGCACCTCTGCAGCTACATCTTGGCCTAGTTTGTCTGGCCTCCTCTAAACTTAAATATTCGACATCGTTTTGTGTGAATGGGCGGAAGCAGAAATTATTATCACAGCGTATTAATGTGAAGATGATGATAATAAAATGAGGACAGTTCTTGTTGTAAATAAATGCTGGGTGGTTTCTTTTCTCATCCGGTTGGCCATTGAATGGTGAATAAGTTTGATAAAGCGACATAAATTATGAATTTTTCTAAAGCAATTTATATCGCTATTGAAGTGGAAAACAAAGGAACACCATGGCGTATGAGTGATTTAAATGGCAGCTAAATTAAAGTTAATCATACGCCATGGTATGCTCATAAATCGTTTAAGCTTTATTTTGGGCTTGCTATTATTAAGGATATCTATTTATATTTAGACATGAATAGAAGAAAATGATGCTGGTTTCGTAGAAACTCTAAAAATAAACCATTCAACAAAATATAAATGAAATTTTAACACATAATTTTTCTATATTTCCCCTAAGGGTCGTTGAAATTTAGAATGCATTTTTATTTAAGCTTTTTAGCTGAAACAGCATAGGTTGTTACCACGCTAATGACAGACCGAACTTAATATCGTGATATCTTTTACCTAATATATATATATATATATGGCATAACACATGACATATGACATGACATATTACTTGACATATGTCATGACATATTTTATGACATATGACATACATATGACATGGCATATGACATGACATATAACATGACATTTGATATGACATAACATATGATATGACATATGAAATGACATATGAAATGATATATTAAATGACATATGAAATGACATATGATATGACATATGATATGACATATGACAAGACATATGACATGACATATGACATGACAAATGACATAATATATGAAATGACATATGATATGACATATGACATGACATATGATATAACATATGACATGACATATGATTTGACATATGACATAACATATGACATGACATATTACATGACAAATGGCATGACATATGACATGACATGACATATGACATGACATGACATAAGACATGACATGACATGACATATGACATGACATATGACATGACATATGACCTGACATATGGCCTGACATATGATCATGATATATCATATGGCATGTTATGTGTGGTATTCTTGCACATGACAGGACATATTACATGATATTTGACATGACATATGACTTGAAATTGTTACATAAGCTATGTCATATGTGATATTCTAGCTCATATACCCGTCATCAGTCGGAGCACTACTTTAACAAACGTACAACTATCTTCTTTTCGTTTTAATTCTTCTTTTTTTCAAAATATGTGAGATGAAATATTAGAAATGGTCCACTTGGATTAAATGCGGATCTAGTTGGGTCATTAAACCTTTTTTTGATTGCATACATTCAAGGTATTTTTACCAAATAGGTTTCACTGGGAGCATTTATGAAAAATATATTCCAATGGGTTTATCAATGAAACCAGTTAGCTTATTGGAATTTTTTTTAATTCTTAGAACTATTCCAAAAGTTTCTACTTGGAATATCTATGGAACTAATTGGGTAAAGAACTTTTTAAGATTCTGTGGATTTTAAGGCCAAAAGGCTTCCCATGGCGCAACATAATTAGATAATGATGCACCTGTTCGTTCAAAAAAAAAATGTTATCTTTGTAGTCCACAATGTATACATATTTGTTTAAGGACTTTATAGAATCCAAAAAGTTTTAACCCGGCGTTAGTGTGGTGGAAAAAAGTCACGCCATTAGTGTGGTGGGGTATGACATACCCCAAAAGTATAAGTCGTATAAATACTACAAAAAAAAATTTATCGAAAAAATTCAAATAGCTTCTCATTTCTTCATTGATTTACTGTTAAAAAAATAATATTTAAAGTGCGTTGCAGTTGAAATAAAAAATAGTTTTATTGAAACTTACATATACTACAAAGAACATATTGAAGGAAATAAGGTCTCTGGGGTATGTCATACCCCACCACACTAACGCCGGGTTAATGGCATCACTGCACCTATAAGCTCAAAAGACTTCGGTTGCAAATTATCCGCAAAAAGTTGATCTATGATTCAACAAGTTCTAGAATATTCCGCTGGAACCTAAAAATTAATCAAAAAATAGCGATTTTTGTCCAGGGAGTTCATAAAACCCATTACAATTCGGGACTTACTCGGGAACACTACAATTCCTTCTTTTCAATCTTGGCATTCATTACCATGTATGACTCATAAACGGGCTCAGGACCAATAATCGCCTTATTTTCGTTTTTTTTCGTGTAAACGTGCGCATACGCTACACATATTTTCTATCGTTGCCGTCCTTGAGCGAGTTTTTTAAATTTTTGTTCTCGAACGTAGACGTAAGATATTCTGGAAAAAAACGAATGCATGCAAATATATGCCATGTGTAAACACATGGGACCGTTTCTTGCCGTTTTAGAGATATTTATTTGAATGAACAGATGTTTGGACGAGCACCTAAGATGAACTTTAATTTTAAAAATAACTCAAAAAAATCATAAAAATTCTTTAGCCAATGCAACAAAGTGCTTAAACAACTGTTGTACACATGCACTTAACGCCTAGCAACTTCACTCTAGAGAAAAAAAAAGGAAAAAATTCCATCTTAACATTTCTCCTTTAAACTCTGCACTTCTTAACGCATTCAAAATATAATAAAAATAACGCTCAGAGCACTTAACACACAAAACAATTCGCAGGCCCAACTCAAGAGTATGTGTGTTTTTAAAAAAAGAAAAAGAAAATATAAAAAAAAAAATATCTCAAAAGATTAAAATAAAATATTGCACTTCAAAGCAGCAAGCTACAACTACAACAACAACAACAACTAACACAACAACAACAACCACAAGAAGCAACCGTTATTTCCTTGAAGTTCATGCACTCAGCTACGCACACTACTGAATAAAAGCACACGTTCACACAAACACTGTGAAGCTCATCCAACCGGAAAGTGCCAAAAGTCGCTATGAGAGCGGATATGAGACTGAGTTCAGGTGGCTTCAGACTTCAATTGAAAACTTTTGGTGAAAAAGAAAACAGCTTTAATACTTATAATAAAACAACAAAGCAACACATTAATCCAGGTAACACATAAACAAAACTTTGAATTTTGAGTGTTGAGTGTTGAAAACTTTGGTTGTCAAGTTATTATAACGGAGTCACGGAAACTTTATCACAGGTAAATAACTCTTAGGTTACTAAATAAATTAACAAATTAAGTGCAAATTTGAGAAGAGGATAGGATGCTTAAAGTAAGCTTCACAAATAAGCAACAATGTTGTCGGAAAAAAGGATACAATAAGATCGTGCATTGAACGAAAATATTTGCTATTTTATGGTCATGTCAAGTTGAATCAACAGGCCAACGTTACATATAGCATTTTTTTATATATTTTCTCGTAGGTTATAAGTTATAATTTTATCTGTATTGTTCCTTCAATATTTGTCCGAAAACTCCCTAAAAATGCGCCATAAAAATTGTTTACAGATAAAATGCTCTGCTTTTTAGATGGCATAAGATTTATATGGCACTTTGATAAATAAATAGAAAAATATTGCCATTTTGGCCTTGAACCACAACCCCAAACCGCTTGATGCGACACCAAATGCGTCATAGATACATATAATCATTGTCACTTTAGGTCATATTAAATAGCGGCAGTTAAACTTAGGAATTTCCGGCACAAGGCACAAAGACTTCCTGTTAGAAATATAGACACACGCACACCAAGACGCAGAAAGCATCTACCCAATAAACATGAACGCTTGATATTGAATTGAGACCAATTCAAGCTTAAGTTTAACGGATGGTCTCAACAGTACGCAAATAGTTTTTTTTTAGATTAAATTGAATAAAGATTTTTTTCTAGTAAAATCGATATCAAAAGTGGATATACAAGAATAAAAATCCTCCAATTGTGTCACTCAAGAATATGTGACATACATTTTTCTTTGTCCCTTTAGAAGAATATTTGTCAAATTATAACGTTAAATTAACGATGCTTTGAATTTCTGAATCTCTATTTGACACATTGCAGCACAACTCTATCAAATTACAGCAAAAAACAACGTTGAATGGGGACAAAAAAAATCAAAAACAAAAATTTTGTACAAAACAAAATAAAAAGTTTGTAGACAAAAGAAAAGCTAATGGTTAAGCAGTCAAAAATCCTTAAAATTCAAAAATTACCAAATTTTAGCAGGTGAAAGAAAAGTCGATTTCCACAAATTTTATAAGTTGATCTTTTTCATAAACAAAAAAGCAGGGTGCGAAGAACGTTTGAAATATAATTTTTCGTTCTTCAAAAAGCCTTTCAAAAAGAAAATGCCTCGTCTTTTAGTGTGCCTCTTAATGAAGCAAGACGCAATCGCTGGAACGTTGCTTGTTCCACAACATTTTCCGAATCAGCGCGGATCTGCGAAAAGCATTTTCATAAAACGGATTTTATAAATCCTCCGGGGAATAATTGCGGTCCACTCCGGTTGCAGCCAGGAGCAGTGCCTTCCTTAGTGTTTCCGGAAATAGCAGAATGCTGTCCCATGCCAGACATTGTGCAACCAAATGGTGAAGTGATTCCAGCTCTTTTTTTTTTATTTCTTTTTTTTTACGCTCTTCTTATGTTTGACAGCTACTGTACCACTCCGAAACGAAACGTTGAATATACCTTGATCACTGATAAATATGTCAGCTTCGTATTTTTTCGGACAAATTTTTCACACAACAACAAAAAACAACGAACGTTTGTTTGCTATCGTTCATTTGTAATGAGCGTTTGAAGAAAAAATTCATGAACGTTCGTTTGTACCAGTGTCGCCAGATGAAATTACCACCAAAATTATCTTTTTCTAACACTTAATTCTCACAAATTACCACACTCGCAAAATACCTCAATAACAAAATACCACAATGCCTTAAATTACCACAAAATCCCTCAAATTTTCTTCTGAGGTATTTTTAGATATTGTGGTATTTTTTGGTAATTTGAAGTATTTTGTGGTAATTTGAGGTATTTTGTAGTATTTTGAGGTATTTTTTCCCACGCAAGAGATTTTAACCACAAAATACCATGGGAATTACCACATCCCACAATCGTTGAAAAATACCATAAGTACTATTTATCGTGCTTTTCTGGCCACATAGCTCGATCTGCCACAATTTTTTTTTTTTCAATAAGGCAAAAATAAAAACGTGTACACGAAAATCAACACAAACCGACAACGCATGCACAACAGCGAAAAAATTATTTTTTCTTCAAACACTCATTAGAAATGAACGATAGCAAAAGAACGTTTGTTGCTTTTTGTTATTGTGTGAAAAATTCGTCCGAAAAAATTCGAAGCTGATAAATTTATCAGTGATAAATATAACGACGCAAGCAGAGAGTTCTTCTATCGAGTGCGAATGTTCATCTATTTTAGAATTTTTCGTTTGAAATTTTACTCACAAAGCAAAAAACGAGCGAGAAGATCGTATTTTAATCATTTGCGAACGAATTATTCCGCACCCTGCAAAATAGTTGCAATTGATATGGTTGCTTTTTGAGAAATTTGATCAATTATATATAGAAATAATCAAATGTCGTTCGTTGGTAATTGTATCAGTTGAGAACGGCTGGACCGATTTGGATATTTTTTTTAAATATTCCTAATAGTCCAACTTAGGTTTTTACAGAAAGAAAAATTGACCACGCCCACTTTTTTATAAACTCTAAAACTCGCCTAAAACTCACAAACCGCTCATTTGATTAGAATGAAAATTGGTATATAGTAGGTATCTTGTACGCTGAGTGTTTTTCTGCTAGCTTTTTTGACCCAACTTGAACAACAGATGGCGCTGTAGCACAAATTTTTAATAGTAGTACAAAATATAAAATATTTCTTAAATTTAGTAAAATTAAAAAAATGTCCGTTATTTTGATATCAAAAATATGAACATATCTTGGAAACTATGAAAAATTTTGCTACAACGATAAATTTAATGCAACATCGCTGCTCAAAAATTAGAAAAAAACAATCAGAAATTTAATTTTTTGACTTTCGATTCAAATATCTCCGCTGCTTTTTTATACATTTTGTTAAATTTTTTTTTGTCTTGAATTGCAAGAATATCGTTAGTTGAGTATATATATTTTATATATTTTTTTTTTCAGAAAAGGTCTGAAATATTGGAGTTTTCCTCAAAAAAGGCTCAAAAATTGTTTTTTTTTTTTTTTGTAAAAATAATTTAAATTCAAATTCAAATATTCAACTCCATTTAAAAATTATACCATTTATAGGCAAAAATTGTTTCAATTTTACGCAAAAATTAAAAACCCTTTTAAAGTCAGAATTTCGCCCTCTGAAGCAATGATTCGTTGCTTAGTTCATCGTCACCACCAACATGGCACTGTAAGAGATTTGCCTCGAACCGGTGACCACGTTTAATTTACACTGCGAAAAATATTGAACATGTAGAGCAAAGTGTTACCGAAACTCCAGAAACATCTATCAGAAGGCGTTCTACTCAGCTAAGAATGGCTCGTACGTCCCTACGGCACATTTTAAAAAGAGATTTACTGTTATTCCCATATAAAGTGCAATTGGTGCAAGAATTAAAATCCGCAGATTATCGGCAGCGTCTAAATTATGCAGTTAAATTGCAACAGTTGGCCAGAAATGTAATCAACTTTATTGAAAATCTGATTATGAGTGATGAAGCTCATTTTCATTTGAATGGCTTTGTAAATAAGCAGAACTGTAGGTACTAGGGTTCTAAAAATCGAAGAGGCATTCATCAACGCCAATTTCATCCTATTAGGTGTACAGTATGGTGCGGCATTACATCTGAAAATATCATTAGGCCTTACTTCTTCGAAAATAAAGATGGAAGTGCTGTTACCGTAATTGGAAAATTGCTGTTACCGATTTTGAAAGTTGTTATAGAAAATGTTCTAAAATCAGCCCATCATTGCGAAGCTGAAAACGGGGGCAATTTAAGTGGCATTATTTTCCATACTTAGTGTAAAAAAATTTCCATTTTGTATATTTTATAATCTGAAAAAAAAATATATAAACGAAAAGTTATTAAATTTTTACACCACATGGTGGCTTTTGACCCACCCTGTATTTGTTAAGGATAAGTCAAAAAACTTCATAATACTTCATCAGGCCAACTTTGCTTTTTGATTTTACTTTTTAGGGTTTTCGAAGTGCTTATGGGGATTTTTTTACAAACATTTTATTCAATAGCTTGATTGACCCACCCATTCAGTATATAATGGGAGTGAGATAATTAAAACGATATCATTAAGCTGTGTATGCAGTATGGAGAAGAAATTTATGGCTTGTACTAAAAGCCTTCTCCAACGAATATTTTCAGAATAAGCTGTATGAGAATCTGATATGTTGGCAGCCCTGGAATTCCATTTTTGTAATACGAAAATCAGAAATATTAAACAAATATTATTTTAAAGCAGGGCCATAACTGTTTTGCCACTTTTTTGAATAGGTTAAAATGGCGGGGTGCAATAAGGCCGAATTGGCTTTATTTCCTTTTCAAAGGGATATAAGGCCGAAACTGTGAATTCGGTTTTATATCCATTTGAAAAATAAATTAAGCCTGAAAAATATCCAGCAAAATGGTAATAAGGCCGAAAAATAGTTTTTGGAAGCTAAACATTATTTTTTATTATTATTTTTAATAAAAAGTACGTACCCTGTAGTCTGTTGTTTCAAATATAACTGGACTCAGCGTAGGTACTCAATTTGCAAGAAATATTGATATATAGAAATATAGCCCAAACTATTGGGTATTTATTCATAATGAATAATTATCCAAAAATACGATGAACAATCGCCCTAACGAAAGAAAGAAGATATAAGGATCCAAATTAAATGCCAAATTGAAATATGAAAAAACGGCCGAATTTTTTTTTATTCGGCACTTTCGGCGATATTCTCTTGGACGATTATTCGCACAGCTGTCATTTATAACGACACTTTTTTCCGAAGTCATATATAAGTGCCATATTCCTTGAAGAAAAATACTTTATATCTTTAATTTTTCATTAAATAAAACTTAAAAATTAAATTGATGTCGTTTTAATATTGATTCCTTTTAAAGGGAAATAAGGCCAAATTGGCTTTATTTATTTTTCAAATGGAAATACATATATGCGCAAATACGGCCTTATTTCCACTTAAAGCAAAATAAAGCCGAGTTCGGCCTTATTTCCGTTGGCCTTATTGCACCCCGCCGTTAAAATTAATGAACAAAATCGATTAAAATGCATTTTAGTTATAAATGAATGTTTTTTATTTATTTATTTATTTATTTATTTATTTATTTATTTATTTATTTCATTTCATCAAACAGAGTGTGACTCTTACAGACTACTTAAGATAAAAAATAGCTTATTTAAACTAGTAGCTTATTTAAATAGCTTATTTAAACAAAAAATATAAAGCTAATTAAAATAACTATTTACATTGTAAACGTATTTATTTACGTATTCAAAAATATTAAGATTAAAAATATAATTATTTACGGTTAATAAGAAAGCAAAAAAATAATAAAAAATATGCATAAATTTTGAACTCAAATAATGAAAAAAGAAATATGAAGAAGATCAAGGCTCACGCGCCATAATGCTTAGTACTAGGTTATTTTTAAAAGTAATTCTAGAAATATCAATAAAAAGGTCTATTACGTTAAGCAATTCATTGGTATCCCGAATACTGCGTGCCATAGGCATATTGCGAGAATAATTTGAACTATGGAACAACTCGCGGAAGTGAAATTGGCTGCGAAGATACCGAGATGGAGTATAGAAATCAAGCTGAGAAAGCAGTTCAGGACATTGGATGTTGTGATGAATAAGATCCCAAATAAGCATCACAGAGAATATTTTACGACGTACAGAAAGAGGCGTGAGGCAAACTAAGGCACACCGGGTACTGTATTGAGGCACAGAGGGTAGGTTCCAATTTAATTTATGCCATAAGAATCTAGTAAAGTTACGTTGGACCGATTCTAATCTATTGGAGTGTAGTTGGTAACAAGGGTTCCAAATCGTTGAGCAATATTCGAGATGCGGACGCACTAAAGCAGAATAGAGTGTCTTAAGAGTATAAGGATCAGAGAAATCTTTAGAATTTCTTTTTAAAAAACCTAACATTGAATATGCTTTAGCAATAATTAGTTCAATATGATTTCTGAAAGATAGTTTTGGGTCCAATAAAATACCCAGGTCCTTTTTGCAGGACACTCTTTCAAGTGAAGTAGAATTGATGGAATAGTTCCAATAGATAGGGGAGGAAGATCTAGAAAAAGAGAGACACTGGCATTTTGAAATATTAAGAGGAAGATTATTAATATGGCACCAATTTGCAACCGAGTTGAGGTCATATTGAAGAAGTCTAAAATCATAGTCAGAATTGATTGACCGAAAAAGTTTCAAGTCATCGGCAAAAAGAAGGCATCTTGAGTGCTTAACGACAACAGGTAGGTCATTAATGAAGAGAAGAAATAAAAGTGGGCCAAGATGACTCCCTTGTGGTACACCAGATGTGACCTGAAAGGCGGAAGACAAAAATTCATTAATTTTAACGTATTGCCATCGATTAAGTAGATAAGATTTTAACCATGAAAAAAGACTAGAAGGAAATCCTAGCGCAGAAAGCTTATGGAGAAGCGTTTCGTGATTGACTTTATCAAACGCCTTAGCGAAGTCAGTGAAGATAACATCAGTTTTTAAACTCTTAGAAAAATTATGAACTATAAAAGAACAAAAAATATTTAAATTTGTGGCAGTTGATCTCCCAGATATAAAGCCATGTTGATTCGTAGAAATAATATTCTTTACATAAAACGATAATTTATCGTAAACAATTTTTTCAAAAACTTTGGGCACACACAAAATTTTACTTATTGGTCTGTAATTGCATATATCTTGCTTGGACCTGATTTTTGGATAGGAACAATGCATGAGACTTTCCATTCATCCAGAAATGTACCACTAGAAAGCGACTTATTGAATATAATAGTCAGTGGGCAAGAAATTACTGCCGCACATATTTTTAGTAAAATTGGAGCAATACCATCATGACCAGCCGTAGAAGTTCATTTAATGTTCGATAGGGAACTTACAACCTCAGATTCCCTTATGGAGAGGTTACCTATGTTCAATAAAGAAATAGGATTAGAAATAACAGACGACGTGGAAGGGGTTAGTGCTGCCGAGTAAACTGATTTAAAATAATCTGCAAAAAAGTTACAAATAGTAAGAGTATCCTCAGAACTGGATCCCTTGTAATACATGGAATTAGGAATACCACATGATTTCCTCTTCATATTTATGAAGGACCAGAAGAATTTACTATTCACTTTAAGTTTCTCTTCCATTGATATAATATAGGATCTAAAAAAAAATTTGTTAAGAGTATTGAATTCATTAAGACGAGTCAAATGAAGCTGCTTAAGTTGCAGATCATCCTTAGAGCCTCTAAACGTTTTATAAGCTTTATTCAATCTGTTCTTTAAGTTACCTAGCCTACGATTAAACCAAACCGGATTATTAGATCTACGAGTGCACTGCTTAGGGACAAAACTTCTAACTAGATCGTCAAGGACAGAACGAAATAGCCCATACATTTCCGCCAATTCTAGTCCCGAAAAAACATTAAGCCAACAAATAGATTCAAGACCTGCCTGAATTGCTCCGAAATTTGCGCGATTAAAGTTATATGAGGAAACGGCAGAAGTAGATGATTTAAGATAGTTATAGATATTAAATTCAAGCATTATGGGCACATGATGTAGTGATCTCTTTACAATTTCAACTTGTGGAGATTCCAGATTAACAATAAATTCCTTATCAATAAAAATTAAATCTAAGATTCTATCAAGATCATTAAATTTATCATTTATCTGTACTAGATCATATTGAAAAAAAAAGTCAATTATATGCGCGTCTATTTCCGATAAGACATCGAACGGTAAAAGATAAAATTCATCACAAACAGGCTTCCAGCTGACATTACAAAGGTTAAAATCGCCTGTCAGAATAACATGATCTGATTGCTTTAAGTTATCAAGAAAAGGACAAATATTATCGAGATGAATAGAGTATAATTCGAGAGGGCTTTTTTGTGGGATATAGCTCACCATTACAAAAATAGTACAATTTTTGCTCAAAAAGACTTTTACAATTAATTGATCAACATCAAAAGCAGTATGAATATTAGCATTTAAATGAGGAAGAGATATCTGAGAGCACGAAAGATTAGAGCGGATAGCAATTAACACACCGCCGCCGCGTGAGAGTCCCGAGGTATTACGACAACGGTCTTTTAGGAAGATATTATAGGATGAACTAAGGAATAATTCCGAGCTCAAGTGATTTTCCGTAAGCCATGTTTCAGTTAACACAATAATGTCATAATTTAGAGATTGAGAAGATACGAATAAATCATTCAATTTAGTTCGAAGCCCTCCGACATTTTGATAATATAAAGAATAGCTTAAGTTAGATTTAGATATATTCTGAGCACTAGGTGCCACAATACTTAGTTTTTGAAAGAGATTTGCCAATTTTCTCCCTTAGGACGAACTCTTGGACCACTATTCCTTCAGGCCAAAAATCTTTTGAGACAACTGTGTTAAAAGTTATTGCTGGAGTGTAGACCTTAAACGATGAGATTTCCCTCTGAGTATGCGTGTTTAGTTTAAAACATTTAATATACGAGGTAGCAAGCTGTATCTTACTCGATATAAATGATAAGACTGCATCTACTGTGGTAGATTCTTCAAGGCGTGATAGAAATATTGTCTTCCATTTCATTTTCGGCACCACAGTAAGACCACAGGACGCTGATAAAGTGGGAAATCCATTTGAGACGGTGGGCAGATCAGAAGATTGCAGAGTGTGAGAAAAAGATGAATTTTGATCAATCCGAGAGTTAGTTGAAATTGCAGGAATCACAGGATGAATTAGATGATAGGATGATGCCGGAGAAGATCCCAATTGCTCCACAGCGGCAGTTTGCACACTGGCTGTACACGCAGAGGCAGAATATTGCGACACAGCTGAACTAGGCGTCGCAGCAGTAGATTGCTCAACAGCAATAGCTGGCACGGCCCTAAAGGGCAAAGCATTTGGTGATAGTAACTCATTTTTTCCATCAAGCGAAGCAACACATTCAATGAGAAATTCCGACAAGATGTACAAAACCATTGTAGGCCATTAGATTCGGAACATCGAAGAGCTTCAGCAATAACCCCTTTGATTTTGACACATTTATCATGAAAGTATTTAGTACAACCAGAACAAATTATGAAGTTTCCCACTGTACTCCATTCGGATTTACAGATTTCACAGCAAGTCATTGTTGATTTTGAGGTTATGTACGATATGTGTGTAAAAAGTTTAAGAATTAGTTTAAGAATTAATGCGTCTGTCCAAATTAAAGTGAATCTCAATCGCGGAGGACTTTAAAGTTTACAGAAACACTATAAGCAGTAATTAATTTCACGGTAAATTATATAAAATTAAATAAAAATTCACAAAATTTTTGCAGAGGCAAATAAAAAGTTAACTTCTGTTACAGGGTTGCCAGACGAAAAAAAAAAGAAAAATAATAAAAATGTTTTTTATTATTATAAATTTTTAGGTTGGCTAATAAAAGTTTTTTTCTGAAATGAGATTTTTTCGACATTAGTGTCGAATATAAATTAAAAGTTCCGCCTTTAGCTTTATATGACTCTGAGTATATAATTCAACGAAATTGAGTGAAAATTATGCCTACCTCTCATACCAAGTGACTTTATAAAAAGAAACAAAAGCGAACATTTTCTATTAAAACTATGACGAAAATTTTTTTTTTAAATAAACATTTTATTGATAGCTTAAGACTTGGAATATACTTTGGTTCGGCCATGGGGGTATTTTAACTTCGGCCCAGTCGAAGATCATTTCTTACCGTGAGATCTTAAGAGACATGAGTAAGCACCAACGATTTTATATGAATTCACATACATAGATGACGTTGGATGATTTCCCCATATCGACCACGGCTAAGAAGTGTGAGTCCATCCCAAAACAAAATGCCAACTTTTTCTTAATTTTCAACTCTAATAACCCAAAAAAAATCTCATTTTAGAAAATAACTGTTATTAGTCAACCTAAACATTTATTCCTCAAGAATAAAATTTATGCGGCAACCAAAAACAATTTTCCTTAAAAATAAAAGTTATTCATAACGAATATTGTGAATACCGTGAATTTTTTTTTTTTTTTTTTTTATTTTACAGTTTTTGATTTTTTGAGACTTTTTTCGTAAAAATACTCAAACTCGAAATTTTCAAAAAGATACACTTCTAATAAAAATATCTAACTCCAAGTTATTCAAAGTAATTTCACAATTTTTTTGTATTTATATTTTTTATAAAATCAACATTTCGTTGCAATTTTTTCAAATTTGGATTTTACGATTTTTTTTTTTTTTATTACAACTAAAAAGGAAATTAAATTTTTTAGAAAAGTAAAATATCACAACTCTGGTAATTTTCATCCAATTTTTAAATTTGATAGCTCATTTTAAAGAAAAATTAAATAAAAAACGTAGTGCATACACATTTTTTTTTTAAATATACTTAAAAGTCTTATTTTATTACTTCTTTCATTAAATACTAAGAAAAACTCTTGTAAAACACTTCTCTAACTATCGGGCTCTTGAGCTAGTTCTAAAAGTTCATTAATCGGATCATAACTTTATAGATTTTATTTGTTTATCAAATCGAATATTTTTATCCTATGCAGTCAACGTAAATAAAACTTTTGTTTATTAGGGCCACCTTAATATATATCGCTCATTCCAAAAAGAAGTCTACCACACATCCGTTAAATAATTACAATTCAATTTTTTTGAAGATAGCCAAGAGCCAACTGTTCAAAATGGAATCCAGAATCGTTTTCAGCGGGTCAACATACATGTGAATATGTAGGGTCTAACTTCTCGCACTCAAACTTTTTTTTTTGTGTCGGTTTAATATGAAATAATTCATGAAAAAACGGAAAAGTCCCAATGCCTTACGATTTGTGTCCCGATGCCATACGAGATAAATAGGAGATATTTTTTTTCATTGAACTGACCTATAAAGATTATAAAGCTATATTGTGGAGGGGTAATGCTTTACAGAAAATTCGTGGAAAAACTTTTATTTGTAAATGTATCCAAAACGCAGAGATTTGTGTTACAAAATGTCATCTCACAAAAAAGAAATTCTCCGTGTCCCGATGCATGATGTTTTTTGAATGCCTGATTCTAAAAAACTCTTGCACATTTAATATTAATATAAATGTATTTGGTAAGGACATAAGTAGTTCTATTGTAGAAAAAAATTAAAAAAATATTTTACAAATATTTCTGAACTTAAATGTATTTTCATTTGCAAAATATGTACTCCAATTGTCTCAATGCCTTATTTGGAATGAGCGATATACACATAAATTTTTTTAATTTAAATTTATTGAGAGTATTATGTAATGCCACTATTGATTCAATAAATCGAACACGTTATTGCACCGAAATAAATATTATTTATATGGTAAATATATCCTGCTCCGATTAAATGATGCGTAAGCTAAGCTAATATTTTCCCAGCTCACTTATTCCATTCAAGGTGACGACGATAAGCATTCGATAGGTGTATGGCATGGAGGACTGGAAGGGGTGTCCCACTCTTAAAGTTCAAAAATTATTGACTCCTTACATTGACAGCCGTGCACAACTTCATAGCGCATGCCAAGCAGAAGCAACCGGTAGCTCATTCATCATTCGAAGTATTTCGTTGCCTCACACAGCAGAACTACAGCATGGATTATAGCCCGTGCAACCCTCAACCTCCATCCCATTTTCCACTTGACTTATTGTAGCGTGTTTCGTAGTTTGTGTGAAGTTTTACTTGAGTTTCGTTTGTATGTATGTATATGTATACTGCTGGGTTTTTTTAATTTTTCTTATGCTACAAACTTGTTGATCTATTGGCAAAAGTTGGAGAATAACAATAAAAATGGTAATTCAAGTTTTTGATGAATTTCAACGCAACATAACTGAGTTGGCACAATTAATTTAAGTTAAATAAATATGGGTAGGCAAGCAATGTTACTGCTTCTGAGAAATTTCCGATAGTCTCATTGTTTGAATTTCCACTGCTTATTGAAGCGAGTAAGCTTACAAATAAACGCTTGCATTAAGCATACTTACAAGGATATCTTTGTTGATGCTCCTTATTGAGCACTATTATTGAACTTGATGGTCTTTAATTAATGGCATTCCAACCTAAGGCACTAAGTTTTCTAATTTAATTAAAGTGATTAAAAACTGTTCATTGGCATTAAATCCTGGTTGCAGCACACCCCAGTGTTAATCTGTGGCATGTACAACTTTACTTACTCCAAACGTACTATTAAAAGTACTGGCACTTTAGCACCGCAACGCGAGTGCATTGAGCGTGAAATAAACTGACTAATTAGTGAGTATTTGTATGTGAGCTTGTGTTTCACTAGCTGCAGCTGCAGTTAATCTTTGTAACTCATGGATTTTATGTGGTTTTTTGTTTCCTTGCATCAATTAAAAACCTGCCAAAGGGTTTTAAAACATTGAAAATATTTATTCTGAAACTTAAACCTCAGACTGCATTAAGGAATCCTTGGAGACCAGAGTTAATTTTGATATAAAAGACAGAAAAGTAGTAATCATCATTATAATATGACATGGTTTCATTTTTTAATATACCAGGGAATAAAGAGAGACAAAAAATTTTAAAAAAAGTAAATTATTTGACTTTATGGTCAATATATAGTAAAAAAAAAATAATGACGCCATCGGAACGGAGAGACAGGTGCTTATGCAACGAAATTACACATTTGTTGCATGGAATTATCAGCTGCTAAAGCAACGAAATTACACATTTGTTGTATGGAATTATC
Source organism: Pherbina coryleti (assembly GCA_943735915.1). Taxonomy (NCBI): domain Eukaryota; kingdom Metazoa; phylum Arthropoda; class Insecta; order Diptera; family Sciomyzidae; genus Pherbina; species Pherbina coryleti. The sequence goes on along the minus strand of OX030951.1, from coordinate 43,109,052 downwards.
ACTTGCTGACAGTAAAAATTAGGAGGAGTTTTAAAGCACGCTTTAATACAACAAAAATAATTTTTTTTTTTCAAATTTTTTCGAATTGAATTTCTAGAGCAAACATGCCAACGTAGTGGCCCGTATGGCCGCGTGGCCCTTCATAGAAATTTTTTTCTATCTTGATTTAGTATTTGCGATGAGCCAATTCAAAGAAAGCCTGTAAAAACAAACAACACAAACCGCACTCGTTCAGTGTTCAGCACATTTTTCAGCGAACTTTACAAAAACAAATGCATAAAAAAACTAGTAAGAGATGATCTTCGACTGGGCCGAAGTTAAAATACCCCCACGACCGAACCAAAGTATATTAAAAGTCTTAAGCAATCAATAAAATGTTTATCTGTAAAAACGTTTTCGTTATATTTTTAACAGAAAATATTCGCTTTTGTTTTTTGATAAAGTCGCTTTGTATGGGAGGTGGGCGTGGTTTTCACTCAATTTGTTTGAATTCCATACACATAGTACATGTTATATATCAAAGTGTATATGCAAAATTTCAAGTCCATACATTAATTTTTGTGGATTTTAGAGAAATTTTACCTTTTTGATAAAGTCACTTTGTATGGGAGGTAGGCGTGGTTTTCATCCGATTTGGTTGAATTTCATACTTAGAGTGTACTTTGAACATCAAAACTCATATCCAAAATTGCAAGTCCATATATTCATTTTTGTTGAATTCTAAGAGATTTTACCGTTTTGATAAAGTCACTTTGTATGGGAGGTAGGCGTGGTTTTCATCCGATTTGGTAAAAGCTTAAATATTGAATTTCGTGGTGATAGCTTTAAAATTACGGCTGTAATCGTGATCACAGACAGACGGACAGACGGACAGACGGACAGACGGACAGACAGACGGACATGGCTAAATCGACTCGGGTGGTGATGCTGATCAAGAATATATATACTTTTCTATACCTACCACGCCTCCTTATGGGCGTTACAAACGGAGTGACAAAATTAATATACCCCCATTTACGTTTTTTAAACGTGGGGGTATAAAAAATCAAAAAACGCACGCTCGATGATGTTGATGCTGAAGCTGATTGTCCCGTTACTTGTGTGTCGAGTAATTTTTCATGACATTTGATTTTATTGCATTGTAATTGTTTTTTTGCAACGATGAACAACATTTTGTGTTTTTTTGTTTTTTTTTTTTTGGGTTTTTAAGCATTGGCCCTCGCTTAAAATTTCTGGGGCCCCACTGCTCTAGAGCATTTTAAAATACACTTCCTGGTTGAAGACTTAGCATAAAATCCAATATCATCGACAATTTTTGCCTATTTGTCCGAGAAGCAGGTTTTTGGAACTTTCAAAAACTGTGGGGAGTTGTAAAGCACGACTAGAAATCGCAGAAAACTGCATTTTTTAGTGAACATTATTTATTAGGATCGGAGAAAATTACAAATAATGATGTATAAGAGTTAAGAAAATAAAAAAAAATGAAAACTGTATTGAAAAAAATGTGAAAAATGGCAAGTTCGCAAAAAACGCAAGTACATGGTGGGCCATCTAGTAGTTTCTTTTTAAATCATAAGTTATTTTGACACTGACAGCTGTTTACCGCTCAAAATCCTGACAAAAAGTCAGTATCACACCTCCGCGTATAGAAATGAGTCGCTTTATGCTTGAACAACGTTGGGCAATATTGGAAACTTATTTCCAAAATGAATGCTGTGTAGCCCAAAAAGTTTGTTATTTAAATAGAAGATTTTGGCCGAAATAAAGCACCCACCGCGCCTGATGTACGCAAGTTTGTGCAAAAAGTTCGTGAGACTGGTGTGAAAGGGCCTGGGGACAACACTCATGCTCCCCGCCGTCATACGGTGCTCGCAGACGAGAATGTGGCTGTTGTAGTCAAAATCGTGAGACTCAATTCACGAACATTAACTCGTCATCGATCTCAACAGCTCAACATATCACGCACTAACCTGAGGAGAATTCTGCACAAAGATCTCGGATTATTAGCTTGCAAGATCCAATTGACTCAGCAATTGAAGTCGCACGACCATCCGACCAACCGACTTTTTTTAACTGAAATTGGAGACATGAATTTAGATGATTTCTGATTCATGCAGTATGGCACGCCATACCACACAGCCTATGCCACAATCGATCTTTTGCTCACCAAATTGCCAAATCGTGTTATCAGCCGTCTTGGCGATGTCAATTGACCGCCTCAGAGCTTTGATTGAACCCCTTTGGACTTTTTTTTTTGTGGGGAACAGTGAAGGACCGTTGTTATGCCAAAAATCCGGAAACCATTCAAGCACTTAAGGCCAATAACATCCAAGCAATCCGTGAGCTACAGCCCAACCATCAACAAGGTCTTGGAAAATTCGAGTGACAGAATGCGCTACTTCGAAACCAGCCGAGGCGGCCACTTGAACGACGTTGTGTTCCATAATTAATGGGAATGTTTAATTACTTACTTTACTTATCTAGCGCTTACAAACGTTGGTCGGTTTTGGCTTCGTATAAGAAATTGCGCCAGTCATTTGTTTTGCGTTTGCTGGCGCCAGTTGAAAATACCAAGTGTAGTCAGGTTATGCAACACTTGATCCTTCCATTAGGGCGTCCTTTTCTGTCGAATATTTTTTTCGCTGGAGCATCGTTTTCCATTCGCTCAACATGACCTAGCCAGCAAAGCCACTCTTTAATGCGCTTAACTATGTCGATGTCAGCTTACAGCTCATACAGCTCGTGGTTCCATCGAATTCGGTACTTGCCATTGACGCAGATTGACCCAAAGATCTTACGAAGGATCTTTCTCTCGAAGACTCGCAAAGCCGAACTGCTCAACGTCCAGGTTTGTTCTGCATATAATAGGACGGGCATGATTAGGGACTTATAGAGCGTGAGTTTTGTTCGTTCAGAGAGGGCTCTGCTTCTCAATTGCCTACTCAGCCCAAAGTAACACCTGTTGGCAAGAGCTATCCTTCGTTTTATCTCAATACTGACATCGTTGAAAGAGTTTATGCTGGATCCCAGGTAAACGAAGTCCTTAACAACCCCGAAGGAGATGTTGTCAACAGTGACGTGGTTTCCAAGACGCTGGGACTGTTTATTTGTTGACACTAGGTATTTCGTCTTATCTGCATTCACTGCAAGACCCATTCGACTCGACTCTTTCACTAATCTGGAGAATGCTGCGCTGACTTCGCGCGTATTATGGCCAATGATATCGATATCATCATCATACGCCAGCAGCATAATACTTTTGTAGAATATCGTGCCACTGCGTCTCAAATCAGCAGCTCGGATGATCTTCTCCATCATTAGGTTGAAAAAGTCGCACGATAAGGCATCATCTTGTCTGAAACCTCGTTTGGTATCGAATGGAGGAGTGAGATCCTTCCCGATCTTAACTGTGCTGCTGGTGTTGCTCAGTGTCATTCTGCAAAGATGGATGAGCTTTGCAGGAATACCAAATTCAGACATGGTGGATAGATGATTCCTTATTGGACTGTGGAAGGCGGCTTTGTAATCGACAAAAAGATGGTGTGTGTCGATTTGTTTTTCTAGGGTCTTCTCCAAGATTTGTCGTAGCGTAAATATCAGGTCTATGGTGGATTTACCAGGTCTGAAGCCACACTGATAAGGTCCAATCAGCTGGTTTACGATGGGCTTCAGTATTTCACATAATACGCTCGACCTTATATGCGATATTAAGAAGGCTTATCCCACGGTAGTTGGCGCAAATTATGGGATCGCCTTTCTTGTGGATTGAGCAGAGCACACTGAAGTTCCAATCGTTTGGAATGCATTCTTCCGACCATATTCTGCATAGAAGCTCATGAATGCATTTAAATAGAGCTTCGCCTCCATTCTTGAAGAGCTCAGCAGGTAAGCCATCCGCTCCTACGGCTTTGTTGTTTTTAAGCCGAGCTATAGATTTCAAGACTTCACTATGGTTGGGCAGCGGAAGTTCAACGCTGTCGTCCACAATTGGGGTTTCCGGTATATTATCTCTATTGGCGGGATTATTGTCGTCGGCACCATTCAAAAGCCTAGAGAAGTGTTCCCTCCACATTAGCAGTGTACTCTGGATGTCTGTCACTAGATTCCCGTTTTCATCCTTGCAGGAAGAGGCCCCCGGTCTTAAAACCATCGGCCAGGCGTCTTATTTTTTCGAAAAATTTTCGGACTTCATTCCTGTCACCATGCATCTCAATTTTCTCGCACTCACAAATTTCCGCTTCCCTTTTTTTTCGCCTGAAAATGCGTCTCTCTTCCCTCTTCCTCTCTTTGTATCGCTCTTTAGCAGCACGCGTTACAACCGACTGTAGGGTGGCTTTGTAGGCGGCGTCTTTTTCTGCAGTGGCGTCGCGACACTCCTGGTCGTGCCACTGGTTTCGGCGAGGGCAGTAATTACCAATCACCTCTTCGGCAGCCATATATCGTCGATCGGAGGAATGCTTTCTTGAAGCAGGAGTGAGAGTCGAGTAGCGAAGTCTTCGGCTGTTTGTTTTGATTACAGCTTTTCAACGCCTAGCTTTCTCTGTGCTGGATCGCGCGTATTCTTGGTTACGCACAGGCGTGAACGGATCTTGGCTGCGACAAGATAATGATCCGAATCTATATTGGCACCACGGATCGTGCGTATATCTAAAACACTGGGAGAGTGCCTTCCGTCAATCAAAACGTAATCAATTTGCATTTGGCCGAATAATCCTTTCGAGATGGCTTCTAAAACCTAACTTTTTTGTAATGATGCATGTACTCTATGTTAGCATCTTATTCGAAAAGTATAAATAACCTCTTTTACAAAAACAAAAACAAAGTAAAGTTTGCATTATATTTGCGTCAAGAGTCTTAACCTCTTTATATCATTAACAAGCAATTTAATTAAAGCCATTCATATGACCTAAGAGCATCTACAAAGTGTAGACGATATTTACACACACAAACACTCTAACAAATAGCTTCTTTTAATGTTTTCTTATAAATATGTATATTTTTGTTTGATTGTTGTTGCTTTTTATGTTGTATTTACTATTTACTAGCTAATTAATTAGCTGTGCCAAATATACACGCATCACAACAAACGAACGAATTGAATTGTTTTGATTTTGTTGTTGTTGTTTTCTTTCATAAACATTAAATTGTGTACCTCGATAACTAAAGTTTTATTTTTTATTTTTTTTTTTTTTTTTTTTTTTTTGTCGTGCTTGATGAACATTAGCAAGCCAATTGCCATTACCACTCATTCTGCTGGCCCCGTATCTTCCCTCCAACTCATCCACTACACGGTCAGACAATTTAAGATTTATGCCAACGCAGTCGTTGACCACAAGTTGTTTGCTTAGACAGAGAAGCAAAAAAATTGAAACTTTTTTTTTTTTTTTTTTTTTTGGACGAAGAACCACCCACACTTAAGCGATGCTAGTGAATTTAAATACATTTTATGTGTTTTTGTGCTTGAATTGAAGATGTTTTTTTCGCTTCTGTGCCAATATAAAGCGTTTGACAAAAAAATAATCTATATTTATAAATAAAACATTTTTATTTATAAACAAAAATAAGATTATTTAGAAAAACTAACGCCAACTAACTTTTAGGTGAAACTTTAAGATTTTATTTTATTTTATTTTTTTTTTTTTTTTTTAACGAGCCTATATTTTCAATGGCATAGAATAAATATTTCAAATGGTAAAAATATACTCTGAGAATCTATTTGCTACAGCTTCAATTTACTCAAGGGATTTCTTTTTTATGTATGTAGGCTGTTCTTCAGCCAGCAAGTGTCGAGCATTAAAATCACAATTCGAAAAACTAAAGTAAAGAAACAACATAGAGCAGGCCCATTACCAAGGGGGATTTTCAGGATTAACCCCTCCCCTTTTCCATAGGCTCAAAAATGCAAAATAAAAAATAATTTATTAAAAAATTCATAACAAAAAATTGCTCATATCGTGGGCACATCCGTAGGTTTTGATGTGATAGTGTATTTTGATGTGATAGTGACTCTTGTCCCTGTACTTTCTTATGTTCCAAAACTGGCCCTCGTCCTTTTCCTTATTCGTTTTAACAATTGCCCTACTTGTCCAAACTCTTGATTTAAGGCCGGCGATACATTTAGAGGTGAGTAAAATGGAGTGATATTGAGGTGATGGTTTTAAACAGAAAAAATTTACTTAGAAATTTGAAATTTTCAGGTTTATATTGAAAACAAATTTGAGCTTTAGGCTAAGTATGTTGACAACTAGACAACATGAAGACCAAGAAGGCAACAGCCGTACTCAAATATTAAGATTAAAAATTTCTGGGAGAGCACGCCCATAAAAATGTTAAGAAAAATGATAAGTTGTGTGTTTATCACATAAAAACAACAAAGTTTTTCATAACAAAATGGTATCCACACCATCTCAGGTGTACCATCAGTTAAACTAACTGAACACTAAAAATGGAAGTGTGGGAAAAAGGAGGAGCTAACAGCAAAATAACACAACTTCAACATGCTCTGATAACGGTAAACCGCTGTGATCAAATTTCGAAGATGCACATGAGTTAAGGCTATGCCTAAAAGTATGATACGATCTAGGTTAACCTTGATACAGGGTGCATCGAAGTAGTTAAGAACTTAAGCGTTCTCTCTGTCAAAATAAATTCCGGGTAACTTTTTCGGCATAATTGGCAGTATAAGTAGAACCTAAGTACCTTGAGTGGATCACAGTGAAAAGTCATGCAAAGACTACTGATTAGTTGGTGTAGCGGCCAACGAAACTGTCTGTATAGTCAAGCTGTGTGATTTTCTTTATACAGAGCCGTTGTTGTTGTTGTTGTTGTTGGTTGTTGCCTTCTTTGTCTTCATGTTATCTAGTTGTCAACATACTTGGCCTAAAGCTCAAATTTGTTTTCAATATAAATAATGAAAGACCGTATTCAAATATTAAGATTTAAAATTTTGAGGTTTATTAAAAAATATATTGATTTTTTAAATTGTTTTTTTTTTAAACAAAGATGGCGCTTGTTACACAATTGGCGTAAAATGGCCTTTTCTTACAATGCGTGCAATCTGGTGGCTGCTAGGTTGACCTGAAACAAAAAAAAAATTAAAAATTTCATTATATATTACAAATATCTCCAGGATAAATGGAACATGTTTTAAAAATTGCCTTTTAAAATAAATTTTAATTAAAAAAAAATTCAAAATTTAATTTTAAGAGCGTATAAATTTTTTAATAAGTCTTTTTTTAAAATTATATCTCATTTATCCTGGAGATATTTTCAATATTTAATGAAACTTTTCATATTTTTTTATTTCAGGTCAACCTAGCAGCCAGCGTATTGCACGAAGTGCAAAAAGAGGTCTTTAACGCCAATTGTGGTAATCAGCGCCATCTTTGCTTTTGAAAAAAAAAACAGTTTTAAGAAAATTAATGTATTTTTTAATAAACATGAAAATTTCAAACCTCTAAGTTAATTTTTTTTTTTTTTTAAACCATCACCTCAATATCACTCCATTTTACTAACCTCTAAATGTATCGCCGGCCTTAATCCATGCCCACATTGCTAGCCTTATTCTTGTTTAAGTTCCTTTCCTAATCCTTGTCCCACTTCTTTTCCAATCTTTGTCTTAAATATTGTCCTTAGCATGTCTACATCCTTGTTGTATTCCTTGTCCTTATCCTTTTCCCAATCTTGTCCTAAATATTGTTTGAAGTGTGTCTTAATCTCTGTCCTTATCGATCTTTATCTGTTCTTTTCCTTGTTGTAGTCTTTTATACAATCCTTATCTGAATTCTTGTCCTAATACGTATCCATTTGCATGCTCTTACCTTTGTCAAAATTATTTGTCCTTTGTTATTCATTGTCCTAATATTTGTCCAAATCTTTACCTCATCCTTTTTCTAATCATTATTCAAAACAAAAGCCAAGACAAAAACAAAGACAAAGACAAAAATAAAAACAAAAACAAAAACAAAAACAAAAACAAAAACAAAAACAAAAACAAAAACAAAAACAAAAACAAAAACAAAAACAAAAACAAAAACAAAAACAAAAACAAAAACAAAAACAAAAACAAAAACAAAAACAAAAACAAAAACAAAAACAAAAACAAAAACAAAAACAAAAACAAAAACAAAAACAAAAACAAAAACAAAAACAAAAACAAAAACAAAAACAAAAACAAAAACAAAAACAAAAACAAAAACAAAAACAAAAACAAAAACAAAAACAAAAACAAAAACAAAAACAAAAACAAAAACAAAAACAAAAACAAAAACACAAACAAAAGCAATAACAAAAACAAAAACAAAAACAAAAACAAAAAAAAAACAAAAACAAAAACAAAAACAAAAAAAAACAAAACAAATACCAAACGTAAAACACAAACAAACAAATACAAAATTTGGTTAAATTTCAAGGTTATGCTCATTGCGTTTTTCGATTTTAAGGGGGGGAGGGGGGTAAGGTTTGACAACTTTTTTTCATTTTTTTTTCTATTTTTGTTTCTGAAAGTACAACATCTGAAGAATATTGTATTAAATTTTTAGGTCATTCGGAGAAAAACTAACGAAGTTACGGTAGGTTGAATGACCGTACCTCCAACTAAGTATTGCTTAGTGTACAAAACTTTAAATCGATTTTCCCAAACATGTAATTTTTAAAGTCGGTGACCAGCCTATAGAAAAAACTACTGAACCGATCGTTTCGAAATTTTGTACACATATTCTACATATAAGTAGCTCTCTAGTGACGTCGAGTTTTTTACTTACTAACAATTTTACAATAACAAATAGGTAGATTTTTTTCGTCAAAAATCGCCCTTTTGGATTCAAAATGGTGCCAAAAATTCAAAAATTTCAAAAATTAAAAAAAAACTCGACGTGACTGGACAGAAAAAGTAATAAACTACAGAAAGCATTTGGATTTTTTGGTTTCAGATGATCCAGTGGTGCTGTAGGCTGGTCACCGCACAAAAACTTTTTTTCGAGGCGCCTGCGATGATCTACAAAAAATCCGTTATTTCTCTATATTTTTTAACAAAAACTTTTTTAAATATTCTTCAAATGTTATTAACGTAATAATGTAATAATAATGTAATAATATGTAATTAATGTAATGTAATGTAATAATATGAAGAATAAACCTACTGTAATAATATTTTCCAAAAAAATTCATGAAAAAAGGTATTTTTTAGACGAAACAAACCTTACCCCGCCCTTAATGCCATAGCTTACCATGAGCTGCTACAAGGCAACTTAGTCAATAAGTATTATAAGTTGACTTTATTTAAGTACTATAAGTTGAACGTTGTTGGAAACGCCCGGATTTGTGGAAAACCAATTCATGGCTTTTGCATCACGATAATGCATCTGCTCTCACTTTATTGCTCCTTCCGGAATTTTTGGCAAAAAACGACACTTTAATCGTGCCTTTATATGTGCCTTTATCGAACTTTTTATATGGAGAGTAAAATACATATTGTTCTATGTTTGGAAGTTATTATTTATTCAAAGTAGGTTCCATTAGAGTCAATACAACGTTTGGCATGATCAACTAATGCATATATCGATTTTTTTATATCGAATTCCAGAATGTTCTTTAATATCTGCGTTACGGCTGCTTGAATGGCCGGAATATTATCGTAAAACGCTTCTGCCATGGCAGTTTTAGTTTCGGGAACTATAAATAGTCGCACGATGATAGATCAAGAATAATTCATTTTTTTGGTCTTGTGAGGAGGTGCATTATCGTGCAATAAAAACAGCTGTTTTCCCTCTAGATATTCAGGTCTAACACGAACAATTCTCGACCACAAAGGATGTAAAACTTCTAAAAAATAATCATCATTGACAGTTTGACTTTCCGGAACAAATTCCTTGTGGACAATATTCTTCGAATCGTAGAAAGTTATCAACATTGCCTTGATGCTGGACTTCTGAAAACGCAATTTCTTAGTTTTTGGTTCGCCTTTCGACTTCCATTGTGCAGATTGACGCTTAGTTTCAGGGTCATGTTTAAAGCACCATGTTTCATCGCCAGTTATGATAGAATCAAAAAAATCTGGATCGTTTTCATTGAAATGATGTCTTTATCAGGGCTGCGGAGTCGGTTCGAAAAATCACGACTCCGACTCCGTCTCCGCCAAGTATTGAAGCACCGACTCCGACTCTGACTCCGACCATAAAATTAAAAATCTTTTATTTTTTTCATGCATAGAATTTGTATGGTTTGTATCTTTTAAATTAGGAAGTTAAAAATATGAGGAAAGTAATTAAAATTCATTTAAATTTAAATAAATACTGCTATATCGGGCAGTGTCAATGAAGATCGCGATATGTCAATTCGTCGCCATTCTCTATAATTAGGCTTGTGTTATTTGACCACCTGGGACATTTTAAGTAAGAACCTCGGTATGAAACCATACAAAATACAGCTGGTGCAAGGATTGAAGTCGGGTGACTAACCCTAACTTCGTTTGTGTGGTGAATGGGTCTTAGAAAAGTTGTATGAAGATCGACTTTTTTATCTAAAAATTGTCTTTAGTGACGAAGCTCATTCTTGGCTCAATGTGTACGTTAACAAACAGAATTGTCGAATTTGTCATTGGACCGTACTTTTTTAAAAATAATGAAAATCACAACGTTATAGTGATGATAAAAAAAATAGAAATGACACCTCAAGTACCAACAGGCGACTTTTTTAAACAACCAGACCCTATAGGGCCGTTTGCATATTCGGGGCTGTCATAGAAACCAAGACTGTTTTGCTTTTTGTCGGAATAGCAAACCAATTCTGATTTCATTTGGTGTCACAAAATCGTCTTGGTTTAGATCTTTTCGAACATAAACAAAACCGATGTTCGAATCAGCTGTTTCTCACATTTTGTCTGTGTATGTGGAAACTTTATTAATTTCATTAGTTAAAAATTTTATTAAATTTAAGTGTTTTTTCTGATTATGTTAAATAAGAAGCAATAAATAAGCAAAAAATGACTTCAGCTGTTGTAGCCTCTTTATTAATACGAGAAAGGAGCTCAGAAAAGGTGAAAAGAAGAGTTTTGATAGATTGCAGCAGTCCACTTGAGGCAGCTCAACGCGTCGGCGTTAGCATATTTTTCTTTTACTGTGGAGTTATCTATATCTATAAATATAGCTATAAATATATTTTCTTTTTTGTAGATTTATTTATTTATTTTTATAAAAGAACAAGAATTTACTTACATTTCAACGAAATATCAACTAGCAAGACAAAAAAAACTCGAGCGAATTAAATCTGTCAACGGTTAGATGCTTGGTTTGATTCCGATAAGAAAATCGATAATATTGGTTTCTGTGACACCAAAAAAACGATATTAATTCCGATTCGAACATAAAACCAATAATGTCGGAATTCATGACACCAAAGTAAATTTTTTGTCGTTTTTAAAACCAATTCCGACAGCTATTGGATTCTATGACAGCCCCGATTAACATAATTTTAAAAATTAATAATTTTTCTATAAGATTTTGTTCTATTGCGATATTCGTTAAAAATTGGTAATGATTTTTTTTATCGGAGTCGGAGTCGGTGCATTTTCTAAGACTCCGACTCCGACTCTTTCACCCAAAAATCCTTACAGACTCCGACTCCGACTCCTCGACTCCTCGACTCCGACTCCGACTCCGCAGCCCTGGTCTTTACAAAGCTCTACAGGAACGTTTTTCATTCAATTCGTGTGGAACAAAACATGCAGAGACCTTTTTTTATCCGAATCTTTAGTTGGAATTTGACGAACAGACTCGTTATTTGTTCCTAACTCCTCAGTCAACATTCTCACAGCAATATTTCCATCGACAGCAATGCTTTCACGGATTTTTTGCACCAGTTCATCACGATTTTTGACCTCTGATCGTCCGCTTCTGTGATCGTCGTTCAAGCCTTCACGGACACCTTTGAATCGTTGAAATCACGCATAAACTTGTGTACGAGATATACAATCATCGCCATAAACTTTTTCATCAGTTCATATGCCTCAGCAAATTTCTTCCCAATTTTTATGTATTGTTCGTACACATACATCACGTCAATTCCTCAAATCTTTTTTTTTTTTTTGTTATTGACTCTGTTAATTCTTTTTATTCTAAACATAAATAAGATCAAATAAAATTAATATAAATTGAATAAAAGAAAACAGCTTATTAGTCTTTTTGATTTCTTTAAATAAATGTTAAATTGAAAAGTGTTCCATTGTTTTGTTACGAATGATAAGAAAAAAATCGAATATACTGATGCAGTCTCTTCGTTTGCGATTTTTCTCACTCGTCAATTAACAAAAAATCGTTGAGAGAAATCGCCGAAAAATAGGCGATAGCAAATCAGCATTAATTTATGCTCCAAGTAAGAGCCATTTTATGCGTTTTCTTCACAACCTCAGAATAGCAGAAAACCCGTTTTACAATAAGAAACCCTCAAATCCGATTTTTACAATTGAATTCTGCACTCCAAATCCGTAGTGGGCCAATTCAGCACTTGAATTCGGGTTGTACATAGAAATTTGCATCGGAAATTATCCCCAGCCAGGAAAGAGAAATCATCACCTCTTATTTTTGAAGACCTTTGTTTAATCAAGTATTTAAAGTATGAAAATAGAGGCCGTCTGAATAATCGTGCAATTGTCTTTTATTTTTATGAACTCAAAACTTCTCCAAGCAGGAAACGGAAGTAATTCCTGCTTAAATTACAACTATGTATGCGTCTACTGTATAAATACATACATACATAGTTTACTTACATAAACGTGCGTATTTTTTGCATTTCTTTGGTCATGTGTGTTCGAATGTGCCTTTTATTTATGCGGCTGCGGCAAGAACTAAAACAAAAGTTTTAATTTGGCATTCGAAGAACATGTGTTCATTTATGTTGTTTTTATTAGTTTTTCGTATTGCTTTTGTTGTTTTGTATAGTTTTGTTTTTGTGTGTGGTTGTTTTGTCTATTGACCATTTGTGGTCAAATCTTTTTGTTTGTTTTTGTCTTAGCTATAGAACAAATATTTTTGTGCTTCAGTAGTTTTATGTTCTCATAGTTTTGTTATCGTTCTGGAAAACTTATTTTTACAACATGCATGCGTGTGTGTGCGTTTGTGTGACAGCAACACGTACAATTAAAAAAGCCCATAAATCTTGGTCTTGGTCCTACAGTTAAAGGATGTTTTTTTTATGTGAGAATCATGTTGTGTGATTTATGAGCTCTTCAAATTGTTTTGTAAAAATTAATTAAAAATATATGCAGCACCAACATATTCCTCTATCTTTCAAAGCTTCGTCCTTTAGTGTCGTTATGCAAAAAAAAATAAATAAATATTGAACTACAACCTAGTGCGAATGCGGGATTCATTCTACTTAGAATTCTTGCTTAAAAAGAAATAATCTTTAATAAGAGTTAATTTTAAATTATCTTTAACTAATAAGCTAAGGCCAGTCCAGCTAATCTGACTGTCGGTGTGGAAAATATGTTCAACATTTTTTTTTTATGTAAAAATATTCCACTTTATTTGCAATTCACAGAATCTTCAAAAATTCATCATTGGTGTCATCATTTCTTTATAAAAAAAAGCAAATAAACAGTTATTAAATAAATGCACTTTTGTTGTTTTTAGTCAATTAACCACTATTTATGGCATCATGCGAAGTGCTCCGTCTAGACGAATGGTTTCGCCATTCATTAAAGGATTTTCGTAAATAGCCTGAACAAGATGTGCATATTCGGAAGGCTCACCTAGACGCTGAGGGAAAGGAACTGTTTTGGCAAGGAAGCTGCGCACTTTCTCGGGCAATGCAGCCAACATCGGGGTGTTGAACAGACCTGGTGCAATAGTGCAAATACGTATTCCCTGAGTGCTGAGATCGCGAGCTATGGGTAAAGTCATGCCAACAACGGCTGCTTTTGAGGCCGAGTAGGCCGCTTGTCCGATTTGACCATCGTATGCAGCTACCGAAGCAGTATTGATAATAACACCGCGTTGACCATCCTTATTGGGCTCGTTGCAACCCATAAGCCCAGCTGATAGGCGAATAACATTGAAGGTACCCACTGTGTTGACCATAATAACGCGAGTAAAATCGTCTAGATTGTGAGCCAGATTCTTGTTGAAGTTGTATGTTTTAATGGCGGTAGCAGTGCCAGCGCAGTTCACAGTCAAATCTAGGCGTCCAAACTTATCCTTGGCAGTTTGTACAGCGTTAGTCACATCCTGTTCGGAGGTGACATCGACTGGTACAAATATGACATTATCGCCCAGCTCCTTGGCTACATCATTGCCCTTGGATGTACCCAAATCGGCAAGCACAACGCGAGCACCTTGGCTAACCAGACGCTCCACGGTGCCTCGACCCAAGCCGGATGCTCCGCCGGTGACAAGAGAAACAACATTCTGTGTGGTAAATATAAAAAAAGAAAATATGAATAAAGACCCATAAAATGCGATTGTGTAACAAGTTTCAGGTTCTTGCAGACCACATGAACTTTGGAATTAGTGAATAACATAGATTTCTACAAATACATATCGATTTGATTACTTCAAAAAATACTTGCACCACAAGTTTATATATCTATTGATTCAAAGAGTTCCAATTAATGCCCTTTAATTTGATTAATTGACAGAGGAACCAGCAAAAGACTGTCCGAAAAATGTGCGCTTAAAAATTGTCTCCCAAATACTTTTACTTCATAATTTACCTTCAACATTTTTTCAGGTTAAGTTTTAGGAAATATATATTTAAATATTATAAAATAAATCCAAAAACTGGAGAAGATTCGAAAACTTAAGAATTATTGTAAAAATTTACACCGAAGAATAACCAACAATCAGCTGGGTGTAAAGTTCAACAGAAAAACACCGAATTGGTTTTTGACACATGACACTTCCGCGTTGCCAACGATTAATTCAATGTTCCTTTCCAGGGTTGCTAATTCTAAAGAAAATTCAACATTATCGCACAGCTTAGTACAAAAAGTTTATATGGAAATTTATATCACATATCGCTCGTTTTCTGCAATAACGTTACATTTCAAAAAGCTAGATTTTTCAGGAGAAGCATTTTAAGTTTTAAACAGACAAATGAAATTAAATCACCATATTCAAAATATGGACAAAACATCAAATATACAAGTACTACTGTAATGTACATGGCTTAATCCATACAAAGTGACAAAAAAAAAAACTGGAGATTATCGATATATAATACAATCAAATCGAAAATATATTGAGGTGAATGAATCACAAATTCTACTCTCCTGCAAAAATTAAAGAAGATATCGTACACAGCATAGATCATGGTAACACGAATTTTGCTGTGTAATTAACTCAATTTTTATGTTTTTTGGATTGTAACGTTATTGAAGAAAACGAGCGATATGCTTGGCTCGACCTGTACTACAAAACGAAACAAAAAATATAAAAAGAGCAAGAAACCGATATATGAAACATAAGACATAAAAAAAATATATCAAGGCTTGAACGCCAGCTCTCAAAATGTGTAACAGTATTTGCTTGGTGGAGATTTTTGGTCATGGCATGTTAGTTGAATTAATTTATTAATTTTATTGCATCATTCGAATGCATTTTAGAATAAATTTTTAATTGTGTTAAAAGTGATCTAAATTCTAATTAGAAGCGCGTAAAATTCAAAATTGTTCAATTCCATTGAAATTCTGATATGCAGTACAGCATATGCCATGAGATAATTGCAATGAAATAAATAATGGTATTTATCGCAGGGCGTAAGATATGCCATGGCGTATGCGGTCTCCACTAGATTTTTCAATGCCTTGATGTATATGATAACATGTGCTATGCCTCGTGGAGACGGCCTGTAACTTTCGGTACATCATGAGATCAAAATATTTTGCGCTTTTCATAAAAAATAAATAATAAATAAAATAGAAACAACAGGAATGATCATGTTCCCAACACAGTTTCTGAATCTTGGTGTGACTTCGGGGTTTACTTCTAACTGTTGGCTTTTTTATTTTCTACATGGCATATATTAAATTGGCCACACTCTCAGTTTTGAGTCGCACTTTCATTAACTGCAACTTCTGAGCAAAATACATAAGGAAATTGATTACTATGGAGTCAGGAATCCTGCCTGGAATCATTTAATATACCAAACCCAACCCAATTAACAACACTGGCAGCAACTGTCAAAAAACTCATGATTAGTTTGTTGAAATAAACATGCGAAAATAAGCATAAACAGCCTTATTCATAAACACATTTTAGAGGCAGCGTAACTTTAAACGGGCTTTAAACAAGAAAACTTTATTCGTAAACATTTTTTGCAACTGTTTAAGAGCTGCGTAACTTAAACGCCGAAATTGGGGTTTAAAGGCTGCGTAAATATAACCATGATCTTTGTCATTTCGTTTAATATCAAAGATATGCACCATATCGCGTTTGATATAGTTATTTCTAGTCTTATTTTTCAAGTGATCTGTTTTTTCCTTTGTCATTAACGCGTTCATAAGTAACGTAATAATTTTGTTTTAATTTTTGGTACAAAAGTGTTCGATGGCTTTGACTTGGAGCTGTAGTTGGGGAGATTACGATTTCCATGGCCCCTCGATTTGAGTATGCAGTCTTGAAGAACGCTTTGAGAAAATAAGATTCGTTGAAGGATTTATCGATATTTCGATTAGTTATCGAGATATCGATTTTTCAAAAAAATTTTTACTCAACGGAACCAATATTTAAATTCGGTTATATTTTTGCTAATATTTGTCCGATCTGAATGATTCAGGTGTCATTCGAAAGATATTTAAAATGCTTTTTATATGAAACGAAAAAACAACATATTTTTTTAAATCGGCCACGCTACAGACTGTCTTTCTCTATAATATGTTTTATTTTTGCATAAAACCGTTATTTTCTCTCAAAAATGCGTTATAAAGATTAAATAAAGATATAATTAATTGAAATCTGAAATATTAAGCTTTTGTTTGGTATACAACATGTTATACTTCTTCTTTCATTTTGGCCGATTTTTGCTGTTATGTTATATTTTAGGTTGAACAGTACAATCATATAGCATAGGAAAATGTTTCATAATTGGGCTGAATATATTTCATTTGCTTTATAAATTGTGCATTTATACTGTAAATGGTGCAAGTAAGATCTCCATAAAAGTTTCGATGTATTTTGAGTTATTGAATAATTTTTTTAGTTGTTCTGCCTTTTACATAATGCACTTTTCCTGTAAAAGGAGCCAGATAGACATTTATCAAAGGATGTTTGTTGTATTCTGAAGTACATATTGATATTTTTCCTAGCTTTTTTTTTTTTTGAGTTATTGAATAATTTTTTTTTAGTTTTTCTGCCTTTTACAAAGTGTAATTTTTCTGTAAAAAGAGCCGGATATAATTTTATCAAAGGTTGTTTGTTGTATTCTGAAGTACATATTGATATTTTTCCTAATTTTTATAAAAAAGTGCCTTTTACAAATTGCATAATTATTGTTGTTTTTTTTTTTTGTTGTTTTTGTTTTTGTGAAATAAAATAAGAATCCGTATCTCTTTTTAATAATATGATTCGAATATTATTTTTTATTTTACATATGTGTGCGATGTGCTTGCTATTCTTCTGTGCTTCGTGATAAAGATGAAAGTTGTTGATGTTTATCAACACCTTTTAAACTTTCGCCATCATTGTGGAACTCAAGAACTAAGTCGTTCAACTATTGTTGACTACTATTGGCGTCACTGATTGTTCTGTTTAATCTAGTAACAATATAAAAATGAGAATAATGGTAGAAATAGGGGAAACAAGTATAACATAATATACACCAAACAAAAGGTTAATGTTTCAGCTATTACCATATGTTATATTCTACTTACTTTTATTACGTATTTTTTTAAGAAAATAACGGTTTTATGAAAAAAAAAATATATATCATGCCGAAAAACCATCTGTAGTGTAATTAGATTAAGTACCAATTTTTTTCTTTATATCTTATTTTGAAGATATTTAAGTTTTATATCAAACGATACCCAAGTTATCCCGATCGGTCAATTAATAGCATAGATATAGTCGAATTTACATTAAGACTTCTTTTAGTATTTTTTTTTATCGATAACTCGATAAAAAAATCGATATATCGATAAATTCTTCGGTGAATCTTATTTTCTCAATGAGTTCTTTAAAACTGCATATTCAGATCTTGGGGCCACGGAAATCGTAATCGTACCCTGTAGTTCCTTTTTTTATTGCTAAAACTAAGAATTGTAGATTTAATAAAATTTTTTCTTTATTCACCTGTCAGTTTCTTCAAATAAAACGCAATACGACACATGACAAAAAATTAGCTTGTAAAATCCCTAAGTGCTGATAGCTAAATTATTTTCGTTTATCAAATACCAGAAATCTATGAATTGATATCTCTAAATATTTTCATTCATATTTTAATATTTTACTTACACCCTATCTTGTGTGGAGCAAACAGAGCAGCTGACAGCTGGTTGTCAAAACAAGAACAACAACAAACAAGCTGTCAGATATTTTGGGGTTGAAAATAGTGCACAGAAGAATTTTCTAATTTATTCCCCATCGACATTCGTACGTAACAGAAGTGAAAAAGAAAAGCTAAATTAACGATAAGGAAAACTAAAATATTAAATTGATTAATAGAAAAGAACTGTGAAATTAATAGATTTTAATAAATAAAGTTGTGTGAATTTCGAACCTGTACGATGGCGTAAGTGTTGCACGCTTCGCAAGCCAAACAAAACGCAAGAAAAACTGAAAAAAGATACGGCTGTGAAAAAATATATCATTGGCTGCGTGCAGAAAAGAACGAAAAACAAAATATGTGGAAAAAATAATTCAGCTGCAGATGATTGGCTTTATTATAAAAATTCGATTTCGTCGTTAATAAAATTATCGAAGTTAAATAGAAGCACATAGCATTTAATCGCGAAGTTTTATGCAAGTTTATGACCTACGTCGTCGTCAAGGTTTGCAGCAGTTGTGTGAAGCGAAATACAAAACAACGCTGCGGCGCTTCCGCGAACAATTTGAAACTGAAACGCAGAAAACTAAAAAAAACAATTGAATTAGAATAGTAATAATAGAAAAAGAAAACAATCAATGGATATCATAGCCTTGATAAGATCCTCATACAAGGATTACGGCGTCATCTTTACCGAGACTTGGGCGCATTACATTAACGTGGAAATGAAAGCAGCTGTAAGTAGTCGCCGTCGCTAGGCCAAGGTTTCAGTTGCTATTCGTGTATTATTTTATTGTTGTTTACTTATCTATTTAGTGTTATTTGCTTATCTTAATAGCTTGTTTTTGTTGTTACAAACAAGCTTTGTTTGTTGGATTACTTATTTTATAATCCAAACAATATTGCTCAATCATGTTACTAGGGTTTTTCGTTGTTTAAGTTAAAAAAAAATTGTTTTTCAAAATTTGTAGAAAAACAATTTCAAAGATTTATCCAATGCATTGTACGAACTTAATCACCGACATGATTCATATTTTTTTTTCTTTTTTATGGGTGGTGCTTAAAATGTTATTATGTATTACGAATCCGTTAAATCCGTTAAATGCTTAATAATGGCACCAAGTGCAACAACCCTTTCCTCGACTGGGTTATTCAATCTAGTAAAATGAGAAAACCATAATTTAATGTTTCTGTTAGAGGGGCAATGAATGAGCAAACTCGTGAAAGAATATCCAAAATAGTTTTGGATGGATCGACTAAAAAACATCGACTAGTCGACTTATCGTTTCTGACATTTACCTTCAGTTGATTAAATTTTTTAATTTAAATCAATTTCTTATCATTTGTTAACGCACAACATTCTTATCACTTTTTAACGCACATTTGTAGCTGTTTTATATATTGATATTTCTTATAGCCCATGTCCTTCAGAAGGATATAATATGCATGTAATTCAGGTATTGTATTACAAGGTGGGGCAAAAGTAATCACACTATTGGAACACACAAATGGCGCCAAATATCAATTCGGTTTTGACATTTGTGAAGTAAATAAACGCAGAATATCAGCGTGAATTTGTCACAGATTTCCTGTCCATCCGACACCAACTGGACAAACACTGCAGCGTTTGGCCACTCGCCGTGAAGAGACTGGGACAACACGAAATATTCCCAAAACTGCCCACTCCCAGAGCAGCCGTACTGCTGAGAATATCGCTGGTGTTACCCAAGATGACGAAGAGGAGCCCGGAATATAAACCAGACGAAGTGTCACACAATAAGGCATTAGCCGGCGGTCCCTACGCAGAATTTTGGTGAAAGATTTGTCGATGTTCCCTTACAAAGTGCAGACAGTGCATCAGCTGTTAGCTGTTGACAGCCAACCGGGTATAATATACACTCGAGCCATTCTGAACCTCAACGAAAAGCTGGACGATTTTTCATTGAAAATTATCATGAGCGATGAGGCTCATTTCCATCTTTGCGGTTACAAGAATAAACAAAATAATCGTTTCTGGGGCATCGAAAATCCGTGTCTCACCCACGAAGAACTATTACACCAGCTCAAAGATACATCTTGGTGTGGTGTTTACGCTGGAGTAGTCATCGGGCCATTTTTGAGAACGCCGCGGGCCAAACGATGACTGTGGACGGCACGCGCTTTCTTCATCAATTGGATGTATTGGGACTGGAGAACATGTGGTTCCAACAGGATGGTGCAACGGCGCACAATACTCGAGCCATAACCGATATTCTGAAGGAAGCATTTCCGGGTCGCTTAATCTCTCGATTTGGTGATTTGCACAGGCCGGCCAGATCAGCCAATTTAACCGCTCCAGACTTCTTTTTATAGGGTTTTCGAAGCCGGTGGTGAACGTCAACAAGCCTCAGACTATTCAAGCTCTTTAGGAGAATATACGCCAAGAATGCGAGAACCTGCCGCCTGAAGTTCTGGCAAGAGTGATGGAAAATGCCATAAAACGAGCCCGTATGTTCATCAACTCGGGCAGCGGCCACTTGGCCGATATCATTTTCTCTCCTTGATGGAATAAATTCTAATGGATTAAATAAACAAATTTCACAAGCAAAAGCAAAGTTTTTTATTAAAAAAAAAAATTAAACCAAAAGAACATTGGGTGATTACTTACGCCCCAACTTGTACATGTCAAAATGCTTCACATCAATCGTTTCCATAGTTTTTGATACTCTGTCATATCAGTGGGAACACACACAAAAAGCTCAAATAAACTCTTCCCTGAAAGCTATCCAGAAATTTAGCAGAAATAATTAGTAAACAGCAAAGATACTTCTCTAGTCCACGTGATCTTTTATATGTTATTATTTTGCAAGTGTTACTGAAATAACCTAAACATTTGTAACATGGAATTATAACTCGGGAGTATATGCACTACGGTAAATGTTGTTAAACGAAAATAAAGGATTTGTTCTCGGTCTTACCATAAAAATAAAAAATTTAATTATGACATCGTCAGGTCACGAAGGTGATAGCTTAAGCAATTAAAATCCAATATTGTTCACATGTAATTATTACTCGCTCAGTAGAGGCGATACGGTAAAATTTATTTTACGACATCGAAAAATGGTTCTTTGACCTCATAACGAAAATTTAAAAAAAAATGGAGTTACGACACATCGGATCCAATTGGCTAATGCAGTAAAAATGCAAAAATAATGAAAAAACGTTGCATTGACAACAATGAATTCCGACTGCGTGACCATTGGCGTTTCGGTACATTTTATGGTATGACAGAAAAGCTGAGGTTATCGGTTATATAATAAGAATAAAAAATTAATGAGGTCATAAGGCCTCTCAGGCAACCCAAATGTAAAAATACGATACCAAAATAAAAAAAAAATTAAAAAATAAAAAAAATGAAAAAAAATAAAAAAATGAAAAAAAATAAAAAAACAATAAAAAATAAAAAAAAAATAAAAAAAAAAATTAAAAAAATAAGTAAAAAATCTAATTAAAATTAAAATAAGGACAAGTATCGGGATAAGGGCAAGGATTTGGAAAGGATTAGATTGTCTAAAGATTAGAGCTTGGAATTAGAGCAGCATTAAAACAAGAATTCAGACAAGGATTGGGAAGAGGACTACGGCCAGCATTCCGACTCACCTTGGAGAATTTGAACACACCTTAAACAATATTTAGTACAAGATTGAGAAAAGAATAAGAACAAAAAATGGGACAAGAAATATAACAAGGTTTTGGACACACTAAGAAAATCATTTAGGACAAGGATTGGGAAACGATAGAGTCAGAAATTTGGGCATAAATTAAATAAAGAGTTGGGTCAAGAAGTAGTACAATCGTAAGAACAAATATACGAATTGTCCTCAGAAAGAAAAAAAAAACGAAATGTTAAGGACAAAGGAAATAATATGGACAACGATAAAGATAAGATGCAAAAATAAGGACAAGGACGTCACGTCAGTCAGAAACAATTACATACAACGTCGATGCATTTAAAACAGTGTCGGCCAAAAAAATACATACACAGTTCTTTCAGTTTTGTAATAGTGTGCGCTCAAGTGAGAGCAAAGAATCTCACTTTGGCTTACACTGTGATAATTTTACTTCGCAGGAGGGTTAAAGAAATTTTTTATTATTAACATTAAGCGACATTTTAAATGAATGCAGGTATATGAAAGTGAATTGAAATAAATTAAATTTCTTACTGTGTAAATAATGTGCAATATTATTTATTGTCTGGGCCGTGTTATTAATAATAACATTAATTTTAATATTTTATTAATAATATCAATATGCATATATTTAATATTAATATCAATATTACATATTAATTTGGAAAGTAATCTTTTACTAATAACATTTTACCCACTCCTAATAGTACTAATATTATTTATATAGCGGACCCTACTTTCTTCTGACAAATTAAGTTTTCGCTTCCCCAAAACAATTTAAAAAAAAAAAAAAAAATTGCTAATTCCCACATTTGGTTGAACATTTTTTTACGTGTAAGCAATTAAAATTACGTAATAAATTGCGCGAATAGGAGCGTGATGTTAACTAGCCAAAAGCGAAACATCGACTGACCGCTCTTGCTGCGAATAATCGGCAGCGTTGGTGTAAAACAGTGTCGGCCAAAAAAATACATACACAGTTCTTTCAGTTTTGTAGTAGTGTGCACCCAAGTGAGAGCAAAGAATCTCTCTTTGTCTTACACTGCGAAAATTTTACTTCGCAAGAGGCTTAAAGAAATTTTTTATATGACAGTGAATTGAAATTAATGAAATTTCTTACTAGGTAAATAATGTGCAATATTATTTATTGCTTAGGGGCCGCGTTATTAATAATAATGAATAATAACATTAATATTAATATTTTATTAATAATATCAATATGCATATATTTATTATTAATATCAATATTACATATTTATTTGGAAAGTAATATTTTACTAATAACATTTTACCGAATCCTAATAGTACTAATATTATTTATATTGCATATTACTGCAAAATAAAAAAAAACACTGATAGCGCACCCTACTTTCTCCTGACAAATTAAGTTTTCGCTTCCCCAAAACAATTTTTAAAGAAAAAATATGCTAATTCCCAAATTTGGTTGAACATTTTTTTACGTGTAAGCATTCAAAATTAAGTAATAAATTGCGCGCATACGTTGCATAGAAGCGTGATGTTAACTAGCCAAAAGCGAAACATCGACTGAGCGCTCTTGCTACGAATAATCGGCAGCGTCGGTGTAAAAGCACGACAGCCAGTTTTATATCGGTGTAATAAACCGAAGTTTCACGAAGCACGCGTGCATAGCAGTGTTGTCACTTTACCACAATTGTGGTAGATCTACCACTTTTTTCGACATTTTTCATTTCTACCACTTTTACCACCCACTATTTTCAATTTGCTAAAATCTACCACTTTTTTATTTCAGTCATAAAATTTTTTCAGTTTTTATCACAAATTTTATTTACCACTTTAATATTTACTAAGCTCTGTTTATTATTTGAATTTTATCATTGTGAATGCATTTTTTCGACGTGTCATTATGATTGCTCATCGGCTAGAAGTGAAAGAAAGAGATCCAAGTGCATTACAAGGAAAAATATTTGTGAAATAAGGACAAGCAGTGCATTATTTCAGTATTTCAAAGAATTGAGTGAAAGGTTTGAAAGTTCATAAACAAAATTTGCTTTCATACTTTTTCATGAATTGATTTTGTTATGTTTATTTTTTATTTTTGATATTTTCTCAAAGCTTTAGTATTAAACTGAATGTAAAATGCAGTACTATATATAAGTATTTTTTTCACTAGTTAAAAATGATTGATAACTAAAAATGTACCTTCAATAATACTATAAAATGCAGTGCCTATGTACAGTATCGGACAAAACATTTGCAACTGTGAAACATTTCTTAAAAAATCATAAAAAATCCAAATATTTTTGAAAAATAATGTTTATTTGATTTGAAAAGTAACAAACATGTTTTAATACTTTGTTAAACTGAGGTAATTAACATGAAATGTTCTTCTTTAAAAAAATAAAAACTTTACTTCACATCAAATCTGTAGATGGACTAGACAAAACATTTGCAACTAATTAAAATTTGAGCAAAAATATTAATTTCAATTAATATTTAGTAGCGAATCCATTATTTGCTATAACTTCCCTGCAGCGACGTGGCATTGAGCTTATTAAGTTGTGAATAATATCGATCGGAATTTCATTCCAGGCCGTTTGAATCCGTTGAAAAAAATCTATCGAATTTTTCACATTTTCATGGTTAATTCTGCGTTTTACTATTTCCCAAAGGTTCTCAATGGGGTTAAGGTCTGGGGATTGCGCGGGCCACTCCAAAACATTAATCTTATTGTCGCTAAACCAAGTTTTTATAAGCTTAGACGTGTGTTTGGGATCATTGTCTTGCTGGAACGTCCAGCGCAATGGCATTTCCCATTCAGCAAATGGCATCATCACGGTCTCTAATATACTTTTGTATACATGCTGATCCATAATGCCGTCAATGCGGTAAATAGGGCCTACTCCTGCATCCGAAAAACATCCCCAGACCATAACATGCCCACCACCATGCTTGACAGTTTTGACGCAGTACGATACTTGAAGTCGTTTTCCTCTGGGTCGCCTAACCCTGGTCATACCATCACTGCCAATCAAATTGAATTTCGATTCATCCGAAAAGAGGACCGATTTCCATTGTTCAACTGACCAATTAAGGTGTCTTTTTGCAAATAGAACACGTTTGCTTTGGTTCCGCTTTGAAATCAAAGGTTTTCTGGCTGGGCGACAAGAAGGTAAGCCAGCATCAACCAAGCGACGACACACAGTTCTTGAAGAAATTGGCAACTGGTACTCTTCGACAAGTTGTGGAGCAGATGCAAAAGATTTTTTCTTCACATGTCTCACTAGCAAGTTGTCAACTCTTCGTGTCGTTTTACGTGGGCGACCTCCATGGTGCTCCACATCAATTTTTTTAGTTTTACGATACCGAGATATAATTCGCGAAATTGACGACTTATGCACTTTATACTTTTCTGAAATGTCTTTTTGGGAAAGTCCGCTATTAAAGTCATTAATTATATTCGTACGGAGTGCTTTTCCGAATTTGTTTGGACTCATTTTTTCGAAATAGTTCTTTTTTTTTATTATGTCGCTGCACAACCTTTCTTGCAAAATTGTTTTACAACTAACCTGAAAACTTCCCCAACTTAGTTAAATTGGAATGTTCTGCATAATTATCTGTTGGAGTAACGGATTTTTGTTGTTGCATATGAGTTGCAAATGTTTTGTCTCACTCAGAATTTTATGAGATTAGAATTTTAAGAGAAGATCTTGCAATTTAAGAGAGGAACATGAAATATATATATATTTCATATATTTCAAACCATATATACGCTTGATGGTTTAATTACAAACAAAAATTACATGCAAAAAAATAATAGTACGCTGTAAAATATTTTATATTTTTATCAAAATCCTTATTTTCGTAACGAGTTGCAAATGTTTTGTCCGATACTGTATGTTCTTCTATTTTTATTTCAATAAAACTTAAAATTTTAAAAATAGGTGGTTTTTAAAATTGTGTATATGTGTACATACAAATAAGGATTTTGAATGGTTTTCTTAAGGAGAAAAAATCTACCACCCACTTTTTAAATCTACCACTTTTTTTAGACGCAATCTACCACTATTTAAGATTTTCAAGTGACAACACTGGTGCATAGGCGTCGGCCGACACTGGTGTAAAAGCACGACAGCCAGTTTTATGTCGGTGTAAAAATACAAAGATTCACGAAGCACGCGTGCATAGGCGTCGGCCGACACTGATTTAAAAAAAGAGGGAAAACATGTCGATAAAACCTGCGATATAAAACGTAACGTTGTCACGTCAAAAGAAGATCGTAGCTGTGGGAAGTGAATATTTTACAAAAATTAAATCGGGTGCTTTGTTGAGACTATTCTCTTAAAAACAAAAAAAAAAAAAAAAAACAATTACTTAGACAATTTTTTCTAGGTGAATTATGGTCTAATAAACTCAAAGCTTACAGCCGAAAGCAGCTTTCTTAATTAGTTTAGAAGACTGGTAAAGAGAGCGTAAGGGTATTGTTGCGGGTTTAGGTAAAAAAAAACAGTCAAGTAAACATTTTAACTCATGCGAAGTTTATATTTAAATTTTAATTATAAAAAGTTATTATTTCACTTTAACTGGTGTTTAGAATTTGGATTATTTTTTTTTTAAAATATATTAATTTTTTGCAGAAACTTTTCTGTGTTCACAATATAACTTCTCACACTAAAGTGATCACAGTAAAAAACAAAACGGCAAATGCGTTGAATCCTTCATGAGAATTACGAAGAGATATTCTACCGTTATGACCGCTACCAATTCAAATAAGAAAGCATTTTATTTGTGCTGTAATATTAAGTTATGCTATGAGTGCCCTGAGGCACTTATAAGGGCTAAAAAAGGGTTAAATCTTGTGAGATTATCAGACAACTTTCAACACACACTTGGTACCATTCATTATACTATTGTGCAGTACAAAACTTACAATTACAAATATTTCTTTTGAGTTGCTCAATTTTTTTTTCCAGCAGCTAGTATTTTGACTGTGTTGATTATGTGTAGGTTCATATTTCAATGTTGTTTATCATATCCGAACACACATTATTTTTCGTTTCATGTTACCCCAAAAGCCGCAACATTTTTAATCTTTACTTTTCATGTTATTATTGAATGTAAAGTTAAACAATAAAATTTATTTGATTTCTTCTATCGCCTTCCGTTAATCTGCTTAGCTGCTAACGCTTTGGTTTTATTTATAATGCATGACTAGATAAGGAAACTCTGCTATAATAAAGATAACTTATTTAGATTGCAATTTTAAATCTGAACTGGGATCATTTATTTTTTTTTTATCCGTACTTGTACAATTAAGCCTCTGCAATCATTAAAATAAAAATACTTTAAAATGTAAAAATTTCTATATAATTTTTCAAATTATTCAAAAAGAATGAAAATTCAATTAATATAACAAATTGAAAATCTTTCAGCAATCATAAAATCAATAAATGCACCTTCAGGTTCAAATCAATTTAAAAATTCAAAACGAATGTCAATCAGGCAAACAGCAGAAAACCAGAAAAATTCTATCGTCTAAATATAGCTTCTTGTGTTTGACAAAATAAAATTTTTACATAATTTCTAATATTTTAAGTACTTATATAGAAGAATATATTAGAAAGCAAAGTACTCGAATTGTTTTTTTTTTTTTTCTTATTTTCTACTGTCGCATGCGAATCAAATGAATTATTTGGCTAAAGCAAAACAAAATCTTGTTTACGTTTTTAATAATTAAAATTAAAACAAAAACGGCAAGAAATAAATTTGTCACAAACAACATGCTTCGTTCGTCATTCTTTCGTCTTGTTTATCTCGTGATTTCCCGAGCATGCCAAGACAAGATAAGACAACGCCAATAAAACTATTGCCACCGTAGGCGATAACTATAACAACCTGTAAAGTAATTTTAGAAAAAAGTGGGTGCGTCGTTTTAAGGCGGAAGTGCAAAACACTTGCGACACCTCTACAGCCCGGCCACTCCGCTCTGCAAGCATTGCGCGCCAATATCTACATCCACAACAACAACAATTTCAAATTTCATTGACAATGCCAATGCGTAACTATCGCGCAGCAATATGGACATGTAAACAAATTGTTGGTTGTGATTGTGTGGCCAGGGTTGCCGACTGGCTAAGGAACTAAATTGTTTGCATGAAATTTGCTTTTTATCAGTTTAATAAAAAGCCGTTTAAGATCGGACCTGATTTTGCATAACTAATGCGGTTAGTCAACTGTTATTTTCCATTTACAACAGTAAATTTTAAATTTAGAAAAAAATAAATATAAATATTCCAGACAAAACAAAATGACAGCATTAGTTTAACAAGCATAGCGCATAAATTTCGAGACTAAATGCTTCAGAAAATTACATTTTCTAATTATAAACTTCCCAATCAGCCAAACAAGCGTAGAAACGTAAGTATTAAGCTTGGAAAAGCTTTAGATTACTATTGGAAAATACTTATAAGTAATTTTAGAATAACAACGATTCCTTGGAATAATTGGGCCTATTCTGGGAAATTTGTTTTTCTGTAATGAAAATTCTGGTACGAATTATAAAAAAATACTGTCCATCAAATATGTATGTGTTACAAAACGTATTAGGTGTTCAAACTTTTGTTGTAGTCCGTTTATGTTGACACACAGCTCCAAGATCATGATACAATAAGGAAGATAGTATTGGGCCGAGTGAATAAAAACGTAGCTTATACTATATAGTACTAAGTACTAGTACTAGCTTTTACCTATCAGTACTAGCTATGCTGAAAAGTTTAAACTAGAAAAGATGTGAATAAACCATTGCTAGTACTACATAGCTAGTACTGAAAAGTGATAGCTAGTACTGGAAAATTAAAACATATGTATCTGCAAAATCAGCTGACAGAAACTATTTCAGAGTTGCCACTGTTAAAAAATGTGGTAATTTTTCAAATAAAATCTTAGCAAAACTTATGTTAAAATAGTTTGGTAACTCTATTAGTTTGTTTTAGTAATTTTATTTGCTTTTGGCGGCACGATGGGCGATAAAAATAGCGCAAGATTTTATGATATTCTGCAAAATTATAAAATTTAGTTTAAAAAGTCACAAGTGCCGTCAGTGAGGCTGGCAAAGGAGAATGCATATTCTTCACTTCGTCAGGAATATTTGCTAAGGTTTGGACAGGAAACAGCAGTGAGCCAACCTAAAAAAAACATACAAAACATGCGAAACGATGTAAAAAAAAACAGATTTGCGTGCAACAGGCAACAAACCAATAAATTTAAAGGACTGGGAGAGAGGTTTGCTGCAACTGATGGAGGAAGAATCGAATCCAGTCTTTAATAAAATTGCAGGTACCTTTATGTTTTAATGAAAATTTCATTATTATAATTACAAAATTTCATTATTATAATTATTCTAGGTGCTATAGATGTGGGCTTTGGTGTTGAGACGGAAATATCTCCAGATTATGTGGAGCTAGAAACGCCAAAACCAGATAAGAAGAAAGTTTGTGATGAAGTAGAGAACGTCAAAAATATTAAAAAGAAATGCAAATTTGTTGATGAAACAGAGGAGACAAAAAAATCTAACCACCCAAGAGCTTTAAAGACTGGTCCTGTTAAGACAGCTCAAATTGTTAAATTTAGATATAAGTGAAAGGGAAGAAAGGAAGAAAGAACAAGAAAAGAAGCAAGAAGAAATTAAGGAAAAAATAGAAAAAAAAAAAGAAAAATGATGAAACTATGGGAAAAGAAGAATTCGAGGTGGAAATATTAGATGACTCTTTTGAAGAAGAAATGCTTTAGATTTGTTTTTTTTTTTAATTCAATAATGGAATCAAAACGCTTTATTTTGTATGTGATAACTTTTTAGTTTTTAATTAATGAATATAGAAGTGCACTGAATTTATAATATAAAATAAAAATAAATTATAAAAATGAATTTATAATGTATAAAAAAAATTATTTATGATACATATTGCAAAGAACTGAGTACATTTACAATTTCTTGCCTTCTCCTTTTGCCTAGTTCTCTGCAGTTGTCTGACGGATCTGTATCATTCCCTTCCTCTTCTTCATCCTCTTGAAAGGCTTCACAGTCATTTTCGAAATCGTCTCCAAGAAATTTGGCTATGTTGTGCAGTACCACACAGCTTACAATTACTGACGCAACTTTTTCCAAAGCGACTCGCACTTTGTATTGCAAAACAGGGAATCGCCTCTTTAACTGTCCGAAGCAACGCTCTATTATAACACGATTTTTTGCGTGTATTTTATTGTAATTTTTTTCCTGCAGATTCGCTGGGGTTTTAAATGGTGTTAATAGCCATGGTCGAATGCCATACCCGATATCACCTAAAATTATTGCATCACTGCGCTGACTATTCATATGCATGAAAAGACGAGATCGCTTCAAAATGCGACTATCGTGCACTGATCCTGGCGAATTGCAATCAATCGAAGTGAACTCCTCGTTAGCATTGCAGGTTGCTTGAACGTTGATGCTGCAAAAACCCTTGCGATTAATGTACTCATCGCCATGATTTGGTGGTTTTTGTATTGCAACATGTGTGCAATCTATTTCTCCAATAACGCAAGGAAAGCCAAATCGTAATGCCCACTGTTCTTGAGCCAGTCTGATTTTGTGACTATTATTCGGAAATTTAATCCACAAATGCGCTTTATTCATAACTTTCTTTATAACCATTTTCACTGTTTTACAGACGGTTGTGCGATGTATTCCTTCTTCTTTTGTAATTCGCATTTGGAAACCTGGATCACTAAGAAATCGCAGAAACATTTCTTCCATCCTTTTTATTTGTGACAACGACGCTCCTCTTTTTTCGTTGCTTTCCTCCAAAAAATGTTGCGCTAACCATTTTACACTATCTTTCTTAAACCTGTATAGGTTAAAATAGTCGGCTGGATGGGAATGTGTCCTCAAACGAAATTCTTTCTTTTGGCGAACGTTCATGAATGCACCCATATTTAAATTAAAATAAACTTTTATTGCACTTTATGCACTTTTTAACCAAAAAAAATTAAGAACAAACTTATTTCCAGCACCTCAATGCGATGCTTACAAAAATGCAAGTTAAAACTGTAGTTTTAAGTTTGTACTAGTTATTATTCACACTAATTTTCAGCAAACGCTGGAAGAACTAGTTTGTACTAGACAGAAAAAAAGCACTAGTTTTAACTGAAATTTTTATTCACCTCAAAACTAGTTTAAACTTCAAATTTACTAGTTTTAACTTGAACTACCTTTTTATTCACTCGGCCCATTATTAGAGCTGAAACAGCTGTTTAACGTAGGCATATAATGTTTTTCTTAAAATAAAAAGGGATTTTTCTTAGAAGGGGAAAAATAATTCTTTAAAATGGCACAATTTAAATATAGTTATTTAATTAGTTAATTTTGCATAGTTTAAAAAACACAAAAAGTTGTAGAAGTTTGAATAAGGGGCGTGGCCTTATTATAACAACAGAGTTATAAATTTGGTAGAAGAATGCGTAGAATATTTCTGAAGTGGTTGGGATTTGATAAAGAGCCATGGAAGTTATGAAAAATTGACACTAGGTCAATATAATTTACCAGCGATGGGAAGAAGGATCTTTAAAAAATTGTGTAAACGAACCATATGATGCAAAATTGTAATAAATAAGACTCTTTTGTTTAAAATTGTTGCTTTAAGAAAAAAATTCCCTTTTTATTTTTGTTTCGGTGTACATCACTTATTTTTGACACTCACATGCCCACATCTCGGCAGCGCAGTCAGTAATAATAGTACCTCTAATTGTTGTATCATGTCCAAGATCTTTCGCTGTTTTAGCCTCCTGGGACCCGAGCAATAAATTTTTGAATTCAAGCAGTTTTAATGGAATGACAGTGATTTGATGTTAAAATAATGCAAATTTATCGGTTTAATGTGAAATAAGTTTCTGCTTCAGAATTTTCGGTAGTATCACATATGATACTTTGGGTCACAGAAGGGAAAATAACAGACTATTTCAATGTTATCAATTTATTTACATATGTGTACAAATTAGTTAAATTAAATGACGATAGCTGTAATTATTTATCCACGAAGATTTAGTTGCAAGTATCCACTATGATACCCAAGGTTCCAGGAGGCTACATTGGAATGTTCTATATTGGAAGTTTCTGAATTTTTAAGAATATCTGACTTGACCAACCACAATATCAGCAAATATTACAGACACGCACAAATGGACGACAACAGCTGTTTGCAAGGGAAAGAACTTTTTGGCTTATGAGTTCCACTGACTGCGGAAAATACAGTTTGGAGGCATGATTTTCATATGATTCCAATTGATTTGCAAGCTGTTTGAAATCTTCCCGTGGAGCATAAGTGATATTCCATTCCTGAGCTACTCTCAAATATTCCCGGGCTGCGACCTGCGTGATAATTTGATCAAAAAGATTTGCAATAATCTTGTGTGTGTTGTAATTTTTTGATTGTTATACTTGGCTAATCAAGCTTAAAGAGTGCTTCGCTGCTGCATCTGTTGTAATATAAATCCTAATTTTGTTGTGTTGTCGCTGGTGCTGTACAATAGGCATCTACGTCGTTGGCAACGAAATACATTTGTAGCTAATCCTAAGCAGGATGTTTCTAAAGTTCTTACTTTTGTGCATTTTTAATAAATTTAATATATATTCGAACAATAGATTTATTTGGCCTTATGTCTTTTTTTTTAGTTCTTTAGATTCCAAAAAAATGCAAACATGGATGGAATCTTATTCAAAATGCTCAGATGGAATTTTGAATTTATTTTAAATTAAATTTTTATTTATAAACTAGCGGACCCGGCGAACTTAGTCTCGCCCCAATTTCACGCCTTCAGATAAACTCCAGAATGATAAAATACAGATAGCTCAAATTTCAATGTGATTTATTTGAACAGAA
The DNA here is from genome assembly GCA_943735915.1 of Pherbina coryleti. Taxonomy (NCBI): domain Eukaryota; kingdom Metazoa; phylum Arthropoda; class Insecta; order Diptera; family Sciomyzidae; genus Pherbina; species Pherbina coryleti. The sequence goes on along the minus strand of OX030951.1, from coordinate 43,076,018 downwards.
TCTAAGTCAGTAGAGAGCGTTTTGATAAACAATGTTTTTCGATTTGTGTTCCGGCGCAAAAACAAACAACGAAGACGGTTTGCCAACACGCGAACAGACAACGTACAGCTGACCGTGCGAAAAACAGGGAAATTCGAGATTAATCCGACAGACTTCTAGTGATTGGCCTTGCGATTTATTGATTGTCATCGCAAAATCCAATCGAACAGGGAACTGAATACGCTTGAATTAGAATGGAAGATCAGTTGGAATAATTGGAATTCGTGGGATGAGGACTTCCTCTCCTTTAAATTTGCCCTTGATGATCGTCGCTTGGATCACATTGTTCATTAGGTTCTTGACGGACAATCGCGTATCGTTGCACAATTTTGGATGATTCAGATTCCGCAGCATGATTATGATTGATCCCACCTTCAGCTGTAAATTATGCGGTGGAGTTCCTGGCACATCAAGCTAGTTCAAAAATTCCGTCGGATAGTTGGTCGCTTCATACTCGTCTCTCACGCTGTCAATGGATTTGTATGAATGCAGTTCTCCAGAGATTTGACTTTGAATAATGAAATTCAAGCTATCGACGTCCGTATTCTTCGCTGCTAGTATTGCCCGTTCACTAATCCAATCGAGATTTTTATAATTTTGTGCAATGCCGGGGAACACTTTGGTGATGAGTTCCTCTTTCGACGATGTGAACTCGCAAAAATTTGCCGGGAACGATATCAATCCAGTCGAAACATCAACCAGGAATTTGACCATTGCCAACCGCCAGCAGTTGTCTCGAAAATTCAGCAGCTGATGGGTCGTTCTGCAACGTGACTCTCATGTGCGTGGTCAATTTTGAGGAGGATGCAACAGCCAACGCAATTTGAGATCTTGACCGAATTGTTGCCAGAATCAGCGAAATAACGAATGTCTTGCCTGTCCCACCGGGAGCATCGAAAAAGTCAATATCTCCTGTTCCATCGTCAACAACCTTCATCAGCGAATCGTACACGTTCTTCTGCTCGGCATTCAACAGCGGCACATTTGTTCGGACTCTTTAGGCCAGCTCATCTCGATCATAGTCTTGTTCCCGTTGCAATTCGCGATTGAATGCATCGTACATTGAACGATTTGGGCGCTAGCATTCCCAATGTCGACAGCAGACTGTCGCACATGAGAACGCACATGTCTTCGACCAAAATTAACGCTTCGTTGCGCATCTCGTCGTTAATTTCAAGATCGAAATTCGAAGTTGTCGTGCAAACTCTGTGCAAAATGTCGTCAGCCATTTCATCCTTGTATTTGTCCCACAATGCAGTCGGGTTCGACGGATGACATGTGGCTATGATGATTGCAAACAATGTACGAATTTGATTCGCTGGTGCAGAAACAGTTACATCGGCGACCGTTGAGTCTCAATGTGTATCGTTTTCGAGCAAATTCAAACTTTGGCAAGCCTCCCGAAAAGTGGAGCACAGCTCACCATCCACGGTACGCAGGGAATCGAAGGATGTAGGGCCTCTAATATTCACCAAAAGTAAGCGAAGATAGAAGCATTCATCTTGGCATGGATGAATTGTGTATATTCGTCCGAGGGCATCATTCGAATAGACATCAGCGAATCCAGCAACAGCATCACCTTTCTTCCGGCGTTGAAACTTCTTCGATACAGCGTTCCATATATAAAAGCGTAGCATTTCCGAATAGAGTAAAGTCCTTACGAACGGATCGCTTTCACATGTCGAAAAGAAATTTGTCAATGTTGTCAATTGTAAGTCAATGTATAACGGCATCTCTCGGGTTGTGGCATTGATTGTAGCACAGCGACATCTATTATTTATCTCATTAACTTCTCCACCCATAATTCACGCAAAACGTCTTTTATTGCAATGAAATTCACAATTATCCAAAATTTTCATGCTACACAACGAATTTTCCACCTTTACATCGTCAAAAATCATGAAATCATGCGATAAAAAGCAAAATTTAAAAAAAAAAATTTAATTTTTTGCGTTTTACCAGAATTTTCCGAGTTTTCCACTAAGAATTTTATATTTTTCCATTCGAAAAGCCATTCCGGAATAATTGCGCACAAAATCCCATAAAAAAAAAATCAGTTTTCGATTATTCCAATTTCCCGACTTTCCCGGAGGGTTTTCCCAAAATTTTCTTTCGTAAAAACCTTCTCCTGGCAATTACAAACAACTGAAAAAAAATTTGAGCCAAATCGGCCCAGCCGTTCTCATTTGATGAATTACTATACATTTTTCACACCATTTTTATATATATAGATTAAGGGAAGGGTTCCCTCATTTTGGACTAAAAAATAGATTTTTTTTTTGCAAAAAATGAAAGCCACATATGTGTAGAATATGTGTGTAAATGGATTTTTCGATCCGACGAATATTTTTCGAATGGCAACGTCTTGAAGACACCTATGTATCTCACGCGCGCTACGTCCAAACTAAACTGCATGCTTTTTTGTACGCCCTGAACTAACATCATGTATAAAAATTATTTATTTATATTTTTATAACGTTGTTGAAATGGAAAAAAACAAGCAAAATTTGAACTTTTAGTTACAATGTTCATTATTCAATGAATTTTACATCGATAATAACAATTTTAGTTCCAGTCATAGAAAATATCATTATCTTTAAGTAATAACAACAATTTTTGATTTCAGTCCACCACAAGAAGCGGCAGAATTTTAGTTAGGACACCATGTTTCGCGCGCAGGGGCCCACGGAAATGTGCATTTTGTAGCCGCCATTTTGAATTTTTTCAACTTTTTCACTTTTTTAAATTCTCTGATAATAAACTAATATAATCATCAAAACCAAAAGTTCGTACGCCTTTTCATTGTCCTACAACAAAAATACAAACTTTGCCTTATTTTTGTCCATAATGAGGGAACCCTTCCCTTAAGTAAAAATAAAATTAAATTAAAATTTAAATTTAAACATTATTACATATCGATGGCTTTATATAGAAAAATGCCTAACTGGATTTGTTGGTACTTTACAAGAGAAGAAAAGAACTGAATACAATCTCGAAAACTTTGAATTTAAAAACACTTTTAATGCAGTTTTTGTTTAAAATCAGATGATATACTCGTTTTACTCGGGCGAAAAAATGTAAAATTTTAATATTTATTTGATAAGATTTTTTTTGTTTATTTTTATTCATTTTGTATTTTTGTAATTTTGTTTGCATATAAAGAAATGGTGTAGTGAAAGAATCATAAAAATTTCTCAATTCGTTTTTGAGTTATGCCACTTTAGACTTAAACCATCTACAAACCCAGCCGCACACACTCCAAATTTCATCAAAATCGGTCCAGCCGCTTAGGAGAAGAGTTCAGTGACAAACCCATGTACAGAATAAGGCGACAACAACAACAAAAATGCGCATTAATTTTTTTAAGGGAGGTGTATTTGCGACTGCTCTAATTTCTTATCAATCATTTTTTATCAATCAATCCTGCTAGATATTTTTGACCGAAAAAATAAAAGGCACAAAATAACTTATTTTTTATCAATCTTAATATTTTGAATACGGCCTTTTCATTATTTATATTGAAAACAAATTTTTGAGCTTTAGGCCAATCATGTTGACAACATGAAGAACAAAGAAGGCAACAACCAACAACAACAACAACGGCTCTGTATAGAGCAAATCACACAGCTTGACTATACAGACTGTTTCGTTGGCCGCTACACCAACTCATCAGTAGCCTTTGTATGACTTTACACTGTGATCCACTCAAGCTACTTTGGTTCTACTTATACTGCCAATATGCCGAGAAAGTTACCCGGAATTTATTTTTGGCAAAGACCCCTGGAATTTTTTAACTGACTTCTTATCTACTCTGATGCACCCTGTATCAAGGTTAACCTAGATCGTATCATACTTTTAGGCATAGCCTTAATTAGCCTTCTTAACGAAAAAGAAGTCTCAATTTGTTTCGGATTAGAATAACATATAAAACACGTATTTAGAGTTATACGGTATTAATAAAACGTTTGATAATTAAAGACCTAATATATTAAAAGAAAATTGTATTGTAATACAGAAGCATTTACTCAGGGCCATATTCGGTTAGATCGTTAAAGAAGGTCCAAACAGTTCCTAATTGGAATCACATATACAATAGATTCTGGATTAAATTGACTGATTTTGGAGCAAATTTGATTATATTATATAAAAATAATTAAATTAATTTAAAATATAATAAAGTTTTGTTTTTATTGTATTTCCACACCACCTTTGAGGCATACAATTTGGTGCGTTACCGATATTTTATTGGGTAATAATAATATAATATAATGTAATATAATAAAATATAATATTATATAATATAATTTGAGATCCACAATATGCGGAAATCTAAAAAAATAAAAAATAACAATTATGTATCATAAACTTAGCTGAAGACAAAAGCGCCCCAAAAGTGTGTTAAAGAGTGAAAAAATAATGCGCCCCTGAAGCAGGGCTTGCGTTTTGACAACTGTGGTCGCATCAAATTGGCGCGATTATTTTTTTTTTACTGAGAAGACTGGTGAACAGCTGACGATCGCTCAGTAGTGTCAAAAAAACACACTCTGCCTCGCTCGCTCAATTTACGAATTCGGCCATGGTATAATAATACAAGGTAGCATTGACAGTTGCTTGGGAAATCATATACTGTCAAAAAATATACTCAAAAAGAGAGCGCTCACAATCCGCCATTGAAAACACAAGCAATGTTGAAAACGTTGAAGTGAAAAAAACAACAACCACAGCAGCTGCTGATGTATTTCCACAAAAAGCTGTTTTTGACAGTTTATGTTTTCCTGTTGAAGAGAAAATAAGCAGTTGTCAATGCTACCATGTATTATTATACCATGAATTCGGCCACAGTTCACCATGGTGTAATAATTATAAGGTGTTTGTGAATTTGACATTTCTCTCTTAAAATGATAAATTTTTTCATTTTAAAATAAATCAGCTAACGTGCAGTCGGTCGAAGCTCAATGCCATGTCCACTTCTTTTGATGGCTTTTATCAGTTGAGGTATTAAACATTCTTTCATGACATTCGATATTTTCTTGAAGCAGTCAGTGTGAATGCAAGACAATTTGCATGCTGGCCAAAGCTTCATGTCGGTGGCACCTTCCAGCGCACGTTTTTGATAAAATGACAAAATCATTCAATGGCGAACTTGGCAAATGGCTGAAGACAACTGCAATAACTTTTTGTCAACACAACACGGCACAAATAATTGAATTAAATATTTATTTAAACTTTATTCGCACAATAACCTATAAAAACTATAACACATCATCATCTAGCAACTCAAACAAATAACACAATTTGGCAACTATCAACGGCTCCTCTCTTTCGCTCTCAATTTTTTGACAGAAAGAAAGCTATTCTTGGTGTTGTCAAAAATTCACTAACACCTTATTATTATTACACCATGCAGTTCACGTACACTGTATGTGTAGACAACACCACTTCCTTATATTTTAGTTCTTTGCAAATAACACGTCAAAATTTTTATTAGTGTTTGAGATATGCGTCCTTTTGTAAATAGCCTTCAATTCCTTCTGCGTTTCGATTTCTATCTCTTCTGTCGATTCAAAACGGTGTCCACGGAGCGGTCTCTTGGGTTTAACGAATAGTCAGAATTTTTATGATGCTAAGTCAGGCAAATACGGTGGTTGCGGAACGATATGGGTCGAGTTTTTGGCGAAATGATCACGAATTACGAGCGCAGTGTGAGATGGTGCATTATCGAGATGTAAAAACCAAGAATTGTCTCTCCACAAATCCGGTCTATTTTGACGCACAGCATTACGCAAACGACGATAACACCCAAGTAGTATTCTAAATTGATAGTTTGACCGGTTGGAAGGAATTCATAATGCACCACATCACGATAATCGAAGAACACTGTCAACATGAACATGATTTTTGATTTGCTTTGACGTGTTTTTTTTTGTCTCGGCTCATCTTTGGCACGGTATTCACCAGATTGATCGGCTGATTCAGTTATGATGCATTTCATTTTATCTTGACAGTCGGAAATCACCGGTACACACACATAAACGCGGCGCTGTTTTTCCACGAAATTAGCGTTTTTGGCACCAATCGAAATTCCACTTTTCTGAGGCCCAAATAGTCACTCAAAATGGTATTCACTAATCCTTCTCATATTCCAAACAGTAAGTCAGTAAGGTCTCGGACTGTCAATCGACGATTTTGGAGCACCAATTCTTTGATAGTATAGTAAGTGTGCAGGTACTTCATAAAGCTTTCTTAATATTTTTGTGAAAAGAAATGGCGACTCCCTAACAAACGCTTCAGAGAAAATAGTTTTGAAAATTAATCCTTAACTGTTCCTCCACACTCTTTGTTTTTGGATCAACACATGAAACAACAGATGAAATAAGAAATACTTCTAGTTGAAAAAATTTTCAGATGAAAATACAAATGGATGGTCAAAAATGTACTTTTATTTTTTCCACACTATATTTAAGGTTTTACATTTTTAGGCTAATGTTTTCCAAGAATATTTGATTCAGAATACTATGAAAATTCAAGACTAAAACTGTGAAACTTTGATATCAACAGGTATCTTCTTTCTTTTTTAAATATCACTTACTCTAAATTGGTCCCTTTTAGGGGCTTGAGTACATTTTTTAGAATTTTTTTTTTTTTTTTACTACACCCTTTAAGTATTTCAGCGAAAGCATTGCAACCGGGTTTCATTCATGGAAGGCTTTGACCTAATTTGATATATATTATGACCAATTATTTAACGAACAGTCTTTGGCAATATTACCTACAAAATACTTCGTAAGAAACAGTTGTAAAATGCTTACAAAAAACTTATTTCTAATTATTTTAAAACAGCTTTCAATTAAAATATTTTAAAAAAAAGCTCAAATTAAAACGAAACTATTACAGATAGCAATATAGCTAAATAATTATTTTAGTGATTAGTTGTTCTTGTTGTTTTAAATGTTTTCGTTGGTCTTACAGTATGAATAATTTTTCCGAGAGTATTGGTTAAATCTTTCAAACTTTGTCTAAGGTACTTGTACATAGTGACTTTTGAAGGCTTACTATAAGCAAGTACTACTAAGCGTGTTTAGCTGAGTGGGTATTTTCTGAAAAACAACCGAAGGAATCTAAAATATTAGTTGAAAAAGTCTGCAATAAGCATAGTCGATATAATAACAAACTCAATAGAAAAAGTAACGCAAAATAGTTTTTCTTACTAAACCTATAAAATGTATTTTTCATTTTCGAAATTTCGTGAAAACCCTTGTTATTTCATATAATTGGCCCTGGCTGGCTTTTAAATTACTTTGAATTCAAATAATTAATTAAAATAAAAATAAATAAAATAAAACTCATTCGAAACAGTTCTTTTTTTATTAGAGGATATCGTCCATTGTTTTATATTGGAATTATCATTAAGTTAACATTAACATTGAATTAAGAATCCAATTTTGTAGTTAATTAATTTGGTTATTCTTTTATATCCTTTCAGTTCTGTTTGTACATATGCATTGCTGTACTCACGCTGCTACTCATTACTTGGTACATTTACTATAAACGCTGGCTGCGAAAAAAACACCTACAATCCCTGCTTGATGCAGAAACATCTGCCGCCTCCGATGCCGATATTCGGGGTTTGCGTTTTCGCAAACGCGATAAGATGCTCTTCTATGGTCGGCGCATGTTGCGGAAAGTAAAAAATGTTTCCGGCCAGGTTTACGGCGGCCAAGGACGCAAACGCAAAGCTGTAATGCGTTTCGCCAAGCGTTTACTGCAATTACGCCGCGATAATATTCCAATGCAGATGCGGAACGTTGAACCACCTGCGGAGTATCTTGAAGAATCTATTGAGGGCAGCGAGCGAGTGCCGCCCGATGCGCTCTACATGCTGCAAAGTATACGCATATTTGGTCACTTTGAAAAGCCGATTTTTCTAAAACTATGTAAACACACCGAAGTGCTGCAGCTTGAGCCTGGCGATTATCTGTTTAGAATTACCGATGCAGACGATTCGGTGTTTATTGTACAATCCGGTCTTGTACATGTCTATATATCAAATGCTGACGGTAGCACTTTGTCGCTAAAGACGGTGAAGAAGGGTGAGTCAGTAACGTCGTTGCTAAGTTTTGTCGATGTGCTCTCGGGCAATCCGAGCTTCTATAAAACCGTAACGGCGATGGCGGTAGAGAAATCAGTAGTCATAAGATTGCCAATGCAGGTGAGTTACATAGAACTGATTCTCTATTTTTCGTGTTTTTTTAATGAACATTTTTTCACCCTTGAGTACAGGCCTTTAAAGAGGTTTTCGATGAAAATCCCGACATCATGATACGCGTCATTCAGGTTATTATGATACGTCTGCAACGTGTGCTCTTCACTGCTTTGCGCAACTATCTTGGTCTTAATTCGGAACTAGTACAAAATCATATGCGAGTCAAGAAGAGTCAACTATCTGCCACCTCGCAGCAACAACATAACAAGAGTTCACCCGTCCATCGTCGTTCGGCGGCAGAAAATTTTCAACACACGCTATCGGATATGATGCCTCCACCTGATATGCTAGTGGATCTCGCCTTCGACTCTCAGCATATGAATGTGTCAAGTCAACAACAAGCGTCTTCACAACAACAAGTGGCCAACAATGCTACCGGCTCTGTCAGTAGCGCAAATCTTTCAACGCGTCGTTTTTCAACAACACCTGCCGAGGCGCATAACGTTGGAACTATCGATGCTAGTCTGGTGCATTCTTCAGCAGTGGATAGTTTTCTCAAGGAACTGGGTATAACGGAGGAGGATCGCCACTTAATTGATCCATTTGTGGAAGTGCGTGAGGTGGATAGTGGCGTTACACTTATAACAGAAGGCAACTCCGATGTAAGTTGAAGAGTATTGGTATTTTTTTTTCCGTACCTGCTTTAATTTGTTGTTATATTTTCTTAATTTTAGGATATTTGCATTTGGTTTGTCATGACCGGAGGACTTGCCGTCTATCAAAGCGGCGCTGATACTCCGCGTGGTATTAAAAAAGATGTTTCCAATGTTTTCATACATTACGTGCATCCGGGTGAAATAGTCGGTGGTCTGGCAGTCTTAACAGGTGAAGCTAGCGCTTATACCATTACTTCCAAACATTTTAGTCGGATAGCTTTTATACGCCGTCCCGCTGTATATCAGTGAGTAGTTTTGCTGCATTTGATTTTTTGCAAAAAAAAATAATTTATTTCCTCAAACTAGAATTATGCGAGAGCGTCCCAGTATCGTGCTGGATCTTGGTAATGGCGTCGTGCGACGTCTTTCACCGCTAGTGCGTCAGTGTGACTACGCGCTGGATTGGATTTTCTTAGAATCTGGTCGCGCTGTCTATCGCCAGGACGAAACTAGCGACAGTACTTATATTGTTCTAAGTGGACGCATGCGTTCCGTTATAACGCATTCTAGCGGCAAGAAGGAAATTGTCGGCGAGTATGGCAAAGGCGATCTGGTGGGTATTGTTGAGATGATAACAGAAACTTCGCGTACCACCACCGTTATGGCTGTACGTGATTCCGAATTGGCCAAACTGCCAGAAGGTCTGTTCAATGCCATCAAACTGCGTTATCCCATTGTTGTTACAAAGCTTATAAGTTTGCTTAGTCATCGTATATTGGGCACAATGCAGACACGTGCCGGTGCATCAACTGCTCCGCTGGAAGCTAATCCGGTAACACATAAATATTCGACAGTCGCTTTGGTGCCAGTCAGTGATGATGTGCCGCTCACGGCTTTTACTTATGAGCTTTTTCACTCGCTCTGCGCCATAGGTAAGTCCAAAGGATGTGCATAAAGTTAACCTCGCACTTTTTTAATTTATAACTAAAAATTATATATGCTGCAATCTGCTCGATATGTGCCGTATTCTAAATAATTGTCAATGTTCAAGATTTTTATAAATTTGTGAGTTTTTAGGTGAAAATAGTCCCAAGCTTATTTTTACAGAAATTTGAAAATTGTGCTCGCACATTTTTATGTATAAGGTAACTTTATGCACATGTCGAATAGATTCGGTAATCATTGTTAATTTATCTCTCCCTCTGATATTTTTATGTCTCAGGTCCTACGCTGCGTTTGACCTCTGAGGTGGTGCGCAAGCAACTTGGTGTTCATATCTTTGAGGCAAGCAACGAATACCGCATGACTTCGTGGCTCGCTCAGCAAGAGGATCGCAATATTATAACGCTCTACCAATGCGATTCGTCGCTGAGCGCCTGGACGCAACGTTGCATGCGTCAAGCTGATGTCATTCTCATTGTTGGCATTGGCGATCGTACCCCAACAGTGGGAAAATTCGAACGTGAAATCGACCGTCTTGCCATGCGTACGCAAAAGGAGCTAGTCTTGCTTTATCCTGAAACGTCTAGCTCTAAGCCAGTGATTACGCTGCAGTGGCTAAACGTGCGGCCCTGGGTGACAAAGCATCATCATTTGCAGTGTGCGAAACGTATGTTTACGCGCAAGAGCCAATACAGAATTGTACGTAACAACTATTAGTGTGTGAAAATTCTAATTAATACTATTTTTTTTATGTGCAGAATGATCTCTACAGTCGTGTGCTTATGTCTGAGCCGAATATGCATTCGGATTTCTCGCGCCTGGCACGCTGGTTGACCGGCAATTCCATTGGTTTAGTGTTGGGTGGTGGTGGAGCACGTGGTGCTGCTCACATTGGCATGTTGAAAGCTATACAAGAGGCTGGCATACCCATTGATATGGTAGGCGGCGTAAGCATAGGTGCACTCATGGGTGCTCTATGGTGTGCGGATCGTAATATTACTACAGTCACCCAAAAGGCTCGCGAATGGTCCAAGGTTGAAAATATTTTATTCAATTAAATAATATTGTGTTTCGCTAAAACTCCCAACTATTTGCAGAAAATGACCAAATGGTTTCTGCAGCTGCTCGATCTTACTTACCCCATTACTTCGATGTTCTCAGGTCGAGAATTTAATAAAACGATACGTGATACTTTTGGTGAAGTTAGTATTGAGGACTTGTGGATTCCGTATTTTACATTGACAACCGACATAACCGCCAGTTGTCATCGCATTCATACAAATGGTAAGTTGAAAGCTGTTTGTTCTAACTCATCGCACTTGCATTTAATCTCAAAATTGACTGTGTACTGCTTCTTCTAATCGTCATCATCACAAAAACCATAACCTTTCATCATGCTAAAAAGGTTATGGTTACTCATAACCTTAACTCATGCTAAAAAGTATTTCATAAAATTCTACACTGAATACTCTGAGTTCTGTTCGCGCATATTCTGAGATTTTTACATAATAGTTAATTTCTTCGTTGATATTTACAAGCTTTTCAGTTGCCTTAAGTTTTTGAACAGCAACAAGAATTTCAATTTCTTTTGTTTTTTTTACTCTAATTTAGTTATTAAAAGTTTATTCATTTTAAATGGCTTAAATATGTAGTATTGTATGCACGTTATTGAACATTTCTTGTTAAGCATTAAAAATTATTATAATACATAAATAACTATAAGTTTCACCACTCTAGCATTAATATTTCGTATTTCTTAGCTCAACCATTTGTTTGTGTCTTTTATGATCTTGTCTGCTATATTCTAGATATTTTAGATTTCCATACATATCTGAGTATTTTATGTAAGTCTCTATGTTTGTGTTTAACCAAGGGCATCTGATATCTTCAGGAAAATATCTGAATATGTGGATAAATGTTTTGTGTGCTAATTTGGAAAATAATGAAAGTTAGTGTTTATGTTTAACATGTTTATGTTAAGTAATGTTATTTCTACTAAAGATTCTTTATCAAGATTGCATTTCACTCCGTCCATTGAAAAAAAAATAGTTGATATTTTGATATAAAAAAAAAAAAAAACAAAAATTCATTTTGCGCGTCCCAATTAATAAAAACAAAATTTCGTTGAATAAAAGCAACTGAACTCAATTAGACTCGGAAATATTGTTTTGGCAATTTTTAAATGCTTCCTTCTTTAATCAAACAAACATCCAAAAGAAATAATGTAGGAAAGGAAAAATTTACTTCATACCTTTTCTGTGCTCTTCGTAGCAAGCTACAAAATGTCTTAAAATATTTCACTCAGCTTAACCAAAATGGATTAAAAATGTTGATGTCTTTAGATGACTCTGCAAAATGACTCATTTATTGATAAAAAATACATTGAACTTGAATCTTAGGGCTATAACGTCTGATATAAAATAGCTGATAATATTTAAAAAAAAACTAATTAAGGAGATAGTTGGTTAGGAGTTAGAGGAGAAAAAAAGCACTTTCACCGGCTATTGTTAAATAACTCCGAGTCAGTAACTCTTCCATTCCAATATGTTTTAGTTAACGTGATAAAAATGGACATGTAAGTCTAAGTCGACTGAAATGTATCTTGTGTGTTAGAATGCAATTCTTTACATTCTTACAGTAGAAGAACTTTTATTGAATTTTTATTGAGCCTGATGAGAGGATTTAATCTTCCTACTAGGTAATGTTGTTCACCCACTAATTAAATACATGAACAAGTGATGATGTATGATGTTAAGAGACATATTTAAGCTTTAATCTTATTGCGCACTTTTCCAATTAAAATATATATTACTTCTGAGCAGTTGCTTTTCAAAACAAAGAGAAAAAAATCAGCGAAGCGTTTGAAGTAATGTTTTATATGAAAGTGTATAGCTTGCATCAAAACCTCGGGAATGCTCTTTAACTAGGGAATTATCATAGTAAAAAAGAAAAACAACATTGGCTACGACCAATTACCTTTTTGCTATAGACAGAGACATGACATAATTTCCCCAGACCATAGACGTAGCAGACCAAAGACGTAGCCTACAGCTGCATTATTAAAGGCTACCAGAGGCTTGTGCGACAACTGCACAAGACAACCGCACAATACTACTGCAATGCCAGTTTTTTCGTATTTCAACGGATACAAAACTTGATGTCACTTAAAGGTTTGGAAGAACATAAAACACTTTTTATGCAAGAATTGATGTGATCACAACATTATAGAGAAGAGTTTATTCGACAATCTTAATTTGAGACCATACTAACCAGTTAAAGCTACACGTTGCAAATAATAATAATTACAAATAACTGGAGGCAAATTTTCGTGATGGCACAGTTTATTAAAAATTGTCAAAACATAATTTTAAATGGTTCAATATGTGCATGTTTTCTTCAGCCCATATAATAATTAAGTCCCCATTAACTCTACCACAAAAATTTTCGACAAGGGCCTGGACGGGAACAGTTCGAAGTCATCAGCATAAGCACGCATAGTGACGTGGTGGCAGTTGCTCAAAATATCGTTCTTAAGTATACAAAGATTTTGTACCAAACGAAGTCTTTGAGACCTACCTTCTGAGTAGCTTCTTAAGAAATGGACCACAGATTTCGAAAATCAAAAATTAAGAGCAAGTTTCCTGCGGAGTATAAAGTGCATGTTGTGGTATCGAACGCCTTGGAGAAATCTAGCAAGCAGAGCAATGTCAAATAGCCCAAATCAAAGGGTACTCTTATGTCATCTAGTATTTTAAACACAGCAGCGGAATAGGGCTCTCCGCAAAATCGCCCAAAAAAAATAATGAAAAATCACCCAATTTTTTTCCATACGAATTTGGGCGATTTTGCATTTTTGTTGGGTAAAATTTCGTTTTTTGCTTTTGGGCGAAATTTCACCCAAATATGTTGGGCGAAATTTCACTTTTCGTTTTTGGGTGATTTTTCGTTTTTTTTGGGTGATCTTTCGTTTTCAATATTAAATAAGAAACATCAATCAGTTCTTAGAGATAACGGTATTTACAGTAAAAGCAGCGGTTCTTCTTTTGTTTTTCTTTTGTATTTGCATCATTTGCTTGAGTTTGCTTGGTCAAGTCAAAGGAAATATTTAGTACCGCGCCCGAGCATCGCGACGCGGCGGATTACGCGTAGTGCGACGGATCGCACGCGCCACCCGTCGCCCCGGCCTGCTCCCACCTCCGCCGTCAAATTTTCTTTTTGAAATTTTTGATAACCAAAGAAACTTGTTGTTTTGAAAAAGAATCAGTATTTTTCCCTTGTACGAAATGTTTTAATAGAATTTTAAGTATGAGATTATATAAAATTAAAATGAATTAAATTTTTAAATTTGACGCATTTCCTACACAATCAGTGGTAGATCTACATACGGGCTGAAAGGGCTTTAGCCCCCCCGCCCCCCTTGGAGAATTTTTTGTATGGAAAAAAAGTCCAAAAAGTCGTTTCAGCCCCCCTTTGGCATACAAAAGTGTAGTTTCAGCCTCCCCCCCTTTCGAGAATGCTAGATCCGCCACTGTACACAATTAAGATTGATTAGTAACGTAGTTTCTATTTAGTAATTTAAAAATAAGCTTACCCAGTACCTTTTATCGTTGCAATAATAGTTCTAATAATAGTTTTTGTGCCAATAACAGTGGTTAATAAATAACTATATATATAAAAAATAAATAAATAGTATGTATCTCATCAAATGATTGAATTAAAATAGACTTTTAAAAAAAAAATACTGGCCTTGAAAATGCTCATTTCGTATCTCGTGTGGGAACACAATTTAAAATATTGGGCGATTTTTCATTTTTTTGGGTGCATATTCGCTTTTGTTTTTGGGTAATTTTTCCAAAAATTTTTGGGTTTTTTTCGTTGTCTTGGGTAAAATTTCGTTTTTTTCGTTTTGGGCGATTTTTCATAAATTTTTGGGTCATTTTTCATTTGGGTGATTTTTCTTTTTTTTTTTTTTTTGGGCGTTTTTTTTTTTGGCGATTTTGCGGAGAGCCGTGGAATAGCTATGCACAGAACAAAAACCAGACTGTATATGCGACATGAATTTAAATAGAATTGTTGGGATATCTGCTCAGTCATGAGCGACGCAAATATCTCAGACACTGAAGATAAAAGACTTAAAAAAACAAACAAATTAGACATTTCAGCCCTTGATTGAACTTTGACCGAGCTTCTTATGATCAAATGTATTGAGGATGTTATTAAATGTTTGTACACAAATGATCGATTGAGTTCTCCCCGTCAAAAGTTGCAAGTTTTGTCCAAAAAAATTATCCTTGCAAAAATGATAAAAGTGTCAAACTGCTTAAAATCAGCTGTAATATATTGCAATATATCTCAATAAAATTTCAAAAGTTCTTTGAAAGAAATATAAACTATTGGAATGAAAACCAGAAACATGGTAAATTGTGTAACAACTAAATATAAATATTAATTTGAGAATTAATTTCAATATTGTTAAAAATCTTTAGTATTTCGTCTTCACTGACGATGCTCTCTCATTACTCTCTCGATTTCAGTATCTTACCATTTTTTCGAAAACTGGAACGCTTCTCGGACTAAAACCTGTAAAACTGGTAAATTGGACTTTAACTTAAGAGTACAGGAACAGACCTATTATTTACTCTCTAAGGTTTGCCATTGTCTGCAGAGAGGTGACGGCTGATCAGAAAAATTAATTTGTACATATTAAAAAATTTTCTGTCTCAGCTGAAGCTCGAACCTGGGGCCTTACTCCATATTGCGATGCGTAAATCAATGCGTTGCGAAAATGAAACGCGATGCGCATTCAAATAGCAAATCGCACGTGATTATCGCATTATGGAGTACCGATTACGCCAATTCGCGATTTTGTTTTTTCAATACAGAGTAGGGTCCCTGGTCTCGAATTGGCATCAAGTGGTTTATGCACTGCTTAACGCACTCGGCCACGGTTGCAACCATATAAAATACTTATTGGACGCAAATCACATGGAATGCAAACATTAGGCTTTGTTGCTACAGGAGAAATATTCGCCATTTTCCAAATCACAAGATAACACAGAGCCGTAAAGCAGTGATTAATTATCTAGACAAGCACTATGAGGACATGTGATAAAATGAGCTTAATCAACCTATGTAGACTCCATCTTCTCCAGTCGCCTTTTGATTTTATTTTCTTAATGCAACGAGCCACGAGATTTGATATCGTACCTGTAATGATTCAACTGGTTAGGATCTATACGACAAGCTTCAGTGTCTTTATTGCATATACCCATATCTTTGAAATTTCTCCACAACTGTTTGTAGGGAAGTGCAGAATTCAGTTTGAAATTAAAAAATTTCGACTTGGACAACCTAACAGCAGATGTAACTTCATTTCTAGCTTTTTTTGTACTCTTTCCAGTTTTTTGCAGTGGGGTTCTGCTTCCATTTGAGAAATGCCTAAGTGCTGGCATTTTTAAGGGTTGTACAGGTTTTTTAAAGTTTTAATTAATTAATTAAGTGGCGGCCATGGCGCAGTGGGTAGAATGCGTGACCCATACGCCAGAGAACCCTGGTTCAATTTCATCTGACACAGAAAGTTTTTTCAATTGAATTAATTTTTCTATTCGGCCGAGAGGTGATCTCTGCAGACAATGCCAAACCTCAGAGAGTAAAAAATGCCATGTAAAGCTTTTTGAGAACGTGCACATTAGCCGTTCAGAGTCGGCAAACATTTAATAAATAACACGCACAACACAATTTGATCATAATTAGTTCGGTTCAAGTCCTTTTAAGGGCTGAGATGGCCAGTTTATTTATTTTATTATTTAATTAATTAATTAAACGTGTATATCAAAATGTTTATTGTATTGTATTGCGCAGGTTGTATTGCGAACGGTTACGTTGTTTCAAGAAAAATTTGCTTATAAAAAAATAAATTTTGCTGGGCATTTTTGTCATCCGCCTACTGTTTTGGTACAAGCTATATATCGCTCATTTGCTGCAAAATCTGCAAAACTGAAACCTATCGAAACTTCAGGTGACAATTGTTTTTTTAATTGCTATCACAACACTTTTTTCTTATTAAAGAAAAATTGCTGCTTTTATATTATTCGTCATTGTTTTTCAAAACTAACAATACTGAATTTTTTACTAGAATTTTGATAATGCGCTTTCGTCGGGTGCTTTAAACTTATTGTCATTAATCTTTATTCTTGTTAATGCTCGTTTCTGTATGTTTGCGTGTGTGTGTGTGTGTGTGTGTGTGTGTCATTAAAGAGTAGCTTATGTCTCTGCATAACTGTTGATATTAACATTAATTTCTTTCAATGGCGTCTTTGCTTTGTTGTTTTTTGTTTTTCTTGTGAATCCATCCAACTTATGACAACCCAACAAACAACTTGTTTCTCTCTATTGTCCCCCCACACTACTAACTTCAAAAATACCCCTAAAAACAGGATCTCTGTGGCGTTTCGTGCGTTCATCAATGTCGCTCAGCGGCTACATGCCACCTTTGTGTGATCCGAAGGATGGGCATCTACTGCTGGATGGTGGATATGTTAATAATTTGCCAGGTAATTGTTAAATTAAAACAAAAAAACAATATTCTGTGTGCAAAAGCAACTTTTTAATATATAAAAACATTGCTTAAAAAAAAACGAAAAATCTAAAATATATAAATTTCAACCAAGCATTGCAGATGGGAAAATTCAACATAGATTTTTTGCCAAATTTTTCGCAAAATAACTAAAATTTAAATAGAAGAAATTTTCAAAATTGTGCTCAAAATTTAATACAACTATTCTCTATGTTAAATACAATACTCTACATAAACTGGTGCTTTATAAATTGGTGCATAATGTTTGGCAAAATTTTTATAATTTATTACAAATGTTTTTTTTTTATCTCCTAGATTGCATGTTAAAGTCGCGCTTGCCTGTCAGCCCAGCTTAAATGAGTTTAAGTTAGTTTTTTTTTTTACTTTCTATTATTTAAGTATTTAGTTAGTTTAAGTGAAATGTAAAAAACTCAGAATGTGTTACCAACAAAGTCACACCCAGAACAATCCAAAAACAACAATTACAGCAGCATTTTCTTAACACATAACTGCACTTTTTATAACTATTAAATTTTTTTGTTTCAACTTTACTTTATTTTGTTTTGTTTACATTTTCATGATATGAAAAACTTTTAATAAAACTAATTTAATAACTCTATTTTATAATTCATAAACATGCCTCAAATGTTCCTTTGACATCCTTGAACTCGAACTTGAACCTAAACTTGTATAATTAAGCATTTAAAAATTCAAAACACATGATTTTTTTAATTGTATAACCATAAAAAATTGAACACCATTAAAACAACAACAACAACTTTAGGTCATTTATGGCGCTATGTGCGTGCTAGCATGTCAATAGCCGGCGTTTTTCCACCATTTTGTGACTATAAAGATGGCCACCTCTTGCTAGATGGTTGCTATACAAATAATGTGCCAGGTAAAAGAAGGCTCCATTTATTTTTTTTTATTTGTAAAATTTTTTTTTTAAAAATCAAATTTTTTTCAATTCTAAGTTTAGTTGTAGTACTAAAGTTGTAACAACTGCAACTGCATGTCTCTTAGCGCTTTAGTTTGCTGATAACTGTTTCCATTTAGATTAAGTTTAATAATTGTCGTCTTCATTTCTTCCCCTCTGCAATGTTAAAATTTCTTTTATATTCGCAATATTTTGTATTCTACACAAATCAAAATTAAAAAGGTTGTTTATTTCGTTATTAATTGTAACTCACCGGAGTTTGTTATGCATCAACATCATCATGCAAATAAATTTCATTTAGAATCAATTGTGTCATTCACAAAAAAAACAAAAAAAAAAATTGCTAAAATGTGCTCACTATGTGCTATCATGTGCCGCATTGGCAAAAAGGTTTATTCCTTTGGTATGATTTTTTTTTTAATCTTTGGAAAAAATCGTTATTTTTTCATAAATTCGTAAATTGTACTGTGGTGAGCTCTAACTGTGCCATCATTAATCGTTGAGTAAAAAAATCGCATATCTGTCCCTCTTTGCATTTTGCCCAAAATTCTACAACTGTGCTGTGATGTGCCCGACTTTTTAAAAATAACGTAATTATGCTATAAGAATAAAACTGACACGTATTTATGACTTTCCGATACGCTTAGAGCCTCCTACACATGTTTTACTTGATTACTCCATTCTTCCCACTAATCTATCCATCACCTCATTTCGAACAAAGGCAGACTTGACTGAATAGGTTTAACACCTCAAATCCTTGGTTCAAAGCTAAAAAAATAAGAGATACAGAGATACAAAGAGATAAAAATTTTGGTTGAAACTTCCACAAATTTTATATCCCTTTTTGGGCAAATTATGGCACAATATCTGAAATTTTTAAAAATTTAAACGTGGAGCTTACGACACACTAAAAATGTGCCAACTCATAAAAATCATACAATTAGAATACATTTGTTTTCGAATGCGGTAAAGTATCCTGTACATAGCCCACATCGAGCACATCACAGGACAAATTTTTTATCAAAATAAATCTTAAATGGTGAAGCTAACTTCTAGCACATCAATTGATAACATAATATTGACACTAAGTTGTATTTGAAATTGAATTGTAGTTGAAGTTGATCAAACTTTAATTTTCATTTAACCAACCTTTATTATTGCTTCCTTCCACAACCGCTAATCAATAGCCGATGTAATGCATAATCTTGGCGCCGCTCATATTATAGCCATAGATGTCGGTTCCCAGGATGATACCGATTTAACAAACTATGGCGATGATCTTTCCGGCTGGTGGTTACTCTATAAAAAATGGAATCCTTTTACGTCGCCTGTACGTGTGCCTGACTTGCCTGATATACAATCGCGTTTGGCCTACGTCTCATGTGTGCGTCAATTAGAGGTGATTCAAAGCTAAACCTTAAATAATAGAAATTCTTTATTAAAAAAATATGTTTTCTTCTCTTTCCAACAGGAAGTGAAAAACTCTGACTATTGCGAATACATACGTCCGCCCATTGATAAGTATAAAACTCTCGCTTTCGGTAGTTTTGATGAAATACGTGATGTCGGTTATGTCTTTGGCAAGAACTACTTTGAGACAATGGCAAAAGCCGGTAGGTTGGGCCGCTTTAATCAATGGTTTAACAAGGAGCCGCCTAAAAAAGACAATCATGCCTCACTCAGCGAATACACATTCATTGATTTGGCTCAAATCGTCTGTAAACTGCCCGAAACCTATGTGGACCGTAATTTGCAGGCAAACTATTTTTTCAGCGAAGATGAGGATTTTGATGGTTACATTTCCGAACCATCCGCCTACCGCACTGTAAGCATGATTTATTTCTTCATTTCTTAAATTCTAATGAAGTTATTTTATGCCTTTTTCAGAGTCACCATTTAAAACTCAAACGCACTGGCACATCGCTCTCACTTTCTGAAAATGAAATTGACTCCGATATTGAAGTCGATCTAACGCTTAATATAAAAAAACATAATTTAGGGAAATCGAATCGTAGCACACCACAGTCACCGGTCTCGTTTAAGCTATACGATGTCGATTGCATTGATGGCGCTGCCTTAACGCCACCTGCCACAACACCACCAACCACAGAAGATGCTACCACTGCAGATGACACAATAAATGCAGCCGATGGCATCATCGAGGATTTGCCTTTGGATCCCCAAGTTGATAAAACCTCAAGCACTACATAAACGCTTAATGCTTTTAAGCAACTCCAAACAAAACAAACAAAAAAATCAAACAAACAAACAAACAAACTGAAATCGATGGAACTGATTATATTTGAGCCATAAAGCTAATTTTTACAAATTTTGTAATCTTGTCTGTATAACTTAGGTAAAGTAAGGCTATTAGTTAATGAGTTTTACAAACTAAATATTTAAGTATGAGTTCTTACTTTTTATTTTAAAGTGCATCCTACATATTTGCCAAACTCGCAAAAAGATGATCACTTTTATAAAAATTATCATACATTCTCTTAATTCATTGTCAAAGACATCAACTAATGTATATCATAAGTTAGCTTTTAAATAATATAAGGCGTTTATATTAATTACTTCATTTTTCTTTACGCTCTCTTTAAATTTGTGTTGTTTTTGATCTGAACATTGCTGTAAGTAGCCAAAACAAAACTGTAAATACTGAATGCACAAGAGTTTAAATCTACATATTTTTAGTTAAAGAAATGATATTTTTGAAATATAGTACCGTTAAGTAGAAACAATTTTTTTATTTAATTAAATTTTTCAGAATTGAAATTTTTAAGGAACACTGGCTTTTTAAACACCAAGGCGATATATAGGTCAGCCTAAATACAGGACAAGACAGATGATATTCGAAATAAAAGCAGAAAAATTATCAATAAAATAAATGGCATAAGATCACGAAATAAGCAGAAAAATTCTCTCAAAAGAGAACGAAGAATTCTCAGTCTTGTTTTATAAAAAGTTATGACCCAATGGCCCTCAGTAATAGAAACGTAAAAACTCGCTTCTAAACTCAAATTTAGTTAGGTGATTCTAAGCTACTTTTTAGGTTTCATAGTCAAAAGAAATCTAACAAAAGTCGACTTCAGTTCTTATACTGTGAACTGATCTTAAATTTCATCTCTGAACGAACGTACCCTTTGTTCTGTTTGCTTTTGACAGCTGATTTTATTTATTAATAATTTTTGCATACATCAAGCAAAACAAATGGAAGCCGCTATAAAAGTAAGTTGCTTCTTTTGTTTCCTTAAGCTTTACATCATTTATTATTTCTAGATCCATAAATATTCTTTCATCGTCCATATTCACTGCAATAATTTCAAATGTCACTTTAAAATTGACTTAGAAGCCGGCGAGCCACAACTAGATGTTTTCTAAATTATAAGTGACATTTTGTTATTATTACTACCGATTGAACGTTAAAGTCGAGTTTAAGATAAATTCGACTTAAGTAGAATTTCTTTATTACTAAAGGCCAATGATTATTGTAACTTGACGAAACCCACTATTTCTTAAATGTAGTGAGTCATCCAACGGCTGTACTCAATTCTGTAATACAATTGTTTAAACATGGCTGCTCAAGCACTCTTGATGTAGCTAATAAAGGATGGTCTAAATAGAGGTATCTTCTTTTTATTATATGCTGCGAATTGACCTCATTTCTGCGGATACGCTACTACAAAGCCAACCGAAGCATATCGCGCTTACAGTTCTGCATTACAATAGTATCAACTACAATTTTTTATCATTGTAACGCAAATAGAAAAAGGGGAGAGCTGGCGTTTTAGTAAAGAATACATTCACTTCGCTGATCATATTGCGTGAATCCAAGTCCATAGTCGGGGTGATGAAGGATTGTCAAAATTTATTCTAGCCCCTGGGCCTAAGTGCCAAATATTCTCATTCAGACTAAAACTTGCATCATCCGAGTGAATAGTTTCCAAATAGCACACAGCTCATGATTGAATTAATAAGGTTGTTGCAAGGATGAGAGCGAGTGTCCATAAATGTCTAAGGCCGTTGTTAAGCAGGCGCTCAGATGATCCCCGATCACGTCCTTTTTTACGCTCTTTTTTCGTTTGATGAGCTCTGTGATGAAAGTATGTTATACAGACCATGGTTGAATAAATAGGGTTGTCTCGTGGCTGAGGAGGACGATCCTCACAAGGCAACGCGTGAGGGTCAAGGGGGCGATCTTCACATGGCAACGTGTCTGACTGCCTCAACCTGGTGAGGCCAGCATTATCCATGTCGAACTCGTCTCAAGTCGACTCAAACCTCTGCGTGGTGTCCTCTAGAAACGGCAAACTGGCAACCGTTAGTTTGACGGCTAATCTGAGCGGCGGGCTCCCCCTGCCTTTAAAGGGTTGTGCGTTGGGTTTGATGCCCACCACGTAAAAACAAATTTCAATGAAACGACAAAGAAATAAGATAAAAATGATCCCCAAATCTGATGACGACTACCGCAAACGAAAAACTGACAATGATTTACGGATATGCACCTGGAACGTCCGAACCCTTAATTGGGATGGTGCCTCTATCCAACTGATAGATATTTTAGAAAGATACAAGGCTGATATCACTGCAATCCAAGAAATGCGATGGAAGGGACAGGGTTGCTCACGGCAAGCATCCTGTGATATCTACTACAGCGGCCATGCGGAGAAGCACGAATTTGGATGCGGATTCGTGGTTGGCAAGCGACTACGGCATCATGTCCTGCGATTCACACCTGTGAACGAACGACTTGCCATAATCCGTGTCAAGGCAAGATTCTTCAATATAAGCCTGATTTGTGCGCACGCTCCGACAGAAGACAAAGACGATGAGGCCAAAGACAGCTTCTACGAGCGCCTTGAAGAGGCCTATGAGCGCAGTCCCCGCCACGACATAAAAATCGTGCTTGGTGACTTCAACGCCAAGGTGGGAAAAGAAAATATCTTTGGACCAATAGTCGGAAAGTTCAGCCTCCACGACAATACCTCCGATAACGGAATGAGGCTGATTGACTTTGCCGCAGCGCGAAACATGGTCGTTAGTAGCACTAGATTCAAGCATCTCAATATTCATAAAGCAACTTGGCTGTCTCCTGATCAAAAGACGCGCAACCAAATTGATCACGTTTTGATTGACGGAAGGCACTCTTCCAGTGTTTTAGATGTACGCACGATCCGTGGTGCCAATATAGACTCGGATCATTATCTTGTCGCAGCCAAGATCCGTACACGCCTGTGCGCAACCAAGAATGCGCACAATCCAGCACAGAGAAAGCTAGACGTCGAAAAGCTGCAATCAAAGCAAACAGCCGAAGACTTCGCTACTCGACTCTCACTCCTGCTTCAAGAAAGCACTCCTCCGATCGACGATATATGCGTGCAGTGGAATCATATTTCCCACTCTATGCGTACGGCTGCCGAAGAGGTGATTGGCTATCAAACGATTGGAACCTCAGTGTGCTCTGCCCAATCCACAAGAAAGGCGATCCCACAATTTGCGCCAACTACCGTGGGATAAGCCTTCTGAATATCGCATATAAGGTTCTGTCGAGCGTACTATGTGAAAGACTGAAGCCCATCGTAAACCAGCTGATTGGACCTTATCAGTGTGGCTTCAGACCTGGCAAATCCACCATAGACCAGATATTTACGCTACGACAAATCTTGGAGAAGACCCTAGAAAAACAAATCGACACACACAATCTTTTTGTCGATTACAAAGCCGCCTTCGACAGTCCAATAAGGAATCATCTATATTCCACCATGTCTGAATTTGGTATTCCTGCAAAGCTCATCCGCCTTTGCAGAATGACACTGAGCAACACCAGCAGCACAGTTAAAATCGGGAAGGACCTCACTCCTCCATTCGATACCAAACGAGGTTTCAGACAAGGTGATTCCTTATCGTGCGACTTTTTCAACCTAATGATGGAGAAGATCATCCGAGCTGCTGATTTGAGACGCAGTGGCACGATATTGCTGGCGTATGCTGATGATATCGATATCATTGGCCATAATACGCGCGAAGTCAGTGCAGCATTCTCCAGGTTAGCGAAAGAGTCGAGTCGAATGGGTCTTGTAGTGAACGCAGATAAGACGAAATACCTAGTGTCAACAAATAAACAGTCCCAGCGTCTTGGAAACCACGTCACTGTTGACAACATCTCCTTCGAGGTTGTTAAGGACTTCGTCTACCTGGGATCCAGCGTAAACTCTTTCAACGATGTCAGTATTGAGATAAAGCGAAGGATAACTCTTGCCAACAGGTGTTACTTTGGGCTGAGTAGGCAATTGAGAAGCAGAGCCCTCTCTCGACGAACAAAACTCACGCTCTATAAGTCACTAATCATGCCCGTCCTATTATATGCAGCACAAACTTGGACGTTGAGCAGTTCTGATGAAAAGACTTTGGGAGCCTTCGAGAGAAAGATCCTTCGTAAGATCTTCGGTCCAATCTGCGTCAATGGCGAGTACCGAATTCGATGGAACCACGAGCTGTATGAGCTGTACGCTGACATAGACATAGTTAAGCGCATTAAAATCGAGCGGCTCCGCTGGCTAGGTCATGTTGAGCGAATGGAAAACGACGCTCCAGCGAAAAAAATATTCGATTCGGTGCCCGGTGGTGGTCAACGCAGAAGAGGACGCCCACATCTTCGTTGGAAGGATCAGGTGTTGGATAACCTGACTACATTTGGTGTTTCCAACTGGCGCCAGCAAGCGCAAAATAGAAATGGCTGGCGCAATTTCTTATACGAGGCTAAAACCGACCTTCGGTTGTAAGCGCCAGATAAGTAAGTAAGTAAGTAAGTCTCGTGGCTGATTGTACTCTCTTCTCAGTACCCATAATTCTCAATATCAATGCAAAGCAACAACAACAACTTCATCGGCTTTTCATGTTATCAATTTTCGTTTACAGATTTTGTATGAGCTGTCAACTTCGATTTGACATATATGGGAACTCGCTCTCACCCATGCGACAACCTTATTTATTCAACCATGATACAGACGGTCATTTGATCCCTGAACACTAGTACACTTTTTGCTACTTTTAATACTTTATGCAAAAAAGTATCACGAGTATGAGTATGGTGAGTGTTGCTGTTAAGCAGGTTTCATTACTGCTTTGATACATTTCGTACTAAAAGTGTACTATTTTCATGCAAAAACACAAATGTTGTGAACAATTGCACAGCGCAACACTGTTTTGATCTCGTGATTCCATATTATTTTCGAATCATTTGGTGACCATTCTGAGCAAAATAAATTTCCTCGCTCACTCTCTCAACTTTCTCTTTTACATTGAAACAACAACAATGCGTGAACGTGATGAGCCCGTGAGCGTCTGCATAACAACGGCCTAAGTATGGTTGAATAAATAAGGTTGTCGCATGGATGAGAGCGAGTTCCCAAAAATGTCAAATCTTAGTTGACAGCTCATACAAAATCTGAAAGCGAAATTGATAGCATGTAAAGCCGATGAAGTTGTGGTTGCTTTGCATTGATTTTTACAATTATGGGTACTGAGAAGAGAGTACAATCAGCCCCGAGACCACCTTATTTATTCAACCATGTGTCCTAATCGAAGTTGAAAGCACATACAAAATCTGAAAGCGAAAATTAATAACATGTTAAGCCGATGAAGTTGTTGTTGCTTTTTATTGATTTTGAAAATTGTGGGTACTAAGAAGAGAGTACGATCAGCCCCGAGACTTACTTACTTACTTATCTGACGCTTACAACCGTAGGTCGGTTTTGGCCGCGTATAAGAAATTGCGCCAGCCATTTCTGTTCTGCGCTTGCTGGCGCCAGTTGGAAACACCAAGCGTGGTCAGGTTATCCATCACCTGATCCTTCCAACGAAGATGTGGCGTCCTTTTCTGCGTTGACCACCACCGGGCACCGAATCGAATATTTTTTCGCTGGAGCTTCGTTTTCCATTCGCTCAAAATGACGTAGCTAGTGAAGCCATGACCTAGTCAGCCCCGAGACAACCTTATTTATTCAACCATGAACAGCTGCAGATGCATTTTCACAAACAACTATTTTTGACAGGAGATGTTCTCTTGTAGAAGAGAAAATAAGCAATTGTCAATGCTACCTTATAATTATTATACCATGACTCAAAATTACCATCTGATTTTAACAACTAGCTCACCCTGCTCTCCAATATGAGCCTACCTTGTAATGTTATCATGGATACGATCATGATACAATTACAAGGTAAGCACATTTTAAGATGGCTACTTAATTAAGAAATTTTGCAACAACAAAGCTGTAGGCTACAGACGTCAAACGACAAAAGCAACAACAAAAATTACAAAAACTCAAAATTACCAGCTAATTTTGACAACTAGTGCACCCTGCTCTCCAATATGAGCCTACCTTGTAATTGTATCATGGATACGATGAAGTGTTGAGAGATAATTTTCGCTCTCGCAGACAGTTCATCTTCTCTTTTGCTGTGAAAACAACAAGAAATTTTGATTAATCAATCAATTTGAATGGCCCATATTACATGGTGACCGTTTGCCCGGCGTACAAATGATTTTGTTGTTGTTTCCAATGCAAAACTGTCAAAAATCTCAAAAGTGAGACTGTGAGAGGTTGAACACTTTGTAGACCGAGCAAAATATGTTCATTTTTGCTCGGTGTGCATGGCAGTGTTGCTGGGTGATGGTTACCCAAGCAACTGTCAATGCTACCTTGTATTATTATACCATGCTATTGTACTATAACAGTATGAAGAAAATAGTACGAAACCCTTGGTGGAATAAAGTGCAGGAGAAAAAGTAAGACCCTTTTACATTGATCAAGACTTGAAATTAACTTTTTTTGACGTTCTCTTTTAGACTTGACGAAACATTTTACATTAGTCAAGAATTGAATTCTGGTGCAAAAGAGATGCATAACTTGCACTATGTTTGCAGCCTTACAATTTTCAACTACAGAACACCAAGCGCACGCAAGCAAACGAAAAATAATGTGAAGCGCTTTGTCAAAACAGCGAAAAACACTAAAGGAATACAAAAAATTGCCAAAAAATTGACGGTACAACGCAAGTGTTCTCTTACCCTTTCGTCGCTTCCGATGTTCGGCGAATTGCCTACAAACTCACAGACTTGAATTCAAGTCTTGACCAATGTAAAATAGGTCTAATGGAACTGAATGAAATGTCAAAACTAGCTCTCCCCAACTCACACGATGATTGCCAATCAAGCAATCTTATCGTTTTGTTGTTGCTTTCAATGTGAAATTGTAAAAAACTCTGAGAGCCAGAGCGGATGAACACAGATTGCAGCAATCAAAATTTTTTTCATTTTGAGATTGATGTACATGTCAGCAATCAGTAATCTGAATAGTGTTGCTAGGTGGCAAAATAAAATATTCAAAAAAATGTCAAATTATTATTGACGTGTCGTGTGAACTACCAACAATCAAAATGTGAAAGAGAGTAAGACAAGTTCATCGATTGCCAATCAAGCAATCCCGTGTGAGTTGGCCACTCGGCGTGCATATTTCTGTCGTGTGACCACATGGTATAATAATACAAGGTAGCATTGACAGTTGCTTGGGAAATCATATACTGTCAAAAAATATACTCAAAAAGAGAGCGCTCACAATCCGCCATTGAAAACACAAGCAATGTTGAAAACGTTGAAGTGAAAAAAAAACAACAACCACAGCAGCTGCTGATGTATTTCCACAAAAAGCTGTTTTTGACAGTTTATGTTTTCCTGTTGAAGAGAAAATAAGCAGCTGTCAATGCTACCATGTGTTATTATACCATGGTGACCACCAACGTGCAAATTGAGAAAAGAGAATAAAAGTGTTCATTGCACACCGAGCAAACGATCACCGTCTGAACTCAGCCTAATGCATTTTTTTACACTCTTCCACATGTTGCACGCTGGTATGTTACACGACAAAAAAGAACGGCGAGCAAGTTTTGACATTTCATTCATTTCCATTACTTTTCTCCTACACTTTATTCCAACAAGGGTTTCCTACAACTATTTTCTTCTTACTGTGATGGTACAATAGTAGCACTTTTCTTCCAAAAATTTAATTTTTAGCTACTAAAACGCCCAAATCTTTAATTTCACCACCCAGCAAGACTGTTTTGTCCGGTGATCGATGTATCGACACCGTACAAGAATGAACATATTTTGCCCGCTGTTCTAAATGGTCATCCTCTCACACTCTCAATGGTTTTTGACAGTTTCACGTTGAAAGCAACAACATAATCAATTGCACGCCGGGCAAACGAACACCGTGTAATATGGGCCAATGCCGTGTAAACTGGGCCGAACAGACCTAAACTCTACACTTCCTGTTGATTCACCCGCTATAATAGCAGCTACTTCGCACTGTACTTGTTAAAAAAAAAAATGTTATCGAAATAGTTAATGTTATAAGTCTAACACCATCTTGTGTTGCAGGGTAAAAATAATTCTTACACTTCACTTATATTTTTCTCCTTCATATAATTGTCATATTTTATAAATATCCCCATTAAAAGATCCTATACTCAATGACATAAAAAAAAATACTTTTCAGTAAAAATCAACAACAAAATTAAAATTATCAAAATTAAACTATCTAAATTCAAAAACAAAGAAAAAATTGTTTAAATAAAATTAATGCATACAGCAAAAAGACATGAGCAAAAAAAAAGAAAATTCGCCGGAAAACGAAACTCCTATTCGATACTCCTTTCCCAAATCACCATCGAATGAATCGGCAAATATAAAATCGATCAAGGAAGTCGTTCAAAATTTTGAAGACAGAAGAAATAGTACTGTAAGTAATACTCAAGATAGGTCCAGTGTTGAACATAGTTTAAAATTGGTTAGAGATCTGATAACCATAATAGTTTCTGACGAAAGTAACTTGGATAAATTGGAACATATCATTGAAAAGAGAGCGTCACTTGCTTCGAGAACAGATAATAGACTATCTATTTTATCCGTTAAAGATTCAAACAGACTTCCAATAGAAAAATCCCGGGATAGCTTAGATACTTCGGGAAAAGAAAACATTCAGGAAGAACAACAGAAAGAGCAAGAAAAAGATACCAGCGAAGATTCAGAAAATAAAGAAAATACCGAACCAACTGCTCAAGCTGACAATGATAAGCTCATTACAGAAGCCTGCACCCAAACATCAAATTATGAACTGTATGAAGAGCTCGCTAAACGTGTGGCAGAAACAAAGGAAGGGGAGATGTCTACCAATGATCTCATAGCGAAAGTAATGCCCATTCGCGATAGTTTAAAAGCAATCAGTGCAATCCTTAGCGGTTTAATTGAGAACAAAGACAATTTAGAAAATAAAGAAATGAACAACCAGGAAGATCAACCAAAAGAAACTAACGATGTACAGCCCATTGAAGGCTCCACTGAAGCCGCCACTGAAGCTGCCACTGAAGCCACCACTGAAGCCGCCACTGAAGATGACATCAATAACTTAGCCTACTACGTTTTCTACGACGTATCCGAAGACAAGCGCCTACAAGCATGGCAGAGGACCTTGGATGCGCGTGAAAAAATTGCCGAGCATATCATAGCCCAAACGGGTAAGCGTCCGGCCGAAATACTCTTCAATCGTATGTCAACTATGGAACTACGTGAGAAACAAATGATACAACGCCTCATGGACTATGCCGATCGCATGAGTCCTACCCAGAGAATGGCAAGACCGACATCCAGATTACGTGGTTATGTAAACGATCGTAACATGCAAATAAGAGAGTTACAGGAAACAGTGCCACGTCCCCGCAAAAGAGATATTGAAATCAGTGGTGTACCCAATATGGTGCAACAAGAAATGATGGGTGGTGGCCAAAACTGTCTGGAAATAAAAACGCAGTGGATGAACTCAGATGTGTTGGCTCAACGAATTCGTGAAAAGAAACGTGATCTCAAGCGTGTCGTAGACTATTATCCAGATATTTCGCATCTGTCTGTGGCAGGACAAAAGAAACCAATACAATATTTAAGCTTTCAGGAAATACAGAAAAAATCTAGAGAAATTGCTGAAAAAGCTTGTGCAAATCATTTGAATAGCTGTTTTTGTAAGCCGGAATATGGGGCGGGTACAAGTGCCAGAGTGGGAAGCGTCAGTGAGCCAGAAGTCAGAACGCAATAGTGAACGAATGGCAGAAGTTGCAGAACAAATCAAAAAATGGATTCATCGCAATAATAAAAATAAATCAATAATAATGCTGGCATTTAAGAGGAGTCCCTCTGTTAATTCATACCTATATTGAATGAATACCCGGATGTACCTTTTGTATGCAGTAATATTATGTATAACGTTTTATTTAAGAATTTTTGCAATTTACACAATAATTGAGTAGCTACAAGATTAAAACGCAATTATCCTCCAAGCTGTTGTGGAAGCCTAATTGCGTTTGTTGCAGCTGCTCCACTTAATGCTAGATCCTGTCTGATCCAATGTTCAGGAGGAATATCGATATCTATCTGCCATCAGTCATCCATAATCTCATCAGTCTATCATGCATTGCTCGCTCTCTCTCGCTCTCTATCTCGAAATTTGCCCTTTGCTTCTAATACGAACAGAAACAACCTGCTGCCACTGTTACCGTTTTAAATTTCCACAATTGACGCAAATCATCTGGTAGCCACGCTAATGCCGGATCCTTCTGCGTATGATCCAACATGTTACGAAATGTCAACACCTTTACCTTGTACTCCAGCGGCTTACAATGTGTACCACGGCGACATTTTGACGGATATTCATTTGCCGCATCTGTTTGACAAACTGCATTGAGAAGATAACGTGGAAAGTGTTGCTGACCCAGATCAAGTAAATCGTTCTGTAAAAATATCGATTGAGAATAAAATAAAAAATAGTTTAAACTGCCAAATATTTATGTAAAATTTTAGAAAACAACTACTAGAGTGGTCCCCGTCGATTATGAGTTTCCTTTTTTTTTTGTAAGGTAAAGAAATATTATGATAGTAATAGTCCTTTAACAGAAAAATTCGAATAAATCGCCTTGTCACACAATAATTCCCCCCTTACACGTTTATTAGTTAAGCGA
The DNA here is from genome assembly GCA_943735915.1 of Pherbina coryleti. Taxonomy (NCBI): domain Eukaryota; kingdom Metazoa; phylum Arthropoda; class Insecta; order Diptera; family Sciomyzidae; genus Pherbina; species Pherbina coryleti. The sequence continues at coordinate 43,044,591 of OX030951.1, read as the reverse complement.
CTAATCTCATTTGAACGTATTATCATAAATCCCTAGTTAGAGATATTTCGATTTTTTAAAAAAAATAATGCCTAGGAAAATACTCTTTTACTGCATCTCAAATTTTACAATAAATCTTGAATTTATAAAAGCATGATTAAAATATAGAATGAAACGAACGGCCATGGTATAGCCGGGACTCGAATTGAGGACTCCATGGTAGCAGGTAATCGTGCGATCATTTGTACTATCGAAACTACAACATCATTATTGTAGGTCCTGAACGTTGTTTTCTTTTTCTCAGTACACAATTGACCGAGAACCGGACCTACAGGTTTAACGCCGACTCCGAACGGCGATGAACAGAATGTTCTTGTTCTCAAGAAGCATTACATGGCATTTTGATTACTCTCTGAGGTTTGCTAGGTCATAAGAAGCTAGGGCAAAGTCCTTTCAAGGGCTGAAATGGCCAATTATTTATTTATTTTTATTTTAGATTAAGCCATGGTGAAGTAATTATAAAGTGTTATCATCCCACGACATTTTTCAATATATTTTTTGACATGCTGCCTTATTTTGACAATCTGAAGGGTTTCATATAAACGTTTTTGTAGAAAAAGGTCAAAATAAGGCAGCCTTTTTTTTTTTGATATTCCGGACCTTATATTTATTCCACCATGGATTAAACAAGGTCAATTTGTCAACCATAACTGTCAAAATAGCGAAAAAATACAAAAAATAATTCATCTTGAAATAATTTCTTTGCTCTAAAAGAACGTCAGTGCTAAAACTGGTCCAAGAAATTTCACGCTGGTAATTTTAATATCATAGATGCTCCTCGGTCAGGAAGATCCACCGAGGTTAATGACGAGAAAATACAGGCTTTGATCAAGTTAAACCCACGCAACACGACTCGAGAGAAACTTGAATACGTTTCCTTCTCATGAACTCAAAGAAATTCATTTGACAGCGCGTGTACATATGGGTGAAATCGCTTGAAACAGGATATTCACTGTCTTTTGTGGGTGGAGAACAAATAAATGAGTTTCGATAAAAACTGTTAACAGGTTTTCAAACATCTGATGGAAGATAAGTTCCTGCCCATTATGCTCAATTTCGGACCCTTACATCCTTCTATAGAAAGTGAATTTGACCAAATTGTTACTACCGTCGTTTGTTATGAACTTGTTTTCGTTCAGAAAAATGGATCTCGTGTTGATATTTAAGCTGAAAAATTGTTGAGATCAACGTACTCCACCTAAGTTTCGATGTACAAAGCAAATACCACCTTCTGGGACACCTTTTCAATGATTGTGACTTCGTAACCTTAGTCAAAAGTGTGTCCAGAGAAATTCACCATATATTTTACGTTTTAAACATATCACGCTGCCACGCTCACAGAGGGAGTGAGGGTACCATTCGAAAGTACTGAAACAAGCCATTCGGATTCCAAGTTACCATCTGTATGTATTATACATTTCCGATTTGAAAAGAGCACAAATATGGTATTTCAGCCTAGTCTTGAGGCGATTCCCCAAAAAATGTTTGTACGTCCCGACCGTCGATGGTAACTCTGAATAACAAAAGCGACCTCTACAACAAAACGTGTGAAATTCTTGATGTGTGTGTGAAACCTGTTATCTATTTAGTAGGAAAATTTTTTGGCCCAATTGGGCAACCAGTGCGACCAACTTATGTCAATTTGTCCGAACTGTCGTTTGGACCATGGTGTACTAATAATAAGCTGTTAGTTAATTTGACAGTTCTCTCTCAATATGATAAATTTTTTCGCCCCGCTCCTGTCAAAAACAGCTGATGGTGAATTGGAATGAAAATAAAGCATCTAACGTGCAGTCGGTCGAAGCTCAATGCCATGTCCACTTCTTTTGATGGCTATTATCAGTTGAGGTATTGAACATTCTTTGATGGCATTCGATATTTTCTTGAAGCAGCCGATGTGAATGCAAAACAATTTGCATGCTGGCCAAGGCTTCATGTCGGTGGCACCTTCCAGCGCACGTTTTTGATAAAATGGCAAAACCATTCAACGGCTAACTTGCCCAATGGGCGAAAACAACTGCAATAACTTCTTGTAAACACAACACGGCACAATTAATTCAATTAAATATTTAATTTAAACTTTATTCGCACAATAACCTACAAAAACTATAAAACATCATCATCTAGCAACTCAAACAAATAATAGAATTTGAAAACTATCAACGGCTCCTCTCTTTCGATCTCAATATTTTGACAGAAAGAAAGCTATTCTTGGTGTTGTCGAAAATTCACTAACACCTTATTATTATTACACCATGGTTTGGACTATGTCAAGGTACTATGCAAGTTTATCAGTACACCTGGTCTAGAAAAACACCAGGATCCGTCGAATTCAATTCACTCTCCTGTTTTGATTGTGAACCTACGCAAGTGTGTAATAATAAGTGTGCAGTTTAAAAATAACTCTAGTTTATGACAAACAAAATTAATTTCCTAAAATTAAAATATTCACAAATATTCAATTATTCACTCTGAGTTTTGAATTTAGCAAATTCTAATGAAATCTTCGCCTACATCCTGTACATCCCGTACAAAGTAACGTCTTCGAAATAGTAAAACCTTCATAAATATTTGTGTTGATTTATTATTTCGTATATAAGCTTTGATATTAAACATTAAATGGGAGTGGAAATTTTGCAAATTCAAATGAAAACTCTGCCTACTTCCTACACAAAGTGACATCCTCAAAATATTAAAACTTTAATAAATTCCACCAAAACTAATGAATTGACTTGATTTTTTGCACATAAGCTTCGATATTTAAAAATTACTCTGAGTTCGAAATTTGGTAAAATTGAATGCAAAACACACTTATCCCCCATATAGAGTGACGTCATCAAAGTTATAACACCTTAATAAGTTCAAATAACTTCAACATAGCGCTTGAGATATTTTAAGCTCGGTCAAGTTTTCATTCGCTTACACCCGTAGTCTTCCGAAAAAAGGTGAAGTAACTAGTTCCTAGGCTATTCAACCAAGGTAATGTTTTGGCAAAATTCATTTTTGTTATTCAAGACAAAATGCCTTTTATCTTTTCATCGCCTTTTATCTCGTTACACTTAGTTCAGCGATCTTTCAATATTTCGATACCTTTCGTATAGTTAGGTTTATTGTCTTCAAAATACATATCGGTTCCCAATTGAACATCTTTATTTTCTGTAAATCTTTTTCCCGTTTGGATAAATCGACGGTGCTTACGAAAAAAATCTTCCGACAGAAAATTGCGGCGAAGAAAATCTCTTTTTTCAAAATGCGGCGAAAAAAATCACTTTTATCAAAATCCGGCGAAAAAAATCTTTTTATTTTATGCTTACTTTTTTCGTGTTAGACAGCGTGTTAGAAAATTTAAAAAATTTTCATTGCTTTTTTGAAAAAGTTTTTATTTAAAATTTCGAAACAATCATATGAAATATATCATTATGTTATATTATTTGTTGATAAAAATCATTTTATAGAGTACTGTAAGGAATTATAAAGATGAAATTATAAATAGAAATAATTATTTGAAAACATAATTTTTTCAGAAAAATTGTTCCCACTCCTTAAAAAATACAGCGTTATTAACGTCACACTCTGAAAAGAGATTTTCTTCGCCGCAGTTTAAAAAAAAGGATTTTCTTGATCGCGTTTAAAGAAGAGAAAGTCTTCGTAGGGACCGTCGAAATGTAGTCGTAATGCCTTGAGTTCATCGTTCATACCGTCCAATAATGCTTCCTAATATTTTCTTATTATTGTTTATCCTTTTTCAAGATATTCGATCAATAATATGCCGTCCCATAAAACACTGCCCAAAACCTTTCGGTCGTAGTTCTATATTTGGCAATTTTGGAGCACTTTCACTTGGTCCAACACAATGTTTTGCTTTTTATACCGATTCATGCGTTAGTAGTAAACCTCTGCACAAATGCACTCGTTTTTTCCACAACAGTAGATCCAACAGTGCAGAGTTCAGAGCTTAACAGAACTCTGTTAGTCAAGCAGAGCGTATCCAAGTCATTGAATGATAACAAACGAACACTGCAGAGCACTCGTCAGCTTCAAATCAAACCATGTTCTCGGCTTGCTTTAACAGAACAATTACTAACAGCGAAAAATGCACCAATCACACCTAACACAACAGAACCTTAGCGAAGTAATTATTTTTACCATTGCACATTGGGGTTTTTTTCACTTTTTTTGGCATAAACTCATAACTTTTATATTTAAGCAGCTACAGCTCTGAAATTTTCACTAATGACAGTTTCTAAAGACACCTTTGTTTCTTCAAAAAATGGGCGGCATGGGTCAAATGGCACGCCTACTTTCCGTATGGGTTGATGTGTATTATAGAAAGCTATTCGAATCATCATATATCGAAGCTATATCGAATACTTCCAAAGCTATTCGATATAAAAACTTTGAATTGTATGGGTGGTGCCACACCCCCTTGTCTGAACTCGTTCAATTTTTCCATTCGAAGAATACGACGATACGAAGTTCCTACCGAGTTTCATTGATTTGTAACTTATAGTTCGAAAGTTATACCAAAAATTTGTGCTGCTGAAAAATGCCACGCCCCTCTTTCAGCGCCCATAAAGTGTTGCCAGTGGAATGGTACGTGTGATTTGAGGTCGAATACCGATTTCCGAGACTTTGTGACCTATAACTCTAAAGGGATGTGCCACGCCCACCATATATACTCGGTGGACTCCTTCTCCCTACTCTAATTGATTTAAAAAAATTGTCAAAATCGGTTGATAAACACGGGAGAAAATGGTTCTTAACTGTTTTGCTTACTCCTATTTATATATAGATATAGATTACGTAAAAGTTTTCGTAATAATTTTCATTAAGTCGTCAGAAACGCGTATATTCTGTTGCAGCAGATTTAAAAAATAGTAAAGTAATGCCTTCTCCTTTGCCTTGCATGATGAACGTACATTTTCACGCCACAATTTATAAAAATCTGCATTTTTGAAATGGTAGGTACCTAAAATAAAACATACCAAACATTAACCTTCCGCAAAGTTCCGCAAACCATATTAGAGTTTTCTATTCTAAAATTCTCCGCTCTATATCACTGTACCTATATCTCTGTGTTGCTAGGTGTTTCAAAAAAGTTCTAGCTCTCCAAAATTGAAGATTTTGTTTTTCATCTCCTAATTTTAAGTTTTGTTGTAAACATTACATTATTATCTAACTAAAACACATTTTTCTAATACATTTATACACATATCGAAAATATACACCATTAGCCTCAATCTCCATTCTTTAGTTAGTTTAAAAACGCATTAAAATATTTACACAACTTGGTTTTATTATCAACAAAAATTCAACAATTTATGCAGCCATATTCTAGTCAAACAAAAACCTCCACTTCAGCAGCTAAAAAAAGTAACGGCAAATCGCAAAAGGAAAGCAAAAATCATTATTTTGCTTTGGTTGGAGCTTCTACTTTGCAAAAAAAGTGTTGTTAACCTTTTTCATAACTCTTGAAAAATAAGGTTAATGCCAAAAAATCGTACATTTTCCCCATTGTGCATTGGCAAATAGAAATGTAATTTTTACGAATTCGATGTTTGGGCGAACACTAGGTCAAACTAGGTCGCTGAATCCGAAATCGTTGTCAGTATTTTAAAATTATAAAATTTTTAACAAAAGGGTTGCCACCTTATAATGTATTTTTTACGAGTTTTAAACATTGTAAAACAGTTTTAGGGGGTCACTGTTTTCGAATCTGATGTCAGAATTTTAAAATTCAAGATGGCTGATAGGGTTGCCACCTAATTTTTTTTCATTTTTACGAATTCGATGCTGGGGCGAACACTAGGTAAAAATGGCTCGCTGAATCCGAATCCGTTGTCAGAATTTCAAAATTATGAAATTTTTAACCCTTTAGGGTTGCCACCTACAAATATGCTTTTTTAAAAGTTTTAATCACTATCTTACAGTTTTAAGGGGTCGCTGATTTCGAATCTGATGTCAGAATTTTAAAATTCAAGATGGCTGATAGGGTTGCCACCTAATTTTTTTTCATTTTTACGAATTCGATGCTGGGGCGAACTCTAGGTAAAAATGGGTCGCTGAATCCGAATCCGTTGTCAGAATTTCAAAATTATGAAATTTTTAACCCTATAGGGCTGCCACCTAAAAATATGCATTTTTAAACTTTTAATCACTTTTCTACAGTTTTAGGGGGTCGCTGATTTCGAATCTGAAGTCAGAATTTTAAAATTCAAGATGGCTGATAGGGTTGCCACCTAATTTTTTTCATTTTTACGAATTCGATGCTGGGGCGAACACTAGGTAAAAATGGGTCGCTGAATCCGAATCCGTTGTCAGAATTTCAAAATTTTTAGGTGGCAACCCTACAGGGTTAAAAATTTCATAATTTTGAAATTCTGACAGCGGATTCGGATTCAGTGGCCCATTTTTACCTAGTGTTCGCCCCAGCATCGAATTCGTAAAAATGAAAAAAAATTAGGTGGCAACCCTATCAGCCATCTTGAATTTTAAAATTCTGACTTCAGATTCGAAATCAGCGACCCCCTAAAACTGTAGAATAGTGATTAAAAGTTTAAAAATGCATATTTTTAGGTGGCAACCCTATAGGGTTAAAAATTTCATCATTTTGAAATTCTGACAACGGATTCGGATTCAGCGAGCCATTTTTACCTAGTGTTCGCCCCAGCATAGAATTCGTAAAAATGAAAAAAAATTAGGTGGCAACCCTATCAGCCATCTTGAATTTTAAAATTCTGACTTCAGATGCGAAATCAGCGACCCCCTAAAACTGTAGAATAGTGATTAAAAGTTTAAAAATGCATATTTTTAGGTGGCAACCCTATAGGGTTAAAAATTTCATAATTTTGAAATTCTGACAACGGATTCGGATTCAGCGACCCATTTTTACCTAGTGTTCGCCCCAGCATCGAATGCGTAAAAATGAAAAAAAATTAGGTGGCAACCCTATCAGCCATCTTGAATTTTAAAATTTTGACATCAGATTCGAAATCAGCGACCCCCTAAAACTGTTAGATAATGTTTAAAACTCTTTAAAAAGCAACATATTATTAGGTGGCAACCCTATTGTTAAAATATCATACTTTTGAACATCTGACAACGGATTCGGATTCAGCGACCAATTTTTACCTAGTGTTCACCCCAGCACCGAATTTTTTTAACTACAAAAAATTTAGGTGGCAACCCTATCCACCATCTTTAATTTTAAAATTCTGAAATCAGATTCGAAATCAGCTACCCCCAAAAACGGCTAAACACGAAATCTACAGAACTCTAAACGGTCTTAATACGCTTAAGTTTTTCCTACACTTCATAAAATTAATTGGATACTTGAATTATTTGGATCGGAGCCACACCCATTTGTCAAATCCCCATCCCAGTACCCTACTTCCCATATTCTACTTTCTAGTAGAAGGATATACCAAGTAAGAACTCCATACATATTGAGTTTCATTGTTATACGGCATTTACTTCCAAAGCTATTCAAAGACAGCATAACTCCAAGCGTTCTGCTGTTGTGTACATAGCAACATAACTTTCTAGTCAGTGCACGATTCTTTTACGAATCGTGCCTAACATTGCTTTGGTTTTAGTTTGTTCTTGTTCTGTTCAAGCGACGAGTGCTCTTTGTAGTGTTAGGCTTGATTTCATTGATGAGAGCAAAACATAGCAAAAGCTTGCACTACAAACGAGTGCTTTGAAACGCATTTCAAGCGCACTCGTGCAGAGGTTTAGTTAGTAGTCAATCCATGTTTCATCAAAGGTCACTAAGCGACGCACACAATCTTTCGGATCACAGTTAAACATGGTTATACACTTCTCAGAACATCTTGTTTGGTCAATTTTTAAACACCCACGGCACCCACATTTCTCCAGCTTTTTCATACCCAAACTAGCACTGAAAATATAAACCAAAAAGCCAGTTGATATCTTTGTAGCCTCATCTTTCTCACGCACTTTCACTTTCGGATTGTTTGATACAAAATCATGAATTCTGTTGATTATTTCTACAGTTGCTATCTCTTTTTGGGGACCTGAACGTTCTTCATCAGAACTGTTTGTACGACCACGTTTTAATGCAGCAAATTATGGTTAATTTCAGTGAAGCAGATCACAACATTCGTCAATAAATTTCTTTGAAATTCACTTTCTACCATTTTTACAAAAAGAATAGAAGTCATTTACTTCAAATGACTATCACTCACAAACTACTACGTAAAAATGCTCAAATTATGACACTCAGCGTTGAAAAGATACCAAATCTTAAAAATAATATCAATCAGAGTCTAGTGATGCCATCTATAAGACCTATTGAACAATCTAGTATTCAAATAAACACTTTCTCATTGCAGCACTTACGTTTAATTTGCAATCACAGCCTATAGGCGGGCTACCAGCACGTTTCTCAATCTCATCGTGAGCATTATCACTCGTTCCATCCTCATAGTATTCATCAAGGTAGGATGAAGGAAATGGTGACTCGGCAATGGCATCGATTTCTTTTGTACTGTCAACATTTTGATTACCAGTAGCAGTAAAATGTTTTATTGTTGGTGGTGCATCCAGAGTTAAGATATCACTGAAAATTGTGTTGTGCGTCAGTTCGTTTGAGTTTGGGAAATTGCTGAAAACAAAACACAGTTTCAAAGTAACGCTCTCTTAATATCCAGCATAGCTTGTACCAAAATAAGTGGCGATTTTAAGATTTCAAAGAATTTGTATATTTCTTCGATCAGGATAATTTTTCAAGTTTCGGCAAAAAAAAAATACTTTTCAAATTACATAAGGATCATCCGCAAAACTTTTTCAGCCCATCAGAGATACTCAAACACAAATTTTGAGCTATTTTAACAACATTGTCGCCAGACTTCGTGACGCCAACTATTTTGATACAAGCTTTGTTATATACATGACGTATCAATATCCAAACCTATTTTTGTTTTTTGCGGTTTGTCTAAAACCATCTGGATCTCCGGAATCTTCGTTATAAATACTCAGAGCCCTGTATAGGCTTGTGTCTCGAGCCTTTGAGTGCTCTGGTGTGTTGGACCTGCCCATAGCTGCCGTCATGCTTACTGCTGGTAGAGCAGCAGAATAGTGGTTCCTTAGGCGGCTGTCCATTAGATGACTACCGCAAATGATGACTCCGAACAACAGCGTTAATATGAAAGAAAACTTTAAGAGAATTGTTAGATTTTTCTATGTTTTGCAATGAAATCTTCAAAACTTACCCATAACATTGCGTGCTACTAACGGTAATTCAGCACAAACAGTTCTAGCTGGTATGCAGACATTGGTGCTGCTTTTATAGCATTTTAACTAAGATTCAGACAAAATCAGGAAGCTGTTAGAGCCATCTTCAATGCATCATCTGTTGTCTAGTCCAAGAGAACAATGAAGGGCATCATATTACATATGGGCACCCTACATTTGCATGACGAGTTACATTGGCGAGTTACAAGACAAGACAAATGGCTAGAAGCATAGTTTTTTTTTTAATTTTTCAATTTCGTTACTTTAGAAGCCCTTAATTAACAGTTTAGAAGGACATATTTATCAATAATACTGAGATTATTAAAGAAAAAAATTGTAGGAAGAACTATATTGTCGACAGCGGAAACTCCCAAGTCAACATTCACAACAATAGCTCGAGTGTAGCTGTTCTATTGTATATGTTGACCAACTATAAATTATTAATGAATGGCGCTGCCCATTATCATCTGTTCCATGAATAGAAACTACCTTACAATTTTTTTTTTTATTATTTTTTATAAAAAGACACAAACTCACCTTCACAAATGTATCGATACATTGCTAAAACGGTTAATTGACGGTTACATCCTAAAGAATATTTGAAGAGCCTGTTGGTTTAAGCAAAAAAGGATTGAATTTTTCACAAAGATCACAATAATAAAAAAAAAAAATGCAATATTTGTGTATATATTTTGTACACTGTATTGTGTTTATTTTTGTGGTTATTTTTGAAGCAATGTCAATGTCGTGGCTTTTGTCCTAGTCCATGATAACCTTTGTGGGCGCACTTCAGATATAATAAAAAGTTTCTACTTAGTTAATGTTCTATTAATATACTCGCAGGTCTTTTGTTAGTAAATAAATTCTTAAAAATCTCAAAATGTGAAACTTAAGCCATAAAGACTATATATTTGCTTTATGTACTATACACTATATAAATATGCACTCATGTATATATGTATTACTGTATTAATAATAAATATATAATATGCACTCATGTATAGTTATCTTATTTGTGTATAAGTAGTTCAAGGAATTCATATTTATTATCCACATCTTCAAATAGAAACACAAAAAATACTACTACAAAATATGTATCAATACCAACAATTTATGTATGTATTGATGTTTTCAGCATTCTTGACTTTTAACATGAATTTTTTTCCAAAAAAAAACAATTCATTCATAATTTTTTTGGTTTCTTTAACCCTCTACTGCATAACCCTCTACTTTAGGCACACTTGCGTCTGTATTCAGATCTAGAACTGAAAACCTTTTTTCCAAATTCAGAAGTCAAATCATAGATTATATATCGGTTCTATGCACTTCGGGTAACAATTTATGTAACGAAATTTATTTCTAGCTAAGCGCATTTTGTAATTATTGTCAGTTGTAATTGTAAAAGTGAGCTTTTCGCACGCAAAAATCATGCATTAGAGGGTTAAATACTCAACCCACCAAAATTCACTAATAATTTATTAAAATGAGTAAGGAATTTGCTGACTGTCCAACTCTATTTGTATGAGGTTTATGTAGGTTATACTTAGTACTCTCACATGTTTTGATGCACGGTTATTTGCTCATAAAATGAAAACAACAAAAGATTTTTTTCAAAATTATTTTTATTATTTATTGAGTCATCATCAGTAGCTACAAATTGGTGAACTACTTATTCGAAATGGCCACCATTTGCTTTCAGGCATGAGCGAATTCGATACGGCCAGTCATCGATCGCAGCACGCACGACATGGATCTTCACTGCTCGAACAAGAGCGCGCTTTAGAGATTCGATATTTGGGTGTCGAGTAGAGCAAGCCATACCCTCTCACCCAGACCACAATTTGTAATCCAATGGGCTCAGGTCTGGGCTACCCGCTGGCCACTCACCCGGTACATTGTTTTTGAGCCACTCTTGAGTTAATTAAGCCTTATGGGCCGGAGCAGAATCTTGTTGAAAGGTCCACGGCTTGTTTTAGAATAATGTCGTGCTAAGAGGCTTCACAACCAATTCCAAAACATCGGATTCATACATTTTCGCCTAAATTTTAACTCCTCTTTCACAAAAATGGAGATTGGTGAACCCATCATAGGCGTCTCCCCACCAAACTATCACAGAAGCTGGGAGGTGACCTCTTTGAACTTTCGGAACGAGTTCTACTGTTTATCGTGATGACAGATCATGCACTCTATCATTCTGTTTATTGAACGATTCCTCTAAGGTGAACATTTTTTCGTCAGTAAACAGAATTCGTCTGTGGGCATTATCCCCGTGCTGGAGAAGTAACGCTTTTGATTTACGCTTACGTTGTTCCTTTAACGATACCGTTAGATGGTGTTCGGTGCGTCTTTTGTATGCTCTAAGCCCCAAGTCATATTTAAGAATGCGAGAGATCGATTGCGCCGGGAGATTCATCTCCCACGACAATTTCTTCTGCTTTCGCAACGGTTTTCGCTTGATTCGAAACTTCACCGCCTTGATACCTCGTGGTGTTGTTACAACTCGTGGACGGACGGATTTTGGACGATCGATTATTCCACCAGTATCCTCAAACAACTTCACAATATACATAATAATATAATAAACTGGCCATTTCAGCCCTTGAAAGGACTTTGACCGAACTTCTTATGATCAACTGTGTTGTGCGTATTATTAAATGTTTGCACGCGAGCCCGTATATAGCTCATTTTGATACATACTCGTACACACCTTTTAAAACGTCTCACACACACGTACGAGAGCCAAATTTTAAAAGCAGTCGTACTGGCTCATATACCAGAACGCTTAAAAATATTTATTGGTAATGCCAAGATTAAGAGCCATCGCACACTAGAGACTTTTAGTCGGCCGATAGTTTGATTTGTTTTCATGTGGGCATGGTGTCTTATGGAAGTGCGCACACCTAACGATTGAATCAAACCCAACTAAAAAATCAAATGGGAGGTCAAATTTCCACTTGATTTTAAAGTCTGCCAACTATCTGCAGACTGCCAAGTGGGTATGGCGTGCTATGGAAGTCCGCACACTAGCCGATCAAATAGTTTGCCAACTGGAGGACATTTTGCTTGTTTTTGTTGTAATTTTATTTTTCGTTGAAAAGTGCTGCTTTTTGCAGTATGAATGGGGATAAGTGTTGCCTTTTGCAGATTGCAAATAGGAATAAACAAGTTTTAATTATTGTTATAAAAGATAGCGTAAGTGCCAGCAAAATGTTGAATGCTGCTTATTACATAATAATTTAATAAAAAAAAATGTTTAATATTCATACCCGCACCAAAATCAGTAAAAAATATGTCAGTAACGGAAAATTTTTCAACAAGGCAACAACAATTTCGTTTGAAAAAGAATAATGAAGCTAAAAATAAGGTCAGTCCGCCAGTTAATCAGCCCTACAAATGCAAACAAACTTTAGGAAAAGCAGTATGTAAAGCCAAAAGAGCTTTGCCGGTCGACCCGGAGAAAAGGGCACATATCGTTGACATCCTTTATGGAAAATATGGTACATCATCTTCGAAACAACAGAGTGAATCGGCAACAACAGATAAAAAGCAATTTATTAAGGACTTTTATTTGCGAGATGATATAAGTATCCAAGCTCCAGGTAAAAAGGATACATTAATCGTCAATGGGGAAATAGTGCCCAAGCGTTTTATGTTACTGACTGTTTCTGAGTCGTATGAATTATACAAAACGGAGAGAAGCATTGACTATGTTGGAAAGTCGGTATTTTATGAATTGCGACCAAAATACGTACAACTATCATGCAAGATACCACATAATATGTGCGTGTGTCAGTATCACGCGAATTTTGCATTTATTTTGACAAGCATTGCAGAGGTGATTACATCATTTTCCCCCAATTTTGAAACTTTTCTTAAATCTGTCTGTTGCAACATTGAGAACGAACAATGTATGACGAGTAATTGCAGAAATTGTGTAAAGGATGTGAAAAATGATTTAGTGCCCCTAAAATATTTTTCATTAATGGATAAAAGCATGGAATGGAAACATTGGCGCAAAGTGGAAGATCGGATTGCGTTGACGCACACCGAAGGTTCTCTATCTGATCTCTTGTACGAATTAGATGCACAGTTGCCCTTTTTTAAACGCCACTTTTTTGTTAAAAGGTCCCAACAATATTATTTTGAAATGAAAAAAAGAAATATTATGGCAGAAGATTTGGTCCTGCAAATTGATTTCGCAGAGAATTACAGGTTAATTTTTCAAAATGAGGTGCAGAGCGCACACTTCACCTACCGGCAAGTGACCATTTTTACTTGCGTCGCTTGGCTGATTGGCGGAGTAAAATCCTATGCGATAATCAGTGACAAACTCACCCACAACAAGTTCGATGTTTGCTGCTTTTTGACAAAACTTGTGAAGATGATTAAAAAAGCGCATGGGCAATTTCAAAATATTTATGTTTTTTCCGATGGATGCAGCTTCCAATTTAAAAATAAGTTCATTGCTCGAAGTTTACCTGATTTTGTTTCTGAATTTGGTTGCAAGGTTTTTGAGTGGAATTATTTTGCCACTTCTCACGGCAAAGGTGCGGTTGATGGGGTAGGAGCAACCATAAAACGAAAAGTTTGGCAGATGACAAAAACCAAAAATTTAATTTTAGAAAATGCGTTTTCATTTTATGAATGTGCTCGAAGTAACATTATTGGAGTCAATTTAATATACATTTCCTCAGAGGAAGTAGACAAGTTTTCTACTTTGTTAACTGAAAAGTGGAAGGAGTTGCCGCAAATACGTGGTATACATCAAATTCATTTTTTGTCAAGCAGCGAAGACATGCAAATAAAAGTAGCTCGAACTGCATTTTCAAGTAGAACTATAATATAAAACATTTATATAATTTTTTATAACTATCTACTTTCTAATATTGTTCAAATGTCTTTTCAACAAGGGAAATATATCTTACGAGTTCAAATATACATATAATAGCTAAAAGTGATGTTTTATTTGCGTTAAGTTATTATTTAATAACAATCTTAACTGAAAACTTACTAGCGGAAATTTTAGTAACGTAACGTCAGGTAACGTCACGTCAGATACTAAGGTTAAATATAGAAAAAACGAGAAAACATTTTTAAATTTTATAACTTGGAAAATAAACGTGTACTGATTTAAATTCATCTAAAAAAAGTTTCATACAAAAATTATTGCAAAATTCGCAGAGTTTTTCAATTTTGTCATCGAAGTCAAAAATCCACTTCTCTTTTTTGTAACGTAACGTCAGAGCATATTTTTGCTTTTTTAGTTAAATCCTCAGGGTCAATTGTTCTCGTTTTCTTTAATGAATAAAGTGCTACTTAAACACTACGCAAATATAAAAAAAACTTTTCAAAAATATGACTCTTTCATATTTTTTGTTTACATTTTTTCGTACAAATGTAACATCACGTCAAAATGGAAATGCCCAGATCAGATGGAACCTTTTGGAAATAGAATTTTCAATATATTTCATAAGAGTTATAAGAACCTGTTAAACTTCCAATAGCTCGTAAAGGAGCTTCCAATAACTAAGAGCTTAGTTATCCTCTACATTACCCGGTTCTTATATTTTCCCTTCATTGATATGTGCGGTTAATGAACTGTCTCATGAGCAAGGGCGCATACAGGAGGGTTTTGGCGGCTAAGGAAATGGAAATAAAATGGCATACTGTGATCGTGGATATTCACGTAAATCACAGCCATTTAGAAACAGTGAATTTTTAAGGTCGCCCTATCATTGCCTAACAGAGTACCCCAGAAGTTGGAAAAATGCCACATCCATGACGATGTCGAAAGTGCTGCTAAATACAAAAAGCGCGAAACAGGTCCACAGAAACTTCGGACACCGGAATGTGTCTCCCAAGTTCAGAGCATTGCTAATGTAGACTCTTCGAAATCAGTAAAAGCCATATCGAGAGACCTTCATGTTTCTTATGGCAATCTTCGTCAAGTCATCCTAAAAGACATTCGTTACAAGTCGTATGTAATGCGTAGAGGTCAGTTTATGTCTCAGTAAATGAAAGAGTATCATCCGCGGAAAGAGGATTTTGAACAAGTTAATGCATCCCGAAACACCGAACATGCTTCGGTTTTTTTCAGATGAAAATATTTTGACCAGGATCAAAAAATAAATCCAAGAAACGACAGATGGTTATGTTCGGATCCTCGGGAGGTAACCTATGTCATGCATACCAAATTTCCGGCAACAGTTATGGTTTTGGGAATGATAAGCAGTGAAGGACATGTCATGTCACCTCACTTTCTTACGCAAGGACTTTGGGTGAATGCAGCTGCCTACATTGAGGTTTTACGAGCAGTTGTTAAGCCTTAAATAGATAGCGTACGTGATGGGAAGCCATATGTGTTCCAACAGGAATTTGCTCCCTCACGTAAGGCCACGAGGACGCAAGAATGGCTGTCTTAGAATCTGCATGATCACATTGCCCCAAACATTTGGCACCCTAGCTCTCCTGATCAGGGGAAGTATCGGTAAGTTTCGTTTTAAAGACTACTGGGGACTGGTCTTGGAATAAGGAACGAAAACAAATTGGCCAATTCCGTCTTGAAAGGACTTTGACTTATTATGATCAAATCAACCCATTGACTTCTTATTGTGAGTGTTATTAATTTAGTAGCCTTTTTATTTTATGGGCGTTGAACGAGGTGCGTTCCCCAAATTTTCGGTCATGAACCGAGTTTTACGAACTTACTATTTAGTGGTGTCCTTCGACTGGCAAAATTGAGCGAGCATTGGAAAAAGGGGCATCGCACCACTCATACAATTAAAATTTTTGATATCGAATAGCTTTGGAACCAATTGTCGCATAACAACAAAAGACAGTATGGAGTGTTCTAGTATATGTTCTATATGTTCTAGGAGTGTTCTAGTGTTCTAACACTCTTAATAACTGTGTTCTAGTATAACACATTAATTGGCCAGGTCTTTCTACTAGAGAACTGGTATGGGCATTGGAAAACGGGACGTAGCTCCGCCCACACCAGCCAAATTTTCGATAGAGAATAGCTATAAAAGTAGAAGTTACAGAACATTAAAACTCAAAATGGAGTTACCACTTGGTGGTTTCCTTGTACTAGAAAACTGGAACAGTTATTGGACAAGGGAGTGTGGCTCCATCCAAAAAAGCCAAATTTTTGAATTCAAATATCTTTGGAAGTAAAAGTCACAGAACTCAGAATGTGATGAATACTATTTGGTGATATCCTGCTACTGGAAAACTTAAACGGACATTGGACAATAGCTCAATTGGACATTGCATATACCTATTATTTTCCAATATAGTTTCCGGGTGTAGTAAAGCGCACCGGGTACCCCAAGTTATATCTAAATATGTTCTGAAAATGTAAACAATGCTTTAAGAAATAAATGTTTCTTGCATAAAACTATGCAGACCACTTCAATTTTGGTGTATGTAACAATTTCGTGGACATTCAAACACAAATAGTATATCTACCTATATAAATAAGTATAAATGATAATGCCTGAAAATAAGCATAAGATAATAGTTCAAATAACAAAGCATTTAAATATATTTCACACTGGAAACCAGAAATAATACAGAGAACAAAAAAAAAATATAAATAAAAATATACAAAATTATTTCTAAGGCTTCTCTAACAAACATTCAAAGTTCACACCGTGCCACAACTACCCCCTAATTTAGTCTAGCTGGTGCCTTCGACGGTGCAATGATATAGTTTTGTAGGTTACAAGAAAACATTAGATTTTCACAAAACATACCAATAAAAAGTTAAAAATATAAAAAAAACAAATAAATAAAAAAAAAACTTCATTAAAAATTCGGTACTACTAAATAAATAATTTTTTGAAGTTATGGATTGAAATGTAATAAAAAAAAAAAACGATTTCTACCAATCTTAACAAGAATGAGCTCAAAATGTCATGTCATAGTTACTATGAGGAAACCTTAGAAGAGTTTTTTGTAAAAATGTCTGCTAGTTAAAATTAAAAAAAAAAAACAAAATAGAAATAAAATCATATAACAGCGTTTTAGAGTTAAAATTTAAATTTAAAGAATATTAAATAATATAAAAAACGATCGAAGTGGAAATAAGTGCATGGAAAACTCAAATATGAAGCGAAAACAGCGAAGATACAGGTAAGTTTGATTAGAAAGTTTTTTAAAAAACTTCTTGAAAATAAATATTGAGGATAGATGGTCATGGTTAAGACCTTGTCTGGTTATGAGGTCGAAACTTTTCAGTCAAGTTGTGAATAGTGCTGGCATTATTTTCAAAAAATCTAAGATGGTGGAAAGAAATATGTAAAAGTTATTTCTCAACATTACTTCCTGGAAATTAACGTAAAAATAACGATTGAAACCCAAAATTTTAGTCGGGACCATTTTAACATTTTTTAATATTCACACTTTTTGCTCTTTGATGTAATTTTGATATGTAACTTTCTTTTTCTCATTGAATCAATTTTAATTTTTGAGGATTTATATTAACTTTTATGGGGCAGATATTCGATCATCTAGAGCTGTAGTGGACTATATTTGGTTTTTTGCCAAGATTTAAAATTTTGGTCTCTTGAATAACTTAAAAATAGTCCAGATTTGTAAATGTCCCACCGAAAGGGGTTATGGAAATTTAAAAACTATCGGATTTTTCAAAAATGGTTCAGACCATTTTGCCTCGCCTAACAGTTTTCCGTTATTAAACATTAACCACACCTTTCACATCGCTTATGAGTTCGAGTAAAATCGATATTTTCATTCTAAGACGCATATTATACACCACGATACGGTATTACGATTGTCTCATCATCATCATCATCGTCAACATCATCATCATGTGTTATTTCATACACAACATATCGTGACATTTTATTCCTCTTTGACTTTTTATTTGTTTTTACTACAATATTTATTTCTTAGCTTTCTTGTTTTTGTTTTTTTTTTTCTCATATACCTTGCTTCGTTGGATTATTGTGGGATTACACGATGTGTATGACGATATGACCAATATAAGAAGTGCTGCAAGTGCATTGAACCGAATTCACAAACCTGACTCCTACTCTATTAACCAAAATATTAATCTACCCAAAACTACATGTTTCATTGATCTAATATTTGTGTGGATAAAGTTAAATTCGTCATTTTTTTATTTATTTCCAAAAAACTATTGTATGTGCTACAATTTAGCCGATGTGTGCTATCATCTGCCGCCATATCTTTTTTCAGAAATCAAAAGTTGTGCTATGATGTCGCCGAGTTATCCCTGCAAACATTTTCTGAGTGCATCAAAAAAATGACTCTAAAAAGAGTATTTCTTATGCGTGTTTTATGAGTACGCAATAAAAAGACTTATAAAGGAGTCTTTGATATGATTCTTAAATGATTGTTCAAAAATAAGACTCAAAACATAGTATTTCTTATGCGTGTTTTATGAGTTCGCAATAAAAAGATTCATAAAGAAGTCTTTTATATGATTGTAAAATGATTGCTCAGAAATAAGACTCTAAAAAGGGTATTTTTTATGCGTGTTTTATGAGCACGCAATAAAAAGGCTCATAAAGGAGTCTTTGATATGATTGTAAAATGATTGCTCAGAAATCAGACTCTAAAAAGAGTATTTTTTTATGCGTGTTTTATGAGTACGCAATAAAAAGACTCATAAAGAAGTCTTTTAGATGATTGAAAAATGACTTTAAATTTTTCTACTATTACTTTTTATTTGAAATGTTTAAAAAGATATTGTTGTAATTTTTTTTTTATTTTTCAACTATCAAATATTTTAAATAAATTTGAATCTAAAAATATATTTCAGCCTAAACGGATCATAATTACTTCTATGAGTTCTGAAAGAATCCTCAGTTAGAGTCTTTAAAGATTCCATTCCATGATTCTTAAATATGACTATCAAAAGTGACTTAATTTTGAGTCCAAAAGACATTTATATGAGTTCTAAAATAGTATTTATTTAAAGTCTTAATTATGAATGTTAAAAAGTATTTAAAATGATTCTTAAAATAGTCTTAATTTTGAGTCCAAAGACTCATTTATATGAGTTATAAAAGAGTCTTTATTATGAGTCTTTAAAGAGTCTTTATTATGAGTCTCAAAAGAGTATTAAATATAAGTCTTAAATGAGTCTTAATTTGAGTCCAAAAACACAAATTTATATGAGTTCTAAAAGAGTCTTTATTATGAGTCTTAAAAGAATATTAAATATGAGTCTCAAAAGAGTCTAAGTTTTGAGTCTTAAATGAGGCATAAAGCATTCATTATTATGAATCATATTTTGAGGCCCGAAACCTAAAAAAAAGTACTCATAAAATAGTCTTTTTTGAGCGCATTATGACGATTAAAGCTCATTTTATATGATTCTTAAAATACTCTTTTAAGAGTCATAATGTTTGCTGGAATGCTTTCATGTGTCATATGAGTGTATTGAAAAATTCCATATTTTTTCACCTCTGAACTTTTTCAAAATCTGATAATTGTGCTGTAATGCGCTCTATTTTTGCTCAATTTCCAATGTAAGGTAGTTTCAAAATTCAAAAATTTTAGAAAATTACTCTTGCCTCAGATTCTAATTCACATAGTTCTAAGGTTTCCCGCCACCCTCATTATACATACTTCACTTGATTGCTCCTTCTTTCCCAATAATCTATCAGCCCATTTCGAACCAACGCACTTGGCTGAATAGGTATAACACCTGAAATCCTTGAGAAATCCTGAAAAAAATTATAAAAACATGTCATGAGCAGATCTTAGCCTATGCCCGGCTTACTCATGGTTTGGAGCAGAAAATTTGCAGGGGAAAATTTAAATATAGTACGAGGATTGCCTTTTAAGTCTTGTTGCGCCTAACAATGAAAGAACAGTGGCTAGTCAGTGAAAATGATTTTATTGTTTTTCAAAAGAATTCGCCAAGGTGATAAATTTGCACTTTTACATTCGTTTTTTTTTAGACTTAACCAACTCTCAGGGGATGCCCCCTATAAATGCGAAAGGATTGTGTTGATTTGGAAGAAGGGTGGTAGTTAGTTGGAGGGTGGAAAGTGGAGTAGTGTCGGTGAAGATTAATTTTAACTACTAATTTTAAAATTAATCTTCACTACTACTAATTTTATGGTAGTAACTATATAAAAGGCTTAGGCAACCAACATTGCGTCGATGCCCAAGAGAGTTGAGAGAAGATGAAATGTGTTCATCCCCTATCAGATATTTCGCACGTCGTTGAATTCAGTCCAGAATCTCCAAATAAGGTCTAGAAGCTCCTGCCCAAATGTGCGAATTGTACTCCATTTTCGGCCTAATATATGAGGTATAGATCACGCGTAGGTCAGTTGAAGTGAAGTATTTTTTACACCGTTTTAAAAAACCTAGGCACTTGGCCGCTTCTTTCGACACATCAAAAATGTGATCGTTTCAGCAAAGATCAGATCTAATTGATATGCCCAGAACGTCAAGAACATCTGACTCCGCGAGATCCACACCGTTCATATTGAGGGGTGCTAAGGAGCAATTCACTCGTTTGTGTGTTAACAGACAGCACTGAGTCTTGCTAGCATTAAACTCAACTCTAAAGGTTTTTGAAGGCTTCAACAGCCTGTTTGGGCGTAGAGAATCGCTCGCCAAGCATTTTTTTCATATGACATAATGTGATGGTACAAGAAAAAGTGATTGGGTGCCAAATCAGGACTGTAAGGTGAATGAAGCATCAATTCTAAATTTTGAGTGCTCAAGACGTCTTTGTTTGAGCTGATGTGTGGGAACTCACATTGTCGTGATGAGGGATGATCTTCCTTCGGTGGTTGGTTTTCCTCAATCCTCCCAAGACTTCCGAAAAAAACAAATGGTTGTGTATCATTCCGCATTAACAGTTCTCCGTTGTTCAAGTGGTACAGTTCCGACATGATCGGTTTTTCTGAAAAACTAGCAACCATTTTCTTGTGCTTCATCCACGAACAACTTTTGACGGGTTTTCCTGACTTTGAAAGACTCAAACAGTGGATTGCTGCTTTGTTTCTATCGTCACCTGTGGTTTCGGACCATCTCCGCTGTGTTTTTTCAGCATTTCAGTTCTGAAATGCTTGCACCAATCGAGATTAACCTTTTTTTGAGCAACCGTCAAATTATGGGGTATCCAACGGGTACAATTCTTCCTGACGCCTAAGCGCTTATGTAAAGTCGAATGTATGCTAGTCCCACTAATCCCCAAGGAAGACTACATGTCACATACCGGTCTGCTTTTAACAGTTCACGCACAGCATCGAAGTTTTCTCCCACAACAGTCGTTCTTGAACGACCTTCACGAAACTCGTCTTGGGGAGAACGAGAACCACGCTCGAACTCATTGAACTAGAGTTTTACAGTAGCTGGGACTTGTGCTTCATCATAAAAAGTCGAACTAAGTTCTATCGATGCATTCTTTTCTTGTCAATTCACGTCGAAAATCTGGAAAAATCATCACCCGAAAATGTTCACGTATTAATTCCGTTTTTTTTTTCCTGATATACAATTTTCAAGCCACTGTTAACAATACAATAAGCGTACATACACCAAAATGTTGTGAGTACTTTTATGCTTGAAAATATCAAATTTTCGAATGGAACTATCAAAATTCAACTGGCCTGAAGCTACATAGTGTTACCGAGGCTTAAGACTTAAGACACAGAATGAAGCAAATAGCAGCACAACTTCCGAATAATTGAAAACAAAAATAAAACGTGTAACTAACTTCACAATAAAAAAGCACAAATTCATAAAAATTGTTCAATTGTAATGTCTTTATTTTGTTATTTATTTTTTTTTTTTATTATAAGAAAAATGTTCCAACTAACTTTATGCAGATCATATATTTTAATTCTGCCTTTGAATTTCCTTTTTCTTTAACAGAACCACCTTCAACTCTCTGCAACTTCAAGAGCTAGAGCGAGCTTTTCAGCGTACTCACTATCCGGATGTGTTCTTTCGGGAAGAGCTGGCCGTACGTATTGAACTGACCGAGGCACGCGTGCAGGTTTGGTTTCAAAATCGACGTGCCAAATGGCGCAAACAGGAAAAAGGTGTGCTCAAAGATATCGACGACATAAATGCACAATCATTCGAAGACAATATAATGAGTCAGCTAGACAATCCGTTAGGTACGTCATCAACTAGTTGTAGCTCTAGTTACTGGTTAAAACTTTCTCTCTTCTATTCTAGGTAACACTTTGCTACCGGATACGCCGCCACAATCATCCAACTCCCTAGACAATGAGCCAAAGGTCACATTCGGCAGTGATATGTCACCGACACGCATGTCACCCAACATATTCCTCAACTTGAATATTGATCAAATGGGTCTTGAACGTGGCAATGGTCTCTCCATGGAATGGTCTACATATCCGCCAACACCAACTCTGACCACCATGTCTAATATGTCCACAACAACGCCTCCACCAGCTTTGCAACACAGCGCCACATCGGTTAACAATGCGCTCATTCAGCTCACGCAACACACGACGTTGTCACAATCACTTGATTTGGAGGCTTCCGATTCAACGTATGATGAAATGAAATACTTGAATGTCGATCAATTTACAATCGATAATTTCAAGGCGGAATGTATACTTAATTTGGATCATTCGTTGTTGGATGACAAGGCAACACAACTGCAGCAACATGTTGCCAACTCTTATGATGCTGTTGGACAGCAGCTCGAGAGTTTACAGCAGCAACAACAGCATCATCAACATCAACAGCAGCATCAACAGCAGCATCACCAACATTCACAAATTGAGGGTCAACAACAAAATCAACAGCTTAATCATAATCACCAACAGCATCATCAACACCAGCAGCAGCATCAACACCAACAACATCACTCTCAACATCAGCAGCTACAGCAGCTGCATCATTCACTTAGTCTAGAAATGCCAGTTTTTAGCTTGAGCAGCGGCAGTAAATCGCCGCCTCTGCTCGTGCTAGACAAACCGCTGCTCAACATCTCTGTGGATGCCATCGCTGACTTTGTGGATGATAAGTACTAGAATTAGATTTTTATTTTTTAGCTGTCGGTAGATAAGTTGTTTTTTTTTCACATAACATGTTAGCCATAAAATAGCGTCACTTTTCACCAAATTTTCAGCCTAGGTCTATGGCGTAAAAAGGGCTGGCTAAAAAGTGATCGCTTGCAACGCACTAGATCAATTGTTTGTCTTAAACTTTAATTTCTTTAAATGCATTATCTATGGAAATAATTAAAAGCTAGTTTAGTCAAAAATAAATTGTACATTTTAGCCTAATTCAACTTATGTGAGGAACTGCTTGCTTCCAATTTCACAATCATTGGTTGTGGGTTGAATGTTTTGAGTTTAATTGATTAATGTAGAACCTTAAAAATAAAAAAAAAATAAAATTAAAAACATGAAGCTTCAAAATAGTTGTAAATTTTATTGTTATATAATAATTATTTAATACAATAAGATATAAAATGCAAATTATGTCAATTTTATTTACATTCGTTCAAATATCTTAGTTTCTTACGGACCAAAATTTTCTTCTATTTTGCTTAAAGGGGTAACTCTAAAATAGATAGCTAAAGGGTGTCCCAAAAGTCACTGACATTTCAACTTTTTAATAAAACGCCTTGTTTTGTTGAAATGTCAAAATCAAAATATCAAGAATGTTCGTATATCGCACTATTGATCGTTTTTCGGAATCATCAAGAGTAGATGACGGAAAGAAGTGGACGTCCGCGCGTTGCCCGTACGGGTGCAGTTGTAAAAGCTGTAAGAGAACGAATTCGTCGAAATCCCCTCCGGAAACAAAACATAATGGGCAGAGAAATGGATATATCAACCATATCCATGTCAAGACTCATTCGAGATGATCTTAATATGAAAGCCTTTCGTCGGTCAACATCTCATCAGTTAACGCCACCATAAAAAAACTCTTAGACTTGAAAGATGCAAGCGGATTCTTCAGAGACACGCAGAAAATGGCCACGAAGACATTCTTCTTACAGACGAAACAATTTTTACCTTTGAGGAAGTTTTCAATAAGCAAAACGATAAAATATATGCAAGAACATCCAATGAAGCTTAAAATACTGTTCCGAAGGTTCAACGAGGTCATCATCCTGCTTCCGTTATGGTTTGATGGGGAGTCTCTCACCAAGGTACCACATCATTGCATTTTTGTGAGAAAGGAGTAAAAACTGGAGCAAAAGTGTATCAAAATGATGTCTTGGAAGGCGATTGAAGGGCTTAAACAATACTCTTTTTAATGGACAAAGATGGGTTTTTCAACAGGATAGGATTCTGCTCCAGCACAAATGGCCAAAACCACTCAGGATTGGCTGAGGTGCAATATTTCAGATTTTATTGCAGCGGAAGAATGGCCATCGGGAAGCCCAGATCTAAATCCATTAGACTACTCCAAAAATAATATAAATCAGATTTCGCCAACAAAGGCAAAAAAAGTTGCACTGTTCTGCGCAAGACGTTTGATCTTTCGTGACGTAGATAGGAAAACACACTTACTCTGTTTTTCCCACTGATTTTCTGTTCGTGCAAGAAGAGGCGAAATATAGTGCGAAATGGTTCTGTGCCATTTATTTTTCAGTTACAGTTCAGTTTGTTTATGTTTTGCTCAGTGAAAATCAGCTGCTTTTGACAATGAGTCGATCATGACGTAGGCAGACATGCGCATGGCATAATCTTGTATATATTATTTTTGAGACTACTCTTTGTGGTCAGAGTTGGAAAGCGTTGCCTGCAAAAATTCTCACAGAAATTTGTAGAGTCTGAAACGTAGTTTGATCAATGCAGCGAGGGCAATACCGATGGAAAAGGTGCGTGCCGCAATAGCCAAATGGGCGAACGTTTACGGGCCTGTGTAAAGCCAGAGGCGAACATTTTCAGTAAACTTAATTTTATACTAATATGTAAATATCTATCAATAAATAAAATGCAAAAAGTTTTAATTCAAAAAATTTCCTATTTATTTTGTTTTATTTGCTTTAACTTGTAACAAGACTAAGTAATAATGAAATATTATGAAATTTTCCATGACATTCTGGCATAATTCTAAATCAATTGCTGCAATGGCCAGTTGGATTTCCTGTTTCAGCTTCGGAATCGTTCAGGGTTTATTGGCATAGACCTTCACTTTGAGGAAATCCCAAAGGTAGAAGTACAACAGTGTCAAATCACATGACCTCGGTTGGCCAATTGACATTTATTGATTAAATTGAGCACAGTGTTGTGACACTTTGCGTTTTGATGACCGAGAAATGTGCGGGTTTACGAACCGTGTCCGCAAAATGTTTACTATTTTATAGTAGATTTTCACAATTTTTACGCCTTGCTCGACCATGAATTAAAAAAGCCCGAATTAAAATGTCAGTGTTACTATTTATTAAAAAATTATCTATGGTTTGGCAGGAGTCAAAATCACCCAACAGTCGTGTTTAAATATATTCAAGTCAATGAAGGTTTTATATTTTTGATGACATCACTTTGTACGGGTGGTTATCATGACTTTCATTAGATTTCGCTCAATTTCAAACTCAGTATATAAAGGACGTATTTTTAAGAGATTACATTTTTCGTTATGGATTAAACTGTCAAGGATTTATCAGGGTCATCAGATCTGGCAACTCAATGATAATATAGTAGGTTTGCAAATTGCAACGCTTGTAAATTGTGCAAATTTATTTCGAAAATCTTGTTTCAGTTCGGGAGTATTACAGCTACATTCATTTAACGATGTAATTGTCCATCCAAGTGACTTTAACAATTAACCATGGATAGTTTTCTCAACACACATCTAAATGATAATAAGAATCCGCAAAGACATCGTACAGTGCTCACCGAAGAAACAATTGCTGCTGTAGAGCATAGTATTTGGAAGGACCTATCGTCAAGATATGCAAGGTAGCTTAAATTTTTATAGAAAACGTTGCCACTGGGTATTTATGTAACTTCTCTACTTTTTTTGGGTTGAAAATCTCCTTCAAAAAAATTGAAAAATTGGACACTTCACGTCCAATTTCCTTTTGTTTTCCATTCTACTTGAAATGTAAGCAAGACGTTAATCAGCTGTTATCGAGGCTTGCAAGTTTTTGCAAATTTTGCGTTCGCGTACTTTTTTGGATATTATTCTACTTGAGAGAGAATTGTGCGTTACTCTCTTGCAAGTTGCTGCTGGATATTTTTTACTGGAGAAGTACGTGAACAGACCAGATATTGGACGATCAGCGAGTGAAAGTTTAAAAGATTGCTAAGGCTATGGCAATCTCAAACGCATCTCAATCGAACGGATATAGTACATTTTGCATAAATTTATGGATATGGATGGGTGCCGCATTTGCTGTCTGTTGACAAGCGCGACCGTGTGACAATTTCAAGAGTGTTTGGCGATGTTCAGACACAAAAAGAAGGACTTTTACGCCATTTCGTAGACGTGGATGGAACATGGATCCTTCTTAAAAACCTTCTTAACAAAAAGAGCAAAGAACAGTTAAAACAATGGATTTGTCTCTACAAATCGAAACCGAAAAAGGCTACAGTGTTATAACAGGCATAATTGGAAGAATTTTTTTACCTTCTAATCAGAAAATACCCAGGATATTAATTTTATTTTCTTCAAAGTATTCTCTATTGCAAGCAATACACATATTCCAAAGCTTCGTCCAGTCTTGATAATACTTTTCATGGGTTGATTTTGTTTCCTTCTGCGAATTTGTAACTTGAGGCGTAGGTATAGGTAAAAGTCACAAGGAGTCATATCGGCTGAATACTGAGCTTGCGGAATAATATGAACGTTGTTTTTGGCCAAATAGTCGCATAGAAGATGAGATGTATGTATGAGTCGACACTTTGTCGTGGTGAAGAAACCACGAGAAATCAAACAACTCTGATATTTCTCCACAATTCTCCACATGACATTTTGTTAGAAACACAAATCAGACAGATATTATAGCACCAGATGACAGATTTACCAACCCAAAAAAAAAAAAAAAATACAATATTTCAAGCGCTGTTTGCATGAATGGGCTATTCCGGTTATTTTTTGATGAAAAGGTATGTCTCCATTTGTTCGTAGAAAGAGAAATCGAACTATCATGGCGACAGTTTTTGGGTTACATACGGTATTGGTTGTATCAATTACCTATAGAAGGGCAAAACTATCACGGAAAGATATTTGGCTCCAACGATGATCGGCTCATCGCTGAAACAAGAGCCTATTTAAAGAATTACCGGAATCGCATTATTCGAAAGGTTACTAAAAACACGCTTTATATTTACAATTAATTGTGATGTTTATTAGGACCTTATCTTCCCAAACAAAATTTTTTCAGGAGAGCTAAAAAATTGCAATTTGTTACTTGGGTGGTTTTCGAATCGATGAATTCAAATCTGAAATCATAATTAGAAAATGTTCAAATTAAAGATAACGGATCAAATTTGGCAAATAATGGTTGATGAAAGAAGTAAATAACAGTTTAAAATTATTTTATTTTTTTTTTTCTGAAAACTGAATAATCTTTAATATTCAAAAAACGAAAACAAAAGTGCTTTGCGGTGCGGTTTTTGGATTGAATGATATTTTGTTATTCGGGGGTTATTCGAAGTGGCTTAAATAAATATCTGGAAAATAAAAGAAAAATTAAAAAAAAAATTTTTTTTTACTTGCCTCAGGACTTCTGAAGTTTGCCAATTTTACCTACACACAAACATTTTCGCTTCATTGAAAGTATGCATTGACACAGTTTCGAATTAAAAAATTTTCTTCAAAACAATAAAGTATTTACAAAATAAAATCAGTTTTCATTGGAATGTTTATTTCAATTCCTAAACAAATTATAAACTGTGTTACTTAAAAGAATTGAAAGAATTAAAAGAATTAACAAATAAGAAAACTTTTCTGACCAGTTGAAGGATGAATAATTGATGTAGGTCAGAAAATTTGCAAACGAAAAGTCAATTAAATACATTTCCGTAGCATTACGAATTGACAGATGATAGACTTGCCCCATTTTAAAAATACAACCACTACATTTCCCCAATGTGACAGCTAACATGCAATCCAATGTTAGCCGCGATAACTACAAAGCTTAAGGCAACGCAAGCATGCAGTATCATCAGATTTTGATGTTCCTATATTTGCAACTAAATCTGAACATAATCAAAGGCCTGGATTGTCACGAGACCTTAAGTAATAACGCAATAAAATATATAGATTGGATTAATTTGAGGCATTGTCTGCTGGAGCTGTCCGAAAGAGATCTAGCGCAAAATACAAGTGAAAATATTTGGAGATTAGTTAAAATTGTATTCAATCGAAGGAAATATTTAGAAAATTTTGTAATTTTTCGAATTTCTAGGCTTTTGATGGTGTGCAAAATATACCACCAGAAGCATATGGAAATATAGGTCATTCACTAACATCGATTCCTAAGCATGATTTGCGTAACATAAGCATGGAACGTGTTGAAATTGTTGAGGCTTTTGGTGCCATTCGCAAAAGTGAGGTCCAAACAAAAATGGCAACAACAATAACAACAACGACAACTGCAAGAACTTTCAGTGACGAACAAATGCGTATCATAGCACAAAAAGTGCGTACCGAATGGTTGGGTAAGACGCCAAAAACCTACTCTGAGTATGATTTAATATCATTGGGTCAAATTATATGCCACTTAAATGTCACAGATATAGCGCAAATACATCCAGATGCCTTCAGGTGTGTTAAAACAAAACTTAAGTCGAAAACAAAGAATTTAAACACTTTTTTGACTTCACAGATACGCTGCCGAATGGATTGGAAATCTTCAGGGTTGTCCTCAAAATCGTTTAGAGGCATTTGCAGCGCTAGCTGTACGTGAAGAAGCTTTTGGTAAACCCCAGAAATGGACAAAAATTGATGTTTGTTGTTTAAATTTTATTTTAATTTTATGCTAAAAAAGAAACTAACTTGATGCCACTCTCCAGCTTAGCATTATTGGCAACATTTTATATGGACTTTGGAAGGCGGACATCGCGTCTATTGATGAAAGCAAATTATATCTCAATCGCTACTATGTAAAGCCAAATCGTACAAGTCGCTCAACTGCTAAGCGAGAACGAGTCGCGGCAACAACAGTCAGTGATGGACTAACGGAATAAACACATCATACGTATTCGTTTTGGAATAACCAATCTTTTAAGCTTTTTACAAAAGTTTAATTCCATTTATTGTGTCTATTGCAGTGTTGTTGTATTAAAAAAAAAAAATTCGTTAATTTATCTAAAATGGATACAATTCCAGTTAGAACAGAAAAATAGTGTATACTTATATATATTTATATAACATATATATTGATATCTCAGCAACATAACATAACAGCATAGCTTTAAAAGCTTATTCACAATTTTACGATACTTAACGTAAACAGAAAAGGACTTTAACATAACATATTAACTTCAAATAACCTTAACTCTGATATATGAATAAATCTGCTAGATTGTTACGTATTCTGGAGTGAGTCATTAAGGTAAAAAAAGTTGTACAAAGTAGCGGCTTATGTTGGAGTTGACACTTGGTCTTGAGCTGAATCGTTATTTTGACTATTTCTAGTGCTTGGACGCTCAATTGTCATGGATTGTTGTGGCACTTGACTGTCGGGACTTACACCTAGACCCGTGTAGATTTCTTTCATAACGAAGAGAATGGTATCTTCTGACTCCCTAGAGATGCAAGAGAAAATGCCATAAGTTTAATAATATACTCGGGAAAAATTTTTTTTTCTTACCAATAACAAACATGGCTGCTTAGTGCAAACAAATATTCATTAAAGAACTCTAGAGGTGCTTCCTGCAGAACATAATCAATGCGTTTTGAGTCATTAAGTTTTCCCAGCGGCAAATCAATCTCAACAATGTCGGTATCAGAAAATGAAGTTGAGGCTGAATCGGTGCGCATGCGTGTTTGTGATAGCGTTTTCTGTTCATCTGTTAATAGAGTTTCTTCATCTGGTTGATCCAAGTGCAATTGCATTTTAAGCACCTACAATAATAATGTTAAATATTTTTATAAAAGCTGCATATTTTTGAGATAGGTTTTTTTAGAGCAAAGTTTTGAATTTATTCGCAGACAAATACGCAAGAGACGACGAGATGTAAAGATTTCTATTCTGCTATCCTGATGGAACATATATGCAGGGCCTTGATAACTTCGTTTTAAAATTAAAAAAAGAAGAAAAACAAAGAGGTTCGCTTCAAACACATATTGATTTAAATTATTTTGTTGTTTATGAGTTAAGTACGGTTCAATCATACCCAGATTTTAAAACACAGTGTCGAGCGGATTATAAAAAATATGGTTTTGGAGTAAGTAACAACACCGCAGTGGGCAATGAACGCATGAAGTAATCGATTATTTCTTAAGTATGATGTAGCTATGAAGCGTCGAACGCTTGTACATAATTTTCTATTACATTTGTTAGAGCATGGCCGCTCAACCACTGATGATATCTACCTTACTAAGTAAGCGGCTACTGGAGTAGGTATGCTGCTTACGAAGTACAGGAAAACAGGGATTCGAACCCGGTATCTCTGGGGTGGGAGACTACCGAGGACGCCTATTTTCGATAGTTTCAAGAGTAACAATTTATTAAAAACTCCGTCAAATTCGAAGTTCGCTTCGGAGAAATCTGTGTGTATCAAATTAACTTTATATCCAGCTCTAAAAGAAGGTATACAGCAATTTAAATAGAAACCTAAATTTGAAGCCGTGGACCGACTAGCAACAACTAAAGTGTTGTTCACGGCAACTAAAGTGTTAAGGCTTTCGAAAAGTTTAGAAATATTTGGTAATTTGGACATTTCTTTTGCAGATTTAAAAATTAGTGTGATAGAGGCAATATCCTATCACTTCAAGAAATTATCCTCAGATAGAGATTGGTTAAAAATATCTCACAGAAGACCAGCTTAATCATTAAAATTTTACTTATTTTCCTTTTGACGTAGAATACGTCATTCTCGGAGGTAAGTAGAGTGGTTGATAGTGATCAGGTGTTGGTATTTATATCACTTTTTGAGCCTTTGGTGGGCCTAAAGTACTGATCGTACAATGTTGATGTTAACACTTGTTGGTCTGCTTGATCCTCAATGCGACAAAAATTCATGTTAGAACTCTCTAACTTATATAAATTTTACACAATTACATGAAATATAAAGCCAACATTTGATGTTTTTGTTTGCTTAAACTTGCTACCTATTTATCGACAGTTTCCGGTTTTATCGACAAAACCATAAAATTTGTATGGGAGCCCCCCCTAAGAAGTGGTCGGAGGGAATAGGTGTCAAAGGCAAAAATGTTCCTTTTGCAAAAGTAATGGGGTCGGTCACATATATTAACCCTCTCCGGCACTCTCTTAAAGGTCATATGCTCAGGTGTATGGAATAAATAAACAAAAACCATAAAATTTGTATGGGAGCCCCCCCTAAGGAGTGGTCGGAGAGAATAGGTGTCAAAGGCAAAAATGTTCCTTTTGCAAAAGTAATGGGGGTCGGTCATACATATTAACCCTCTCCGGCACTCTATTACAGGTTATAGGATCACGTGTATGGAATAAATAAACAAAAACCATAATATTTGTATGGGAGCCCCCCTAAGGAGTGGTCTAAGGCAAAAATATTCCTTTTGCAAAAGTAATGGGGGTCGGTCAAACATGTCAACCCTCTCCGGCACTCTTTTAAAGGTCATATGCTCAGGTGTATGGAATAAATATCTTGCTAAATATTTTTTAAAAAAGATGTCATCAAAAGTGAATTGAATAATTCTACGTCTTGTGTTACGACATTGTCGAAACTACTGTATCTTTTTTTATATCCTCTTCATATTTCTCTTTTCTCTTTTTCTTAAAAATTTATGGTCAAATCATGGAATAGTCAACATTGATTTTTCTTTCCAAAGTTATGACTATTTTAAAATCACTTGATAAGTTCCTTTGTTGGGAACGCCCTATGGTTAGGAATTTATCACGTTATCACAAGAAGCCACACATACGCTTTGGATTGCGAAGAATAAAGCTCTTTCAATTAGCATTTTATACCTAAGCATTCGAAATAAGAATAGTAGGTATTTGATGACACACAAAATCTGACAAGAATTTTGGACATTTTTGCAAAGTTTTGATAATTTCAATTTTGAATTTATGAATATTCAAAGCATTACCTTGTCCACTTCTTTTTCCATTGTTTCTTTTGCCTCATTTTCTTTGTTGCCTCGTGATGTTGAAGTGGTACCCAGAAAATTAACTGTCTCCAGAGTGTTTTTGAAAGTGTCCATAAAACGTTGCTTCAAATCTGCACCCACACGTGTCATGGTTTCGCGTAACTCCAAATGCATACGTTTGCGTCCCTTATGATGTGGTATCAGCACAGGGCGAATGCCATTCATATCGGGATTAACTAAAGCCTCAATGCGGTAGGCAACCGGATCGAATGGATGGAAGATGTTATAGAAACCCGAACAGGTGGGTAAACGGAAATCAAGACCGAGCTTATCAATGCCGCGTATGGTAACAAAAACGCCTGTTAAAAAGTAAGCACATTAAAAAGACTAGTCAAAGAATTTAGTCTAAACTTTTCACCTATGGGTGAGCCCATGGCAAAGAATTTTTTCGGTTGGAATAGCAACTGTTCGTAGTGTATAAATGGTTGGCCAGTGCCCGCTGTACCCATAGTATAGCTTATTTGTTTTGCGGAATTTTGCTCGCCGTTGCTCGTTGTGGGCGAGTGATATGAAGGGGATGCTGCAAATTGCTGATCCGGATTTTCCTAAAGGAGACAAAAAAAAACAATAATTATTTTTACACTTCCTAGTGCTTTTGGTACGTACCATATTCTCCTCTTCAATTTCCTTTATCGGATGCTGATGACACAACATATCGAATAAAATCAACGAACCCAAACTGTGTCCAGCCACGGAGACACCACCACTAAATTCTGGGTGCCTTTGACGATATTTGGCATACACCAAATTCATAGATGATGCCACAGTGTTCATTATCTTTTGACAATAAGTAGGACTTGTATAGAAGAGCACATCGAGCAGCGTATCATTGGCAAAGTTGCGCAGTTTTGGAATGGATTCAAGTGTGATGGATTTTAGTTTTTCATCTATGCCCATTTCGACTGAATGCAGATGACTGTGCCATGAAATGGGCAAAATTTCAACGCGCCCCACCAAACCCATTTCCGTTGAGTTTTTGTAGTGCGATGACACAAGCTGTTGAGCAATGGAGCGGAATTCATCAACTACAGGGAGACAGTTAAATATGTTACGCTTGTGGTATAAACAAATTTTGTCTAAACTTACCAACTTCTTCTACGGAACGCATTTTCAGATCGCATGCGGCGCCAATGCCGTGAACCATCAGCAGCAGATGATCAACGCGCTGCGACTCGCCCTGTTCTATAGTAAAATCTTCGAGGTCACGTTTTACAACGCGTGGACGTGTTGTGGTTTGCTGCTTTATATTAGGTTACAGTTAAACATTATTTTAATGGCATGTTGACATCTTTTAACTCACCGAACTTCCACCCCAAGCATCAATATTTTGTTGCTGTTGAAAATGTACTATAACTGTAGGTCCATGGAAAACCACCTGCTCACCCATGGAGATGATGATTTTTTTATGCCACTCGCCTTTTTCTGCGGCCAGTTTGTATTCGGCCTCAAGCCGTTCTGCAGTTTCCTCCTCGTAGGGCACATAGCGCGAATCAGTTGCCTTGTAGAACCAAGAGCAACGCCTAACCTCAATAGGTTTTCCCTCCCAATACACTGGAGTCTTGGTGCGTTCGTTTATGTTGACATCATAACGTCCACCTTCAACAGCCACAATATTCGGAGGATTATCTACAAATAGAGGGATCATATTAACTCTATAGTTAAAACTGAGTACCCTTAAAAGTGTAAACTTACCACCCATGACGAGAGTTGTTTCCAGTAGAGCAGAATCATAATGACTGAATGGAGTCCAATAGGTTTTGTTGCTTATAATTCGTTTGAAGAACCAATGTTTGACAGCTGCTGAGTAGGTCTACAAGTAAACGAATTTATTATCTTTAAGCTAAAAGTCGAGGTAAGAAATTTTCACTGTAAGATGTAGAAAGACAATTCGGAGTAAGATGAAGTGATGAAAACGAGACCTAACTCTTAAAAGGTCACTTGTGTGACAGTGCTGTAGAGTTCTAACTCACTGCGGTAATATTACAAAAGGCTAGAGTTACTGGTGATAGCAATGTACACCAACATAGAGGTAGGTCAACATAAAACCTAAAAGAATTGAAGGAGCTGTTAGTCCATATCAAGGAACACGATGGTGGGATTTTATCTAAGGGAATAGATATGATCCATGGTGCTGGACATTTATATCTGATGTGGACTGCGTCAATTTATACGAGTGGTTTCGTAAAGATGGTTCTGCAGAATTGTTTCTTGGTCAAAAACACAACACACATAACAAATTGGCCATTTCAGCCCTGAGAGGACTTCAACCGATCTGAAAAGTTAATTTCAATTGAAAAAATTTTCTGTCTCAGTTGGGGTTCGAATCTGGTCTCGAATTGACAACGAGTGGTCCACGCACTGTTTAACGTACTCGGCCACGGCCTCTGTTGAGATAATTTAACTTTGAAAGTGAGTAAAAAAAAGTATGGCGAGAGCAATTCTCGTTGTAACCGACTTATTAGAAGGAAGAAATCCGTGGTAGCAATCTTCTTGCGTAGATGGTATTACTGAAGGGATGAGTACATTAACTAGAAAGATTTTTCTAAATGTTTAGAAGACTTGTATGGTGTAAGTGCTTAAGCGGGTAATATTTTCGTAACATGAGGAAAAAAGTTATGGTCAGCTGAGGATTATCTTCCGAAGTTTGCAGAAGTACTCCGTAGTCATAGTAAAAAGGTTTAAGCAAAAGCGTTGAGGATGCCTAGATGTATATCAATGGTTTCCTATAGGAGTGTAGCTTCAAATATATTTTGGGGCTAGTTATTAATTCTATCGGTAATTTTGATTGAAAGCTTCCGTTTCTTATAGTCCTCCTATAGGGAGTGCCGTGGTCAGTTTTTTTGTGTGCAACCGTAAAATACACCTTTCTCAGAGAGTAATTAAAGATTGAGTGATTGCCGGTGTGTCACACAACCTATTCGGATGTTTGTTGATAGATTTGCCCTTGTTAGCGACTGTTAGAACTTTAAACGATGCAGTTAGAACAACATAGTGTCGTGGATGGCCGTCCATAGTACAGTTCCTATTTAAGCCCAGGAGAAATACCGAAAGGACCGAAGAATTTATCAAGTGTCGACTAGAGACTGTTTTTTGAAGAGATTGCTGTGATTTACTACATATATTACAGGCAGAACTTAAACCTCTATATATTATATTATATTTTTCAATTCGGTATAATTTGGGAATCCCAAACCCAAAGAGACTTCAAGGAGCACTATGGGAAACCTCTTTAAGGTGCCGTAAAATACTATGAAATTTTGACTTCTATCTAATTAAAAGATTGTTCACGTCATACTCACAGAAATTGTTGTTGGTGGAGCTGAAGCATCACCCTTCTCGCCTGTCAACAAAGTTGCCATTCTTAATTCCTGCAAAATTTCCTCTGGCAAATCTTCGTAATGTTTCGTTAAGTCGTCCGCAGTTACTGCTGTGGATTTTCCCTCGTTAGAAGTGGTTTTGGTTACAGCCTCTACAGTTGGTTGAGTTTTAATTTCTTCCTCGGGGCTGATCTTATTTGAACTTTCCGCAGAGATATTTTGACGCTGTCCCAACAAAGAACTATTTAGTTCTGAAAACTCCGAGCACGATGAAGATGGAGGCTCTACCAAAATAGAAGCTGGTGTCAAAGAGCGTGGTTGTAAATTCTTTACAGCGAGTCCGCCGTGTACCAAGTCGTAGTTTAAGTCACCAACACTGCCACCAATCTCCTGTGGGGGTGGATTGTTGAAAAAGTTCTGTATTCGTTGATCTTCGTTTGTTTGTTGTTGCTTTATTGTTTGAGTTGGATTAGCTATTGACACTGGCAGCGGTTCGCTTATTGCAGCTATAATTGTGGATGCTGGAGCAAATGAGTCGAAAAACGATGAAGGATCAGGCAGGTTTCGCTCTTCCTCTTTTGCTGTTGTTGTATTTGTTTCAAAATTTAAAAAATCTGATGACTTATTAAAAAAATTTGAAACTGAATGGAAATTCGGTGCTTGTTGTGTTGTTGGTGCCTGGCCTTGGGATTCTGCTACGTTACCGGAGGTTTGTGATGAACTGTTGTTAGCTGTCGCAATGAGATTATCAAAACCTAAAGGAGGAGCAATAGTTGGATGTTGTAGGGAAGAAGACTCGGCTAAGTCTTTTGGTGGTTCTTTAAAAAGTGGCGGCGGTGCAATGAAAGTCTGTGGAGGAAGCTGAGGAAATACACAAGGATCAGCGTTAGTATTTGTTGTTGGTGCTGGTGTTGGAGTTGTAGCTAGTTTTGGTGATGGTGTGGGCGTTGGTTGTGGTGATGGTGTTGGAGCGTTTGGAGTTTGTAACTGAAAGAAGTTATTCGTAGTTGTGGATGTGTTTTCTGAAATTTCTTTTGGCTCGCTGAATAGAGCTGAGGTAGACGAAAACGACTCGGAAGATTCAGCCGGTTTCGAAGGAGTAGAGAAGAAGTTAAAATCAGTTGAACAATCACTCTCAATTGGCGTAAAGAAATTGGCTAAGCTGGGCTGAGTACCACCTTCAATTATTGACGGAGCTGTTGTGGCGGAGTGAGTCGTTGTATGTTCCTTGCGATAGGGATTTGATATGCCGTGCAATGCAGTTATTTGGGGTGGAGGTGGTAAAAAGTTAGCGGCTTGAAAAACAGCGAACGGATCGTTTAACTCGGCTGTTTTTTCTTGTGCTGGTTTCCACACAGTTTGGTTCAATGGATCGTTTTCTTTTTTGTCAGTGGATTCTTGTTGGTCCGGATTTTCCGTTAAATTTTGTTCTGGATGAAGAACCGAAGCAGGTTTGTTATCGTTAATGTTGGCTGCTTCTGAATTGAGGTTAACTTCAGCAGTAAAGGGTTCTGAATTGCTTTCTAAAACCGAAGCGTTACTGATTAATTCAGCTTCTTGTGCAGACTGCGCTGAGTATGGTGTAAATTGATCCAAATGCTGTGGAACATTCAATTCTTGTTTTAGTAAATTGTTTGGAAACGGGTCAGTGGGCTTTTCTTTAAGCTCTGTGCTTGGAATAAAAGTCGGCTGCGGTATAAAATCTGATGAAGTTGCTGAATTTGGATTAAAGAAGCCAATAGGTTGCGGTTTGTCTGGAATAGGAACTTCTTTCAGTTCTGTTGGCGCTAATGTTTCCGGAACAAATAAAGCTGGAGTCTGTTTATCAGCTGGAGGGTCTTCTTTCAATTCTTTTGTTGGTAATGTTTCGGGAACAAATAAAGCTGGACTCTGTTCCACAGATGCAACGGTCGAAACAAATGGATTAAAAATCGACTGCGGAGTTATATGCGCTACTGTTGGTGTTTGATTTAAAGAAGGTGGCTGCAATGGTTGAGTAATGTACGCAACAGGAACAGTTTCTGCAGATGTTAGAGGATTTTTATAAAGGCGCGTACCTTTTTGCAAACGGAAACTGGATGTTCCACTAGCGGCTGGTGGTTGACCTAGGCTGGTTAGTGGCGGTTGTGTTAGAAGAGAAGCCGAATTGAAATTGTTAGTTTGTGTTGCTGTTGGTATTTGCGGTACAAGTGGTTGGTTCTGATTAGAAGCTTGTTGTAAAAGCTCAGCTGCAGAAGCTTGACATAGTGGCCGAGTTGGATCAAAGAAGGTTATTGGAGTTAAAGCAGCAGGAATTGATTGGGATGGTGTCGGAGTGAAGTTAGTTGTAGCAGCAGGAACAGGTTGAGATGGTGGTCGGATCGGATATAAAATGTTATTTGAAGTCAAATTTGTAGGAGTAGCCGAAACCGGTTGGGTTGGTGGTCTGATCGGAGCAAAGAAGGTGTTTGGTGTCAAGATCGATGAAGCAGCGGGAACCGGCTGAGATGGTGGTCTGATTGGATCAAAGAAGGTATTTGCTGTCAAGTTTGTTGTAGCAGTAGAAACCGTCTGAGATAGTGGTTTGATCGGATCAAAACAGCTATTTGGAGTCGGGTTAGTTAAAGCAGCAGGAGCCGGTTGAGATGGCGGTCTGATCGGAGCAAAGAAGGTGTTTGGAATCAAGTTCGATGAAGCTGCGGAAACTGATTGAGATGGTGGTTTGATGAACGTATTTTGGCTCAAGCTCGTTGGAGCAGTGGAAAACGGCTGAGATGGTGGTCTGATAGGACAGTAAAAATTATTTGGAGTCGGTTGTGTTGGCGGTCTGATCGGATCAAAGAACTGAATCTGAGTTGGTACAACTGCTGTCGGAATTGATGCTGAAAAAGATTCTACTGGTGACGTGTGAGTTGACGCTGGACAAGCGGGAATTAGAGTTGCAGGAATTGCTGATGGGGAACCAGATTCTGCGGCTTGTGTTGGTGGAGTTAAAAGCTGTATTTCGTCTACTGGTTGGCTCTTTGTCGAAATCTCTGTCGTATTCAAGAGATTAGAATCTTGTGATTTAGGATCTGGAATTGTGTTTTGAACTGTATGTAGAGCTGTTGGCGAGTTTGCCGGAGTGGAGTCACTTATGAATTGATCAAAACCAAGTTGAGTTGAAACTGGTACAACTGGATTTTCAGTTAAAGCCTGATTCGATGTTGGGACAAAGAAATTAGTTTGAGCCGGTAGAGCTGGCAATCCAACCTGTACTTGTTGAGATTCCGAAGGATAGGGCACAGCAAAATAATTCTGAGTTGATGCTAATGGTTGATTTAGCTGACTGGGATAAAAGTTGGAGCCTTGTGAAGCAGAGTCAGTGGATGGCTGCAAATTGCCAGTACCAACGTAATTTATGTCAAACGATGTTTGTTCTTGATGATGCTGTTGTTGTTGTTGTGATGCAAATGGACTCTGATACGTTGAATCTGGCTTAACAGTTTGAGCTATAGTACCAGCTGCTGATTGCACCAAACCGGAAATATTTTGCAAAACTCCCGTGGGTACTAAGTTGGTGATAGAAAAAAGACCACCTTTGCGCTCTTCGGGTTTAGATTGTAATGGTTGATGCTGTTGCAATTGAGTTGTACCGTATAAATCTGACTGTTGAATGCCGTATGGAATAGCTTGGGCTTGAGCAGAAATAGGCGCAGAAATTGATGACGGATCAAGTATTGGTGATGCTTGGGGTTGATTAGTTGTATCAGAAAATCCCGGTATGGGCGCGTAGATTTTCTTCTTGGCCGCTAGCCGATATGTATTTTGGCCACCAGCCGGCGGTGGTGCAGCAACACTTGCTGCGTTTAAGGTTGGAACCTCACCTGGTGTGTAGAGTTTTGGAGGTTCTGGATGAGGTTCGTTGTTTTGATATTGAGATTGTGTTGGCGGCGGATTGCCTGTTAATGAAGTCGGCGGTGATCTGTTAAATAATAGAGGAAAAGAGAAATTATTTCGGAGGAAAAGAGAAGTTCAGAGAGATGGGGCAAATGAAAAAACTTACCCGACGTTATTATTTCCACCAGTGAAAGGCGGTGGCACAAAGGATGCTGACAACTCCGGTGGCGTGCTAAACTGCTGCGGAGGAGCACTGTAAAATTGATGTTGTTGTTGGTGATGCTGCGTGTATGGCGGTTGTATATCAAGTTCAGATATTGAATTGGCATTAGCGTCCGTTTCCTCTAAAACGGGTGTGCGTTCCCGACTAGAGGCGGTTGAGTAAATGCGTTTCGAGAATGTCGAGAATACGCTTGAAGCTACCGATGGTAGTGCTGAGAAGGATGATGCTGCCTGACTCAGAATCGAATCGGTATTTTGATTCTGTTCCAATAGCGAATTACTGTTCGTATCAATCTGTGCAGGCGACTGTATTTCATCTAAGTTTGAGTTGAGATTAATTTCACTCAATGTTTCGTCACGATCAATATCACTAGTTTGACCCACTGTTACCAGAGATTTTGGTTCTAGAAAGAAAAGGAGAATAAAGAGGATATAAATCTAAGTTTTATGTATTTAAATCTTCACAATATATATCATCAGATTATGGGATAAGTCAATAAAAGAAAACATTTTACAACATTGGATTCGAGTAGATACTTGGCTGCTGATTATGAGAAGAGAAAAAAAATAAAAATTTCATTACATTTAGTATCTATACGATTAAAGTATTGCTGGAGTTTTGTCATAACTAAGATAGTTTTGGAGAGATGACGAAGCTTTGCTTGTATACGTATATCTACAATGAATAGAGTTACAGAGTTAGGTACAACTTGACTCGCGAAAAAAAGGCTCGCGTCGATTTGTCGAAAGAAATGATAAAAAAATACAATCACTGTGATTCAAAGTATGTCTATGACATCGTAACAGGTGACGAATCATGGATTTATGCATATGAACCCGAAACTAAACAACAATCGTCTGTATGGGTCTTTCAAGACGATGCAAATGCAACAAAATTTGTTCGCGCACAAAGCACTTCGAAGCAAATGTTCGCCTATTTGCTTGGAATAACTGAACATGTCGTCACCGTTTCATTAGAGAACATTATACCAATTATAAATGGTACAACACCATTTGTTTGCCAGAAAAGTTCGGAAAAATCAGGGAAACGCAATCGCAGAAGACGAATCATTCTCCACCACAATGCAATTCTCTCACACATCAGCTCAAACAAAAATGTTTTCGAGCATTCAAAACATCGAATTGATAGGTCATCCGCCGTACAGTCCTAACTTGGCACCCAATCATTTCATCATATTTCCGCAGATCAAAAAATAAATTGAGAGGTCAACATTTTTCGACACCTAAAGAAGTGGTTGATGCGTTCAAATCACATCACATTGGAGCTACCTCAATCGGAGTGGAAAAAGTGCTTCTAAACTGGATTCCAACGCATGCAAAAGTGTATCGATCTTCATGGAGAATATTTTAAAAAATAATAAACCATTTCCGATTGTATATAATTGCTTTTGTATGTCTTTCTGAAGACTTAAAAGTCAACCAAGTAGTCACTGAGTTATAGCCTCGTATTTGGAAATTGCGCCAGTCATTTCTATTTAGCACTTGTTGGCGCCAGTTGGAAACACCAAGCGTAGTCAGGCTATCCAACACTTGATCTTGCAACGAAGATGTGGGCGTTCTCTTCTGCGTTGACCGCCACCGGGCACCTAATCGAGTAGTTTTTCGCTGTAGCGTCGTTTTCCATTCGCCCAACATGACCTAGCCAGCGGAGCCGCTCGATTTTAATGCGCTGAACTATGTCGATGTCAGCGTACAGCTCATACAGCTCGTGGTTCCATCGAATTCGGTACTCGCTATTGACGCAGATTGGACCGAAGATCTTACGAAGGATCTTTCTCTCAAAGGCTCCCAAAGTCTTTTCATCAGAACTGCTCAACGTCCAGGTTTGTGCTGCATATAATAGGACGGGCATGATTAGTGACTTATAGAGCGTGAGTTTTGTTCGTCGAGAGAGGGCTCTGCCTACTCAGCCCAAAGTAACACCTGTTGGCAAGAGTTATCCTTCGTTTTATCTCATTACTGGCATTGTTGAAAGAGTTGATACTGGATCCCAGGTTGACGAAGTCCTTAAAAACCTCGAAGGAGATGTTGTCAACAGTGCCATGGTTTCCAAGACGCTGGGACTGTTTATTTGTTGACACTAAGTATTTCGCCTTATCTGCGCTAATCTGGAGAATGCTGCTCTGACTTAGCGCGTATTATGGCCAATGATATCCACATCATCAGCATATAATACATCAGCATATAATACATCATCATATAATATATCAGCCAGCAGTATAATACTTTTGTAGAATATTGTGCCATTGCGTCTCAAATCAGCAGCTCGGATGATCTTCTTCATCATTAGGTTGAAAAAGGTCACACGATAAGGAATCACCTTGTCTGAAACCCCGTTTGATATCGAATGGAGGAGTGAGATCCTTCCCGATCTTAATTGTGCTGCTGGTATTGCTCAGTATCATTCCGCAAAGACGGATGAGCTTTGCGGGAATACCAAATTCAGACATGGTGGTGTATAGATGATTCCTTATTGGACTGTCGAAGATGGCTTTACACTAA
The DNA here is from genome assembly GCA_943735915.1 of Pherbina coryleti. Classification (NCBI taxonomy): domain Eukaryota; kingdom Metazoa; phylum Arthropoda; class Insecta; order Diptera; family Sciomyzidae; genus Pherbina; species Pherbina coryleti. The sequence goes on along the minus strand of OX030951.1, from coordinate 43,002,121 downwards.
GGGAAATAATGCATATTAACATTATCCACGCCTGAGTATCAATTTTATTTAAATATTTACGTGGATAAATCAAATATTTTCCTTACAACTCGTTTTTTTCCCGTATTTGAATTTTATTTATACCACACACGTACACACATATTTCATACAAGCAAGCAGCAACAGCATCGCACACTTACACACATACTCCGACAAGCAGCAACAGCATCGCACTTTGTTCCTGAGTTTATTTCTTGCATTTGCAGTTCTTACAGTTCTCATTTAGTTATTGTTGCAAGAGCAATATATTATGCATGTTTGGCAAAGAAATTAAATTATGTAGGGTGGAGTGGCAACTCGGTATTTTCAAGAATATCTTGGACCGGTTGTCATTTACCTGCATAATTTGCTTCTGCCTAAACATATGTTGTACATTACTTTTTCGTTCTGTAATTTATACTATGTTTGACAGTTGGTGCAATATTAGTGCACCAACTGTCAAAAATAGTATAAATTAGAGAACGAAAAAAGTGAAGCGATAATAAATTATACAGGCAATGGCATTTGATGAACGCAATAAGAAGAAAATAATACCATAAAACCATTAATAACATATTCAATTTAAATATGTTTTTTTTTAAATTCAATATTTTTATTCAAATTTTCTTTAAATGCGATAGTTTATTTTCAAATAGTAAATATTTGAAAGATATTTTAAAAAAATTCGTGCATAATTTTAATATATTTTTTATTAATTCTGTTTAAATATTTAAATATTTAATTAAATTAAAAAAGTATTCAAATAAATTTTAAATATTTACGTAGTCGATTTATTCAAATGCGTTATTGGTGCAAAAATGACTCGCTTTTTGGATAAATTAAAAAAGTTTTTGGATAAATTTAATATTTTTTTCCCTTAGTGTATAATCGACAAAAAGATGGTGTGTGTCGATTTGTTTTTCTAGGATCTTCTCCAAGATTTGTCGTAGCGTAAATATCTGGTCTATGGTGGATTTGCCAGGTCTGAAGCCACACTGATAAGGCCCAATCAGCTGGTTTACGTTGGCTTCAGTCTTTCACATAATACGCTCGACAGGACCTTATATGCGATATTAAGAAAGCTTATCCCACGGTAGTTAGCGCAAATGGTTAAATCCACCTTTCTGGTGGATTGGGCAGAGCACACTACGGTTCCAATAATTTGGAATGCATTCTTCCGACCATATTCTGCATAGAAGCTCATAAATGCATTTAAATAGAGCTTCGCCTCCGTTCTTGAAGAGCTCAGCAGGTAAGCCATCGGCTCGGCTCCAGCGGCTTTGTTGTTTTTAAGCCGAGCTATCGCTTTCAAGACTTCACTATGGTCGGGCAGCGGAACTTCAACGCTGTCGTCCACAATTGGGGTTTCCGGGATATCATCTCTATTGTCGGGATCTGTATTGGCGGGAAACCTAGAGAAGTTCCACATCATCACATATTTATTTAATTTATTTTTTATTTTTATCGTAAGGCCAAGTATAAATAATTAATTTCTATTTCACAACATTTGCCGTAACGCATATGCTCACCGAGTAATAATTCCATGCAACGCCCGTGCATGATTTCGATCTTGTAGCGGTTCTGTCCGCGGCCGCATGATGTCATGCATTTTTTAACTCTTTTTATCACGAGGGCTAAGAACTGACCTTAACTGGAGTGTAATATTTTTGACGTAGAATACGTCATTCTCTGAGGTTAGTAGGGCAGTTGATAGTTATCAAGTGGCGGTTGATAGCGTTCTTAGGTCACACTTTGAGCCTTTGGTGTGCCTAAAGTACTGATCGTACAATGTTGATGTTAGCACTTGTTGGTCTACTTGATCCTCACTGGGAGAAAAATTCATGTTTGAATTCTCTAACTTATATAAATTTTACACAATTAGATGAAATATAAAGTCAACATTTGATGTTTCCGTTTGCTTTGCGCATGGTTCTTGTATCTGCTGCATATGAGTTGCATGAGTTTCATTCAATCAAATGGAACTGCGGAACTAAATAGTTCCAGGACATGTTTTGCAACTCGAGAGTACTCAATTTGTTATTTAGGTGTCTAAGGGAAAATGTTCCTTTTGCAGAAGTAATGGGGGTCGGTCATGAATATTAACCCTCTCCGGCACTCCCTTAAAGGTCACCTGTACAGGTGTATGGAATAAGTATACAAAAACCATAAAATTTGTATGGGAGCCCGCCTAAGGAGTGGTCGGAGGGAATAGGTGTCAAGGCAAAAATGTTCCTTTTGCAAAAGTAATGAGGGTCGGTCTTACATATTTACCCTCTTAGGCACTCAATTAAAGGTCATATGGTCAGGTGTATGGAATAAATAAACAAAAACCATAAAATTTGTATGGGAGTCACCCTAAGGAGTGGTCGGAGGGAATAGGTGTCAAAGGCAAAAATGTTTTTTTTGCAAAAGTAATGGGGTCGGTCATACATATTAACCCTCTCCGGCACTCTTTTAAAGGTCATATGTTAAATATTTTTTAAAAAAGATGACATCAAAAAGCGAATTGAATAATTCTACGTCTTGTGTTACGACATAGTCGAAACTACTGTATTTTTTTTACCATAGCCTCTATTGATAGCGCATTATAATTCCATGTAACAAAATTCCGAGACATTCCATGTAACAAAAGATAGCTTCCTCCGAGTCCTTATGACGTCTTTATTTTTTTTTTTATATTTTTGTCATAAAGTAAAAGAATTTACCTTTACTGTCATGTCATTACTTTTGTCATAGCACCTATACTCATTGAGTAACAATTCCATGCAACGCCGATGCATTTTGGAAAAATGCCTTTTTCAACTTTTTTTGAAACCTGCGCGGGAAAACGTAGCGTTGTCATGTCAAAACGTAACAAAGAGCTTACATTATGTCTTTCTTACCGTCTGACTTTGATAAACTTAAAATTTTTAATACGTTAGATATATTTATTGATATATTTGGTGTCAAACGGATCAACTAAATCCAAGCTCTCTTGCACTGAAAAAGATCGGAAACTGTGCACACCAAAGACAAGCTCTGCCTAACAATGTTTTAATAGAGTCGATAACCTGAAGACCTTGCTATGAATAAAAACAGATCAACGTGACAATAAAACATAATGAAGTTAGAAAATAAGAAAAAAAAAAACAATATCCGGTATAGAAAATGTAAGCAAAAAATTATTAACATGGGTATGTATAAGAAAATAAAACAAATAAAAAAAAATTAAAATTCCAAGTGTTGCACCAGCTAATGAACCACATAACATACTTACTTCCTTCTTACTTTATGTGCGCTTAGACCCACACAAAGAGAACAACAACAACAACAACAACAACAACAACAACAACAACAACAACAACAACAACAACAACAACAACAGTAACATCAACAACAATATTATTTTTAGCAACAACCCATTTTAAACGACGTTTCTGGTTTAATTTTTTGACAGCTCCAAACATTCTTAGGCCAACACGCAAAACTATTTTTGTTTTTTTCTTTTGTTTGCTTCCATGTGAGCACAAAAAAAAATAAATTCACGCATTGCATGTAAATGATGTTATTTTAAAATATTAATGTACTCTACAAATTCCACATTTAAAGTCTTTTTTTTTATTTTTACTTATTTCGGTTGAAGCTTACCTTTGCTGCTTGTTTGTAGTTCAAATCACGTATCAAGATCGAGGTAACTACGGAAAATTGCGGTTATTGGCTGAATGAAGCACGTTTTTATGTGCAGAAATTGCAGAATTGAAGAAGAGCCAACAAAAATGGGGAAAAATAAACAATTTTTTTGTTCATATTTTAAAAACATTTTTAAACAAGAAGAAAAAAATTGTTGAATTTGCATTACTACCTAAATGTCAACATGACATTTTGAATACATCACTATTTGGTGAGTTTTTTTTTTTTTTTTGGTTCCTAGTCAAACAAGCACGAAATGAACTAGAAATATGTATGTTTACCGCACGATCAGCTGCTGCATCAACTGTAATAAATCAATAGATACTTAACCAATTTGATTAACCCGGAATAACGTTGAATATGCGCTGGAGTACATCAGAGTAGCAATCATTAACTAATGAAGTACACGGTTAATTATTTATTTTATATGCTACTGTCATTAGAATAACAGATACTTCAGAGTTAACAAAGTATCTAGAGTGGACTTTGTTTAAGGGAAATAACCGGACTGCTAGAAACTGACATCGTTTTAACGTTTCTCTTAGTTGATTCGAATAAAAAGCAAAATAGCCACTTCTTGACAGCAATGAGCGCTTTGAAAAGTTGTGAAAATTTTTAATAAACTTATTGCCGTCTTCAGCGAACAAACACAATACACTACGTTAGAATCAATTATATATATACACTGAGAAAATTGCACGCCCTAAAATTAAAGGGAAAAGTTGTTGTTAAACTGTAACCGAAATATATTTGCTACAAGAAAAATATCGGTGCACTAAGGATTTATTCTTTAACTAACTAAGTGCCTACGTCTTCGAAGCAAAAGACTGAAGGTCTTTGGAGCTAAATCAATGAAAAAAATCTTTGCTGTTAAGATTAAATATTTACTACAACGATTTAATTTCTTGTTTACAAGGGATTGAAAAAATTATGCAAAATCAACAATTTTTCTTTGTTTTTGTTTTAAGGTAAGCATCATTGTTGCAAAGACAAAGTCAGTAACTTTAAAGCAGAGGTGCCCAAGCCCTATGCACTTGGTGCACATTTGTTTTTGTAAAAGCACTTAGGCATAGGCTGTGTATTCTAATATACACACACAGCACTCCGCACTAAGCAATACAAAATACACAAACAAATTTGTCGTTTTTGTTTTTGATCTTTTTTCGTTGCTTATACCGAAGTGCAAGCAACAACACTTTCGTATGCTTTGTTGGTACATTTTGGTGACAGTGATCTTCTACGTAGATTTTGTTGTTGTATAATGTAGTATGCTTTCGTTTACGAAAGTTTGTAGGATTTTATATGTATTAGTTTTTGCACTTCCATAAGAAAGTTTTGGGCACCCCTGCTTTAAAGTAACTTTTTTTTCTACAAAATCATATTTTTCTTGAAAACACACGCTTAAAGTTCTAAGTTCTAGGCAATATGTTCTATATAAGACAATATATAAGTTTATAATTAACACAGAAGGAGGAATTTGAAGCGGGGGTGGGTAATAGAAAGAAAAGGCGGACTAGAGTCTTAGAGGAATAGAGAGATAGTTTAAAGGAAATCGACTTTTTGATTTTGAGTCTTTGCCAAAAGAATTTAATTCTTTGATTTAAAGTATATTTTTTATGGGAATCTAACAATCTTTGAGCATTTGTCGTAACGACTTTTTTATATTTGGGCACAATCTGACGAATAAGTCTTTGTGGCAAAGTGTATTTTCTTTGCTTTTTCTTTCGGTGTGTAAATAGAAAGTCTTTCATTTAATATATCATATTTTATTAACATTTAATATATTTTTAATAACATTTTAATATAAATTAGATTTTTTAGATTTTTTAATTTTTTTTGTTTTTTAAATACATATCGGTAAATTTTTAAGTGCCTGAAAAATTTGAGAAAAAGTTCAATGTTAGGATATTAATTGGGGCCAAATAACATTATCTTCCCATTGATAACAATTTTGAGCTTAAGGCCAAGTATGTTGACAACAACGGCTATGTATAGAGCAAATCACACAGCAGACTAGGCAGACTGTTTCGTTGGCAGCTACACCAACTCATCAGTAGTCTTGCATGACTTTTCAGTGTGATCCACTCAAGCTACTAAGGTCCTACTCATACTGCCAATATGCGGACAAAGTTACTCGGAATTTTATTTGGCAGAGAGAACGATTTTACATTAGTAACTCAGTTCTTATCTACTTATGATGCCCCCTGTGTCAATGTTAACTTTGATCGTGTCATACTTTTAGGCATACCCTTAAAGGTGGTTATATACACAGAGTCAAGTCTCAAGAATATGTGGTTAAAATTTCAAGTCGATATCTCAAAAAATAACAAAGTTATAGCCTAGTGAGTGAACCGCCTTCGAGAGCGCGCAGTGCTGACCCTTATTTTCAAACGCGTTTTTCTCGAAACCATGTTTTCAAAGTCAGTGACAAAGATTTTTCGAAACTCAGTGAACCGATCGTTTTGATTTGTATGCAGACTTATTTTATTCATAATAATCTTGTACTTGTCATAGGATTTTTTTTTTTTTTTGCTTCTTTCATTAGTTATTGGCAAAATAATGAAGGTCGAAATCGTTACTTTCGTTGGGAAGTCCGCCATTTTGTGAAAAATCAATACTTTCAAAATCGGCTATAACAAGTACGAGTTTTAAGTATCTAGTTTAATAATATTTTTCATCGTTTTATTTCAGATGAATTTAGGAGGAGCAATCTTGGTCACCGCATTTTACCTTTTTTTCACAGCGCTCTATAAAAAATGCTGTATCTACCTTAAGGGGAGGGTGAGGTTTGTTTCGTCTAAAAAAGACCTTTTTTCATGAATTTGTTTAGAAAAAAATATTTCAGTAGGTTTATTTTACATATTATTATATAAAAGTACAACATTTGAAGAATATTTAAAGAAATTTGTGTTAAAAAATAGAGAGAAATAACGGATTTATTGTAATTAAAAAATTCGCAAGCGCCTCGAAAAAAGGTTTTTGTGCGGTGACCAGCCTACAGCACCACTGGATCTTCTGAAACCAAAAAACCAAAATGCTTTCTTTAGTTTATTACTTTATCTCTCCAGTAACGTCGAGGTTTTTTTTTCATTTTTAAATTTTTCAATTTTTGGCACCATTTTGAAGCCAAAATTACGATTTCTGACGAAAAAATCTAACTATTTGTTATTGTAAACTTGTTAGTAATTTAAAAATTTTAAAAAAACTCCGCTATCAGAGCATGTTGAGGTTATGTTATTTTGTTGTTAAACTCCTCCCTTTTTTCACACTTCCGTTTTAGGGTTCTGATTTTCTAGTTTAACTGGTGGTACACCTAAACGGTGTGGAGAATATTTGTTATGAAAAACTTTGTTGCTTTTGTGATAAACACACAACCAATCATATTTCCTTAACATTAATATGGGAGTGCTCTCCCAGAAATCTTAAATTTGAATATGACCTTTCATTATTTATACTGAGAACAATGTTGAGCTTTAGACCAAGTATGTGACAACAAGACAACATGAAGACAATGAATATAGCGCAGGGATGCAATACGGCGTTATATTGAAATGCTCAGAAAGAAGTAAGCAATTATTACAATGAAGAAAAAAATCCCTATTTACATTCCTCAATAAAATCCTGAAAGATAAGAAATAATTTTTTTGATTGCCAATTATATGTTTTCTCTTCGCTTTTGTGGAAATTCAAAAATTTTTTTAGGTACTAAAAATTTTGAATATTTGAAAACAATAAAATTTAATTGATGGCTATTAGAATGATCTTCTCCATTATTAGTGTAAAAAAGCCGCCCGATAAGGAATCACCTAACTTATCTGAAACCACGTTTTGTATCGAATGGAGAGGTGAGATCCTTCCCGATTTTAACTGCTGGTGTTAAATATTGGGTGGCAGAATTCAAACGAGCCTTACAAGCTGCCAAGACAAACATCGCAGTGATCGACTAAAGGAGGAGACTACGTCAGAAATGGTGAAGAAGATCTACAAAATGATATTGGATGGCCGTCGACTGAAAGTGCGCGAGATAGCAGATATGATAGACATGTGAATGGCAAGTGCTATCCATCAGATATTGATTGAAAATTTGGACATAAGAAAGCTGTCCGCAAGTTGGATGCCACTATTACTCTCAATGGAACAAAAACAGCGTCGTGAGGTTGTTTCAACAGAGTTTTTGGCGAAATTTGACAGGAATAAAGAAGAGTATTTGCGAAGATTCATAACCTTGGATGAAACATGGCATAACCATCACTTCACACCTGAGACAATTCTCCCCAGTTGAAACAATGGACTGGGGAGAATCGACTTCAAAGAAGGCGAAGACAGTTCCTTGTGTCCTTCATTCCTATATTTTCAGAAGAAAAATAAACATGCAGAACAGTGTTCTTCATCAGAAAGTGAGGACATTTTCAATCCAACCAAGGACATTTTCACTCGGAACCAAGTTCTGATAGAAGTAATCAGGAAGATGCTAAATGCAATTAATGCTCTCGTCTATTTTTTGATGATAACTAAGAGAGGAGAACCATAGGTCCAATGCATAGCTGTTAAATTGCGATTACGATTAGTAATCAATTAGATTATTTTTTAAAAAGAATTGTAATGATTATATAATCCTTAAGCAAGAATTTTATGATTAGTAATTGATTACGATTACAAATAATCAAAAAATAATAACGATTACTTGAGATTACGCAAAATAATCAAAAATAATCAAAAGTAATCAAAAAATAATTCGATTACTTTTAAAGATTTTCTTTGATTCTTTTTTGATTATTTTAAGAATTTCAGTCTTATGTATGGATACCAGAGTTTTAAAAGAATGCAATCATTTGAGATTTTAAATCATGTGATTTAAATCCAAAATGAATGCATTCATTTTTTCAAATCATTAAATGAATGCAATCATTTTTTGAAGTCATTGATTGTGATTTGAAATTTCAAGTCCCAATCAATGATTTGAAAAAATGAATTAAGTCAATAATTTCCAATCAATGACTTAAAAAGATGAATGCATTAATTTTTTCAAATCATTGAATGGGACCTAAAATTTCAAATTACAATCAATGATTTGAAAACATGATTGCATTCATTTTTTTTTAAATCATTGATTGGGAATGTAGTCATGTTTTCAAATCATTGATTGGGACTTGATATATCAAATTTGAATATGATTTGAAAAAATTATTGCATTCATGATTTTAAATCACAAATGAAAGCATTCTTTTATAACAACAACAACAGCAAAAGAATCGTGTCAATCGAAACAACGCAATCGGAGCCTGTAAATTTCAGTAACTCTCGTTACTTTTTGAACACACCTCGCATCATGATATAATTATACAGGTAGCATTGACAAGTATAGATTTTCTCAGCAACAAGGCAACGACCATCTGTCAAAAACAGTTGTTCGTGCAACAAGAATTAAACGAATGTAAAAATAAATAAATTCCGCAAAATATGTGCGTAAAATACACAATTATAATAATGAAAGTTGTGAAAAAAATACGTGTGATATGTGTTTAACGTTTTCCAGCCGTGGTGTTTTAATAATAATTGGAAACATCTTTAATTTCGTCCATATGCATCTGCAGCTGCTGAGGTTGCTACATTTGAACGTTTTCAACATTTTTTCTTATGTTTGCACTTAATAACACAAAGTTCACAAGTTATCTTCGTTGTAGTAATAATAATTCACTATTAATTAAATAAAATAGGCAATATTTTGTAAGAAAATGTTTGGTTTTTTGCAAGCGCTGAAACATAAACAATGGCGAAAACATAAGAAATAATTGAACGCTCTCTTTCTAGACATTTTTTTTGACAAATGGTCGTTGCCCAAGCAACTGTCAATACTACCTTATATTATTATACCATGACCTCGCATATCTCTCATTTTGCTTAAAGTTCACTCAAGCTTAATTTGTATTCCATCAACCAAATCTACTTAAAAACAATTCATTTACATCCGCGGATAAGTAAGAAGGTATCTTATGAAATCGACATAGTCCACTGAGGGTATTGGTGAATTAGTGCGTTTGTTTGTCTCGAGTGCTATTTATGTGCTTTTTTTTTGTCCAGGATTTTATTTGCATAAGGAAGTAGGCAAAATTGATGATAAAATCACTTTTATCTTTTCTTAAATTGAGGTCTTGTCCGACCTATTTCGACACAGCCTTAGGCCACTAGGCCTTTTCACTCAAAATATGCCGCTGTTCGGCTTAAAAGACTTAAGGGTTCTGTTTAGGCTACATTCAACTGATGTTCGGCCAAACGGCCCCTGTTCGACTGCTGATCGGTCAACGACAACGGTCAGTAAACTACTTGTAAATCATTTCAATCGATGGTTTTAATGTTTTTACATTCCATAAGAAGTAATGTTGATTCAATCATGTCGAAGTTCACTTTTTTAATGCTTACAAACATCTTCAGGGTGGCTTGCTTTCGATGGGTGTCAAAACAGAACTGAATGACATATCAGTCTGAAAATTTGAATGCGTTCTAGTTAAAGATGAAACTTTACAAATTGCACATTTGACTTGAGATTGTGGCGCCATCCGTTTTGTTTTTCATTAACTTTTCACCTAATCCTCGAATGTGAAATCTCATCGCTTAAAAACTTATTTAATACCGACAAATTAATATTTATGAGCTTTATATTAGATTGTCCTATTTATCATCTTTACGTTAACAGTATCGAGTGTAGGGTGCTTTGCCATTAGCGCATCACAGAATTAATTAATATGCGCAAATAAAGTGTGACTTTTAAAGCAACTTGACTTGACTTTTTTTTTAATGGCACAACTTTTTTGTATCTTTATATAACTTTGTTCAGTTTTTTTTTTGTTTTTTTGCTTCTTTTTTTCTTGCTTATTTAATATATATTGTTGGGATTTTTTTTTTGCCGTCAGCGACATTAAATTATATTTATATGCAAATTTTTACAAATTATAATTTTTATTGTTATTTTAAATTCGTACTTTGTGTAGAGAATTTTAAACATTTCAGCTTGGCTCAGAGAATACATCCGTGATATGATTTAAGAGGATGTGTGTGTATGTGCGAGAGTGATTTTTAAATTTCAAAAATTTGATGTTATTAAAAAAAAAACAAGACTTTAAAATACAATAAAATAGCACCTCAGGAGTCGTTATTTTAATTTGCATAAACTCGTTTTTTCCAAGCTACTTTCCTTGTACCATTCCAATGATTATTATGAGAACGATATTTTTCTCTTTTTTTTTGCATTTTATTACTTTCAACGTTGTTTCAAACCTGAATTTGGTGCCTTTGTGTCTAGGTTTTTTTGCGATATTAAAAGTTGCTAATATTCAACAAAAACAAAAAAAAAAGGTTTGCTAGCTACTATTTAAATGATCAAACTGTAATTAACGTTTAAGAATTATTTTCTTTCACGATTATAATTTAAGATTTTTTTTTAATTTATTTTAAGTTGCATTTTTTATTAATTTTATTATTATTTTAATGATTGGTTTTTGCTGTATCCGCTTGACGTTGCTTGAATTTAAATGAACGACAATTTTATATAATAAAAAATTTTAAATTTTTCGAATACTCCAACTTTCGAAAGTATCTTATTTTTGGGCGTTTTTTTTTTTTGTTTTTTATTTGAATTTTTTGCATCATTATAATGCTTATTTATTACTTGTTTTTTATAATAAAAATGTAGTGTTTTGTTTGTCGCTTTTTTAAGTTGTTCAAGATAACGTAATCATTTGAAAAAATATCGCCAATATGCTTTGTAATATATTTAAATATTTATTTTTGAACATACTAATAATGAATCTGAATCAGAGCATTCTTATTATGTATGTGTAAACCATAAGGTTTGGGAGCCGCAAAGGTAACGAGAGATGTTGGGAGAAATAGCTTTGCTGACATGTTGCTAACTTCTCATGTTGCTAAATTCTCAAGTTGTCAACTTCTCATTAATATTGAAAGTTTACCGAAAGCTTGAGAGATAAGATTTTTCTTTTTTTACTCATTTAGTTACATGAAATAAATACGAAATTATATCGCAAGCTCCACCTATTTTTTCCGTAAAGCGGAAGTGGAAATACTTTTTGACGTGACAACGTTTGTCTTACCTCACAGCTTTTCAAAAAAGTTGAAAAAAAGCTTTTTTTAAAATGCTTCAGCGTTGCATGGAATTACTACTCACTGAGTATAGGTACTCTAAGAAGAGTTATAGATTGTAAACAAGTGGAGTGATCTACTAAAGCAACGAAACTGCACATCTGTTGCCTGGAATTATTACTCGGTGAGGATAGGTCCTAAGGAAAAAAATATTAAATGCCAGTAAAGACTGATTCGTAGCCCACAAGAGCCGCTTCAAGATAAAAAATACAACAGTTATTCAAAACCGTTTCTTAGAATTATTACTTTGTGTGTCCGCGGAGGGAGTCATGGGGAGATCAAAAACTCAGTAATTATCCAATCCAAGATCAAAAATTCAGGAGTTATGCAACGGTGTTGTATAGAATTATTATTCGGAGTGTATATGCACTGGGGTAATGTTATGACATGAAAATAAAGGATTTTTACTTGGACTTATAACTAAAATAAAGAAATAAATTATGATGCCATCAGATCGCGGGGGTAGCATCTTATGGAACAAAAATGTAATATTGAATGTCAACGTTAATTTTAATGTTAATGTTAATGTTAATGTTAATGTTAATGTTAATGTTAATGTTAATGTTAATGTTAATGTTAATGTTAATGTTAATGTTAATGTTAATGTTAATGTTAATGTTAATGTTAATGTTAATGTTAATGTTAATGTTAATGTTAATGTTAATATTAATGTTAATGTTAATGTTAATGTTAATGTTAATGTTAATGTTAATGTTAATGTTAATGTTAATGTTAATGTTAATGTTAATGTTCATGTTAATGTTAATGTTAATGTTAATGTTAATGTTAATGTTAATGTTAATGTTAATGTTAATGTTAATGTTAATGTTAATGTTAATGTTAATGTTAATGTTAATGTTAATGTTAATGTTAATGTTAATGTTAATGTTAATGTTAATGTTAATGTTAATGTTAATGTTAATGTTAATGTTAATGTTAATGTTAATGTTAATGTTAATGTTAATGTTAATGTTAATGTTAATGTTAATGTTAATGTTAATGTTAATGTTAATGTTAATGTTAATGTTAATGTTAATGTTAATGTTAATGTTAATGTTAATGTTAATGTTAATGTTAAAGTTAATGTTAATGTTAATGTTAATGTTAATGTTAATGTTAATGTTAATGTTAATGTTAATGTTAATGTTAATGTTAATGTTAATGTTAATGTTAATGTTAATGTTAATGTTAATGTTAATGTTAATGTTAATGTTAATGTTAATGTTAATGTTAATGTTAATGTTAATGTTAATGTTAATGTTAATGTTAATGTTAATGTTAATGTTAATGTTAATGTTAATGTTAATGTTAATGTTAATGTTAATGTTAATGTTAATGTTAATGTTAGTGTTAATGTTAATGTTAATGTTAATGTTAATGTTAATGTTAATGTTAATGGTAATGTTAATGGTAATGTTAATGTTAATGTTAATGTTAATGTTAATGTTAATGTTAATGTTAGTGTTAATGTTAATGTTAATGTTAATGTTAATGTTAATGTTAATGTTAATGTTAATGTTAATGTTAATGTTAATGATAATGTTAATGTTAATATTAATGTTAATGTTAATGTTAATGTTAATGTTAATGTTAATGTTAATGTTAATGTTAATGTTAATGTTAATGTTAATGTTAATGTTAATGTTAATGTTAATGTTAATGTTAATGTTAATGTTAATGTTAATGTTAATGTTAATGTTAATGTTAATGTTAATGTTAATGTTAATGTTAATGTTAATGTTAATGTTAATGTTAATGTTAATGTTAATGTTAATGTTTATGTTAATGTTAATGTTAATGTAAATGTTAATGTTAATGTTAATGTTAATGTTAATGTTGATGTTAATGTTAATGTTAATGTTAATTTTAATGTTAATGTCAATGTTAAAATATGGAAACAAACAAAAACAACACAAAAGCAAAATAAAAAACAATAGCAAAATTGAAAGCAGAAGCCAAAGAAAAAGCAAAAGCAAACGCAATAGCAAAAGCAAAGCTAAAGAAAAGCATAACTAAGATCAAAAGCAAAAGTAAAAACCGTAGAAAAAGCAAAACTAAAATCAAAACCAAGCTAAGCTAGGCGTGAACAAAAGCAAAAAAAAAAGTTAAGATTGAAGCCAAATTTAAAATTAAAGGCAAAAACAAAAGAAAAGCAAAATCAAAAGCAAAACAAAGCAAAGTAAATGCGTAAACAAAAGCAAAAGCAAATTAAAAGCATAAGCTAATGAAAAGCAAAATCAAAAACCAAAGCTTTAAAAGAAAAAGAAGTAGAAAGATAAAGAGACAGAAAGAAATAGAGAAAGATAAAGAAACAGAAAGAGAAAGAGAAAGAGAAAGAGAAAGAGAAAGAGAAAGAGAAAGAGAAAGAGAAAGAGAAAGAGAAAGAGAAAGAGAAAGACAAAGAGAAAAATATATGGAAATAGAAAGTGAAAGAAAATAAGAAACATAAAGAAAGGGAAAGGAAAGAGAATTATAAGAGAAAATCAAAAGCAAGTGCAAAAGCAAAAGAAAGAGCAATAGAAGGAGTAAAAGCAGAAGTAAACGCAGAAGTTAAAACAAAAGCAAAAAAGAAAGCAAAAAATAAAACAAAAAGTACAAACATAAGTATAAGGACGAGGTTTTGGGCAATGATTTGGGCAAGGATTCAGACAACGACCAGTGAACGTCTTAGACAAGGTTCTAAACGAGAAATTGGAGCTAGACTTAAGCAAGAATTTGAACAAAGATTAAGATACTGATGAGAACAAGGATTTGGACAGGGATTGGAACAAGGATTATTACAAGGTTAAGAAGAAGGATAATGAAGAGGTCGAGGTTTTGGACAAGAACTTCGACAAGGATTAAAATAAGGGCTTGGACAAGGATACAGGCAAGACTTAGAACAAAAATGTAGATACGCATTAGGACAAGACAAAAACAAAGGTTTGAACAAGGATTAGGACAAAGATAATGATTATGATAATGATTATGATTTGGAGAAGGATTAGGACAAGAAATTGGACAAAAATTTGGATAAATATAAGGACCAAGATAAGGCTTGAACAAAGATTTGAATAAGCATTAAGACAAGGATTAATATTTGGACAAGGATTAGGATAAGGATTAAGGCGAGGAAGATGATAAAGATTTGGACAAGCATTAGAATAAGGATTGAGACAAGGATTTGAACAAGGATTGGGATAAGGATTAAGATAAGGATAAGGACAAGAAATGGAACAAAGATTAGAGCAAGGATTAAGACAAATTTAGGGCCAAGGACTAGGAAAACAAAATTAAGAAAGATTAAGACAATGATTTGGTCAAGGACTAGGACAAAGATTAGAATAAGGATAGGTATAAGGACAAGGAAACAAGGAGAAGGATACAGATAAGAATAAAATCAAGTATAAAGGTACGTTGCCACGTCAAAATACCTGCGCTAGAACAAGGTTAAAGATAAGACGTCATGTCGAAATATCTTCGAAACTAGAAAAATTCATAAATGTTTTTTTTTTCGCTGAACCAAAGATTTCAGCTATTACACCTATTTAGTCAAGTCTACCGTGGTTCGAGAAATGGGTAATACAATAGTGGGAACAAAGGGGCAACCAAGTGAAACATGTGTTGTTCAAAGCGTGGCGGAAATTAGTAGAAATATGTGAATCTGAATCTGAGAAAAGTGTAAACTGAAGGCTTGTTAATTCAAGTTACTAAGCGATACTCACCGCAAACATTCTCTACCAACAACTACAACTTTGAATCAAAAGTATTGATGAATTATTAATTTCGGTCAATAAGAAATTAGGAAAGAAGTGAAACGGTTAAGAAGTAGGGCCATAGCCTGGCTCTCTGGGTGGCAGTAAGCGCGCTATCACTTGACTACTACTGACTACTTCCGAGGTCGACGAACTATATGGTTTAGTGGCTCAGTATTAATATGAATTTTTGACAAAAAATCTCAAGAATTTGGGTAGTTAAAATTGCTTGAAAAAAAAAACAAATATTTGTTTCTTCATTTAAGCTGGCAAAATTCCAAAATTTTGATATGCAAATACTTAAAATTAGGAGGAAAAAGATTAAAAATTTAGTTCAGCATGAAAGCGTTAAAAAAATATTTTTTCTCTGCATACGACTGCAAGTAACTCCTCGCTTAATAGCACTAAACTTTTTTTGTCTGCTTTAATGGATGATGATGATGATGTGGATGATCAAAGATCTCGAACCCACCTTTCAAAACAAAATAAAATCATGTGATACGCGAGCATGATGCCATCAAGGCGAAAACAAGAAAGAAAGAAAAAAAACAAAACAAAGCAAAAGAAACCCTCACAGGTAAAAATTCAAAGATGCCCCAAGAGATTGCAGCTGCTGCCAAGTGGTTTGGAATGGAATTTTTAGCTCGTGCTAAGCATGCGCATGCCATTCACGCGTTTTGTATTTAATTTTCTCTGCTGCATGTGCAGAAAAAAAAATGTTAAGCTTTTTTACCAAAACTAAAAAAAAAAAGGAGAAAAGGAACAGATTCAGTTCATAATATGGCAAAATTTATTAGGGTTTCGAATTATTTTTTTTCGTTCACTTTGTTTAACATAGCCGCTGTAAGCATAAAAAAAATTAAGCATAATTAAGAGGCAGAGGCTTTTGAAATAGCAGAAGGTAGAGAGATACGAAAGCACAGGCAGGTAGAGCAAACGCATAAAAAATCAGTAGCAAAAAATAAGGTTTATAAAAATAATTCAAAGGCTTCATGCCACCGCAGGCGAGTATTAAGTGACGTCAATTTAAACAAAACAATACCATAACAACCAAATTAATCAAAGAAATCTAAACAATTTAATGGCTGAGGCAAAATAAACAAAAGACTTAAGAAACGAACCTGCCGCCGTTGCTGCCATTCCTGCGAATTGCTGCTAGTTTTTCTTTGTTTAAATTTATGCCGCTGCTTTTTTTTATTTTTGTATTTTTACAAGTTTATTCAATACAATTTTATGTGCTTCATTTACAAGCTTAGCTATGTAAGCATAAAAGCAGCCTGCAGCAGAACTCTTTTCCGCCGGATATCGCTGTGACGCATGACGTATACGTAACATTTATCTGTTGTTTACATTTAATTTTTTATAATTCGAGGTAAGTCTAGAGCGTTGTGTTTATCCTGACCTTCTATCTTATCAATAGTTGATAATTTAAGGTAAATATGACTACATTATGTTTAAAGTTAACAAGAGCCGCTCCTAATCGCGAGTTTTCTAGGGTTTTTCCAGCTTGAGTGTGAGTTTGTGTTTTGTTTTTTTTTTCTTACAAAATAACAGTCTATTTGAGCATGACTAAAGGCTGGTGTTAATATTTTGAAAATCATGAATAATTTTTGAGCTATGAAGAATTTTTAAAAACAAAAAACAAAATTCCCTCCAATTGAAGAGAATCTCAACTGCTTTGCTTAGCGAAAAATACCTGTTTAAAATATGTTACATAATTTTTCAAGCTTATGAAAAAAAATTTCTAAGTAAAGGGCTTCTTTATCTTAACCTGTTTTGCCTATCTTGTTTAAATACAAAATGTGCTTTTGTTGTTGTTCTTTATTTTTCAAGTGATTGTTCACAATTTCGGTTCAATTTTAGTTGTTGTCTTTGCAGCGCTTTGACAGATATTATATTTTATTTTAAAATTTTTTTTTTGTAACAAAAAGGAAGACATTCTGTGTTGAAAATAGTCAGTCGCATTTTAAACGTTTTGTCGTTCGGTCACGTGAAGTAATAAATATAAGTAAAGTATCTTCCAAAAAAGTGAAATAATTTTAAAAGCATCGAAAAATTCTTGAACAAATTGAATTTTATAGAAAAATGTTGCTATATTTTACATGAACAATAAGAGAGAAAAAAAAGTAGTGAAATCTGTCCCGAAGTAGAAGAAAGTAAATTTAAGGAACTCTTGATTGTGAGAAATAGTTTACAATAAAAAAAAAGAATCAAAAGTAAGTACTGAGCAAAAAATTATAAATTCTTTCGCAGACAAGAATCTCAACATTTCATAATAGAACCAAAAAAATAGATCGATTTGGTCGTTTAATAAAAATTCTATTTAAAAACATATAATTAAGGGTTCCAAAAGCTCTCTTAAGGCTAAAGGAATTGATTTTATCGTTGTTACAATAATTTTTGTTTACCTACTAATTTTTTATTTTTTTTTTTTTTGTTTTTTTTTTTTTGTTTACCTACTAATTTTTTATTTTTTTGTTTTTTTGGGTTTTTATTATTTTATATTTTATTTTTTTTAAGTTTTATTTTAAGTTATATTTTAATTGTTGTTTAACATTTTTATTTTATTTTTGCTTTTTTTATTTTATTTTTTCATTTTTTATTTTATTTTTTAATTTTTTTTTTATTTGAATTTTTTTTTTATTTTTTTTTTTTTTTTTTTTGTTTTTTTTTTTATTTTGTCTTTGCAATTTTGTAATCAACACAAAAATTATTCAATCAACTCAATTATTATGACGAAATATGATGCACGTTTTATGTTACACAAACAAATTTGTTAATTCATTAGCACTTATTGTACAACAACAACAACAACAACAACAACAAATCAGCAGAAAGGTGTTAATTTCCTGCGGTAAAACAAAAATTTCACAAATAAAATCAAATACGATTCAAATGAAATGGTTGAATCAATGAAGTAAACAATAAATATGCCGACAAATTTCATGAAAATTGCTTCTCAAAGCCAAGACTACTACGTGCTTACCTTGTCATAGTCTAGCGAGAACAAGGATTTATTGTTTTTGTTGTATTACAAAAAAAAAAAAATAGATCATTTAAACTACAACGTTTTATTACAACTAGTATCGCCTTTGGTTGATATTCGACCATTTAAAAATGGATTTTTTTTTGTGTTTTTATTGAAAAAATTTTATTTCTTTCTTCACTCATGTGCGCACCATCAGCAGGAAACCACAAAATAGTAACTGTATTCTGAGTTTCCATGTTCTGTGACTTTTACTTTCAAAGCTATTCGATACCAAAAATTCCTCTTATATATGCGGAGCCACAGCCCTTTGGCCAATGCCCGTCCCAGTACCCTACTTCCCATATTCTACTTTCTACTAGAAGGATATAACCAATTAAGTTTCATTGTTATACGGCATTTTCTTCCAAATCTATTCGATATCAGCCATTCCAAATTAAACGCATCAAAAACGTACATTACGGGTTGACCACCTCCGATTTTGCTCAAACTTTCAGAATTGAATCTTCTCATGAAATAAAAACACTAATTTGAGTAAAAAAATTTTTACATTTTTTTTAAGTTTTTACGTAACATTCAAATTTCGTCAAAATGGGAGAAAAAGTGAAATTGCCTTACTGTTGAAAAATCATATATTCAACAAACCTAACTCGATTTTTACGTTTCAGGTATTTTCGAAAAGACAATAAATAGTTGTTTTTTTTTTAAAAATAAAAAAAAACATAATTATTTTTTTAAGTTTCTTAACTTTAAGGTCAAATTTTGGAAGTCATACAAATAGGATTTTTCCCCACTTTAAAAATTAAAAAAAAATATTTTCAGAAATTTTATTTTATTACCTTGATATCTGCCAAAAATCATGAGGGTGTTATTTTTCTTTCTATTTTAATAATTTATTTAATATTTTTTAAACGACCGCCTACCATACTACTTCCATACAACCATACTATGTATATTAGACTGTACCTCAAAAAAAAGTGCGCCGTATACCAGCGAATATGACGCATTTTTGCAAGACAATTACAAAAAAAAAAAATTTTTTTTTGACCGAACGTAGGGGTCGCGCATTGACATATTTCTTCATATCTCTGGTGTTTACAGTCGGATTTTAAAGTTTGGTACATCAATATAGTTGTCTCAAGAAGACCAATATGACCTTTATAGAGGTCATTGACCTCAGGCGCACGGTTCTAGTACTTATCTTCCAGATCTCAGTTCCTACTATCCTAATGTGCCACCCTAATATAAAAAAATAAAGCTCTTAAAATATCATTAATCTTTTGCTTAGGAAGTATATCGATATTTCCAGCAGAACTATTTTTAAAAAATTTTTGAAAATTTTTTGCCGTAGGGCTCCCTTTTTCATTTTCATCATATCATCGGATTTCTTCAAAATAAAAAAAAAATATCTGGAAGGTAAGTACTAGAACCGTGCGTCTGAGGTCTATGACCTCTATAAAGGTCATATTGGTTTTCTTGAGACAAAAATATTTATGTACCAAACTTTAAAATCCGACTGTAAACACCAGAGATATGAAGAAATATGTCAATGCGCGACCCCTACGTTCGATCAAAAAAAAATTTTTTTTTCATATTTGTCTTCCAAAAATGCGTCATATTCGCTGGTATACGCCGCACTTTTTTTTGAGGTTTGTGACTCAATTTTCATTGATTTGTGACTCATAGTTTGAAAGTTATACCAAAAATTTGTGCTGCTGAAAAGTGCCACGTCCCTCTTTTAACGCCCATTAAATATAACCAGTGGAATGGTACGTGTGATTTTAGGTATAATGCCGATTTCCGAGGCTGTGTGATCTATAACTCTTAAGCTATTTGGTATCGCAAATTTGGGTTGTGTGGGATGTGTCACGCCCACCATAGATATTCGGTGCACTCCTTCTCCCCACAATTATTGATTTAAAAAAAAAATTATATCGAAAACAAATTTTTGAGCTTTAGCCCAAGCATGTTGACAACAAGACAACATGAAGAACAAAGAAGGCAACAACCAACAACAACAACGGTATAGAGCAAATCACATAGCTTGACTATACAGACTGTTTCGTTAGCCGCTACACCAACTCATCAGTAGCCTTTGTATGACTTAACACTGTGATCCACTCAAGCTACTTTGGTTATACTTATTCAAAATATTAAGATTAAAAAAATTATCAAAATCGGTTGAGAAACACGGGAGCAAATGGTTCTAACCTTTTCTATCTACGCCTATTTACATATATATAAATTTTTTTAGATTCTCGTACAATGAGAGTACGAAGGCCGTTTGATAGTTCGTGAAAAATGAAACAAGGAATGTTTAATACGGTAAAAAAGTTTTTTTCTCAATATAGTATCCTTTTAGCTCGATACACTTCGTCCAACGTTCTTCCAATTTTTGATTCCATCCGAAAAAATACGTTTTCGGAAGGTCCTCAAAATAGGCCTCTGTTTCGGTGATGAGCTCCACTCTGGTGGTAAATTTCTTTCCGGCGAGCCATCTCTTCAGGTTTAGAAACAGAAAATAGTATCTGGGGGCTGGAGAATATGCTGGATGAGGAAGCAATTCGTACTTCAATTCATGAAATTTTGCCATGGGAGCTGGGCATGTGTGAAAGCGTGCATTGTCTTGATGGAAGAGCACTTTTTTCCTCGCGAAATAGGGACGTTTCTCTTTCAAAGCTTCGCTGAAACGGTCCAATTCGGCTGTATGGTATTCGCCATTGATCGCTCTTTTCAATGGTTGGTAATCGTTGTAGATTATACCGCGTTTATCCCAAAATACTCTCGCTATAACCTTTCCGGCCCATGGTGCGGATAATTTTTTTATATCCAAATGATTTTGCAAAATGTTCCACACCCCTTCGTCTGAGATGCGCACGGCCTCAACAATCTCGTGAACTTTAACTCTGCGATCGGCCAACACGACATCGTGAATTTTAGTGACCATTTCTAGTATGGTGATCTCAATTGGGCATCCAGAACGTTCGACGTCACTTATGCTTGTACGACCGCATCGGAATTCAGTAAAGCACTTGTGAATCATTCTAATCGATGGTGCAGAGTCCCTATAGTTTCAAGCCTTTCTTTGGTTTGGCTGATGGTTTTTATTTTGCGCAAAAAATAATGCTTGATGAGCAGACGAAATTAACTTTTTTTTCCATTTTCGCCAAAATTCGCAAGATCGTCTGCTGTCAATGGCTGACAAACACAAACTAAGAAATTTTGACAGTAGTCTATTAACAGATGGTAGTTGACAGGATTAGTGTTGCATTTAAAGTTACTACGCGGGAGATTAAAAAATTCACTCACTTCCCAAATTGCTCTGGTATCTTTTCGAGCCGCGGTAGTAATGCGGCTTCTTTGTTTGCGTTGCACCTTTTCTGCAGTCGAATTTTTTTTAATACTGAAGAGCATTACCTACCATGGTTTTATAAACTTTTAAGGCAGCTGCGATTTGTCGACATGATCTTCCATCTTGGTGCATCTGAATAATGATTTTTTCAGTTTTGCTGACGTCACAAAATTTATTTTTGCCCAAAAGTAACTCTATTAATAACATGTAACTTTAAATGTTTCAAAAATCAACTTTTTTATTTTAAAAGATTATTAAAAATTGTATTTTGTCCCTAATTTGTTGCACGAGCTACTTTTAACAAAATTTAAAATGGCTTCACTTTGTTGTTTTCGAAAGTACCAGAGTTGCATTTTCTAAAAAGTATTTTAGTATGTTTTAGCAAACATATCGACTCATAACCGCCAAAATATCTTAAGCGACATAATATCCGATTTATGTTTTTTGATGAAAATCGATAATTTGCGATGGTTTACATCATCTGTCAAAATTTCATAGGTGTACGAAATTAGATTATGAATTTAAACCAAAAGCAATTTTAGCTTAAGTACACACTACATGTTTGTTTACATTTTTCATGACAGCAAAGTGTCGCTTAAGATGAAATTCTCTAAAAGAAATTAATCAATATAAGAGATAAAATTATTAAAATAAAATTAATAGCAAAGAGATAAGAGATAAAAGATAAAATTAATAGCAAAGATAATTAAAAAAAAACCTTCTCCTGTAAAATTTTCTTTTTGGCGCTTAAGATATTTTGGCGGTTATGAGTCGATATTTAACATGAAATAAAATTCAAAGAAATTTTAAAAAATTCAAAAAATTCAAAAAATTTTTCTATTTTATAATTGAAAAGTTTTAATATATATTTAACCTGAGCCTAAAAAAGTTGAGAACCTCTGGGACATTTCCAAATATATACTTACTTAAAAACTGCACATAACATTGACGAAGCTTGAAAACATAAAAACACTGTCACTTTTGACTTAACTACGAAACAAACAACTTGATTATTTACGCACTTTAAACATCTAAAACAAACAACATCTTTATGAAATATTTACACGTAGGTCAAGTTTAGATAGAAAATAAAAAAAAAATTGCTAAACTCAGCGCAAACTGCAAAATAAATTACACTAAGAAAACTATGAGTTAAAGCTCAAAATATACAAAATAATATGAAGCTCATAAGTAATTGTCATACATTTTTCTAAGAGCTACAAGAAAAAAAAAAAACAAAAAACCTTGGAACGATTCGCATAATGTTTCAGGCACAACTACAGCTCATACAAAACATTTGTTATTATTAATATTTTAATTATAATGAATAAAGTTAGCATGAATTCACTGAGCACAATAAAAAAAAACACGAAAGATGTCTTTGATAGCAAGACTCTTTTATTTGAAAATGAAGTGCGAGCTGAAGTGCGAGCTACTTGAAATGACACTGAAAATTGAAGCGTTATATTAAGCAGAAGAAGAAGAAGGTTCAAGTGTATCGTATTGCCACAGAGTAGCAAGAAATTAGATGCCAGCTGAGCGCACAGCGTGCGTTTAGGTATAAGTGTTGCGTAGATGCAGAAACTTTGCACAATAAATTGTTGCAAATGAAAACAAGAAAAAAAAACACAAAAAATACAAAAAGTAACATATTAAGGTATATTATAAAGAGCTATAACATTTTTCATACAAAATAAAAATCCTGCTTAATAGCGGTATTTTAGCAATTTTTAATACCATTACTAATGGTGATATTTAAAAACTATGGACGAACTTTAAGATTTTAACAATTAACTGGTTAAATTTCGATATGGTTATTAATATAGAATTGGAGATAAGACTAAGCGGAGAAAATTGATTCAAGCTTCAGAAAGCTGTATTATTGGCAAACAAAATTAGTACCCTACAATAAGACTATCGGTTATTTAACTAAAAAAATACGGTTTTTCTAAACTGAAATTTCAGTTACCTCTTCATACAAAGTTTCGGTTATGCTAGGAAGAACCTCGGGAAGAAAGTAACCCAAAATGTATAAGTGTAATCTGTCATCCCTCTCTCACAGGTTGTTTTTTTTTATAAATTTATAATACCATCGAAATATAGCCCTCTCGCTCTCTCTGGTTACTGTTAACATAAATACAGGTTATTGGAAACCAAATCTCACCAGATAGATCAAACTGGGAAATCAGTTATATGTAACCGTTAGATATAACGTATATATCAGTTTTATCTAACGTTCTTCTTTAAAAATAACAATTATTCGTTGTTGTCTTAAAACATATTGTTTTATATTTATTATATAATTTTTTTTTTCCATAAACTTAAGTTTCATATTTCATTTGTTTTTATATTCGTTAATTGTAGCATTGTTTGCCACCACTAACTGGGTCAGATCGTCCTTGGGTACTTTTGCTTGCATTTTACCCTAGAGAGCCTTCAGTTGTATGAAACAAAGCTTGAGAGAAAGGGTATCAGATCGAAGCGGGTACTGTGGTAAAGAAAAACTGTAGACAACAATTAAAAAGGCAAAGAAGTTTACAACTTACCACTGCACAGCGAAAATAGATTTCGTCAGTTTCTTGCGTTTATTTTTTAAATTGACACGCCTTGTTTGCCATCACGCCCAAACTAACAAGCGTTTTAGTTTAAAGTTAAAACAAGCAAATTAATTTTTAACTTATCTTTTAATTTTTGAAATTCTGAAACTATTCAGTTGTTGAATAAAAAATAATGATACAATACAATGGCAGACAGGCAAAAAATTGACATGCTTTTCAATGATGATACCTTTTCCCTTTCTCTACATGCATTGGCTAAAATGTTCATATTTTCTTCCTTGTTTCACAAATTTTGGCACTGAAACAAGTATGAGAATGTGGTTGTAAACAGACAAATTTACATGATTGTGTTGGAGTGTCGGTTACCCATTTCTTGTAGGGTACTTCCATGGATGACAAGGCAAAGTTTGACAAGCCAGAGACAAAGTCACGTTTTTGTGTCTTATGGCCCTTGATTACGCCTACCTAATACGCAGGCTGCTACTTATATTTCGGGATCTGACAACGCGAGTCATTTCAGTCAAACTTACGTTTCCATTTGAAAGTTTAACATTTTCTTGTTTATAAATATCAAAACTTTGTGAGTATGTACTACAGGTTGTTGTCTATGGTTTGACAGTTGAGAATGTCAAACTGTGTTGACATTTATGTTCAGTAAGGTTTGGCAATTCATCATGAATCGTTTAACGCCAGAACAATGCTTCCAAGTTGTGGAAATTTACTTTGAAAAAAATAAATCTGTTCGCGAAGTTCATAGAGCACTTCGTCCATTTTACGGTCAACATAATCGGCCTAGTTAACAAGGAATTCGTGCAGTTATTGATCGTTTTCGCACTAATTTTACTCTTCTCGATTCAAAAGCATCAACAAGACAAAGAAATGTGCGTACCGAAGAGAATATTTCTGCTGTAGCGCGAAGTGTTGAAGAAGAAAAGCCAAATGACCATCGTTTACGTCGCATTTTTGCTGATTGACTTATTTGAAACTAGCCGAAGATGAGCATTTCTACCGAAGAATTGTGTTCAGTGTTGAAGCTCATTTCTGGTTAAATGGCTTCGTCAATAAGCAAAATTGCCTTATATGGAGCGAAGACAATTTTCAAACCGTTAACGGATCACCATTACATCCATTAAAATTTACTGTTGGGTTTACAGCGGTTTACACGCTGGCGGCATCATCGGTCCTTATTTCGCTCGAAATGTGGAAGGAGCTGCCGTTACGGTGAATGGCAACCACTATCGAACCATGGTGACTGATTTTTTTTTTTTTTAATTAATTTGCTAAATATTGACGACAATTCGTCCCAACAAGACGGCGCAACTTGCCATACAGCGCATTTAACCACCAATTTATTGCAAAATCAATTTGGTGACAACTTTATTTCCAGAAGTGGTCCTGTTAACTGGCCCCCTCGTTCGTGCAACTTAAAGCCTCTCGATTAGTTTTTATGGGGCTATGTTAAGTTATTGGTTTATTTCGACAAACCAGCAACTCTTGAAGCATTGGAAGCAGAGATCTGCATGAATGGATTCAATTGCTGCTTCAAGTTCCTTTAATTTTTCAACTCCCTGTTGGTCGAGGCAGGCAAACAACAAGTTTGCGCGAATCATAGGCAGCAAAAATCAAGTCGCCAAATGTAGAAAACTTGAACTGAAGAAACTTGATATGTAGAAAACTTGAAATGTAGAAACTTGAAATGTAGGGAAAAAGCAATTATTTTGCCTAAAAATCGTTTATTTTTAAGTCTTTTTACGAAGTTCGTGGAATGAACTTCGTGTCGTCAATGCAAACTTCGTTTTTCGAGTTGAGAAAACAGTTTAACTTTAAAGCAGTGTCGACCACAACAACGGCATTTGTCTCATTTACTCTTTCGTGCATACGCAAAAAGACGAAGTGTTGCTCCACACTCGTTTGTACTACGTACGCGGTCGACACTGCTTTAAAACTTTAGATTGAAGTTTGTTTTTTTGTCGTTGTTTATTTTTTATTTTGTCACTTTGTATAGAAAAGTATAAGTATAACCTCATCAGTGGTTTTCTGCATCAGCGCAGTCGCATAGACTTGAAAACAGACTTGAAAAGTAGAAAGCTTGATTTTTTTCTACCAATTAATGTAGGGTAGAAACAAAATAGAATCAAGTCTGACTTATGATTCGTTTTTCAGAAGCAAGTCGTGGCTTGTAGGGTAGAAACATATTAAGTTACTACAAGTCAAGTCGAAACTTGATTATTTTCAAGTTACTTGATTTTCAATTGTCTGGTTGCAGATCTCTGATTGGAAGCCAATATTCAAGCCACCATTGACGCCACCATACGGTCAGATTTATTGGAAAAAGTAGTGAACAATTGGAATGATAGAATGGAATATGTAACTCGGAGCCGCGGCGGACATATGTCGGAAATCACATTTAAAAAATAAATGCCATGAAATTATCTATCATATTATAATAATAAAATATTCATTCCAAAAATTTTTCTGTCTTGTATTATTATTTAAAGTTATCAAGCTCTTAAAAAAGCGCCCTATACATGCGCTTATTGTGTTGTTTACAGTGCTTTTAAAATTGTATTTCAGCAAAAAAATTAACACATGAACATTTTCGTGCGATTATTTTTTACAACTTTCAAAACATTGATGCTGTACGCGAACTGATACTGCTTGATCGTCATGTGACATACCGTGAGATTAAGACATACCTGGGCATTACTATACTTCCACCTAGTGGCGTTCCTAGGCTTGGTGACACCCGGGGCGGATACCTATGGTGTCACCCCTATAAAAAATTTCTAAATGCAAAATGAAACCAATTCGATGTTTTCCGATGTTTTCTGAAAAAAACAAACAGCATATGAACAGAAACAGAAACAGAAACAGAACAAGAATATTGCATTTTCAGGTATCTACATATTTAGATATGTAGGCATAAGGTAAAAAAGAAAACTTATTAACGTCGCAGTCTTAAAAACTGACGGAGCAAAACATTACATTTTCAGGTATATACTTGTATATGTAGGTATAAGTTTAAACAAAGAAATCTTATTAATGACGTTGTCTTAAAAACTAACTTTTCTTACTTTAAGAGCTGCAAAATTTGAAATAACCTCATCGAAATCAATATTACTTTCAAGCTCGTTTTCAATGGATAAAATAGCAAGATCGGAAAGCTTTGCCTGTCCCATGGAAGACCTTAAATAAGTCTTAATTATTTTAGCTTTGAAAAACTCCTTTCGCATGAAGCTACTGATACACAAATTGTTAGAAATAATTTCAATGCGACAAAATGGGACACACATTTTTAACGTAATGTATTTGTAACTTTTTCTTTCTGTTTGAGAAATAAAAAAAAAATATCGAAATGGTGTCACCCCTAAAATGGTGGTACCCTGGGCGGAACGCCCCCCGCCCCACCCCCTAGGAACACCTCTGCTTCCACCAGCATACATACTATTTCCACATAATTTTAAATGTAATGATAAGGCCCAAGCAAAAGCAATAGAAAATGCAAAAAAAAAATTAAATAGAAATAAAAAACAAACAAAAATACAAATAAAATTTATAAAAAAAGGTTTGGATAAGGATAAGAAAAAGGAAGCATACAAGGTCCTGGACCAAGGTTAGAACATGGATTTGGATAAGGATTAGAACAAGCATTCAGACAAGGAAGAATTCAGACAAGGATTAAGACACACTTAGAAGAAGATTAAGGACAATGATTGGGACAAAGACTGGTAGAAAAGTGGGACAAAGATTAAGAAAGGGATTCGAACAAGGATAAGGTCGGGTATTTGGACATGGATTCGATAAAGATTTTGGACAAGGAGTAGGACAAGTATTAGGGCAAATATAAAAATAAGAATTAGAGATGAGGACAAACTATGAAAAGTATATGGATAAGAATAAGGACGAGAATAAAGAAACTTATCACAGAAACGCTGTCACATCAAAACTTATGGGCATGGTCATGGAACAGACAACTCCTTGTATTTATTTATGATTTGGAAAGCTTGAATTTATTGTAATAATTTACATTAAAATGAATAAAAATAATACTTTTTGGGACTTTTGGGGTGGAGTGAAACTGCGACACCACCCTTGGCTACGATCCCTTTTTGAATTACGCATTTAAATCAATTCAATCCTTCCTAAGACATTAAGTAAAGAAATAAAATAAAAAAAGTCAAGTTTTTCAGAACAATAACGTCAACATGACGCTAGCCACCCTATTAACCAGTTTCTTCGTTACCAAAGCAGTTTCTTAATTATCCAATGAACCAACCGTATTCAAGAGTTTCATAGAATCCAATAAAACAAAAATTTGAAAACGGTGTAAAGAATTTTGGCAAATTATTGAAATTAAAAACATTGGAACTAACACGAGTTGTTGGTTAGCCAGATTTAGCTCATGACTTTGGGCGCTTGGTTTGTCAAAAATTTAATACAAAAATCGCTACCTTTTGTCCGGTTAAACGTGCAGTTAAAAAGGTGAAGAAACTCCTTTTAACATTCCTCGATTTCATGATTTCAATTCATGATGCCTCAATTTCCTTTCCCTTAACTACTCCAAAAATTAAAAAAAAGTCTTCATGACAGAAATACAAGGTGGCGCAAAATTAATCACCCTATCGGAAGATGTTCTAATTTTTGCAAATTGCGTCGTACGTCAATCATATTTGATATATGTGAACAAGACAGCTGCAGAATGCAAATAGACAAGCAATGGAGCGCTATACTCCGCAAGAGCGTGAGAACAATTAATGGATATTAATAATGGATACCTGATCGCGTAATCTCTCGTTTTGGCAATTTGGCATGGACAGCAAGATCGCCCATCACAGACTTCTATCTTTGGGGCTACTTGAAGTCGCGGGGTTATGCCAATAAGACTCAGGCAATCGCAGACCTTAAGGAGAATATTCGACAGGAATGCCAACAGTTATCACCGGAAATCTTGCGGAAAGTCATGGAAAATACGATTAAACGGGTAAATGTGTATCAACACTGGTGGCACCCACTTGACGGATATCATCTTTCCACTTAACAGAAAAACTTGTAAAGGTCCAAATAAAGATTTCCATCACTCAGTCATTTTTTTTTTTTATTTAGTAAAAAAGTTATTAAAAAACAAAATTGGATGATTAACTTTGCGTCACCATGTATGAGCAATTATTCTCTCGCTTTTGGCGCCAATTTGTCTGCAATTTCGTTTCCCTCTTTATCACAATAGAGTCAGTTATTGAGTAGTAGATAATAACTCTTTGGAAATGACGAAATTTGAGTTTGACGACAGTACCAAGCAGATTTCGTGTTGATCGTCTCGGTATAGCCTGCTTTTATTGCAGCTTGACTGCCCACAAAGATGGTTACTTTTTCTGGATTTTTATTTTCTATCGCGAAGATTTCTGCTTGAGGAACGCATAAGGTTTTTTTTTTTTTTTTGTTAAAGACGACAGGAGGGAATCTTTTATAGACAAATGGAAGACCGTACTTCCAAATAGTGTCAGAGTCCCTGGTATGGTATACTGACTAAACCACTCCTTACTTTTCTCTCCTCCTGCAAGACCCTACGGAACCACCAATCGAGGCATTACTTCGTAGGGCAGGATTGAGTATGTTTACTCATCTACGCTTCTTCGCTTCTTCTTAACAAAGAAACGTTTTGCAGATCATGCTTGTTTATATTCCAAAGCGATGATGTGCTGTGCTTAATATGCAATGACGCTTTGGAGGCTCATCGTTATTGTTGATGATGCATCAGGTGGAGACCGCCTCAGGAAATGGTCCCTAGCCGAAGATGCTGACGGTGCTGACGACTGCGGTCTCTTCTTGGAGAGGGGATTTCGGGAGTGGCCGCTTCGGGAAATGGTCCCTTGCCGAAGACGCTAACGGTGCTATCGACAGCGGCCTTTTCTTGGAATGGCATCGCTTCGGGCATATGAATGCCTAGACGAAGACGCAAGGTACAATCGACTGCAATACCTTCCAAGATGAGCGCAGGGCTTCATCACCCCCTAACCCTTTCCTCTGATCTTCAGCAAATCTGCACGGTGCGGCCTACCAACTTTGTCTATAGCATAGAGTCTGCAGTTGATC
The DNA here is from genome assembly GCA_943735915.1 of Pherbina coryleti. Taxonomy (NCBI): domain Eukaryota; kingdom Metazoa; phylum Arthropoda; class Insecta; order Diptera; family Sciomyzidae; genus Pherbina; species Pherbina coryleti. Next base: position 42,971,557 of record OX030951.1, on the reverse strand, counting down.
TGGGCAGTCTTTCTACACGACGCAATTCTTTGGTTATGGCGCATGCCATATTGCCTACTGAGATCCAGTTTTCTTCAGAGTTAAGCATAATGTCCACGAGAGTTTGACCTCCCTAGATTATTGCTTAGCTCTAGTCTTTCGGCGTTAAATTTCGGACAGACGAAGAAAACATGTTCGGCGTCTTCAATAACACTTCCAGCACAGAAACTGTAAAACGGATTTTCGTCGTGCTTGAATCTATGAAGGTACGATTTAAAGCACCCATGATCAGTTAGTATTTGGGTGAGGTAGTAATCTACCTACACTGCGGTCTCGCGCTATCCTACGTTTGGAGGACTTAGGCAGTTCGAGTGGAAGCGAATCTAGACAAGAAGATCTATAGGGGGAGTACCCGTAATAACCAGCGCTGCATCCGAGGAGACAGTTCGGAACGCACAGAATACTCTAAGTGCACAGATACGATACACCGATTCCATGCTTCGTAAGTAGGAGTTGAATCTGGTTGCCTCGACCCATATGGGGACTGCGTACAAAAGTATTGATCTGACGACAGTAACTATGATCTTTCTACGGGTTTGTCTAGGACCTCTGGTATTCGACAAAGTTCTTGTTAGCATAAGGAACGCATAAGGTGTGTAGAGATATTTGCGGTGAACTGAACCTATGGCATTCTCCATTGTGGAACAGTCAGTGTTTCGATTCCCAGTCTTCTTTGATCGTGAAGAAAACAGACAGGTTCTGCTTAAATCGCTTAATGATAAAGGGTTATCCATTTCGGATTTAGGAAAATGCAGCCCTGGCATTTAGCAGCTGTTAAGAGGGAACCTAAGTAAAATTTTGAAAAAATCGAAAATTTTTTTTTTGCTTAAAAGATGGTTTAGGGTCTTAAAAATATTATACCAAGAGATAGAATCCACGCGAAGCTTCCCAGGTTTATCCCGAGCGCACTTAAAACTTTAAACATAAAATTAGGATTTTTTTTTATATATATTGCTTAATTTTTGTTTTATCAACAATTTTGTGACTTTTTTGTGAAAATTGTAATTGTTTTGTACGATCACGCACAATTTCGTGAAAAATCAATGTATCGAAAAAATCCCACGTGTGTCGATAGCTGTTGATGTATAGAAACTGACCAAATTAAGTTTTTTGTTCCAGATCAAAAATTAAGGACGTTAGACAACAAATGTTAAAATTGTTAAATTGTTGTATTTTGTTAAATGTTGATTTTACGAAGCAAATTTTCTTCATTTTGGATTAGGTGGATACGTGAATAAGCAAAATTGCCGTATACGGAGTCCTGAAAATCCGCAAATGATTGTGGAGAAACCATTGCTTCCGCAAAAAGTGATTGTCTGGTGTGCACTATGGTCTGGAGGTGTCATTGGTCCGTATTTTTTTGAAGACCAGGAGCAACCGATGGGGCTTCAATCCTAAGCGCTATGGCCGTATGTTAACCGTTTTTTTTTTTTTTTGATATGTTGGTTGATATATCGCACACCCTCTTCAAAAGTGACACAACTCGAAATTTTTCAATTTTGACTTTTTCATATAAATCAATTCTTAGTGCACATCTCTATCGACTGTCAAAATTTTGTTTTAATCTGCTTGCTCGTTCATTTTTAAAAAATCATTTTGTATCCTTCTTTTGTGTGAAGTTGCTTGAAAACGAAATAGTTTTTTGACTCTCCTGAAAATTTGAAAGTTTTGAGTTGTGTCACTTTTGAAGAGGCGATATTTTGATCTGGTTGATATGTGGTGGCTATGTGGATATGTGGAAAAGGCTTTAGCCCCCCCCCCCCCCCCCCCCCAAGAGAATTGTTTGTATGCGTCCTATATGGCAAAGTCAAAACATTATAAAAAAATAAACATTTTATGGAAATTTGCATTTTTAGTGTTTTTTTTTTTTAAAAAAAAACTTTACTTTTTTACTTTAAAATGGATAGCTCATTAGATGGGTGGCATGCAGTCATTGCAAGAGCTCTAACGGTTTAAAATATTTATTGCAGTAATAATTGGCTAAATATTTTTTTTGTGTGCAATTTCTGCAGTAAAAATACCGCATAAAAATAACACTGGTAATAATAATAAAACTTAATGTTTGACACTTATTGTCAAAACGAGCTAAGGACATAATTGTCTGACAAGTAGAATGACAGGCGCATGTAAAAATGACAATTAACTGACAGATAATTTAAATGCCATTTATGACTATATTAGTGACGAAAATGTTAAAACCAATAAAAATACAAAAGTTGGATCAGATAAGTGTAGGATTCAAGTGCAAATACTGACCAGAGTGCATGATCAGAGGAATTTATGGAAACTAAAGAAGCTTTCGATGGTTTATAGTATTTTTATAGAGCTTATTTTTAACCAAATATTTTTTATGAATTTTTATAGACTTCAAAGACGTTTTAAGGCAAAATAAATTAAGTGTTGAATAATAAAAACTTAAAATGTTTGCCGTTGTTGTACGGCTGAAGATACAATTGATAGCTTCGTTGTATTGTTGCTAATGATATTGATTTTTGATTGTTTCGATTGATTTTATGATGAGTTATTCGTTTTTTTGTCAACATTTTATTAACTTTTTATGAACTTTTCAAGTTCAGTTCGAACAAGATATCGGTTAATGGGAGGCGATATTTTAGGAAACATTAAATTAACTTCATAGTAAAAATGCTCATTTGTCATAAGCAAAGAATTAGTATTTATGTTTTTAAATAATTTTAATGACAGGGCAATTAAAAATATAGAGATTTATGAGAGTTTAGTTAAAAATAGAATGACTTATTTTCAAACCAATTCAATAAAAAGCTGCCTTAACTAGTTTGTACCAATTCTAACCACTTTGGTTTTAAGTCAGTGACATTGAAAAGTCAACGCTTGGCTTAATGACCATTTTGACTGGGCAATTTATTTTGATTTGAAGTTTTTTTTTAATGATAAGAATTTTTCTTCTTTTTCTTTTTGTCAACTTAAAACAAAATTTTTATTTATTTTTAAATTTTAATTTTTCGAGTAAATTTAAATAATTTTTTTTTGTTTTACCTAGATCGATGATTATTCCTAAAAAAATATTCGATCTATAGCGACCAGTGAATGTTGTGGCCCAAAAAAATAACTCACAAACTAAGCTGAAGGGAAAAAATCAAAAATGAATTTAGCTGATCTGTAGGGACTCACTCAGCTTGACCAGATTTAATTGCTCATTTCAATTCAAAGAGCATAGCTTTTAAAAATATAAACAAACAAAAAATATCGTATTTTTATTTTCAATTAAAAAATACTATAAGAACAAAAAAAACTTCGCTAAGAATAAATTTCCAGTTTTTTTTTTCTTACAAACAAGGCATGAAGAATATTAGAAAAGAATAAACAACACAACCCACAATTAAATATTTTATTATCTTTTAGCTGAATAGCAAAAATAAATCATTGATTATTAAGCTCACGTGCAATAGCATTAAATCTCTTGACTAGCCACGTTGTGCCGGAATTCTTACTAGCTCAATAATTTACCGAACAAGTAAGTTTTGGAAAGAACTTGTATTTATTTTTGTGATACTTTTTATTTGTTTTTATTTTTTTTTTTATTTTTTGCAAGCCACACTTTTTTATGATTAGAAAAGCCCAAATTGCTGACAGCAACAAAATTTGACACTAACTGCAGCAGCAGCAGTAGTAGCAACAATAAGTACGACGACGACAACAAACAACACTAAAAAACTGCTACAACAACAACAAATATGAATGAATGCGCTTTGATTAAATTGTTGGCAAATAACTCAACGACAGCTTTTACGATACTTATTCAAGTATAAAGTTTAAAATAAGAAAATAAAAAATAAAAAAACAAAATAAAAATTAAATTACAACCGTGTGGTTGTTGTTGTTTCTGTAGTTGTAGCAGTTGCAGTTGTTGCTCAAGCACCTGTTATCTTTTAGCCAGCAGCAGCTGCAACAGCAGCAACAACGACAAACGGCTCAAGATAACAACCAGAAAAATGCAAAGCAAATCAGCTGCTGCTGCTGCTGATGCTGATAATGGCTGCTGTGGCTATCAAGCATAGTGAGCTTAAATATGCAGCGCTTGTGCTTTAGTGGAGTACCATTTCAAAAAGCATGCAAAAAGCTTACAAAATTTAGTTAAAAATAATAAAGTTTAAATGCCGAACTAGTTCAATGTGCAAAAGCTTTACAAGAGCTTGGTGTTAAAGAACTTTACATATGAAAAAGTTACTTAAAGCTATTTTCTAAGCAAGTTTTAAGGAAAAGCATTTGTTGATATAGCTTTTTCTAAAAAAGCTTTTCACAAGAAATATGGTTTTAAAAATTTTATAAAGAAACCTTCTCATAAAAAGATTTTTATGAACAGCTTTTTAGAAACAAGATTTTCATGAAAAAGATTCTTATGAGAAAGCTTTTAATCAGAAAGCTTTAACGAAAGATTTTCGTATAAAAGCTTTTTATAAAAAATAAATGACTCTATAAGAAAGCTCTTTATAAAAAAGCTTTAAATACAAAGCTTTAAATGAATAAAATGAAATAGAATTAAATTAACTTTAATACATAGCTTTATGTGAATAAAAAGAAAGAAAAAGATTTAAATAAGAAAGATTTTAATAAGCTTTAAATAGCAAAGCTTAAATAAGAAACCTTTTATAAAAAAAGTTTGATAAAAAGCATTTATAAAAGTATTTTAAGAAGAAAGCTTTTTATATGAGAGCTTTAACAAAACGCATTTCATAAGAAAGCTTTATTATAGCTTTAGTAAAAAGTTCTCATAACTTTAAGAGCGCTTATACATACTTATCAGAAAATTTTTTATAAAAAAGCTTTTTTAAAAGAGCATAAAACGCGTTCTGATTTTAAAAGTTTTGTAATAAAGAACTTTTATTGTAACAAACTTTTGATAAGAAAGCATTAATTAGAAAGCTTTTTATAAGCATGTTTATTATTATAAAAAGCTCTATATTACAAAACTTTTAAAATCCGAAAGCGTTTAATACTTTTATAAAAGTTTTTATGAGTGCTTTTTTATTAAAAAATAATGCTTTATAAACCTAGTTATAAGAAAGCTTCTTATATAAAGAGATCTATTAACTTTTAACTAAACTGACAAGAATGACTCTAACTGGAGAGCTTTTAATTGGAATATATTTAAGGTAATTTAAGTGACACATATGTAGGATGTTCTAAGCGTGGTGGAAAGCCGTAGAAACATATGAATTTGAATCTGAGGCAAGTCAATTCAAGTAATAAGGCAATCTTATCCACAAACTTCTCTACCATCAACTACGACTTCAAGTCGTAAATTTTGATTAATTTTCAATTTTCAGTTGATAAGAAATGAGGACAGAAAATTGCAAAATGCGATAGGTCTAAAGCGAAGGACCATGGCCTGGCCGGGAATCGAACCCGGGAGCTCTGGGGTAGCAGTCGAGCACGCTACCTACTCGACTACGGAGGCCGCCCAAACTGACTAACTGAAGAGCTTTTTATTGAAATATGTTTATTTTAGAGCTTTATATTAAAAGCTTTGATTTAAATACCACAGCTTATTTGAATTGTAATGACTTTAAGAAAAGAATTTACGTAAAGCTTTTATGTTAATTTTTCAAAATAAAACTAAAAAAAAAGAATGGCTTTTAAAACAAAATCTTTTTTATATAAAAAAAAAATTTTTGTTTAATTTCGTCGTTTTTATTACAAGAATCCTTTTTAAATGAAGAGCTTTTACAAATTAATTTTATTTAGAAGCTTTTTCATAAGTAGCGTTGAATAGAAAACACAATTTTTCATGCGAAAGTTTGTCTTTACAAAAGTTTTTACTCGAAATTTTACTCAAAAAAAAGTGTTTAATTTCGTCGTTTTTATTACAAAAATCCTTTTTTAATGAAGAGCTTTTACAAATTAATTTTATTTAGAAGCTTTTTCATAAGTAGCGTTGAATAGAAAACACAATTTTTCATGCGAAAGTTTGTCTATACAAAAGTTTTTACTCGAAATTTTACTCAAGCTTTATTGTCAAAACTTCTAATCAACTTTATTTACTTGTGAGTATGATGCTTACGGAAGAGCTTTCTTATTTAAATATTTTGATTTAAGAGCTTTGAGTAAAAAGCTTTGACTTTATATAAAATCTTTTTAGAAAGCTTTTGGCTTCAAGAAATGAATTTGCAAAAAGCTTTTATTTAAAAATTTTCAAATTAATACTTTTAACAGAAAATACAGATTTGTTAAACAAAAGCTTTACATGCGAAAAATACTCTGTGATATTAACTTTTTTATTACAAATTTCGCATAGTTGATTTTTTTGTGAAAAGCTTTGTAAAATTCTATTTAAAAGCTTTGAATATAAAACAAAGTTTTACAATGCGAAAGTTTTACGGCAAGGTTTACACAAATTTTATTGCAACAGTCTATTTTCGACATTAATTTGATAGTAATGAGTTTTTTCAGCTTTTATAAGCTTTTTTTTAAGAGCTTTTTGATAAAATAATTTAACTTTAGAGCTTTGGCTTAAAAGATTTTACTTAAAAATAAAGTTTCTTAAGCAAAAGTTTCAATTTAATTAAAAGCAGATAGTTTTATAAAAAGCTTTTCATAAGAATTCTTTTAACAGAAAATAAAGATTTTTCAAACAAAAGCTTTTAGTGGCATAAAGTATTTATAACTTTATTTAATCGATTTAACATAATTGAGCTTTTATTTTTTTTTTAATAAATTGCTTTAATATTTAATTCAAAAATACGGTCATCAAAGGTGTGAACATTGAAATGTCAAATATGATGAGAATGTTGCATTTTGAGATAAGCAGCACAAACAGAGCCTATTTATGTAACATTTTTTGTATAAGACATCACATTTAAGCAGAAAAAATATGCAAAAAAAAGATTTTTAAAAAAGCTTTTTAAGACTGAGAGACAGTAGATCTCTTTATCAAAAGAGCTTTTTAAGGAGATAAATTACATAACTCTTATCTTTAGCCGAGTCACAGAAGAAATATTTGAAATTTTATGCAATATTTATAAAACAGGCCCAAAAGCTTTGGCACCATAGACACTAAATATATATATTAAAAAGAAATATGATTGCCTTTGCTTAAATATTTAATATTGTGCGGACATCAGACGCAGATTTGAATGCAGGCAGACACGAAAATGACGAGTTTCTCAAATGATAGCGGCAAGCAGGTAAAACAACGACAACAACAACAGCAACCACAACATTAGACACACTCCTTAAGCGACAGACAACAAAACGAGGCAACGAGCAACATTAGAGCAACACCAACATCGTCAACATCAACAACAAAAACAACAACATCACCAGCATCATCTGTTTTAACAGCACAACGAGTTGAACAGACGCGGCAAAAGAAATCTGCAGACGCAGCCAACGGCGTTGACGACGTACCTGTTGTCAGTTTAATCGCTGTTGTTGTCCTCGCCATTGTTGTTGTTGTTACTGCTGTTGCTGCTGCTGATGCTGCCAGTCTCTCACTCACTTTGCTAAAAAATAACACGCGCTCGTATTCTCTCGCTCACAGCAAGCCACACTGCGCCGCAGCGTCAGTCAAAAGTCGCTGCTGCTGGCCAAGCGAAAAAAATCAACACAAACCCTCATTGCTTAGCTTTCAGTTTCATTTTAGCCGTCGAATACGCGTGTTTTACAAATTGAAGCGAAGCGCAACAGTTCAATTCAAATACAATAAATTTTTCATTTTAAAGCAAAATTCATTTGTGAGAAAATAAGTTAAAATAAAAATATTTAAAAAAAAAAAAAAAACCAAACAACGATTGTAAAAAGACAAACGCAGCAGATTGAGAGCAAGTGGCTTTGGATTATGGTTTTTGTTGTAATTTCTTGCACAGCTTTTAGCAGCAAACCAGACAAGCAAGACATTCAATAAAATGTATGCGAATTATTAATATGTTAATTTATGTGATTTTTTTATTTATAACATTTTTCCTTTTTGTGAATTAGTTGAATTGCAAGCAACATAGAGAAAAATAAAATAAAAAGAAAATTACAGATTGAAGTGCAAAACGTTGGAAAAATTCGAACGAACGAATAAATAAATAAAAACATTAAACTTCAAGTTTGTGTCTTAAGTCTTTCGTTTTGCAGGCGAACTGAGCCAGTTGCTTGTAACTAAAATAAAAGTAAAAATTAAAAAACAAGAAGAAAAATATTTTAAAAACGTAAAGTAAAATATTTTGCGAAAATATTTATAAAAGCAGCTGTAGCTCGGGGTGTGCGTGTGAGTGTGTGTGTGTGTGTGTGTGTGTGTGTGACTGTGTAAGAGTTTGTGAGCATGTTTGTGTTTTTGTGTGATGCAGAAATGTCATAACTGTCATAATAAAGAAAACAACGTTTGTGCCTGGTTTTTTTTCTTCTGTTTTCTTTTTCTTTCGTTTAATTTACAATTTAAATTTTTCTCAAGTTATACTAAATCAACGAGTTTTGCACACGCGCGCCTATACATCCTTACAAGCCGCCTAGTTAATAAACTTTATATGCATAACGGCTGTCAAAACAACAGCAACAACAACAAAACAAAAATAGTTGTGTTTTTGCAATATGTGCCAGTAAAGGTTAATAAATAAAATAAACAAAACAAAAAAAAAAACAAAAATAATATCAAATCGAAAAAGTTGTTTTTTACATAATTTGAAGAGCAAGAAAACAGGAGCAGTTTTATTTTTTGAAGGCAAGTTTTTTATGAATTTTTAATATTTTTTTTTTGTTTTTTTTTTTTTGTTTTTGTTTTTCTGTCAAAGTAACATGAACGCTTTACACTTTTGATTGCGAACTTTCTGATTTTTATGATAATTTAATGATGTTCAATGATCTTACGAAGATAAGTTTGAAAAATTATTATTGCTACTTGAAAACAAACTATTCACAATTATGACATAAAAATATATTTTTTTATTTCGAAGCTTTTGATATAAATGCAACCAAAAATTGCAAGAATTTCTTTTAACCTTTTTAGTATTCGACTCAAGTTTTTTTTTAAATTTACTACTATAGGTTCCTGAAAAATCTATTTATTTGGTTTTCTTTTTTCAACAAAAAATTTATTTCTCGACATAATAAAAAAAAAAAAATCTTATTTATTTAAAATCCATTCAAACTATCAACACGTCAAATTGATCACAATTTGTCTTTCAAGTAAATTTAGCTTTTCGTTTATTTCACTGTAAAAAAAAAAAACAAAACAAAAAATAAATTAAAAAAAGAGATTACGTGAAAAATAAGACTTTTTTTTTAAGCAAAATAGATAAATTCGAAATAAATGCTTTAAAGAAAATAAAAACTCAGAATAAGAAAAAGTGTCACTTCAAGGCAACAGCATATTTTCAAAAGCGATAAAGTGCACGTATTAAGCAGAAAGAAAATCAACTCAACAAACGTACATTTCTAGACAAGATGTGATGTGAAATTGGAAATTGTTTGTAAAATCTCTGGAAACTTTGTTTTCGAACCATTTTTAAAATGGTGCATGATAACAACTGCGATTTTTTTGAACACGTATTTCTTTTGAAATTTAAAAATTCTTATAAATTTGAAATTTAAAAACAATTTTGTTTGTCGTTACAATACAAAAAAAGTCGTTTTGAAGAATGGCAAACTCTAGATCCAACATGCCCACGTAGTTGACCGTATGGCCCGCGTGGCCTTTCATACAAATTTTTTCTATCTTAATTTTGTCTTTGCGATGAGCCAAAATCAAAGAACACTTGCAAAAAACAACAACACAAATCACACTCGTTCAGCGTTCAGCACATTTTCCAATGAACTTTACAAAAACAAATGCAAGCAAAGCCAAAATAAAAAACGCACACTCGATGATGTCGATGCTGAAGCTGATTGTCCCGTTACTTGTGTGTCGAGTAATTTTTCATGAAAGCATTTTTATTTTAATAGGAATTAAGACTTGTATTAAGACTGTATAATATGCAATTTTATTGCATTGTAATTGTTTTTTTTTTTTTTTGTTTGATTTTTTGTCAAAAGCAGCGATGAGCAACATTTTGTGTTGTTTTTGCGTTTTTAAGCATTGGCTCGTGCTTAAAATTTCTTGGGCTCCACTGCTCTATATAAATGTGATCTTTTTAGAAGAATACCTGTGTTGAGAGTCATCTAAAGAGTGTTTTTTCGTTTTTTATTTTTTTTTTTTTTTTTTTTTTTTGTTTAGAGGTTCGTTTTTCAAAAAGTTTAAACTGTCATACAATGATGGTTAGCTCTGGCAACTCTATTATAAATTTGTTTTGGCCCGTTTTGTTAAATGGCCCGTTTTATAATGACCATTGTTTTATTTAGAATGACCATTGTTTGCGTCTGGAATTTCACGTTTGGTCAATGGGCTGTAAAAACTGGAAGCCAACCGATTGTTTTATCGTAACATTCTTTTAAGTGATGAGGCTCATTTTTGGCTCAATAGACAAATTGTCGCATTTGGAGTTCAGAAAATCCACAAGAGATTCTCGAAGCACCGATATATCTAAAAATTATTACTGTTTTCAAACAGTATAACGGGCTGGAATCAAGGGCGTCCATAGGGGGGAACATGGGGGGCACTTTTCCCTCCTGGCTTGGAAAAATTTTATATATTTTTATTTCTTGTGTGGGTCAATTCCATACAAAATGCTCTTTTTTGTCCCTGCTCTTTTAACTCTGTCTTTAGGTAAAAACAAAAACAAAGAAAAAAACAAATAAAAGATGAGAAAGTGATCACTAAAGAATATTTATTGACAAAACATATTTTTCAGAATCCTAAAATTGTTTGCATATTTGTTTTGAAGAATGTTATATTGCTCTCTCGTACCCGCTTAATACAAAAACATGTGTCCCCAGTTACACTTTTTGATGAAAAACGTGGGAAAAAAAAGTTGAAAACAATGCAAAAATATAACAAAAAATAACTGTTTTGTAATGATAGCATTTATTTCTTATGTTTTATTTTGTTGTTATTCTCAAAACATTGTCATCGCGAATTTGACTTTCGATTTACATTTAGTCCCTGCGCTTTGTATTGAACGTCACTTTTTTTTACACTTCATTACTTTTAATTTAGGTTTGGTATAGACGACAAGAAAGTTATATTAAGAAAGTGCAGAGATTAGTTCTCACGAAATTCTAAAAATTAAGACGATTAAATAATATTAAAGTAAATTTTTTTGTGTTTTCTCAGTTCATCATGATAAGTACGTGTAAAAATGTATTGAACGTCACATGGAGTTTTATTAAAGCAAAAATAGTAAATCAAAAAAATCCAAGTTTAAAATCATTGTTTCATAGGTTTTGATTAATGTCTTTTTTGTTTTCGTATATTTGCAAAATAAAATTCCTAAAAAAAAAAAAGTAAAAAGTGGCAAATGTATTGAACGTCACTTTTAATATATGTCACACCACCGGAGTGTAGAGTAAAATAGCAAAATTAACGCCTGCTGAAAGAGCACGAAGATATCGGGAAAAAATAAAGCTAGATAAGGAACGAAATGAAATGAAGAATATAAACGAAAGCAAAAAGAACCTACCTATGTAGGACTTTGACCTGGTTTTTGCTATTTGTTTTTACTAACTGATATCGCCCATTTCACATTGAAGTGATCAGTTGCACTGATCATCTCCGATTTCTCTCAAATATTTTTCTTGCATTGGTTTATTGATTTGAAAACCAAATTCGAAGTTATAAATTTTTAGAATAATTGTTCGCGGCCAAAATAGGGTCTATTTGGAGACAACGTAGCTCAAATCAACTTAAGACCGATAACCGGTAATATAGTATCATTGGAAAAGATATTTCATCTATTTTGAGGAAAAGTACAACATTTTTGAAAATATTGTAATAAGTTGACTCATTCTTTATTTGTTTAAGTTCAATACCATACCAGCAACAAGTGCTATAATTTGTTTCTTTTTTATAACTTTTATTTTTTTACGTTAAGTTATAACTTTCCAATGATATAAAATGAAGATGTGGTTTTAAAGGGTTCAGAAGTTATATTGTAAAATGTGAAGTCTTAATAAATTTTCAATACAAATTCAACTAGCTATTGACTTTTTTAATTTTTTGTAAAAAAATAAAAAAAAAAAATTGGATTAAAATTTTATGTTTAGCTAAATTATGTACTTTATATTTAAGTTTTTTTTTTTTTTTAAAAGAATAAACCTGTTTTTTGTTAAACTAACAATATGATTTAAATTATTTGGTTAAGCGCAACAAAATGTACTGAACGTCACAAAATATATTGAACGTCACTCTGTTGTTTTTTCTGAAATTACTTATTATTAACAGTTTTTTATTATTTATTGCTGCAAGTCTACTACTTTGAAAATAACCTCTATGTTGATGCCTTTTTGGAGAAAAAATTTAATTTTTTCCCGTTAAAATTGTAAAATATGTAGGTATTTTTGGTAAAAAATTATTATTTCTGTAACTGAAATAGCGATTTTTGCAAAAGCTGATTTAACTGATGAAATAACTTAACAAACATCACAGTCTTTAATTTACAACATTTTTCAAATTTTTAGTGATTTTTCCCGTATATCTGCTATGTGACGTTCAATACAAAAATCGTATAAAAACAATAAAAAAAATTATTTTTTGCAGGGCCTAAAAACAACTTCGAATTCTCCATTAATTTTCACTTAATTTGACTACTCTAACGAGAAAATTGAAAAAAAAACTTAAAAAACAAAACATGAAAACCTCTTTATGTACGTTGCTTTTTTTGCAATTGACCCATGTATATATGTTTCATTTTCATATCATCATTTTCATATACGTGCACACCAATGCATACCTTTCGCCCCCTCTCCTCCCCTTGAATAATTCCTGCGGACACCTATGGCTGAAATCATTCATTTTTACATCTTTGAAAATAAGACCGGCGCGAGAGCGTAACCGCCAATGACGTGATCTATACAACCATGATCGCCGACTATTTTGTGCCCCAATTGAATAAAATTTTTTTCAATTTTTTTCTTTACGAATTTTTTATGATAAATTTTTTTATAGAAACGTATAAATGTTAGACCGTTTTTTTGGTTGAATAGGGTCTTTGGATTTAATTTCTGGCTTCAGTTTGCTCCAGCTGTGCACGTTTGTATACATTTTGAATAAAAAATTGTCAAAATTGAAAGTGTGATAGAAAAAAGGGCACCCCGACCCCCCTTTTTTCAAAAATTTTTATTTTCGAACCTGCCTTGTGTACCCCAAAATAAGCTAAAAAATGTCAAACTATCCAATGGAAACGACAGTTTAACTGGAATGACATTAACATTGTCAGATTCCGAAATATAAGTAGCAGCCTACGCACGATATCGGTACATTGCAGATCTTATACAATAACCGCTATCGTTAACGATATCGAGAAAGTGTTTTTTAAGTTGAGCCGACTTGAAGATGTGTTTTGTGTTTTTTTTTTTTAATTTTGGTCATAAAATTACAAATAAAATGTGAACTCATTACATCAACACTTCCTTCGGAAGCACATCATAAAATGTATTTTAAGAAGAAACATGTGAAAATTATTGTTAATTGCAGCAAGTGTTATTGAGTTTTTTGCAAATTATTACAAATTATTTTTAGGAATTTTTTTTTTTGTTTTTTTTTTAATTAAATTAAATGAAGAAACGCACGCGTTTTCATACCATTGTTATTATTGACTTTAATTTATTCAATGAATTTAAAATGCGCAACAGAACCTTCGCATGAAAAGGTAGCAGCAACAATCGAAAAAAAAAAATGAAAAAACGAAAAACTGAAAATGTACTCAGTCACGCATTTGTGGCTTTAAGCTTGAAGATTTAAATAAAACAAGCAAGCATACAATACAGTCAGTTTAGATTTTTTTTTTTTTTGTTTTTGTTTTGTTACTAATTCGTTTATTTAGCTTGCAAATAATTTATTTACATCACCTTGCACTTGAATTAATATAAATTATTCAAATTTTACAACTACACAATTATAATGAAGTCACTTTTTTTTCAATTATAATTTAATTATTTACAAACAAATGAAAAGTAAAGTAAATCGACGGAAATAGACTGAAATAAAAACAAAATTAATGTTTTTTATAAACATACATTTTTGGTTATTTTGTTGGTTTGAGCCGGAATTTGATGAACATACGGTGAAAAGTTGTTTTATTTAAGGTGCTTAAACTTTAAAACTTTTCAAGAATTTCACGATTTTTAAAGTAGTGTTGAAACAATTTCCATAACTGCAGAAATGGTCTGAGATTGACTTTTGGGATCAAACCATCAGATTCCATAAGAATAAAATCATTTTTTAAAAATCATCTTAAAAAAATTTACAAAAATATCCGTATGAACTTCCAACTCTAAAAGTGATAAAAAATTTCGAAAAGAGGTTTAAGCTAAGCCGAGGCGGTTATTTGAAAGATATTTTATTACATATATAATTTCCATGTGTCTTCTTTATGATCCAATAAAATTTTAAGAGACCGCGAAACAATTCTTCTTCGACAAAAGATTTTGTGGGCGACCCAAAAAACCTATCGTAAGCTTTCCGTGATATCTTCTCTACTAAGATAGACATAGGTAACACTGCGCTGCTTTGCGTTACTGAGTTAGAGTTCTTAACTGTGTTAATGCATACAACGCACTCGTGCGTCAAAGCAAATTATTTTGATGTAAGTAACTCAATAGCTCTATAACTCAAAAATTAATAAAAATAATTTCTTGCTCTCTTCACTACATAACTAAATGCCCAACTCATTGAGTTATGAGTTGAAAGTGTCACTCAACTTGTCGCATTCACATTATTTACCATATTACTCAATGTGCTTCTATAACTCTTTGTGTAACTCAAAGTTTAGAATACAAATTATTTACCATATAACTCAATTTGAACTCAACTCAATTATTCACCGCGCTGATTAAGGTCTTGGTGATAGAGAAATAATAGCATTTCAAACTAAGCTATAGCGCAATAGAGTTATTGCATTTTGCTGATACAGTCAACTGCGCTTGCGTTGGTGTAACAACGCAGAATTTTTTGATGCGTTACCCGTATCTATTCTGAGGTTAAGGAATTAACTCAGTTTAAGGACGGATTTTCAAAACTGTTAAAGATGCGATTTTATAAAAAAAATAAAAACCAATATTTTCTATTAAAACTTTAATGAAAATGTTTTAATAAATAAACATTTTATTGACTGCTTAAGACTTTGAATATTCTTCGGTTCAGCCGTGGGGGTATTTTAACGTCGGCGCAGTCGAAGATCATTTCTTACTAGTTTTATTTTGATGTTTTTATATTTGTATATAGTTTTCAATTTTTATTTTATTATTTTTCTATTTATTACTTTTTAATATTCTTTATTTGTATTTTTTTTTTTTTTTCATGTTTATTTATTTTTATGTTTATTTATTTTTGAGTTTAAAAAAAAAATAAATAACTGGCCATTTCAGCCCTTGAAAGGACTTTGACCTAGCTTCTTATGATCAATTGTGTTGTGCGTGTTATTAGGTTTGTACACAATTGACCGAGAACCGGACCTACAGGTTAAACGCCGACTCCGAACGGCGATGAACGGAATGTGCTTGTTCTCAAGAAGCTTAACATGGCATTTTGATTACTCTCTGAGGTTTGCCATTGTCTGCAGAGAGGTGGCGGCCGTACAGAAAAATTATTTTAATTTTAAATAATTTTCTGTCGCTGTTGGGGTTCGAACCCGGGTGTCCAAGTTCGTTGACATAGAGCCCACGCACTTTAACCAACTACGCCACGGACGCCACATTTTTGTGTTTATTTACTTTTATTTTTATATCATATTTTATAATATTCCTAATTTATTTTTTTATTTTTTCATATTTTAGTTTTTGTATATTTTTTGTATTTTTATTTAATTTAATTTTATTTTACATTTTTATTTTTATTTTTTATTAATTCCATATTTTTCATTTTTAGATATTTTATATTTTTTTAGATATTTTATATTTTTTTTCTATTTTTTATTTCTTCTATTTCTTATTCTTCTATTAATCTTTTATTTTTATAAAATAAATATGTTCCTTTTATTTTTTTTTATTTATAAATTTCTATAAATTTCTTGCTTTTGATATTTTATTTTAATTTCAGAAATTAGACAGATATTTTTTATTGATATATATATTTTTATTTTTATATAATTATATTGTTATTTTATAATTTATAATTTATTTATTTGTTACATTTTTTTATTTTTATATATTTTTATTTTTATATTTTTTGCTTTTGTAATTTTTTGTTGTTTTTATTTTGATGTTTTTATATTTATATAGTTTTCAATTTTTATTATTTTTTTACCTTTTATATTCCATATTTGTATTTTTTTTATTTTGATTTTTATTTATTTTTATACATTTTTTTATTTTTACATATTTTTTATTTTTATATTTATTGCTTTTGTAATTTTTTGTGGCTTTTATTTTGATGTTTTTATATTTATTCTAGCTGGTACCCGACGCGTTGCTGTCGTAGCGGAAATAATTTCTATCTCTACCTGAATCTCAAACTCAGTCTCAATCTCAATCTCAATTTCAATCTCTATCTATCTCTATCTATATCTCTATCTCTATCTCTATCTCTATCTCTATCTCTATCTCTATCTCTATCTCTATCTCTATCTCTATCTCTATCTCTATCTCTATCTCTATCTCTATCTCTATCTCTATCTCTATCTCTATCTCTATCTCTATCTCTATCTCTATCTCTATCTCTATCTCTATCTCTATCTCTATCTCTATCTCTATCTCTATCTCTATCTCTATCTCTATCTCTATCTCTATCTCTATCTCTATCTCTATCTCTATCTCTATCTCTATCTCTATCTCTATCTCTATCTCTATCTCTATCTCTATCTCTATCTCTATCTCTATCTCTATCTCTATCTCTATCTCTATCGCTATCTCTATTTCTAAGTGGAACGACTCGTGTAAATTGATAACCAAATTTCGAGGCTATGCTACCCATAATTCCAAAGTTATTCGATATCGCAAATTTGGCTTGTATGGGCGGAGCCACACCCCCTTGTTCAATGACGTCTCAGTTTTCTAGTTGATGGATATCACCCAATAGTAATTCCATACTGAATTTCGTTGTTATACGACTTTTTGTTCCAAAGCTATCTGATATCAAAAATTTAAAGTGTATGGGCGGGGCCACACCCCCTTTTCCAAAGCCCATCCCAGTTTTATAGTAGAAATATTTCACCAAGTGGCAACTCCATACTGAATTTCATTATTATACGGCATTTAGTTCCAAAGCTATTCGATATCATAAATTTGAATTGTATGGGCGGTGCCACACCCCTTTGGCCTATACTTGCTCAATTTTGCCAGTCGAAAGACACAACTAAATAGAACGTTCTAACCGAGTTGCATTAATGTGTGACTTATAGCTCGAAAGTTATACCGAAAATTTGGTCTGCTGAAAAAGTGCCACGCCCCACGTCCAACGCCCATAAAATTTTACGTGTGGAACGGCTCTTGTAAATTGAGATAGAACACCGAATTCCGATACTATGCGACCTATAACTTCAGAGCTATTCGCTACCGTAGATTTGGGTTGTATGGGAGGTGCCACGCCCCCTTATTTTAGGGGGATGAAAAATAGATGTTGTCCGACTCTCCCCCCTGACTAATATCCTCGCTAAGGATCACGAAAATCGGTCGAGCCGTTTCGGAGGAGTTCGATTACGTACACCGTGACAGAAGAATTTTATATATTAGATAGTTTGCAGTTTGTTTTTTATTTTTTTAATTTTTTACCTTTTTATGTTCCTTATTTTTATTTTTTTATTTTAATTTTTATTTATTTTTATTTTTATATCATAATTCATATTTATAATATCATATTTATAATATTTTTTATTTTTATATCACATTTTATACTTTTTTTATTTATGTTTTTTTATTTTTGTATATTTTTTATTTTAACATATTTTTTGTATTTTATTTTTTATATATTTAATTTTATTATATACTTTTATTTTCTTTTTTTATATATTCCATATTTTTAATTTTTACATATTTCTTATTTTTTCTATTTCTTATAAATCTCTTATTTTTTAAAATAAAGATGTACTTTTAATTTTCTTTTTCTTAAATTATATTTTTTTTTTATTTTTTACATTTTATTTTAACTTAAAAAAATTTTAGTTTTAAGGTGTATTTTTATTGTCATATCCCTTTATTTTTCAAAGATTTAAAAAAAATATTTCCATATTTTTAAAATTAAATTTTTATTTTTTTTTTAATTTCAAATATTTGCATATTTCTATCATTATATATTTTTTATATATTTTTTTACTTTATTTTTTACTTTATTTTTTTTTAGATTTGTTTTATTATTATATATTTTTATTACTCGTATTATATATTTTTTATTAGTACATATTTTTTTATTATTAAATTATTTTTATTATTATATATTTTTAATTGTTATTTGTTTTTGTATACATATTTATTTTTTATACATTTTTTTATTTTATTGTGTATTTTTTAAATATTGTTTTAAAACAACAAATTTTTATTTTGAAAAATGTACATATTCGTAATCAACATCACCAACTCAGTCAATTTAACCATATCCGTCTGTCTCTTGTCTTTTTGTTGTGGTCGTAATAAAAGTTCATAAATAAGCTTGTTTTTAAAACCGGAAGATCAAGTTTAAAATGAGCCAAATCAAATGAAAACCATACAAAGTGACTGTATCAAAATTGTAAAATCTCTAAAAATTTTTAAAAAATTAATCTTAAGCATAAATAATTAATTTTTGTTTTACATAATTAATTAATTTTGCACATAAGACTTGATTCCAAAAACGCACTTTACGTGTGAAATTTGCCATGAAAACCACAACTATCTACCATGTAAAACGCCTATATAAAAATGGCCAAATCTCTTAAAATTCCACAAAACCTCAAACCCTTAAAACATCTATATTTGGAAGACCGCAAAGTGTTGAGGAAAAATGGCAAACGGAGTCAGAAAAAATTTATTGAAAATATGTTTGCTGTTGTCTATAATTAGGGAGCATTGACATGTGTTTTTGTCAATTTTTTTCCAAGATGGAACGACGCCATTTTTTATTTATTTTTTTTTTTTATTATAAATGCTATCTAATGGAATGAGTCTCTGATTTTTTTTTCATACATAAGATACGACGAAAAAATATTAATAGAATAATTTGTTCTCTAATTTGATGTCAATTTAACAATAATTAGAGTTGAATACCGACCACTATAAGTACTATAATTAATTAAATATTTTTTGCTGCTCTTAATTAATCATTGCTTTCTAATTGATTTAAAAAACACAATAAAAAAATACAATTGACGCATTGCTTTTTGTTCTGTGTATGTGTTTTATTTT
The DNA here is from genome assembly GCA_943735915.1 of Pherbina coryleti. NCBI lineage: Eukaryota > Metazoa > Arthropoda > Insecta > Diptera > Sciomyzidae > Pherbina > Pherbina coryleti. The sequence continues at coordinate 42,952,153 of OX030951.1, read as the reverse complement.
TTATTTTCTTTTCTTTTTTTTTTTCTTTTTAAAACCCCAACGAACATTAAAAGTCGATTTTACCTTTTTTGTAGCAAGCAATAAAATAAACACACTTAAAAGTTAAGTTCGACAGAAAACAAATTAAATTGAACTTGAGTGCAACATTCTGAAGCTTAGATCATAACTCGAATTAAACGCAAAACACGTAATACTATCGAAATGTATAAAAAAAAAATGCATAAAAAATCCTTTTTATCTTGCGAAAATGTTCTCATCATTACAATTTTGGTTTAACTACTTTGAATTCACATAAAGACTTAAGATAATTGTGCGGTGATTTGTGACTTGTTTGTAACTTTTGGCATGTTGTTTGCAATATAAATGATTTTTTTTTTTCAATTCTACCATTCCTTGCGTCTTAATTCTTTACGTTATCTTGAGTGAATCTTAAACGTTCACCTGTTAAATTTTAAAATCTTGCAAGTAATGGAAATCAGTTTTAAAGATTTTAACACATTTCAAAAAAGTTTTTTGATTAACAATACAGTAAAGTCTCGCTAATCCGGACACATATTGTGTCGGCGTATATACGTCCGTATTACTGGATGTATCCGGAATCCAATTTTTTTTTTTTAATTTTTAATTTATCATCACAAGTATGCATCTATGATAAAGCATCATCCTACAGCACTTTTAAAAAAACTGGTATAACGAATTCAATCGTGGCCGATGCTCGCTCCAGGACGAATTCCGTGAAGGTCGTCCAAAATCGGTTGCTGTGCCAGAAAACATCAATGCTGTATATGAACTGATAAAATAAGATCGTCAAGTGACATACCGTGAGATTGAGGCATTTGTGGGTATTAGTATGACAACCATCGATAAGATATTACGTAATCATTTGATCTTAAAAAATATTTGTTTGCATTTGATTCCACATACGTGTAATCTAACAAAAGATCAAAAAAAGGATCCCACATAATTAAAAGAAGACACGATCAAGGTGCATCAAAGGTTATGTATAACATCAAGTCCGAAAAAAACTGCAATTGACTGTATGGATCTTCCAAAAAAACTTATTTTGAACGAAAGTTGTTCGCGGAAGAAGCACATTGAAACAAATGATTGCCGATTTCTTCGGCATTACCGGTCGTGTGGCTACAGTAGCGTTAGAGCAACGTAGGATAGCCAATTCCGAAGGGTACACGACCATTTATTTGACACAAGTCATCGGAGATATTCGTAAACAGTCAAAGAAAAGGCGGATTATTCTGCATAATGACAATGTGAGTTCTCATTGCTCTCATTACTCCCATATCTGGTCAAACAGAGACCTTTTTGACAAACCAAAAATTAGGATTGATGAGTCATACGCCATACAGACCTGATGATTTGACACGCAATGACTTCTTTTTATTCCCGGAAATAAAAAAAAAATACGTGGTCAACGATTCTTGACACCCGAAAAATCGATTGTTGTCGGTCGGATTCAAAACGTTTCTTTTGGAGTTACCTCAAGTGGAGTGGGAAAAATTACTTCCAAAATTGGTTCAAACTTCATGAAGAATATTTTGAAAAACAATAAAACCCATTTCGATTATAAGTATTGGTTTTTTCATAATAAGGCCAGAAATATTTGTTAATAATTTTGGATAAATGGAGTTATGTTTAAGGAATCTTAATAACCCAGCAAACATTATGACTCTTAAAAGACTCTTTTAAGACTCATATAAATGAGTTTTTATCGGCATAATGCGGTCAAAAAAGAATCTTTTAGGAGTACATGCTCGTAGGTTGTGGGCTTCAAAATATGATTCATAATAATGACTGATTTATGTTTATCATTTTGGACTCAAAATTAAGACTCTTTCAAGACTCATGCTTAATACTCTTTTAAGAATCATGTAATGTACTCTTTAAAGATTCATAATAAAAGACTCTTTTAGAACTCATATAAATTAGTCTTTTTGGACTCAAAATTAAGGCTTTTTAATACTTATAATTAATACTCTTTTAAGAATCATGTAATACTCTTTAAAGACTCATAATTAAGACTCTTTTAAAACTCACAAAAATTATTCCTGCAAGAGCCATAAGCCTCATGTTAATGTATCCCTTTATTCGATTCTGCACGTTCCTTAACTGCACGTTTAACGACTGATAGATAAATAATGACGAATTGGGGCAGTTCACTTCGAAAAAATATTCATATTCTCACAAATTACCTTTTTATAGTTACGCATCATGCATTATATAATCCTTTTGTGAATCTTTGGTATGAACAATCATAAATCAGGCATAACAATGACTTTAAGAGTCTTATTTTTTAGCAATCATTTTACAATCATTTTAAAGACACCTTTAGGAGTCATTTAATTGCGTACTCATAAAACATGTATAAAAAAATACTGTTTTCAGAATCTAATTTTTCAGCAATCATTTTACACTCTTATCAAAGACTCTTTTAAGAGTCTTTTCATTGCGTTCTCATAAAACATGCATAAAAGTTACTCTTTTTAGAGTCTTATTTCTGAGCAATAATTTTACAATCATATCAAAGACTCCTTAAGGAGTCTTTTTATTGCACACTCATAAGACACGCATAAGAAATACTCTTTTAGGAGTACTTTTTTTCTGAGGCACTCAGAAAATGTTGGCAGAGAAGTAAAAAATATTTTTCACCGTTTATAAATGTATTGTAACCATCGGAAGGATATGGATAATTCTTAGATAAGAAATCCTTTTCAAATGGACGGACTATTTAAGAAAAGTTATTAAATAGGGTAAAGAGTTGTATTTATTTTGTCGTAATTGTTGCTATTTTTTTTTAATGTCAGGGGTATTCACGGTGTCGTATTAAGCTCTCCAATTGTTAATTTGTGATACCCAACTTAGCCATTGGAATCAGTTTAATGCAATTATTTATGCTAGCATAAATTATTTTCTTGGATTTTCTCACAATCAGCAAACATTATTGTTGTTTTTTTTTATTATTCAGTTTAACACTCAATTAATTTTGTTCACATGGATGAAAGGAAGCGAGTGCATTTATTGATCAAAAGTCAAAATCGAGGGGAAAAACAAAAACAAAATTATTACAAATAATAACAGTGACTGGGTGGAATTTTTGCGGAATTAACATTTGTTACACTTTTCACAGCCGTATGTGATGTATGTGCGAGTGAGCAGATTGCTTGGCCGCTCCCAATTTTACGTTATTGTTTACGTTTATTTTTGCTCTTAACTTTTCATAAGCATAGCAAATTTAATTGTATAGAGTTGGCGAATTGCGAGCCAAGTTCACATAAGCGAACAAATGGAATTTTTAAAGAAAAAGTTTTGATTCATATGTATATCAAAGCGGAGGTTGGCTTAGGAGAAATTGCATTGTTGTTGTTGTTGTTGTTGTTGTTGTTGATAAGCGTTAAAGCAATTACACTGCGAAAAAAAAAAAAAAAAAAAAAACAAGAATCTTGTGCGAGAGATCAAATTATGGCAGTTTTATTCAATATATATATAGAAGGCAGCAACTCAATTTGCTGTTAATGAAAATTAAAAATTCAAATATTGTATTATTTGTTATTCAATCCGCATTGATTAACGGCTTTGCGAATAAAATCAACAATTAGCACAGAGCAATAATAATGGAAATTACGCAAGTACGCTGAGCTTAAAGCTGCAACTAGAATTTTATTGATTTATTTTACTAGCTCTATGTAGTTGAAGCTGAGTTAATTTAAAAAAAAAATACAAATAGAGCGGTAGAAGATTATTTTCTGACATTCAAAAAGATTTAAGGCAATTTATCTGGTGGATTCAAGCTTTCAAATAGAACTTTCAATACAGCACAACAGCTAGAAACGAAAAGCAAGAGCGCAAGTTTGTGTCTTAAGTCTTTTGTTTTGAAAATTGATTCAATGCATAAGAAATTCAAAACAAGTTCGTTTCTTTAAACTGTTATTGTAATTGTGTGACAAATTAAACTTATAGATAAAAAAATAGACAACTTATTAATATTAATATTAATAGTTTATTTAAAAACAAAAAAAAAATATTTTTAGTGAACCTAAATTCCTTAAAATGTGAATTTTAATGAATTATTTATGAAACTTCAAAGCTTCACATAAGCGCTGTTTTGCACTGAAGAACCTGTTGATTTTGCATAATTAGCACAAAAAAACATTGAAAATTCTAACCAGTTAGTTGATAAATATTAGTGCAGAGTTCACATCTTTAAAAACCGGAAGAAGTTTCAATGATTTAATGTTAAATTTTTGTTATTTTATGCATAGCTCATATGTTTGTTTTGTAGGATTGCAAAGTTGAAGCGGGCATTATTAATCAATGAATTATTTCAAATTTCTTTATATATTAAATAAATATATTTCCACATCTTACGTGACTGGAATAATGTTGCATTAGATTCAAGTCAAGAGAATAAACAAACAAACTGGTTGACAGAAAAGAGTGTTTGGCGGAAATTTTGTATGTTTATTTTTTTATTTTATATATTTGTTTATTTTTTTATTTTATATATTTTTTTTTTTTTTATTTTATATATTTTATTTAAAAGTGATTGCCACAGAATGTATAAACAAGAGGTGTGAGATTTGTTTCTTGAAGCAATTGCATGAATTTATCTTTAATTTTTACTGGATTATAAAGTTGATACTTGGAGATTAATTAAATGCAATATCTTTCAAATGGTGACCTCAGCTTAGCTTGCAGACCTCAACCTTTTTTTAAAAATTTTGATCACTCTTTCGCATAATTAAGATCACTCTATTTCGCCGATGGCAACTTCAATGTTATCTCTGAGAAATTATTTGCGAATGGTTAGCTAAGATCTTACTCTTAACAATCACAAGGTCTTGGTGGCCAATTGATGTCTCTCAAACGCGATATTAGGTGACCGGAGAACTTCGAACCCAATACCTCAATTGTTTTGGGACTTATATGGCACACAGCACCATCCTGTTGAAGGTAGACTTCGTCTGCGTCCGTTAACTTCATTTCTGACCACAAAAAAAAATGTTTATTATGTCTCTGCAGCGCACTTCATCCTCTGTAACGAATAGCCGTTGTCATTAAAAAAGTATGGCGTATTGCAGAAAAAGGCCTACTTTCAAAATAGTGCGACCCCTATGACACCTCCGGCCCACAATCCGCACCAAACAGTCACTCATTGCGAGTCCATTTGCATCTCCTAAATCACTCGCGGTTGTTCAGATCCCTAAATGTGGGCATTTTGATTATTAACGCTAAAAACATATAGTCATATACACAATGACGTCATCAAAATAATAAAACCTCAATAAATTCCAAAATTAAGTCATCACAGAGCAATGACTTGATATTCTGCAATTGTTGTGTGCCTCTGGTGTTTGTTTTTCTTAAAAAATGGATGAAAATCCAATAAAAACCCAGCAAAACATACCAATCTAGATGGCTAGCGAAGCGTTGCGTTGCGATATTGAGTTGAGGCACTTACTGCGTTACTGCGCTGATACACTTTTTTTTTTAATAAGAGCAACACAATAACACACATATGAAAATGAATTCTTGTTCCTTTTTCTTCCTTTGTTGTTTCGAAAGTATTCGATAGCAACAGTGGACTTCAAACAAGAAATAAATTGTTTGCATCTATTTTATATATTGTATCAACCTTGTTAATTTTTTGTGGAATACTGATCTCAGTATTTCGTGAAGATATATTTTCTATGAACGAGCTTATTGATTAAGCCATGTTAAATGAATTATTGAACAACATCATTTCGTTAGGTGTGACATATTGCTACAGGATTTTGATTTGATTTGAATTATTATCTCGAGGTGAGGTCAAACTGCGCTTAGTTTTTTACACATAACGCAATACGCTGTCCAACTCACGGCTGTCAAAGAATTTATCATATAACTTAAGACCAACTCACGGCTGTCAAAAAATTGATCATATAACTCAAGACACATCAAACTGAAAACCTGCGCTGCTTAGCATCTTGTGGATACAGGAATCATAGCATTTTAAATTACGCTTTGACGCAATTGAGTTATCGCATTTTGCTCATGCTTTGAACTGCGCTGCTTAACGTCTTGTGGATTCAAAAATCATAGCAATTCAAACAAAGTTATGACACAATTGGGTTACTTCTGGGATTACTAAATATATTGCTTAAAACGTTCTCTGTCCAAGCATTTTCCTAAATGTTTACTCACACGTCCCCATATAAAAAATTGGTTGTTCACATATAATGACTCATGAACGTACATACGTTCATACGTACATTCATACGTGCGTAAGTCATATGTGCACAATGCTTTAATTAAGCTATTTGTTTACTTCGATTGGCCAAAAATTTACAAAATGTTTTGAACATAAGAAAAGCCAATTAAATCAAATTTGACTAATATGACAACAACAAAACTAATTCTATACGAATGATCTGTGCCCAAAGTCATGTATAACATAAATAAATTGTTATAACCAAATTCTTATGTTATACAGCAATTCCAATGTTCTAACTATTCGTTCGTATAAATATATTGAAGTGAGTATCAATCTATTTTTGTATCATATCATTCATGGACTTGTGAACAAATAAAGTCCATGAGTCACATGTGACTCATAGACAGTAAACGTGTTAATTGAACCTGGAACATAATTAGGGCTTAAGGGTAGCAAGTTCGGAACCGTTTCTCTCCCCCGTTTATATATAAAATACATTCGTAGTACAAATGCGAAGTGTGAACAGAAAACGTCCGTACCGGAACTAATGAGTTAAATTAAATATGTGAGCATGATGAAACCTTAAAATATAGTGTTATTTGCACTATTTGCCCTAGTTTGGCCCACTATTTGTCCTAATTTGGATGGAGGATGATTATAATGTGGACATTTTTTTTAATTCTTAAAGTTTAGCGGCAGTTATACTTTTGGAATTGAGAGTTCGATGCGATTTTTTTTTTTAAATCAATTAATTTAATGCTCAGTAAAATCAACCAAATAGATATAGGTAAAAATAGCATTGTAAGAAGAAGATACAAGAACGCAGCAACAACAGTAAAAATTTTCCTTATTATGTTGGCTCTTACTCGGTTTATAAACTATGTTGAAAAACGATACCTTTTTTTTGTGACACAAATAATTTTGGTTTTCTATTTGATCTTTTTGGTTCTATAGCCTTTAGTCCAGAACAACTGGAGCACAACATGAAACTGCAGGTTATATTTTGGTATTATCTTATAATAATGAAATAGATGAAGAAACAACGATAAATAAAAAAAAAACAAAAATTTAAATCTAAATCATAAACTGCGCAATTAATCAAAATAATTCGATTGAAGAAAGTTTGTGACTTAAGTCTTCTGTTTGGCATTAGAAATTTTTATATAAATTGTTAAAATTTAAATAATATCGCATTAAAAATTTCGAATATGTTAAATATTATTTATTATATTGGCGTCAGATTATATCAATAAATAACCAATATTAATAAAGGGGAATAAATTTTTTTAACGCTTCGAAAAATTTGCAAACATATCTCGATGCGCAGTTGATATTTTTTGTTTCTTTTTTAATTTAACTTAATGCGTTTTTATTTTTAAGCCAAAATATTCAAAATATATTCGAAGATTTTACAAAACATATATACATTGCTATACAAAACAACACAAAACTAAAAATAAGAAATCGAAAATTTAAAAATAGCTATAAATTTTAATCAGACGCATCTAGACACGACTAAGCTAAACATAATAAATTAAAAATTATTCATAAATGCGATCTTTCAACGCTAGACCGACCGACCGACCGAATAAACGACCGATCGACCAACTGACCAAGTGAACGACAGACTGTGGCACTATGCCGAACAAACAACCGGCTTATTTATGTATTGACCTTGCATTTCATATGAGAACAAATAAATAAAGTAAAAAATTTAAATTTCTCAATTTAAGTTAATCGAAGCCTGGCGGTGCGCATGCTAAGCCACAAACAGCGCGTCGAAGCTAGCCAAACCAAAATCATAAAAATACTACAGCAGAAACAAATACAGCAGAGACGTTGCTGCTGCTGCAAATTAAGTTAGCATTATTTTTTTTTTTTTTTTTTTGTTATTTGCCTCAGAGTGTCTATAAAATTTCGTATTTATTGTTTGATTAGTTTAAGTTTCAACATTTGTTGAGTTCAGTTGAGGGAGAGAGGGAAGTGGAGGGAAACAACATAGCAGTTGTGTAGCAGGTAACATAGGTGGGCGTTTTTGGATGCAGCGCTTTATGATTGGCATTTTTTATGTTTAATTTTTCTTTTTTTTTTTTATTGTATATTAGTGAATTGCATGTGGTTTAAAAAACCAAGCTATTTGTGTTGAGTTTGCTTGCATGCTGCAGTTAATTAACATAAATTGAAGAGCAAGCGCGCGCATCAAGTTTGAGGCGATAGAGATTATGATTTAGGCAAATGTTGCCCCAACAAAACGCAGCAACATATGTTGACATGCACATTAATTGATCAAAGATTGCATAAAATTTTTTTATTATTAAGGGGTTATATGCAGTCAGAAGAAACAACAAAAAAAAAAAACAATTTCCATCGAATCGGCCTAAACATACTTTATTGACGTAAAAATGTATATACATATTGAGGTAACTTTTAACTTTACTTTCATATTTTTTTTTTTTATTTTTTGTAAAAATAATTATCTTGAAACCGATCTCTGGGAGCTCATCTAAAAATGTCGTCTAGCGGTGAGCATGATATCTCTGGACGGGATCATCTGAAATGTAAAAACAAAAAAAATTCATTAACATAAGATATTAAGATTTAGTGTTTAATAGAAGGAGGAATAAGCTAAATAATATAAGTTAAGGAATAAGCTTGGCTGAACATTTTTTTTGAACACAGTATTTTTTATAAAAAAAAAATATGTATATTTTTTAAAAGTATTTTTTTTAAAAAGGCGGTGTATACCAGATGAAGAGATAGTATTTTGCAAGAGATTGTAGAAAAGTTTATGAAAATAGCCTTAAAACATGTGATTTTATTGAAAACATCAAAAACTAGTTTCTTGCTTAAGTCTTTCGTTTTTCACCAAAAACTGTCTAGACTAAAAAAAATATGCTAAGCTTGAAATTTCTTGACATAATATATTGCTTACATTTCTAAACAATATCTTACGAAAAAAAAATAAATAAATAAATAAAAAAACAAAAATAAAAAAAAAATTAAAGCAACGAACTCAAAACTAAAAACACCAAAACCTTGACCATTTCAAAATTTCAATTTATGCCTAACACAACTGGCTCTCAATGAAGATATATTAACTTAATTTGTTTATTTATATTTTTTTTTACAAATTTTTTATTTATTTTCTTTCAACAACAACAACAACATGTTGCCAATTATTACTGCCTATAACTAGCCACATTTGTTATTAAATTTGAAGACCAGTTTATAAAGCAGGCGGGCAGACAGGTAGATGTATCAGTCAAGAGCTTTGAAATTTCAAACAATAATAATGCTGAAAGCTCCAAGAGCAACAGCAAATAATAAATGCTGTTTTTTTTTCGTTTCTACAAAATTTATTTATAACTGCTCATCTGTCTTCAGACGTCAAGCCATCATCGACCGAGCAGTCGTTAAATTCTTTTGTCAAACAAGCACTGTTGCTGCTGCTACCAACGTTATGAGAATATTGAACAATTGATGCGTGTTTTGTTAAACAATTCTTGACTTTTTAACTATTTGAAGTGTATAGATGATAGATGTTGTTGCTGTTAATGTTGATGTCTATTGTAGAATACACACAATGGCGCCAAAATAATAAAATAAACGACAAAGTCTTCAATTAGCTATGCAAAAATCTATTGAGTTAAACAGACAGCAGCAGGAGCCTGCAGCAGAGTTTAGGCCATATAGTGATGATAGTGAAAAATCAACCACTTCTCAAACTATGAATATTTAAAAAAAAAACAAGAAAAGAAAAAAAAATTAAATCACGAACAATGTCAGACCAAACAACACATCGAAGGACACGAAAGTTAACATACTTTAACACTCGTTCTAATAGTCACGAAAATCTTTTTTAGCTCGCGACAAATTGGGAAGCATTTTAATGAGACCAGCCGAAGTCATCTTAAACAGACGACATAGAAAAAAAATTATATAATATGTGGATTAGCCAGGATTTTTTTAACTTAAACTAAAATTAGTCAAGAGTTATAAAATTGTGGCATGTTTTATATATAATAAGTTTATTTATTTTATAATTTTTAAAAAACATATTTTTTAAGAATTATATTGTGAGCTTAATGCCAAATAATTCATGAAGCAACAGGTTGCTACAACAACAACGTTCTTTGCAGAACTAAACCAAGCTGACTAGACCATGGTTTCGTCGGACGCTACTCCGACTCATCAGTAGTCTCAGTGGTTCTAGCAGTCCACTAACTTTGATAAGCTTATAAGCGTAAGAGCAATAAAACCAAAGTGGAATTATAGAAGCGCCTATACTTTATCAAAGCAATGTTTTGCAAAGTATAGGCGCTTCTATAATTCCACTTTGGTTTTATTGCTCTTACGCTTATTAGCTTATCAAAGTTAGTGGACTGCTAGAACCACTGAGACTACTGATGAGTCGGAGTAGCGTCCGACGAAACCATGGTCTAGTCAGCTTGGTTTAGAACGTTGTTGTTGTAGCAACCTGTTGCTTCATGAATTATTTGGCATTAAGCTCACAATATAATTCTTAAAAAATATGTTTTTTAAGAATTATAAAATAAAAGAAATTAGTCAAGTTGCTGTAAGTGTCATATTATTTCTCAATAAATTTTTGGCTTAGGTTAAGTTAGGTAGGAAGGATGATCAACTTGACGTCTTTATGCTTGTGTACTTACTCGTAACTCCATAAATAAATCTAAAAACTAGATGCTAAATCAGAAATATGTGCCTTAATGTGTTGGGTTAGGGATGATTGAAACAGCCGATGCACCGTATAAATCTGAATAAGTCCATCAATGGAACATCTACGAAATCTTACAGTTCTCAATAAAGCTTGTTCCCCATATGGCGAAGATCTCCTCCACCAATCTAAACAAATTCACCAATAAGACATTTATGAGTGTATGCAGTTCTCTATAAAGCCTGCGCTTCCACTAGAGGAGCATCTCAGCAGCTTCTGCAGAGATCTATATGAGGAATTCTTTTATGAAAGCTTTATTTTTAAAAGTTACATTTAGTTACAACTAAAGAATCCTCTCCCTCTCTTGAAAAACTGTCAATGTGATGAATAAAAAGTAATCGAATTCTGACTCATGACTCTCATCTTGTTTTTGCTCCTTGTAAGCAATTGATACAAAAAATATATTTGCTTTGTTGGTCGAGCGTGATAAACGCTTGGAAATTAACTTTACGCGACTTCGAGCCCCTTTGGAACTAAATAAAATGTATATTTTTTTTTTCATTCTTTAACAGGTTTTTTTTAAATACTCTGTGGGCAAAAAATATCGAGAATTTGTTTATAAATCAAAAAATCTTTATTTATGCTTCTACATTCATTTCACCCCCCTCAAAGTAACCCCCTCCCCCGGATGCAATACACTTGTGCCAACGTTTTTTCCAATTTTCAAAACATGCTGCAAAGTCCTTTTCCGGTATAGCCTTCAATTCCTTCTTCGTTTCGGTTTCTATCTCTTCTATCGATTCAAAATCGTGTACATGGAGCGGTCTCTTGAGTTTAGCGAATAGTCAGAAGTCACATGGTGCTAAGTCAGGCGAATACGGTGGTTGCGGAACGATATAGGTCGAATTTTTGGCGAAATTTCACGAATTACGAATACAGTGTGAGATGGTGCATTATCGTGATGCAAAAACCAAGAATTGTCTCTCCACAAATCCGGTATATTTTGACGCACAGCATTACGTAAACAACGCATAACACCCAAGGAGTATTCTTTGTTGACAATTTGACTGATTGGAAGAAATTCATGAAATTCAACATGACCTTGATTTTTGGCTTGTTTTGAGGTAGTTTTTTGGGCTCGGCTCATCTTTGGCACGGTATTCACCCGATTGATCGACGGTTTCCGGGTCGTAAACGTAAACCCAAGTCTCATATTCAGTTATGATGTGTTTCATTGTCTTGATGCTTGAGGCGGAAAGCATTGTTTCACACACATCAACGCGGTGCTGTTTTTCCATGTTTTTGGCACCAATCGAGATTTCACTTTTCTGAGACAAAAATGATCACTCAAAATGGTTTTCACTGATCTTTCCGATATTCACACAGGGTCAGTAAGGTCTCGGACTGTCAATCAACACTTTTGGAGAATCAATCCTTTGGTTTTGTTGACGTGTAGCTCATCAGTTGATATTGATGGTCGTCCTGGCCGTGCCTCGTCTTCAACACTTTCTCGACCATTTTGTACCACTAATAAACTCTTGTTTTCGATAGAGCTTGCTGACCGAAGGCCTTCTGCAACATTTTCAACGTTTCGGCAGCAGAAATATTATTCCGCACATAAAATTTCATGAAACTGAGTTGTTGAATACTTCCAGACATTATAAAAAAACGAAAAATTCACTTGTAGCTATTTACAAAAGGACACGTATCTCAAATACTAATGAATATTTTGACGTGTAATTTAGCACAGATGTCAGTGACAGAAGTGCCAACTTAAAAATATAAACATTTGTCCCTGTCCGAATCCCCCAAAAAATTTAAATTAAAATTTCCCGGTAGTTTTTGCCCACAGTATAAATTAATGAAAAAAATGTCTATTCCTTCCTACCTTCGAACCTGCGACAATTTTTGTACACAAGCCCTTGCTTATAGCTCGATCAATAAAGCAATGAATTTCTTTGAAATGAAAAAATAAAATAAATTTTATTTATGAAAATTTGATTAATTCTATAAAAATGGCTATAAAAATTCTTTAATCCTTTATTGATAAAATTGTCACAAATTTATGAAAAAATTGTATGAAAATTACTTTCGACAGTCTTTAGGTTAGGAACAGTTTGTTTTTCATGAGGTAGGTTAGGAGTTTCATTTTTACTCATTAGTTAAGTCAAAGAAAGCGGGAGATAGCACAGTTGTCGAACACAACAAGCTTAGCTGTCCACAAAGATTTTCATCATTGATGAATTGATATCGTTTGAAGTGATTTGAAGACACTTAGGACACGAATTGAAGACACTTAAGGGGGACTATATACCTAAAGGCCGACAAAGCTGTAAAAGAATACAATCATTTGTGATTTTAAATCATGTGATTTATATTCAAAATGAATGCATTCATTTTTTCAAATCATTGAATGTGATTTGAAATTTCGAATCATGGATTGGGACTCCATGAATGCAATAAGTTTTTCAAATCATTGATTTGAAATTTCAAGTCCCAATCAATGATTTGAAAAAATGAATGCAATCATTGAAAAAATCAAAAATGATTGCATTCATGGAGTTCCAATCAATGATTTGAAAAAATTATTGCATTCATTTTGTTTTTACATGATTGCGTTCATTTTTTTAAATCATCGATTGGGACTTGAAATTTCAAATCAGAATCAATGATTTTAAATAATAAATGAATGCATTCTCTTACAGCTCGGGTGCTATGGGTTCAAGTAATGGTCACAATTTACATAAATGTTACGTCTACTTTTACCGCCCATCTACATATAAAATGAAAAAATAAAAAAAATCTATTTTAGGCGGGACATAGTTTACCGGAACCGCTAGCTTTAATACCAAATAAAATGGAGGTGGCTTTGGAGGTGGAATCTTTGACCCGGAGTCAAGAATACTGAGAAAAGTGCTAGGCACTTAAGATAACGCATCATGTCAATGAAAAGCTTTCGTTGCAAGCAAAGGCTTCCACAAGCCAAAGGATTACAATAATTTCTAGTAAATAAAAACGTTGATATACGAGTGGATTGAGAATCTATTCTTAACTTTTATTTTTTTAACAGTGCCGAACGAACAAAGTTAAACAGAACTCAGGAATATATCAAAACCAAGCTCAAAATTCATTCATTGAAATCTTAGTTTGTAAAAGCCGTTTCGTTATAAATTTGATACCAACAAAAAAACATAGAAAACTTTAAGGTCAGGAGTCATCACTTTATTTCTTTAAAAGAGCATCACAAATTTCCAAGTCCCTTCTAAGCCCGTTGTTAAGGCCTAACAATTTTAAAATTGTGTCATAAAAATCACTATAATAGCTTTAATTGGGTTATTTAAATGTATAAACAATCAATTATTCAATCTAATCGCTTACCGACTGACGCGTTTTATCAGTCACAGCAGGTCTGTGACACAACAAACACGCACGCAAATAGCGTTGATCTTGCTGGCTGGCCTGGCTTGGCTTATCGCAAAATAAGCTTGACGATCATAGGATCGCTCATAAGCTTCATAATATAAACAACAGCGTAATCGATGGTGTTTGTTTGGTTGTTGTTAGTTTTGTTTTTTTTTTATTATTATTTGTATTGACTGCAAAATTATTTAATTACCTGAAATGAAAGCAAAATAAAAATAAGAGAGAAAAAAAAATTAGCATCAAGAATGAGTCAGTTTTGAAGAGAAGATTTTTAAAAATAAATAAAAATAAAATAGTTTTAATATACAATTAAATATAACTTAAAAAAGCTGCAATAAAAATAAACAAAAACAAATCGAACAGGTCTGAAGTTTTTGATAAACAAAAATCTTAAAAAAGTCAAGAGGAAACCTTTTAGATATTTTGTGGGTTACCGTTTAAAATCAATGTTATGCGGATAAACCGAAAATGATCCAGGTCCTTGAGGCGAACATCGTCTCCGGCATTCGTGAGAGGCTAGAGCCGGAGACCATCAACAAGGCCTTGGTTGACAGAATGCGCTACTTCAAAGCCAGAGGAGGCAGTCGCATGAATGAAATATATAATGGGAATTCATATATAATCGTGCTTCATATATAATGGGAATTTTTTCTAAAAGAGAAATTGAATTTTGTACATTTTAAAAATTTTAAATAAATAAATTAAAATAGTAAATTTCAGAATTCGGAATTTAAATCGTTCTACATACATAACGACCATGCGATGAGAATACATTTTTTCAAAAGCGACACATGCTTTGGACACATCGCGGCTCCAATGTTTTTTTTTTAATTATAAGCAAAAATTGGACGGAGATGGCTTTTTATAGAGTCTTTCAAAAAGAGGCGTCTTTATAAATTTCACACCATTATGTTCTGATGACAACATAAAAATGTCGTTTTATGACGTTTGACAAAGAAAAACTAAGAGATTTTCAGATATGGTTCCATACAGACTCGCACAACGATTTGAAATAGTGAGAATTCACTACAAAAACGGTGAAAGTATCGTCTTCTCGTACAGTTATAGTGAAATTTATCGATAAATTCGAACGTTTCGGACAAGTCTAGTGATGTAAAAATCCCAACTCGTGCTTGTTCGGTTAAGTCAACTGTGGGAGTGTAGCTGAAAATCCAGGTTTGTCCATTTCGTGACGATCACAGGAATTGGAGCTATACACGGCCTCTTTGCACCGTATTTTGCATAAAGATCTTCACCTACATACTTAATAGTTTCAGTTGACACAAGAATTGAAGTCTTTAGACTTGGAAAACGTCGTACATACAGGGTGCTGAAAATGCATAAAAAAATGATAATGATTTCTCAAACAAAATAGTTCTGAGTGATGAGGCTCATTTTTATCTGTCTGAGTTCTCGAAAACCCAAGAGAAATAGTCGACCAACCTCTCCATCCATAGGCAGGAATTTTTCAAGAGGGGACAACGTTATGCATTGGTGTGAACGTATGTATATGCAAATAATGATATGAAAATGTAACATATTCACATAGGAAATAAAAATATATAACTTTTTTCCAATCCAGGGTGGTGGGAAGTGCCTCCCCATGCCCCTCCCCCCTGCTATGAACGCCCTTGTCTCCATCCACAATATTTGTTTGGAAAATGATGCTGGTGCTATCGCTTCAGTGAATGGCTTGCATTGCCGAACGATGTTGATTGACTTTTTTGGTCTAAAATTGAGGCTATGAACATGGACGACGTTTATTTTCAGCAGGACGGCGCACAGTGTTATTTTTTGTATGGAGCAGCGGAAATAAATATATATCTTCTAAACAACTCAATGAATTTCTATGAAACTTTTTACATTTGATGATTATACTATTATCATTCAGTATAAAATGGGCTCGATCCGTCTTCTTTTAAATATTTTTTCCATACAAATTTTAATGAAAATTACTATTTTTGGAAAAAAAATTTTTAAATGACTCTGTCATGACTAGTGTATCCATATCACTTTTGTGGCATTCGGGGACATTCGACCAAAATTTCTGAGACATTGGCTCCAATTCGAGGACACTCTTCAGTGAAAACGGGAACATTCTTTCGCCCAAATTCGGTTTATAGTCGAAAATGCTCCTTCGACTGAAGCATATGTACCGAAAAAGCAGTGGATATATGTATAGGACTATATCTCCTTAAAGTTTGTACGGCACATTTTTTGTTGCAAAATGTTTGAAGCACTCCATTCAGCGAATATCAAATGGTGTCTTGTCTAGTTTCAATTCCTGAACTTTTTTGAACATTCCTGAACAGTTATAAATTTCGTCAAAAAACCGAACTGATAAAAAAATTTCTATTCTCGTAGAATTCGGGGACATTAAGTCCGATTTGGAGACACAGGGACAATTGCCAAAATTCGAAGACATGTCCCGAGTAAATGGGACTTATGATCACACCAGTCATAATTGATGGCATTTAGCATTAATCCCTTTTCTTTCGTTCTTGTACCGTCCTCGTGTTGAGAAGTAATTATGAGAGCAAAGTGGCGTACGAAGCGTATGCGTAGGTTGAAGCGTAAGCGCAGAAAGATGCGTGCACGTTCCAAGTAAACTGATGCGACAACGATAAATAAGCTTTTATAATTCGTGCTACATACCATGCTTCGTGTATAATTTTGTCACAATTAAGAATTGTACATTTTGTGGAGATTTTTAGCGCATTGAGTGTGCTTAAAATTTCTTGGAATAAAGATAAATCTTTGGATTATTCTTGAAGCAAATAGCAACAACACCTCATACAAATCGGGCAATATCCATAAAATTTTTTTTTATTTCAATATAGTTAAAAGTGTCCTAAGTTCAAAGATAAGACCATTTTGTCTATAATTTTATGTTTTATAAAATATTTGCAGTTCAAAGCATTCAAGTTATTAATTATTTCTTTTTCTTCAAATTCTTTGCAGTAGCTACCATCAGCAATACTTTGCAAAATATGCCAGTTTAACCTTTTTGCACAAAATGATCGAACATAGAAAAAATCATTACGAAATAACACATAACTTAAGACCAACAAAAACAACAATGGAAATGTCAGCAGCTACAACATCTTCAACCAACAGCAACAGCAAAAGCAACAGCAGCAGCAGCCATCGTCACAGCAAAACATGTAGATTTAGCCTTAAAAGAACGCTGCACTTAACGCTCCTGGCATGCTTGCTACTCCAACTACAGGTTCTGCGCACAGCGCATGCCAGTGCGGACTATAGTACTGATGGCAGCAGCAGCGAAATAACCAGCAATAACAACAACGATGATATCTACGAACCAGCACAACTGCAGCAAGAAGTTGAAGCTATTCAGCAACGCAATGAGGCCAACTTGAGTAGAGAACAAACCAACGATATGGACAACAATGATCAGCAGCCACCACTGCTGCTGACTGCTGCAAGAGTCAATGTGTCAACAAATCAAATATCAACCGAAGAATCCTCACAGGTTGAAGAGGACAATGCAACACGAGAGCAAATCAATAACATGAAGGAGGCTAGTTTCGAGTACAGCAGCGAAGATGACACCACCATGAATGGTGTTGCTCCGGAGGCCATGCACGGCAATATCAACCCTGAGCTGCTGACTGCAAAAATAAGCGCCACTCTGCCAACAACCATGATACCTGAATATTTGCAACGCCAGGCTAAAGCGGAGCCATTCAATGTACCGACTTTGGCCTCAGCAGCCACTGAGGTTGGCGCTCCGCCTAACGAAGAAGCCGAAGATGACGATGTTAATGCTTCCATTTCAGACTATATGGATGAAGATGATGATGATAGTGGTGGTGTTGAAGATGCACGTGCTTATCAGCCAAGCAAACAATCGGAATCTATGCCATTGGCCATGAAATATTATCGCACAGCAGAGCTTGAAGAGGACAATAATTTGAGCAATACACAGGATCAACAGTTGCAGCACCTACATCCACCCATACCATTGCCACAGACACAGCTGTTGCCCAAGCAACATTTGGATCAGAAATTTCACAACAACTCGGAGGAAGAATACTATGAGGACTCACGCGAAGAGAGTCTAGAGCAGTTGGACAAACAACATGTGACTACCACAGCACCAGCAAGAACAACATATGCTACAGCAACACCAGCAGCAGCAACACCAGCAGCAGCAACACCAACAGCAGCAACAGCATCTGAAGCAACAACATCTGCACCAACTTTTAGACCAAACGATATTATTGTAGCGGGCATAGGTGGTATTTCGCTACCTTGGACTACAGCAACAACAACAACAACAACCAAAGAAGCAACAGCAACAGTTGGCTTACCTGAATACACCACCATAACAACAGCAACGACACCACAATTACCAGCAGCAATGACCTCAGCTGACAGCACGGAAACATCAACAATCACAACAACATCGACAACCACTGCCGCTGCAACAACAACAACAACAACACGCCCTGCAGGCAGCAATAACAAGCAGGGTAAACAGATAAATGTTTTGCGTCGCAAAATGTTGCCGCACGAACAATTGCGTAACTATATCGAAGATGCTTACATTAGGATGCCTCTGGCTGTAATAGTGGATCCATCAACAGCATCATTGGAGAAAACGAAAGCTTTGTGGCGTGATGCACTGCGTACGAATCTGAACATAAAAATTGTTTTGGTCTCATTAAATGCTTCAGGTGAGTAAATATTGATAGTAAAAAGTAGCAATAAAAGAAAACAAAAGTAATGAAACGATTTCAGCAGATGGGGGGGGGGGGGGGGGGGGGGGTAAAAAAACGCAGGTAGAGTCAGAAAGATAACAAGAAGAAGGAAAATATCCAAAAAGATATACCTACATACCTACATTGCAAAAGATATAAATTTGAAAGTTCTGTGGGGTCAAAGTTTTTTTAGATATACAGGGTTTTCCAATAGGGACTTGACAACTTTGAAGTAAATTTCTAAACGCACCCTTTCACTAATCATCGAAGTGTCACAGTCAATCTATTCAGTAAGCTCAACATTTTCATCATGATAAAGTACACGAACGAACAATGTCTGTAAATTATAAAAATTTACTACCGAAATTCGGAGTCGGTGATCGCAACTTTAAGAGCGTTAACTGCAATTTTCGGTCGTAATTCTCGCCCTTGTAGACAGACAATTGACAAGTTTAGTGCAAAATTTTAAGTCTACATATTCGTTGTGTGATGTTGCCGTGCCAGTGAGACAACGGGTTGGTCGAAGTGTTGAAAATATCGCTGTCGTTCAGGCGTCCGTAGCAAACGATACAAAACAGTCAGTTCCACGGTGTTCTCAAGAATTGGGCATCGCTCAGACCACTTTATGGCGAATTTTGCGTAAGGATCTTGGTTTATGGTTTACACCCATATAAGATCAAGCTGACTCAATAATTGAAGCCGATGAACCATTTGAAGCGACGTACGATCTCCGATTGGGCTCTGGAAAAGATGCGCCAAGATGATGAATTGCATCGCAAGATCATATTCAGTGACGAAGCTCATTTTTGGCTCAATGGGTTCGTCAATAAGCAAAATATGCGTTATTGGTCGGGTGAAAATCCACATGTGCTTCATGAATCACCACTTCATCCACAAAAAAGAACTGTTTGGTGTGGTTTGCATGCCGACGGCGTCATTGGACCATATTTTTTCGTCGACGATAACGATCGTAACGTTACTGTAAATGGCCATCGGTATCGCGCCATGATTACCGATTATTTTTGGCCCGAATTGGAAGATATGCACTTTGACGACATGTGGTTCCAACAGGACGGTACCACAAGCCACACAGCACACGTTACAATCGATTTATTGAAGAGTAAGTTTGCTGAGCGTGTTATCTCAAGAAATGGGCCAGTCGATTGGTCGCCTCGTTCGTGTGATTTAACGCCTCTAGACTATTTTATGTGGGGCTACGTCAAATCTTTGGTCTATGCCAACAAGACGACGACATTGGAAGAGCTCAGAGCCAACATTGAACGCCAAATAGCGGCCGTTTTGGCCGAAATGTGTGGCCGAGCCATCGAAAATTGGGTCCAACGAATCGACCGCTGCATACGTGCCCGGGTTGTCAAGTGCTTAATGGAAAACCCCTTATTATTTGCTATTTTTTTTAAGTAAGACTCAAAATATCAGCATTTTCCCGAGATTGAAGCAAGGCGTTCAATTAATGCCCCTCACTGTAGCTACTAATTTTAAGATCTATTAACAACTCTAACTTTAATCCATGATTTTTCATACCAGGTGTTCCGGCAGCTTATACCTTCAACAACACACGCCAGTTTCTGGCCGGTTTAAATAGTATCAAAGAAAATGATGGCGGTAATGCATTTATTGGCATTGTACATGCCTCCGAACTGGTGCCCTATGACAGCGCAGTTTTTATATCAACAGCAGCGATACCACCGCATACGGAGCTTGTGCAGGATGCAGCAATAACGCTACTCAAGAAACGCATCAGGGTTGGTTCATTGCTAATTTTTTCTTTATAAAAGTACTCAAATTATTCTAAATTCCATAATATTTGCAGCTGTATCTTATTTGGTATGGCGAACGTTCCATAAGTGAAAATGAAACACAAGAGGCAATTGGCGGCATATTGGGTGAGGTGGCAATACGTTCAGGTGGCGAAGTGCTGCACATCGTTGGCAGTGAAGACTCCCAGGAGCTGGAGGGCAATACTGTGAGTATAGAGAGAGAACAAATAGGAAAAGTAGTAATTTAACCCATTAGCCAGACGCTGCTACTTAAGCAACAATGTCTCATATTATATGACAATTATGTGTGAGTGTTAATGTTTTCCATATAATAAAATTTGCAAAAATTAGAAAAGTTGCTAGACAAGAAAACTTTAATTATGGAGAAGGTGTGGTGGTGTGGTTGAGTTAATATATAATAGCAACAGAGAAACTGCTAAGTGCAACCCGTGACAATTATAAACCGCTTAAAAGCCAAAGTAATTGTTGTTTCAACAAAAACAAAAAAAAATAAAAAAAAAACAAAATTTAAAAAAAACAACAACAAAAGTAATAACAACACTTAACAAGTTAACCACTCTTGATAAAAAGTGAAAAGTTTTAACAAACATTTCATAAGCCATCTACTTCAACTTGATGTGCTTTTTCGAACAAAATGTTTTTAATGTGTAAATAGCTTGAAAACTATAGAAGTTGAGCATTATAAAGTTTAAATTTGAATTTTGTTTTTTTTTTTCTTTTTTTTCAAAAATATAAGTGAAGACGTCGTTGATGATGATGGTGATGTTGATAAAATTCAACGTACCATAAAAATATTGTTTTAATGCAAAAAAAAAAAAATAAAAAAAGAAGTAAAAATGTGTGTAAGAAAAGTGAAACCACTTTTTTAAGAAAAACAAACACAACAAAACTTCAGCTGAATTCCATTAAGTGTAACTTTATACAGACGCACCTTCACTTAAATGCGTAAAGAAGCTAAGGACACAATTACTTTGTTGTTGTGTTTTTTTTTAGCTTTTCTTGCTATTAAAATAAAATCTTTTGTTTTAAACTGGGTTAGAGCGAAAAAAGAAGACAGTCATTGTCTTTAACTTGGCTACTGTGGTATTATCAACACTATAACTGATGGGAAAAATAACAAATATTGAAATGTGAAGTTAGTCATTTTGAAGAAGACCATTTTACACAGTTCACACCAGAAATTTTTCAGTTCAATGACGCTTAGATGTATAATAATTTAATATGATTTTGAAGTTTGCAAATGTTTTGCTCAGAAGGAACATTACTTAATTTTTAACTCAAAATAATATATTAATCTCTGTCGATAAGCAGTGACAATAGCTTAAGTCTATTTTCTAAATTTCGAAAAATATTGCTTTGAATATTTTGATCATCAAATAACATTTTTTGTGTCATAACCTTGGCCAGGTCAAGATAGAAACTCTAAATTTTTTGTATAAATAAAGACAGAGTCGTAGAACACACTTACACCAAAAACCTTTATTCTGTTTTAAGCGATGATTGCTTATTGTCGCAGAAACGTAATTTTAAAAACTAAAAGATTGTTGACTTTCACACCTTACATATATGTTATACAGGACACTGGTCCTGTCAACTACCATCTGTTAATAGACTACTGTCAAATTTTGAACAAGCTGCGTAATTTAGTTTGTCTTTGACAGCCATTGAATACAGACAACCTCGCGAATTTCGATGAAAATGGAAAGCAGTGAATTTTCTTTAATCATAAAGCATTATTTTTTGCGTAAAATAACCATCAGTTGGGTCGAATGAAGAGGTCATCAACGAAACAATCCCCTTTTTTGAGGATTTGATAAAACCTCTTATTTAGAAGGAATACAAAATTGGAAAAACGCTGGACTAAATGTATCGATCTAAAAGAGTGGTGATCAACGCACGGTTCAAACAACAACAAAGATAGCTTTCCGAGTACACAGCTTTACACTGAAACAAGAAGTTGTTAAAAGCTCTCACAACATTTGGTGCAAGGAAATCTTGTCGAGCGTTGAATTTTCAATATAATCATTTCCTTTTTATTTTTCGCTATTTTAACATAGAAAACATCAAAAAAAGTGAAGTATAGAATGTATTAATGCTTCTTCTGAAGCATTGCAAAATATTTACGTGCATTCATAAATTAAACAGCGAGCGAGTCCCATGCTACATGAACGCTCAAACCATACTGATTTGAAATTTACAGCGCAGCAGAAAAAAAATAAACTTTTTCGCAGTGTACAAACACAGAAAGCCGATTGCTACTTCGTGTGCAAGAGCTCAACACAGTGGTGTGATTCTGATTTAGTAAAAAATCCCGATCGAATCCCCATTTAAACCTATTTATCCCACCAAAATGACCCAAAAAACCCACAAAAAATCCCACCCAAAATATATACCAATAACTTTTTTTATCCAATTTATGAAAATAAATAATCATCAGAAAATTGTTATATTGAAATCTACAACAACAGAATAATCGATTTGGTCGTTAAAAAAGCGAGTCATTGCATTCATCCTCCAGGAAATACTTATTTACCTCTACAAATTCGAGAGGGAATTGCTCCAAAGCAACTTTAGAGTCTAAAAACTCTTAGTTTTAAAGAACTTATCATTTATCGGAAATTTATCAAGCAACTTAGCAATACATTTTTTTATAAAATTTCCGCAGTTTGTTTTTACTTTGAGAATTTCATCTAAGGACAACTGCTCTTCAGCTTCTTTTAAAAATTCGCTTTTAAAACACATTTGGCTATGCGTCAACTCAATTGTATTATTTACAATGGCTTCATTGGTGTCCTTATTTAAAATAATTTTTTCTAAAATAATTTTCATGTCTTTAGACTCTTCATAAAGCTTATGTATAGTAGTTCATTTGCTTGAAATAAAGCAATAAAGTGCACGAATAAATTCTTTAAAAAATAAAAATATTATATTATTTACGACTTATGTAATGTTTCTTGGTTTCTCTTCTCTGAAAATTTGCTTCATACAAAAACAAAAAAAATTGCGTAAAACACTCCAATTTTCTAGCAAACTAATATGCAAGGCTGCATAGTAAGCCATCTTGTAGCAGCCGGAGATGTAATTTTTTTTAGTGGAAAAGTTAAAAAGCTTGCTAGAACTCTATTAATTGGGCTGAGCTTTTTGCACTTTCTGACATATTCTTATATTCCTATATCTCTTAAGTTATTTCGTATTTATCAGGCAAACAATTTTTTTCCTGCTTTTAAAACCAGTGCAGATGAATGGCAGATGCATTTAATCAGAATCAAGTTATGGGGTTGTTGAATATACATATCCCTTTCTTAGATATATAGAATCAATGAAACACCAATTGAAGGAACTATTGTAAAAGTTTACAAAAAAGTGGTGCCAACCAGTTTTGTAAAGAATTTAAACTTGTAAAAATTATGACACAGTACAATATCCCACCTAAGCATCCGAAATCCCACACGTTCTCAAATAGGCCAAATATCCCAAAATGAGCCTGAAATCCCACCAAATCACATCACTGGCTCAACAACACACGATGCCCGCGGGCTATGGGAAACCATGTAGTGAGCACCACAGATCTAAAAGGAGACTATATTGAGAAATAAAACGCGGAAACAAAAAGAAGTTATTGGGTGCCAAATCAGGAATGTACAATAGGGCGTATCGAATTACAATTTTTTTTCGAATTTCACATTCTAAGAGGTCTCAAAAGTTGCATGGGGTTGTCAAGATCACCCAAAAAAAATTTTAAGAAAAAAAAAAAAGGATGTCTTCCTGCCCCGCAAGGACAAAGTTGTTTTTTGAGGAAAACAGTAAAAAATAACGACCTTAGAATGCTTTGACTTTTAAAAAATAATCTACGTATGTCTTAAAGCATAAATAAGTATAGGCTTAAACTAACAATATATTGGTAAACAGGATGCCACTCATGATTCTTATCCACAGTGTCCTGTGTGAAGGATATTCGAAGCAAAAGTTGAAACCGAGATACCACAGAACTTTTGATTGTTACCCAATAGTCTAAATTTTGGTGGTATTGATTATACTGCTAACGTATTCCTTAAAGTTGCCGAATTAATAATTAGCATAATTTTTGCATATGCATTTTCCAATTTTTGAGAAATGTTTACTTGAATGCAATTTTTTAACTTTTTTAAAAAAATGAATATAAGATTTTATATCTCGGGTACCAGAAATGGTACCGAAGAAACTTTGCCCAATTTGGATTCTTCAAATATTTCTTAACAACACCCTGTCTTCAAGTATTATTTTGAAATACCAGCTTAAGGCCACAATTTTATTTTCTACTTTTATATTTTTTAATGAAATTGTTAAATTTCATGATAGGAAGTATTTTTTTTTTTTTAAGTATCAAAATAGAAAATAAAATAGTGGCCCTAAGATGGTATTTTAAATTAAAACTTTTAGACAGGGTGTTGTTAAGAAATATTTGAAAAATCCAAATTGAGCAAAGTTTCTTCGGTACCATTTCTGGTACCCGAGATATAAAAATCTTATATTCATTTTTTTAAAAAAGTTAAAAAATTGCATTCAAGTAAACATTTCCCAAAAATTGGAAAATGCATATGCAAAAATTATGCTAATTATTAATTCGGCAACTTTAAGGAATACGTTAGCAGTATAATCAATACCACCAAAATTTTGACTATTGGGTAACAATCAAAAGTTCTGTGCTATCTCGATTTCAACTTTTGCTTCGAATATCCTTCACACAGGACACTGTGGATAAGAATCGTGAGTGGCATCGTGTTTACCAATATATTGTTAGTTTAAGCCTATACTTACTTTTGCTTTAAGACATACGTAGTTTTTTTTATAAAAGTCAAAGCAATTTAAGGTCGTTATTTTTTACTGTTTTCTTCAAAAAACAACTTTGTCCTTGCGGGGCAGGAAGACATCCTTTTTTTTCTTAAAATTTTTTTTGGGTGATCTTGACAAACCCATGCAACTTTTGAGACCTCTTAGAATACGATCTAAATTTTTCGATACGCCCTAATGTACAATGGATGCCCTGCTAATTCGATGTTTTCGGCGCTCAAAAACACCTTTGTTTGAACTGAAGTGTGAGAGCTCGTATATAAATTTAAAAAAATTTTTCTTTTTTTTCAAAATGAAAAAAAATCTTTATATTTACTCCCGAAATATATGTTAGCACCTACCTGTTAAATGTCCGCTTTCAAAAATATTTTGTCTAGAATTAGAATTAGACTCGCAAATTAGAAAAAGTTTCAATTTTTTGGTAGACCGTCCCAATGCTCCATTGAAGGATTCATGAATATTTTTAAATAAATATAAATAATATTTTCATAAATATTTTATAATAACACTGTGCGACTATTTAAGGGTCATTTGATTTCGAGGTTAGTCCATATGGTCACGCAAATTGACGTTCACAAAAACTGCTCGTGTATTATATGTTATCAAATTTATGGATTCAGCGACCCGAAAGAAATTCGAAAAAAAATAATTCCAGCACCATTCGGGTTAAATTAAAAAAGTCGTATATCTCGGAAATTCTGGGCGATATCATTTTCATTACTTCTACAAACGAAATTTTCATCATATCTATGTATAACTTCGCAGAACACCGAGGGGACTATTTATATTTCGGGAATAGCAAGCATTTTTAAATGAAAATGGCTTTATTCTTTTTCAAAATATTCCCTTTGATGATCAAAACACTTTTGTATTCGTTGAAACCATTTGTCATAGCAGTTTTTCCATTCCTCTTGAGACACCTCTAAAACATGATTGTTGAACGCTACAACTGCTTCTGCGGCGCTCGTAAATCGTTGACTACGTAGTTTACCTTTGATATTCGGAAACAAGAAGAAGTCATTGGGTGGCAAATCAGGACTGTATGGAGGATGAGTCATCAATTCGACGTTTTGACTGCTCAAAAATGCACATGTTTGGCGAGATGTGTGAGAGCTCGCATTGTCATGATGGAGAATGATTCGTCTTTGGCGGTTGGCTTTGCGAATTTCTCCGAAGACTCCCGGCAAACAAATAGTTGTGTACCATTCAGAATTAACCGCCCTACGTTGCTCAAGCGGAACAGTAGCCACATGACCCATTCGGTGAAAGAAACAGGCGACCATTTGCTTCGCAGTGCTTTGTGCGCGAACAAATTTATTTGGATTTGCCTCGTCTTGGAATACCCACACGGTCGATTGCTGTTTTGTTTCCGGCTCATACGCATATATCCATGATTTGTGGCACAACAACCGATTTTGGACGACCTTCACGGAATTCGTCGGCGACCGATTGAATTCACTATACCAGCGATATACTGTGGTTTTTTATGGTGCTTAATCGTTATACAAACAACTGAGTTCATCGACACATTCTTGTTGAGACAATCCACGTTGAAAGTTGTGAAAAATAATCCAACGGAAACCTTCTCTTGAACTTTCCATTTTTTTAACAAATTGATTTTCTTATCTCACTGTAAACAAAACAAATAGCACTTGCACATTAAAACGTTGGGAACACGTTTATGCAAGCAAATGTCAAACTTTATTAAAGTGATGTCAGATTTTAGCTATTGACATTAATGTTGCCAGTTCCCGAAATATAAATAGTACCCCTCGTACAAAAAAACCACCCCTTCTTATCAAAATCGCCATTGAAACTTTCCTTCTAAAGTTACTCCTCACCTTGGACAATATGTTCTTAAGGCTAATGGCTATCTCTCTATATATAGTAATAGGCTCTGTATAAGATGTTCCTGAATTTTTTGGACTAAAAATGTTAAAACTGTCAAAAGCGGGAGAGTATGAAAAAATCTCTCAAAAATAGAGAAAAACACAAGAAACACTTGTGTTGTGGACTAAAACCTGCAAAAATGGTAAATTGGACTAAAACTTTAGACAACAGGGTCAGATATTTCTCTGTATATTTAAGAAATGTACAGAGCTTATTATTAACTATAAAAGTATACTCCACATAAAAAAAAAATTTATATATATATATATATATATATATGTAAAAGATTAACGATATCGAGGAAACTTATAGCAAAATATTAGGAAACAAAAGCAAAAC
Organism: Pherbina coryleti; assembly: GCA_943735915.1. Lineage (NCBI taxonomy): Eukaryota > Metazoa > Arthropoda > Insecta > Diptera > Sciomyzidae > Pherbina > Pherbina coryleti. The sequence goes on along the minus strand of OX030951.1, from coordinate 42,924,268 downwards.
TATAGCAAATGATGGAAGACCATTCATGAAACACCACGTATTAATGGACTAGAACTTCACAATTCATTTGACAGTAGCCTCAATAATATTTTATATTTGTTTGGTTTTTAAATGCACTAGATCATAAAAAATCTATGCAAATTAAAAGAGTTATCATTAAAACAGTGAAATAAGAGAGCTTTTAAGCATTAAATCAAAAACAAAAACAAAACGAATTCGTGCCATACAGGCGAAAATACAAATTTTGATGAAAGAACTTCTGCTTGAATTGATTTAAAACTGGTTAAATTAAGAAAAATAAAATTTTGGCAAATGTGTGCTTAGATCTTAATTGAAAACCAAGATGTCTTGTTCAAATTAGAAAAGTATGTGCGGCCAATAGAACCTTTGTTGAATGATGACGCAGCCTTAATGATTGAAATATTTCTAATTTATTTTATTTGTTTTGTCTACTTAAAGCCCACACTCATTGCTGATGCCTTCCGCGGTTCACAGGAGGTCGATATACCAGTCGATACAACGCTATCAAGTTTACATGTTAAAATTGATGCACCCATGCGAATGGCAACGTTGGAAACGCCCAATGGTGGTTAGTGACATAAATCTTAGTGCAAATAAAAAGCTTAACAATCAATATGGATGCCATAAGAATGTAATCGAAAAAAAGAAAAACACAAAAATATGGCAATTTAAGTAAGACAAAAATCAATTGCTAGAAATAGTTCAAAATGCAACAACAACAAAAACAATTTAGCTTTAAACTTGTGCATTTTTTTTTTTTTGGCAGTTTTTAACCCGCACCTTTATTAGCTTTAAGCAATTAACAGTGAACGCTATTTTTTTAATAACTTTTTTAAACTATTTATTACGATTATTATTAATATAATTATTATTATTATTATTATGATTATTATTATTATTATTATTATTTTTATTATTATTATTATTATTATCATTATTATTATTATTATTATTATTATTATTTTTATTATTAAAAATAAACAAAAAAACTCAGTATGTAAATGTACTTTCGAGGCAAATCGAAGTAGTTGCAAACTTGTGTATGTGTTATATGTGTTAGTGTAATGAAGTAAATGTTTATATAAGTGTTTAGAGTTTAAGTTATATAACGTATATAAATGTTTGTACATATTCAATATAAAGTATATTTACTTTTATTTTTCAAGTTTTCAATGTTTGTGTTGTAGTAGTTGTAGTAAAATTATTAGTAGTAAACTGTAACTGTAACTTTGACATTCTTAACCGTAGTACAAAAAAAAAAAGAAAATAAAATAAACTGTTGAAAACTTTTTTGATTTCAAAACAATAACAATAATGATAAAAATTAATAACAATGATATGTTAATTAAGCGGCATCTTCTTGAAATAATAAAATATTTCCAAATATATCCTTAACTAATAAAAATATACAGCTATTTTTTTTAAATTTATGTATTAACATTTATTTTAATATTTCTAACATTTTTATTACTTCCAAACTTTGTCATTTTTGTCCTGCTTTCACTTAAGCTGCTTAAAGCACCACTTAGCGGGGCTCTAACAAGGATTATGTAAGTATTTTTGCGGTATGTCCTTTGTATTTGTTTAGTTCATGTCGTATTTGCACCAAAGTTATAAGTTATTGTTGAAGCACTGTGTTAAAAATTAAAACTAACCCATAAACTTTAATTTTAATAATAATACCGAAACGTATTCGGATCTGATGCGGGTTAAGTGAGAATCGTACTTTAATGTAAGGTTTTTAATGCAAATATGTTTTTCTGCGTTACTCCTTTTTTCATGCATTCAAATTTTTCTCGAATATGTGGGCAAACGTTCCAAATTATAAAACTATTATTATTTTAATTTTATGCATTTCACCTCAACCGCTTTCCAACACTATAAAGGTATGTTAACATTACATTCAGTACGGAAGTATGGTGCAATAAAGAAGGTGAACGTGACAGTTCAATTTTTAGCTAGATCTGACAAACTCAGAGCTCGAACAGAATCAAAGCGATTGGCGATCCTCTCTTCTCGCCAAACGTTTAGAACACACCCAGAATGAAAGCGATTAGCGATTGGCGAACTATTTATACTGAACTGGCAAAATGCTTTGTTTCAATTTCTTTTGTAGAAAATAATATTGAAGTGAATGTTACAAGAGTTGGAGCCAATTTTGATAGTATAAAAAATAATGTACATAACATGCAGAAAAGGTACATGTACATGTAATGTTGATTTAAGTGCTATAACATTGCTGATAATTGGGTACGTTCAGTGTTATTTTCATAATTTTTACTATATTCCGACATTACTGACATGTGCCTATCTTACATTGCTTAGAATAGAGTCAATGGTCCGTCTTTATACAATTTCATGTGTTCTATTACTTTAAAATATCGACAGTCGACAATCGCTTTGATTCTGTTTCGGCTCTTAAGCGAAATACCTCTCAACTAGTTTTCATTTTGTTTTTTATTCGGTCTTTTTTTTATAGATTAACCACTAGGCCTTAAAATCACTTCAACTGTTGATATAAAAATATTTTACTTATAAGCTAAGTTTGATATTATTCTTAAGAAGACAGATTAAAAGTATTAAGAGTCAAAGTGCAATATTAATCGAATATCGAGGCAAGTGCAAGACGACAAGTTAAAAAAAAAAACGAGTTCATATCATGTTAGAAGATTATTTTTATAATTTTACAAAGAAAATGTAAAACATATGAAGCGAAATGAAATCATCACAAGCTGAATGGCTCACCATCTGACGATGATGTCAAAGTCCAACGATAACAACATGTATAATACAAATACTTATGAAATACAAACAAACCAATTATCATTGAACCTGCTGCAAGCTGTTTGACTTTTAAGGAAGTTGTGACTTTTGACGAACCATGCTAATTCAGTGATGTCAACAAATATTTTAAAACGCTTTTTCGGTAACAACTTTTCCGCACAACTCGGCGTTAATTTTTCTCACATAAAGAAATCATTTCATTTTCATTTAGCGTAGCTTGCAGCAGTATTTTATAAAATATTATTTTCATTATTAATTTAGTTTTATTTTCAAAAAATCACTTGTCAAAACTAAATGTCAATCTAATCCCAAATTAAACAATCAATTTTGTGGGCTTACATGGAGTTTATCTCTGTTTAGGATTTACTGAAATATCGATTCATAGTTTAAGATAAACCTTAACTGCAAACAGAGTTACACTAAAAAACTTGCTCTTAGAATATAAGAGTATATTTGTTATCAAAACACAATACAAAACATTTTATCAGTTTATTCGTAAGAAAATAAACGACAAAATGGGCCTTTTCAAAACCTAATGAAATTGAGTTAAAAGGTAGTTTACTTAGGTATTGATCATTAAATTTCATAAAAAAGTAGTATTAACTTTCAAATCTATACATATAGCAGGACATCACCAAATAGTAACTCGATTTTGGGTTTCAGTGTTCTGTTCCAAAGCTACTCGATATCAAAAATTTGGCTTGTTTGGGCGGTGCCACACTTCCTCGTCCAATGCCTATCTCAATTTTCTAGTAGAAGGATATCACCAAGTGGTAACTACAGTCTGTTTTAATATTCTGTGTCTTTTGCTTCTTTAGCTATCTGGCCCACCCTATTAATTCGATCGGCACCAAACTTCACAGGAACACTTTTAAGACTTTGTTACAGTTTCCCAAAAAATTTCATAAAAATTGACTTAGTAATTGATTTCATAAAAAAAATTGAATTTTCGGAATTTATACCTGACATACACATACATACATACATATGTACATCCATTTTTATTTACAGTACCTCACAAAAGTATTCGGAATTGTTATTTTTTAAATCCATGCCCATACACTAAGGGAAAAATATCAAATTTATCCAAAAACTTTTTTAATTTATCCAAAAAACAAGTCAGTTTTGCACCAATAACGCATTTAATTAAATCGACTACTATTTAAATATCTTTCAAATATTTACTATTTGAAAATAAAAATGTCGCATTTAAGGAAAATGTATATAAAAATATTGAAATTGAAAAACAATTTGTTTGAATATTTCCCACGAGCTGCGTCCATCAAATGTCATGTGGTATTATACTTTATTTTCTTTTTTCGTTCTCTAATTTATACTATTTTTGACAGTTGCTGCAATAATATGGCATCAAATGTCAAAAATAGTATAAACTATAAAAAGAAAAATAGAGAATAAGAAGTAAATTATACAGGTAAATGAGAACCGGTTCAAGACATTCTTGAGAAAATACCGAGTTGTCACTCCACCCTATATGATTTCATCATGCATCGCACTCACCATCGCATTCACAAATCATAATTGCCAAACTTCCATGCTATATTACCCTTGCAACATTAACTAAATGAGAACTATAAGAAACCTGCGTGCGATGCTGTTGCTGCTTGTCGGAATATGTGTGTACGTGTGCGATGCTGTTGCTACTTACGTGCTTGTGTGTACGTGTGTGGTATAAATAAAATTTAAATACGGGAAAAAAACGAGTTGTAAGGAAAACATTTGATTTATCCACGTAAATATTTAAATAAAATTTATACTCAGGCGTGGATAATGCTAATATGCGTTAATTCCCTTAGTGTACATATCTTACCATTTAGAAATACTTCTACATTAAAATCAATCAAATGGCTAATCTTACCACAAAACTTAAAGGTTTAAATAAATGTATTTTTAACATATTCACATAAAAAACAGACTAACTAAAAAATCAGCTCACAAAAGTATTCAGAATTCAACTTCAAATAATAGTTAAATAATGCAAATTAAAATTTAATAAAGTATGTCGTATCCATTCAGTCTAATAACCTCCTTTTTGCGATTTGGCATGGACAGAGCAAGCTTCCGAGTTCTGTCTGATGAAATTTTACCCATTCTTCTGTTGTAACTCATTTTAATTGTTTCTTTGATGTAATAGGATGTTATGTCGGTGTTTGATGTCGAATAGATCACTCCAAATCCGCCCATAAATGTTCGATCGTGTTGAAATCTGGCGACTGAGGTTCCTTAAATATTTTGGGTATTGTACAGAGTTCATAGTCGAGTATTCTGAGTCACGTTGAAATATGTTACGACTCAAAGCCCAAGGTTTTCGGTACTTGCTTACAAATTGTTCTTCAAAATCTGTATGTATTGCTGATGGTTCATTCTGTCAGTTATGAACTGTATGCTTCCAACTGCATTTGCACTCACAAACCCCCCATAAAATAACGTTACCACCTCCATTTTTGACAGAAGGGCATATATTTTTTGGGTCCACACTTTGGGTCTATACTTTATTTCCACAATCAGGTAAAAAAATTACTCTTGACCAAAAGTCATTGTTGGTATTTTTATATTTTTTCGCAAATTCTAGTTTGTTTTTCGCAAATCTAGTTTAGTCTAGTTTATTTTTTCGCAAATTTGTGTTTTAATTCGGTATAAACGAACAGTTCTATCACTTAGATGTTATTCGGAAAGGTTCATGTTGACCTATACGGCGGAAGTTTAAGGCTGTTCGATCGCCTACCTGATCGCTGTTTAAAACGCAGCGTTTTCCTTTCTTAAATACCATGAATAGTCAAAATGCTTCTTTTTGTAAAACTGGAAATCTCTTTAAGCGTTTTACCTTCTTGACGCATTTTAAAAAAATTTCTTCTTTCTTCTAGAATACCCATTTTTCAATAAGTAATAAAAACGCACAGTAGTAGAAGCGCACTTCACAAAGTTCATTTTGTGCTTCTAAAGTTTTTAAAGAGTTTAAATTTATTTTCATGACAAACATACATAAAAAAAAATTTTGTAAAAATCGTAATAAAAAAAGGTAAACTTCTATTTTTAAATTTTTTGTTAATATTTTTAAAGCGAAAAATCCAGCTGCTTGGATTGTTTGCTAATTCAAGGACTTCTTCAGTCAATAAAACTATGTTTCGATGAATCGCGTATGCTGTCAAACCATTTAATTGGCCCTACATTGGAAAAATATAAGTTATTGCAAATATTTTCCAATAAAAAAATATATATTGTTTTTATCCTCTTCAAAGCCGAAAAGGTACGCTCAGGCATGCTTGTCACTGGCACTGGCAGTGTAGCTAAAATTTTTAGGTGCACGTATATGTTTTGAGAATTATCCGGGCAGTTATATAACGCTTCTAGAGCATTAAGAGGCTGGATGGAACCTCTGTGGTTCAGATAAAACTTTCACATGTCCAACTCTTTAAAAACTTTAGAAGTAACAAAACTTTGAATTCTAGGTCAACTATAACGCCTACCTCCCTTATTATTATTTGTGTGTTTTTTTTTGTGCTTATTTGTGTTTTCAAAGATATATTTAGTTTATTTAAGTACACGTAAACATTATGCCAACAATTATTTGGATCGATTAACTTTTAGATATATCTCCCATACAACTAGATTATCAAAGAATTATGCTGATGCTGATGAAAGAAAAAAAAAATTATCAAACAACATTGCTAATTAGATCACAATGTGTCTTAAGCTATGAATTAAATTTTATATTTCTCTTAACTAAAGAGTACAAACTGTCTTGGAAATTAGTGCGTTTTTAAGCAAAATATGACTTTTTAAGCGTTTTTTCAAATTAACAATTTTTTCTTATCTGCAAGTAAACGTATGGTTTTTTGCAAAATTGTTAGGTCAATGTACTATATTTTATGATAATTATAGCCTCCGAGTGATACGGTGATATTTACTAGATATTTTCTACTAAAATTTAGCTAAATTAAAATTCCTTCAAGAATTTTTATAATTTTTTCAGTATATATTTTCTTTTATTTTTTTTTTTTTATTACATTATTTCTTAAGACCTTAACAAACAAAAAAAACTATATCAAAATATATCCTTTGCTTTAAATTATAAATATTTCAAGTTTTCCTCCATTATTTGCTTTGAAGAAGCTAATTTTTGTTGGAAAAATTCTCAACTTTCACGAATTTTTTCAAAAAAAGTGATAGACTATGAAGTTTTTAGCATAATTTTCATAATGTTGAATTAATTATCTGTCGAGACATTTTTGTTTTATGAAATAAAAAAAAAATCGTTCGTCATCCTAAAAGCGCATTTTGCAATGGTTGAGACCCTTGTCCACCAACTTTAGAAAACAATACAAAAGAAATGCAAATATGCAAGCAATCAAGCCAGAAATATGCAACCAACTATTTGTATTGTATGGAAAAATTTTAACAGCGAGGCCTCAAATTTTTCCAGAAGACAAAATTTATAATTTTTAAGTGGAGCCCACACAACAAATTACTTCTACCATCTTCACTTTAGACTTTTTGTCCATTGTAAAAATTAACCTTTGCAAATCAGTGCAAAAAATTCTATCGAAGAGGGGATCTATCCCCTAAATTTACCCCCTCCCCCTATCTTTGCCACTGACACACGCATAGAAACTAACCTGCAGTTGCATGCTGCCAAATTAAATGGTATTTACAACGGTACATTTAAAAACAGAGACGCTACTGACCATATGCCGAATACTTTTGTGAGTAAATTTAGAATAATTTTTTTATTTTTGTTGATTTCTGTAGGTTTAATTATTTTAAGTTTTATTTAATAGTTATTAAAAGTAATCATGTCGGTAAAAAGCACTAAAGTGTATATTCAAAAATAATGTGGTTAGTTTCGAAAGATTGTCAAATCCAAATACGTTGGTGAGGCACTGTATATGAATTAGCATTTAAAAAAAGAAAAAATAATTTTACTGGTAGATAGCCTGCCGAAAAGTTATTATAAACTCAAACACAAGCAGGATAATCTTATTTATTCACCTCAGTCGAATATCTGGAATGAATAGACAGCATATATGCTACTTTTTGATTTCGCGTTATACTCACACAGCCGTTGACCAACACTAGACTTTGCTGATGTAATTGTTGTTGCTGTATCGTAAGCAAAATATAAACATGCGCAAAGTGAAAAATCTAAAAACTCAGACAATAAACGACATATTGTGACTGGACAATGTTATTTAAAATATTACTTAAACAGTTATTAAGTAAGAACTAGTTAATAAGAACTAAAATAATACCTGAAGACAAAATACGAGGAGACAAACAAAAGTGAGGGCATTCATTCGTCAAACCAACTTTAAAAATTTGTATGTTGATATAAACGGGCTTTTATATTCGTTTTACGTTAGACACAAATTCACAAATTATCGACAAGTATCGTCATAAAAAAAAGAGACGTAAGCATATTTTTTCCGTTTTATATTCGTATGACTAAATTATAAGATTTTGTTTAACGTCGTTAATTATTTTGCACATTTTTCCTGTTATTTCAAAACTTTTTCGCAACGCACAAACAAACGTACAAATAAAACTGAGCCAATTTTTAGCTGGCGTTTTTGACATTTCTTTCACATTTTTTCTTAATTATAAACGCTTTCTGTTTTGTTGTTGTCTTTCTCTGCGCATGTGCTTTCATCAGATCAGCTGTTTACCAAACATTTAAAATAGTCGAAAGAAAATGTCAAAGTCAGCTGTGTTTGGTGAGTGCTGCCAGATATTTACTTTTACAGATAATATTCATAATAGGGCTTTTCCCGATTACGGGCAAATAGCGTGGCATCGAGGCATTTGCAAAATATGATGGCAAATATTTTCAACACAACAACAAATTGTACAGATGTACATTTGCCTGACTGTGTCAAATTTGCAACACTAAAATAGCATTGCATACAGTCGAGCATGGGCAACACTTATTTGCCAATCAATCAGCTGTCACTTTTTGGCTCTCCGCAAAATCGCCCAAAGAAAAATCGCCCAAAAAAAATAATGAAAAATCCCCCAATTTTTTTCCATACAAAATTGGCATGGGCAACACTTATTTGCCAATCAATCAGCTGTCACTTTTTGGCTCTCCGCAAAATCGCCCAAAGAAAAATCGCCCAAAAAAAATAATGAAAAATCCCCCAATTTTTTTCCATACAAAATTGGGTGATTTTTCATTTGAAAAAACACCCAAAAAAATTGGGCGATTTTGCATTTTTGTTGGGTAAAATTTCGTTTTTTGCTTTTGGGCGAAATTTCACCCAAATATATTGGGCGAAATTTCACTTTTCGTTTTTGGGTGATTTTTCGTTTTCTTTGGGTGATCTTTCGTTTTCAATATTAAACCTTAAATGCACAAGGACCCCGATTTTTACCGAAAAAATATATTTTATGTAAAATTGACTAAAAATAAAAACTGCGTTTATAGTTTTGAAAATTTTTTTTTAGTTTTCTATTTAGATCGAAAATTCTTTTAGTTTTAGGTCGAAATTTTTTCGATCACTAAAGGACATGTTTAGAAAGCAGTCAGTATTTTTTCCTAATCAAAATTATTTATCTGTTCCTAGAAGTTAAACTATTAAAAATAGTGTTTATTTAGTTAAAAAAAATTTTTTTTTGACTATGTACATAATTTTTTAAAAAAGTATGACAAATAGAAGTAAAAACTATATTTTTATTTAAGACTTATAATATTCTAAATAATATAGAACCGATTTGAAAAAAATCAAACCAAAAATATAGCCGTAAGCCAAAGATACACGGTGCATTTAAGGGTTAAATAAGAAACGTCAATCAGTTCTTAAAGATAACGGTATTTAAAGTAAAAGCAGCGGTTCTTCTTTGCTTGAGTTTGCTTGGTCAAGTCAAAGGAAATATTTAGTACCGCACCCGCGCATCGCGACGCGACGGATCGCGCGTATTGCGGCGCGGCGGATTACGCGTAGTGCGATGGATCGCACGCGCCCCGCCCTGCTCCCCCCCACCACCTCCGCCGTCATTTTTTCTTTTTGAAATTTTTTGATAACCAAAGAAACTTGTTGTTTTGAAAAAGAATCAGTATTTTTCCCTTGTACGAAATGTTTTTATATATTTTTAAGTATGAGATTATATAAAATTAAAATGAATTAAATGAACTTCCTACATAAATAGTATTATAATATAATATCCATATAAAAAGTATTTATATCATCAAATGATTGAATTAAAATAGACTTAAAAAAAAATACTGGCCTTGAAAATGCTCATTTCGTACAAGGGAATTTCGTATATCGTGTGGGAACACAATGTAAGATATTGGGCGATTTTTCATTTTTTTGGGTGAATTTTCGTTTTTATTTTTGGGTAATTTTTCCAAAAACTTTTGGGCTTTTTTCGTTTTCTTGGGTAAAATTTCGTTTTTTCGTTTTGGGCGATTTTTCATAAATTTTTGGGTCATTTTTTATTTGGGTGATTTTTCCTTTTTTTTTTTTTTTGGGCGATTTTTTTCTGGGCGATTTTGCGGAGAGCCGCACTTTTTAACCAAACGCCGCTACAAAAAAAAACTAAACAGACTCTGAAATGGAATTCGAGCCATGTGAGTTTTATTTGCAACAGTGTTCTAAAAAGTATGCTCACATTTGATGGCAAATATTTGGTAGAGTATACATTTGCAAAGCTATTTGCCCGTAATTGGGAATAGCCCTAATGTCATAATTTTATAAGTAAACATAATGTCACGTTTCCATGCCACCACTTGTGATTTTTCACAATCACAGTTTTTGTTAGAAATAGTATACAAACCCCAACATGTGGGATTGATGAATGTGAGTAGGAAATAGGCCTGGAAATCTCACCCTGTGATTTCATGAGATGCTAGGAGATCGGAAAGTTCGACTTCAAGATCTTTTCATATAAAAGGTGATCATTTACTATAAGTCTTATGTATAAAAGAGACGTCCGTGTGTGCACGCACAACTCGAGAAAAACACTATGTAGAAAAAATTTCCCCACCCCCTGTTACCGCCCACAAATTAATAAAAATGCTATATTTCCGACGGTTTTTGTCGTATTAGTCTACAATTTGGTAATTTAGTTTGTATGCTCACTGTCGGAAACTGTACTAAAACTGGGTTGCCACACCTCCCTTTTACCGCCCACAAATCAATTAAAAGTTCTATATATCAGAAGATTTTGGTGTTATTAGTTTGTTTAAATAATTTTGTTTGCTTGATGTCGGAAACTGTACAAAAAATAGGCTGTCACACCTCCTTTTACCGCCCACAAATTAATAAAAATTCTATGCATCGGAAGGTTTCGGAAACTGCACTAAAAATGGGTTGCCACACCTTCTTTTACCGCCCACAAATTAATAAAAATTCAATATATCCGATCATTTTGGCCGTATTAGGCTACAATTTGGTAATTTATTTTGTATGCTTACTGTCGGCAACTGTACTAAAACTGAGTAATGTCCATCTACTAGAAAACTGGGATATGCATTTTATAAGGAGGTGTGGCTCCGCCCACACAAATAAAATTTGTAATATCGAATAGCTTTGGAAGTAAAAGTAATAGTACTTACATACAAACTCCAAATGGAATTACTAATTGGTGATGTCATGCCAGTGGCGTTCCTAGGGTTGGTGAGACCTGGGGCGGATACTCATGGTGTCACCCCTATAAAAAATTTTTAAATACAAAAAGAAACCAATTCGATGAGATTAAATGTTTTTATTATTATCTTTATGTTTTCCGGAAAAAAACAAACAACATATGACAAACAATACGAATTTGTAAAAAACAGAACAAAAATATTACATTTTCAGGTGTCTACATATTTAGATATGTAGGCATAAGGTAAAAAAAAACTTATTAACTTCGCAGTCTTAAAAACTGACGGAACAAAAACATTATATTTTCAGGTACATATTTGTATATGTAGGTATAAGGTTAAACAAAGAAATCTTATTAATGGCGTTGTCTTTAGAACTAAGTTTTCCTATTTAAGAGCTGCAAAATTTGAAATAACCTCATCGAAATCAATATTACTTGCAAGCTCGTTTTCAATGGATTAAATTGCAATATCAGAAAGCCTTGCCTGTCCCATGGAAGACTTTAAATACGTCTTAATTAATTTTCGCTTTGAAAAACTCCTTTCGCATGAAGCTACTGATACACAAAATGTTAAAAATAATTTCAATGCGACAAAATGGGACACACATTTTCAACGTAATGTATTTGTACCTTTTTCTTTGTGTTTGAGAACTAAAAAAAATATCGAAATGGTGTCACCCCTAAAATGGTGGTACCCGGGACCACCTGATTTATGTGATTTGATTGTAATTAAAGTAGAGACATTGAGGTTATTGATGGAACATAAATCGCTTATAATCGCGGCCATCGCTCAAATGGCCGCCTTAACCTTGCTTGCGCACACAAGCCCTTTTCATTAAATTTTCCTTGACTTTCTGGCATAATTCTGAATCAATTGCTACAATGGCCAATTTGATTTCTTGTTTCAACTTTGGAATCGTTCGGGTTTAATTGGCATCGACCTTCCCTTTGAGGAAACTCCAAAGGAAGAACTCCAACGGCGTCAAATCGCATGATCTCGGTGGCCAATTGACATCATCTCGACGCGATATATGCCCTTCGATGTTTAAAATTTTTTTTTAAATATTGAAACTGATTTATCTCGGTCAATTGTTTAGTGGAAAGTTGAAAAGAAGTGAAGTCATTGTTCAAAGGTTTTAAAGTCTGTTACCCAGAATTGAATGAGTTTATCTCAATGATGATTTCATGCCAAAATAAAATCATTTCTAGATAGATTTTAGTTTATATTCAGATTTTAAAGTTACAATTTTGTTAATGCTTAACATTATTAAACGATAAATATAATTTTTACAACGTTGAAATTTGGTCCTGTTTATGATTTGAAATAATTAACTCAGCTATTAAATGCGCTTATATTTATACAAAAATAATTAAAAAGTTAATAACTTATAATTATTTTGTTATTAAGTGTTTTTTTTATTTTATTTCTGATAGTTGTTTTATTATTTTTGCTTTTATGATGTTCTTCAATTAAAAATCTTCGTTTGGATTCTTTTACGTCATAATATTTGAGTTATCACATTTTAAGTTTATATTTCAAAACTTTTTTCGTTTTCATGTTTTGACAGCTCTTATTGGCAGCAAATCTAGCGCTGATAACAGTTTGGAAAATCTAAACAATACGTAGACGTTGTTTAATAATATTTATTTTTTTTCGTTTTATTTATTTATTCAATTAAAACTTTTGACAGATATTAATTTGAAAAAACTGGTTAAGTTCAAGTCACGCATATTGACAAGAGGACCTGGCGATAATCGTCTGGATGCTTACGTACCTTTGACAAAGCTGCGCAAGGCCACCGTTTTTAAATTGAAATTAGTACCCGAAATGATGGAGGAGGAATACACTGTATTTGTACGTGCGGACCGTAAAGCAGACTTATTTTTAGGTAAGATAATTACAGTTCTTAATTTATTTATTTTATTTTTATTTTTTTTTTTTTTTTGCCAAATTTACACAAATTTATATGAAATGTTACACTTAATAAAATTTTTGCCCCTGTTGTTTTTTCAACATCTTAGCAATGACTAAATAAGAAGAATTTGTTGTTCCTATTCTAGACTCCGTGCATGAGCCGAAGCTAGTTTATAAAAAGATAAGAAAACATTGTTTTTGGGCTGATAACATTTTCACCCCATATTTACCCAGTGCCTGACTGCATATTACTATAGACTGTGACTCTTTAAGTGATAAGTGTGATAAGTACGTCACTGTTTGGATTTGGGCACAGAGGTTAAGAGCAATTTATTTAAAAAAAAAATCGAAGGAAAGACAATTTTAGCTTTTTAATATTGAGCAATATCTTTCCACGTGCGAGCGTATTTTGCCGGGTATGGGAAAGGTACCCGGCAAAATAATGCACGCACGCGAGCCCGTACAGAGCTAATTAGGGTACATACTCGTGAACATCTTACGCCCTCGCACGAAAGCCAAAATTTAGAAGCAATCGTACTTGCTCATGTACTAAAACGATAAAAATACAGGGTGCGCCATGGTTGAATTAATAAGGTGAGAATTAATAACTCTCGCAAGGGTGAGAGCGAGTGCACATAAATGTCAAATTGAAATTCCCTACTTTGTTGTTGCAAAATTTCTTAATTGAGCAGCCATCTTAATATGAGCCAAACTTGTAATTGTTTCAATCTCTTCTCAGTACACACAATTGTCTAAATCAATGAAAAGCAACAACAACAACTTCATTGGCTTTTCATTGACATTTATGGGCACTCGCTCTCACCCTTGCGATAACCTTATTAATTCAACCATTGTCCAAGACGTTCCAATAAACTGGTTAAAGCGGTAAAAGAGAGTGTTGCTGAGAACCCACATGTGTCGTATCGTCACCGTTTTTAGTATTTTGACGTCATTGGAACCATTTTTCGGCGCATTTTGAAGGATGATTTGCATTTGCTTCCGTATAAAGTGCAAATGACTTAAAGAATATTGCCTACAAACCGTCCACGTCCCTTGGAATACGGCGAAGTGTGATGTCAAAAAATTGCGACATTAACTGGACACCCAGATCACCAGATTTGACCCCTCCGAACTTATTTTTGTTGGGTTATTTGAAAAGTGGCGGCTGTGGCGCAGTGGGTAAAGTTCGCGACCTAGACGACAGAGAACCCTGGTTCAATTCCATCTGATACAGAATGTTTTTTCAATTGCATTAATTTTTCTGTTCGGCCGTCACCTCTCTGCAGACAATGGCGAACCTTAGAGAGTAAATAATGCCACGTAAGGCTTCTTGAGAACATGCATATTAGCCGTTCGGATTCGGCATAAAACTAATAGGTCCAGTTCTCGATCAATTGTGTACAAACATTTAATAACACGCACAACACATTTGATCATAAGAAGTTCGGTCAAAGTCCTTGCAAGGGCTGAAATGGCCAGTTTATTTATTTATATTTATATATTTGAAAAGTTTATTGATTTATTTATATTTATATATTTGAAATGCAAAGTGTACGGCAGCGAGCCTCAAAAAATATATAATTTTTTTTCCAAAAGATCTCATTTTTTTAAATTGTATTTATACATGCATGATTGTTTTTTTTTTTTGTTTGGTTTTTAAAACTTATTTACAGACGATATGATTAAACGTTTTGATTCCTATTTCCTTGATGGCATATCGGCGTATCCTGCAAAATTCCGCGACAGTCGCTTGAACAGCATAACTGCCGCCTTAGCAGCAGCAACAATACCAACTCATGACAATTTAAAGTTTCCCGAAGACGAAGAGGAAGAGAATATAGATCAAGCAGCTCCGAAGAGTGAAGTGGAGATATTTTCAGAAAACGAAATTGATTCACTTCTAAACAAGACTGCTATATTAAATGATAGTGGAGCTCTTTTCACTAATAACCAACGCACAACAAATATTCTACAACAAGGTTTGACAAAAATTGAAATGGGCACCCAGTCCCAAGTGCTTGTTGCACCCGGCATGATGGCTCAATTATATTTTGAAATTACCAACACACGCACAGAAGGAATTTATCATAATATACAAGTGGTCGATGAGCGCAGATATTTACAACGTCTATCACAGCAAAGGTATTCAATTTTATTTCTATTATTATTAAAATCTTTATAATTTTTTTACCATTTTTCACCATAAAGACGGAGTTATAGATCGATTAAAACATATAAAGGGTATTCACAATTGTGTGGTATCGTGGCATTGTGGTTTTTATACCACAGCTGAAAACCACAATTATGAGCACTCTTTAAAATAAAATTTTTAACTAGTTGGCAACGCCACCTAAAATGTAAACAAACAGATGTTAAATTAATCAGCTGTTTTCATTTATTTTATTAATGGTACCATTATTATTAATAAGTTATAAGGTCTGTTTCCGTACTCGATTGTAGTAACTTGCAATGTGCTAGAACGTGTTTCCGTACTTTTTCTAGCTCAAAAGAGAGAAGAAGAACAAGCATAAAAGCGCTCTCTCGAGCTCGAAAGTAGCTCGAAGTGTGCTGGAAGAAATTACTTCGAGCATTATAAGAACAAGCATGAAGAAGAACAAGAAACTGTCAAATTGATTTTTTTCTTTATTTACGTTGTGTGGCGGGAAATAAATTTACAAATAGTGAAATACAAATTGCAAATAAATATAAATAAATTAATAATAAATTAATTTGAAAGTTGATAATCGATAATTGGCGTAAATAAATTTGGCACTGTTTACGTTTTATAGGCAATCAGCTGTTTTTGTGCTGGAAACTAGCTAGAAATCGTTTCCGTACTTTTGACACTATTCTCAAATTTCATTTTACGCTCCCAGCTCGAACTTTACTCGACTTTTACTCGACATTGTGTACGGAAACACACCTATAAGTTTGCCACCTCGTTTGCACACCTAAATCGAAGAGCAAATATATCTGGTTTGTGCAAAAGCTTCTCAGTACAAATTTTGACAGTTCATTTATAAGGATGATAAAGTTATCTTGTTTATACCATTTATAAGGGCTTTGCCCATTTGCATGAATACCATTATTATATGGCTTAAAGAAGTTTAACTTACATTTAGAGCTTCTTCCATTTTTGCAATTAGAAAATAACTGGCAAACCGATCAGCTGTTTATGTAAATTGAAAAACCACGTTCGTTAAACATATCAAGGGGCTACTTAAAATTACCACACTTGTGGTTTTTGGAGCTTTCATGTAAAACAACAAAAATATAAAAAACGCTTGGTCAAAATTGTGAATACCATTATAGATTTTGCCAAAATGTGGCTTTTTGGAAGATCATCTCAATACCGAATTCATTAAATATAGTATTTCGTTAAATGTATATCCAATCAAGCCCCACCCCTTCTTTTGAAGGCGAAAAATTTCCGAAATTTCGTTAGTGGAAAAGACTACATTTCGGAACACATAGTTGACAGAATATTGGAATATGATATAAGTTTAGATTTTGACCAAACATCTTGGAATAACATGGCGTAACCGGAAGTAGTCGTAAATAACCAGAAATTACACTTAAAAGCGCTATAAGAAATTTCAACTTCACTATCATTACGGAACTTTCCATCGATGTTAATATGTTTTTGACAAAGATTGTTTCCTAAAATTAAAGCGAAAAATTCAAATTAAAGTGAAATGCCTACCCAAGTAAAAGTGGACGTTTTATGCATTTTTTTGCTTCACACGCACTAAAGGTAAACTTATTAGTAATTGTTCTGAAAGTCCTTAGTAAATCGTTGTTTCAGTTAAAGTGGACGTGATTGCTTTTAATCTATGAAGGATTGAAATATTTAACTCGAAAAAAAGATCGCATTGAGACTAAAAACCACTTTAACAAGGTTATTATTAGGACTCTCGATTTTCGAGCTTTTCGAGCACCAGGGCCAGCCAGATAACACGAATTACCCGGGTTTGGGGTGTTTTAGAAACTTTTCAGGTATTTGGAGCTATCCGAAAAATACTCGGGTACCTCGGCATTACCAAAACTGCGCAATCAAAGCGTGCTTGAAAATAACAATCTAGTTCCGCAGTTTTGGTGAATCTGGTAAGCCACAGTTCAAGGAAAAACACACTGATGCATTGTATAAATGCATTTAGGAACTCACCCTTTATGTGTTTAAATTTCATATATAACAGATATTATTTACAGATTTTGTTAACTAACAGAACATTTTCAAATATTCCTTTATTAGTATTTTTCTACCAACTGGAGAGACAACAACTATAACTGTGACCGTGCTAGTGCCGGCAAATACACCACAAGGTACTGTGGATAAAATAACATTTACTTGTCATGGCTCACCAACAGTTTCATTAAGTTTGAATTTAAAAGTTATAACCACCCAAGATATTCAGGTAAATAGTCTTCTATTCTATATTCTTCTACTCTAATAAATTCATAATATTTAAGGATACGACGGCACCCGAAGTTTCATGGACCTTTAGCAGTCGTTGTGATAATATTGATTCCAATTCTGCGGCTTGTTCACAACGTTTCTGGATTTTGGATATAACCGCACAAGATTGGCAGACTGGAATACTGCGTCTTCAATCCACACCCTCGACCGGATTCATATATCGAAATTCTTATACGGTGGGCTCAACTGAGCCGCTGCGTGCTTCTTACATTGCCACATGCTGTGAGCCGAAAGTTTCATTTGTAGCTCACGATATAGCAAGAAATCAAAGATCTCACACAATTGATGTGCGCGACTTGATTTTGACAGAAGCCTCAATAGCTGCTATTGTCTTGGGCGTTTTGCTCTTAATTTTACTGATAGTACTCATAGTAATACTTATTGTTTGGTGTTGTCGCAGACGCAAAGTGACGTTGGATCTGCCCACATATCGATCACATTCCACAAGAAGTATGAATTAATGTCTTGTAGACGTCAAATATTCATGAACAAGTTCAATTAAGTTAGTTATTAATTAAGGTGTGGGTAAATCTTAAGAATAGCTAGACCATCTTTTAAAAAGTAGTATTTTCTAATACTAATTTTTGCCTTTTTTATACCAAACAACATTTTATACGAAATACTTGTCTATGTTACACAGTTTTTATAAAATAAACTTTTTTCAAAAAATCACTTTACTCTTGAAACTTTGAAAAAATTAAGACAAGGTGGCAACTCCGGCACACTCAAGATCATCAATCTCACAATCTACCCATTTTAATTCTTTTTTGATAAGAAAAACAATGAAGTTAAAGGCTTCTGACATATGGGAAAATCCCATTTTGATCAGCATTCCATCATTCATACTCAAATTGCTTCCGAGACTCACCTCGATTCATGATTCCTAGGCTTAGAACGGGTGCTGGCGAAGATGCTGTCGGAACATGAACAACTGGAGGAGCAGCCGGAAGCAAAAGTGGTTTATTTGGAAAATCTTCGAATGTTAAACCAGTTACAGATGCACTCAAAAGCGGATTCTTAACGACGCGCGATGGTGCTGGAATGATCGAAGACGACGACGTGTCACCTTTTGACTTTTCCGACATAGTTTTGTTGTTTATTTCCAGTGCAATTTTGCTTGCTTTTTATGAATTTTAAATAGTTTTAATTTTACCAAATAGATTATAAGCTCTATTTCAACGAGGTTTAATTGAATATTACAAAAATGTCCAATAAATGCAAATTAATTACCAAAATACACTCAATACACCCAACACAAATGAATACACCAATTAAATTGCCAATTGTAAATAAAAAAATATTGCGACAAAACTGACAGCTGTCAACAGGTTGTCAGAGATGGCATAGTACACACTTATCGACTTTTTAAAACTGAAGGTATTGCAGTAAAAATAAAAAATGTATGAACTGCGTGATCTAGATCATGATACAATTATATGTACAAAGTAGGAGTGACAGTTTCTCGTCTTGCACCAACTGTCAAAAATAGTATAAAATAGAGAACGAAAAAAGAAAATAGAAAGTATATTACTATATATTATTAGAAAATAGTAAAGTAAATATATAGGCAAATGACAGTCGGTGCAAGACACTAGTGAGAAAAAAGCCAGTTGTCACTCCTATCTTGTATAATTGTATCATGATCTTGAAGCTAAAAACTATGAAAAATACCGTATTTGGGCTGCCCGCAAATTGATCTAAATTGAGTAACTTTTCTAACCCCTTCACACCCTTTACCGAAAAAGAACACCAAGGAAAAGTAAGACAAGAGAAGCGATCGGTTCTTGTTTGGAAGAAGTAGTGTTGATCGTTTCTTTTGTGTCGTTCGTGTCGGGGTGAATTAATAGAAGTTTCTCAATAAAAAAAATTTTTTTTAAATAATTGTTTTTTATTTCAACAAAAAAGCCTTCGTTCTTCACTCGACCTTTTGGCAACGTTGTGCTTTTATATATTATTGTAAGCCATATATGTAAACTATATTGGCAGCAACCAACATTTTCAATGAATTTCAACTACGAAATCAAAGAGAGACAGCCTACATGAGGTTTTGTTGTTTGTATTAGTATATTTGAATAAATGAAAATTACTACATACAAGAAAATATCAAATCGTCACAGAGGCGGTTGATATGAAAAACAAAACAAATCAAATCTGTTTTACATAAATCACAGGTACGCACCATTATAAAACAATTATAACAAAAACGCGTGAAATATATTAAGATTTAAACAAGAAAAATTGAAGCAAGCAAAATTTTAACCATAAAAATTCAAACAACAAAAATTTAAACTGAAATTTTTGACAATGGAAGCACCGCTCCTGACTTTTTTATTTTCAAATTTAATTTCGGGTACATTCGCTTATATATTTTCTCGCTCATATTACAATATATCTGCACTCTAATGTTGGCGAATGTACCTTGAGTGTACTGCCAATATAGAAGTATTACATATATGTTGTAAGCTCTCCAAAGTGAAGAATTCATCCATTTTGATGTATTCTAATATTAACACGTTGACGGACAGTTGCGTCTATAGCCGTCAAGTTCAAGTTCACTATGTGACATGACGGCAATAGCTGTCCAATACGAAACGGTCGTTTTTAGACACTGCGGCTGTAGCAGCACTTATTATTTATTATTTATTATTTATTTATTTGTCATTTATTTATTTTTGTTTGATCATGAACTAACATTTCGTGTAAAACTCCCAAAAATACTTTGTTGCTCACAAAAAATTGCTTATTTCAGTCATTAAACCTGTCATTTACGTTTTTAAATTTTTGCTGTTATAGCCGCCATCGTCCCATTACATAGTGTCTAGAGTCCGCTGGCGCCATGACGGTTGTAGCCGCAACCTAATTAAAGGTGCTGAATTAATCAAAATTAAGTGTATTTAAGCAGAAAGAGTAAAACTATACTTCTAATATTCTAAAAATTACAAAAACATATAGTGTCAATTTTCGAATTTCACTTGTTTCTACTGTCCGTCAACGTGTTAAGTTTTCATATATACTGGAAATTTGTTATGAAAAGAAAAGTAATTTCCTAAATTTTAACTTAATCGCACACACCCAATTTTTTTACTTGCATTAATAAATTCAGAAAAAAAATCAAAGAATAACTTTTCGTTTAATTTAAAAAATTAAATCCCTACTTATTTTTTCATCAATTAAAAAGAGGATTAGAAAATAAAAGAAAATATTCTCTGCAGATGCAACATTGTAATAATTGGAACCTCCACCAAGCAGGTAATTCTTCAAAGCCCTTATATACTTTCAAATATGTCCGTATATAATATCCTCAGCTATATAAGTATCTAGAAACAGTTTCAACAGAGAAGGAATATGTTAAATCAATGGTATCATTGGCATCTTTGGAATATCTGTATCTTATAGACAGTCTCTTAACTAAATTATTAGTTTCTTCATAATAGCTATCAATGAGATATAATTTTGCGCTGCTAACAACTATTATCTATGAGGGGATTTATACGAGGAGGTTAGTCACATTAGATTTACTGAATTCCTTTTTTTAATTTCATCTGCAACTATGAGATGAAAAGAAAAAAGATATGAAATTGTGGGAAAAAGTCTTAATATTTTTGATTTAGTTTTGTAGCTTTTGTTATAATTTTCGTTTTCAAGTATTATTTCAAGGAAAATTTTATAGAATGAGCAAATTGAATCGAAATATTATAAATAGGAATGCGAGTTGCTCTAAATGCAGCCTAAACTAAATTGTATCGATAAAACAGTGCTTCCTAAATAATTTAGGTAGATTCTGAGCTACCTAAATGCTTTCTAAAATGATGACATTTTCTTAGAGAAAATAATAATGGAATTTTTTAACCTGTCATTGTGTTTAATTTATGTTAATTTAGGAATGAACCGTCAAAAAAAATTAGGAAATTCGCACACCTCATTGCACTGCATTGCAAATTTTTGCAGGAATGCAAATTTTCAATATAGTTTAGGTCATGGTGTCATAATAATAAGGTGTTAGTTAATTTTTGACAACACCAAGAATAGCTTTCTTTCTGACAAAAAATTGTGAGCGAAAGAGAAGAGCCGTTGATAGTTGTCAAATTGTGTTATTTGTTTGAGTTGCTAGATGATGATGTGTTATAGTTTTTATAGGTTATTGTGCGAATAAAGTTTAAATAAATATTTTATTCAATTAATTGTGTCGTGTTGTGTTAACAAAAAGTTATTGCAGTTGTCTTCGCCCATTTGCCAAGTTCGGTTAATGGTTAATGGTTTTGTCATTTTATCGAAAACGTCCGCTGGAAGGTGCCACCAACATGATGGAAGGTGCCAGCTTTGGCCAGCATGCAAATTGTCTTGCATTCACATCGACTGCCTAAGAAAATATCGAATGCCACGAAAGAATGTTCAATACCTCAACTGATAAAATCTATCAAAAGAAGTGAACATGGCATTGAGCTTCGACCGACTGCACGTTAGCTGATTTATTTTCATTCCAATTCACCATCAGCTGTTTTTGACAGGAGCGGGGCGAAAAAATTTATCATTTTGAGAGAGAAGTGTCAAATTCACTAACACCTTATTATTATTACACCATGGTTTAGGTTGCATTTAGATCAACTCGAACACGGCCATAATATGCGATTCGTAAAAAAATTTTGCAGTCTTGTCAATTCTATGTTATGGCAAGTAAAAACTAGTACATAAATTATAAAACAATAATTATTTTGGACGTAATTTTACTCAAAACTCTTTAAAAAACTGTTTCCAAAAACGATATATGCAAAGAGGAAGGTAGAAAAAGTTGCGGAAAAACGCAGCCCGATATATTTTTCATTCCTTTAGTTCCTCTCTCCACACCCTCACTTTTGACAATGACCTGCAACAAGTTTTCTTGTATAAAAACCCTCTATGTAAAACATTTAGTGCCGTTTTCTCAATGTCCGGTTGAGAACCGGACTAACCAGAACAAAAAATCCGCCGCTTTGGTTCTGTTCGGGCTCTAAAACGGATGTTAGTTGGCGGTCCTCTCTCAAAGAAATCCGCTGAAAACACGTCCAGAATAGGAGCGATTGTCGGCAGTGTGACCAGAAGATTTGTGTAGAAAAATGCTTTTTGTTAAATAAAAATATGCTAAATATTCCAATTTCAATTTTTATATTCCACTAAAATATTCCACTTTCAAATTTAAAGATATATATCCAAACAAAACTAAATATGCATATAAAAGAAACACAGAAGCAAGTTTAAGAACATTTATTTATTGATTATTATCACACTTCAATTTATAAAACATAAGTTAATATTAACAAAATAAGATTAATAAGAAGTTAAAAAAAAATATATCAGTGCATTTGCACGTTACAAAAGTTTTTTCAAGAATTATATATTCTTTTTAAAATATTCACATATTTTTCTCACAGAGAAAACTTAGGCCCCTATTAGGTACGACAACTCAACTTAAGTTGAGTGTGTATTTTGTAAATTTGTATTGTCTACTACACATTTGAGGTACATACGTGTCTGTCGTCTGACAAGTATGTATTTCAGAGATGTGTATGTATTTTTTGTGGTATTAGGTTTAACAATGCAACTCCGTGTCGAGTGTAAAGACTGTCCAAAACTTACATCTGCTTTGAGCTAGTTGTATAACGTCTTTTTCATACGAACTTTTTATTTGTTTATTGTTTTTTGTTAATTGAGTGAAAATGGATAATTATTATCTATATCGTGTATATATTATATTATTACCCAGAGGGAAAATAAAAAGCGCTCCTTGAAATAGCGCATTTTATGCGTTTATTTTGAGGATGCTTTTTTCAGAGTTCAGAATTGTGGAGCTCATATTTTTGTTTACATTTTGTTCACAAGTAATCAAGCAAGGAAATAGCAGAGCGGTAAGACATGGCAGAAGCGCTTGTTTAGTGCTAATGAAGCGCTTCGATTACCGCTGGGTGCCATAGCGTTTCACACACCTGGAGCGCATTTTAAGTAAACCAAATTCATATTAAAATTTATATGGATATCCTAGGATGGAAGCGCTTCTTAAATGCAGCTTAAAAAATCGTATAAAAAGCGCTTCAACAAATAGTTAAAAAAGCGCTTCAACAAATAGTTAAAAAAGCTCTTTTATGTGTTAGTCCAAGGAGCTGTGTTAAAAAAAAAAATACACAAAAACATGGCAAGAAAATTGTGTTCTTTGTCACATGCGAGGTTTGAACTCGGACTGCTGGCATTACAGCCAAATGTCTTACCGCTCCGCTATTTTCTTGCTTGGATACTTGTGAATAAAATACATATAAACAAAAATTGAAATTAATGCTTCATTTCAATGAAAGTGTCAAAATTTCGGTGTAATCATGCTCCAATAGAAAAAGCCATTTTACACCACAGCTCAACTGAAAATGTATGTTACATGTAATATGGCAAAAAAGTTGAGTTGAGGTGTCTTAAGTCATGTCGACTTAAGTTGAGTTGTCGTACCTAATAGGGGCCTTAATTGTTTAATCAGAAACATATAGGTGTATTACATATCGTCACCTAAAATCTAAAAAACCGTAACATATTTAATTTTTTTTTTTTTTTTTTTTTTTTTTTTGAGAAGCCAAAAACGTTTTAAAATGGGATGTATTTTGAATTTTGATGTGATATAACCTGAGCAGAATTGACAGCATCTGACAACTTTCCACCAGATTCTAGGGAACAATCTTCAGCAGATGGTGAATCATATTCATCTGCTGAATCTTCTTTGAGTAAGAACTTTGATCAATAACTTTATTGCTTTGAAGCCACCTTTTAACATAGTAACAAGAAATAGTTATTATTTGCAATAGTGTTTTGTAAAGTAAATTACTTACTGCTGTAACATAATTCACATAAAATCAAACAAACAGATAACAAATTTATTCCTTTTTCTAAGCTGCGTCAAGTTATTAAATAAAATGCAATGAAATTGGCAACGACGAAGTTAACCACAAAACAAATTCATTATATTGCGTTTTACAAGGTGGTTCAGAGATAAAAAATATAAAGTGTTTATAACCAGAATATAATCATTTAGTAATCAAATAGTGATTTTGAATTGCAATTTTTGTTTATTTTGAAAGAAATTGGAATTCGAAAAATATTCCACTTTTTATGCTGCATATTTTTTTAAAAGAAAATATGCTTACTGAAGATAAAATATGCCAAAGTGGAATATAATATTCCACTCTGGTCACACTGATTATCGGTTGTCTGATCAGTGTTGCTTTTCGGTGTGTGAATAGTACAAATGCAACACACACAAAATAAAACGTCAGTTCATGGAATGCAACACACACACACACACACAAAACAAAACGTCAGTTCGTGGTAAAAACTAAGAAAATTGCATTGAACACAGCCAATTCTTAGCTAAAATATGGCAACACTTACGCCACTCAAAGAGAGATCCGCCAGCCGTCGGAGAAAAAATAGAATTGATTCTATTGAGCCCGAACAGAACCAAAGCGGTTGTCGGTTGGCGGACCTCTCTCGGAGAAATCCGCTGAGAACACGTCCAGAATAGGAGCGGTTGTCGGTTGTCGGATCAGCGTTGCTTTTCGTTGTGTATATGGTACAAATTCAACACACACACACACAAAACGAAATGCCAGCTCATAGAATGCAACACACACACACAAAACAAAACGTCTGCTCATGATAAAAACTAAGAAAATAGCACTGAACACATCCAATTCTTAGCTAAAATATGGCAACACTTACGCCACTCAAAGAGAGATCCGCCGAGCCGTCGGAGAAAAAATAGAATTGATTCTATTCTGGCGTTTTTCCGTCGCGGATTTGTACGGCCATATAAATTTTGGCGGCTGCATATATTTTCATGTTTTTTGCTGCACAGCGCATCCGACAACCGACAGCCACTTTGGTTCTGTTCGGGCTCATTCTCGAGTTTTTCCGTCGCAGATTTCTACGGCCATTTAATTTTTGGCGGCTGCATAGATTTTTATATATTTTGTTGCACTGCGCACCCGACAACCGACAACTGCTTTGGTTCTGTTCGGGCTTTAAGTCTTGTCGCAGTGCACTGGCAGTATACTTTATTACATGTCATTTATTATTGCATTGTAATTGTTTTTTCTTTTTTTGGATTTTTGTCAAAAACAAGGATGAGCAACATTTTGTGTTTGTTTTTTAGCTTTTTTAAGCATTGGCCCGCGATTAACATTTCTTGGGCCCCAATGACATAAATAGTTAACTATACTAACTATAGAATGGCAAACATTCGCTCTTAGAGGTAAGGAGTGTATAACTTTTCGGATCGGCTTTTGCATGTCAGAATTTGTTACAGTGAGGCCTCGATTTTCCGTGCTTCGATTAACCGGCAACATCAATCATCCGTGAAAGAAAAAGACAATTTTTTTTTTTTTGCTTCGATTTAAATTTTTTTTTTTGCATCGTTTAACCGTGATTATCTCTAGTATCCGGGATTATAAGCACAAAATCCAAGTTTACCGCATCCAAGAAAAGCTTGTAAACGAAAATATGAAATTGAAAAAGACGAGACAATCAACATTGCATGATTTTTTTTAAAAAATTACTTAACAATAAATTCTTATGCTTGCTTTTTTCTGGCAAATTCTTTTTTTTTCTTATATTATTTAAACATGTACATTAAATGCTTGAATTTGTTACTGTAAAACTATGTAGAACAATATTTCTTTATTAATTAAAAAAAATATATAAAAAAAACTACTAAAATTTGTTACTCAATTAACCGGGAAAATCGATTATCCAGAATGCTTCCGGTCCCGACCATTACGGATAATCGAGGCCTCACTGTATATAAAATTAAGAGCAAAAAGATACTTTACTTGACATCCAAAGCAATATTTTTTCAATTTCTTTCTAGATTTGCAGGTGATATCAGTAAAAAATTTTCATTTCCTATAATTTGTTTCTTGTTATATATGTATGCAGATACCAAATGGAAAACATAGTTGTTAAGATCTCAAAGAGGAATTTAATGTAATCTTTAAATCCAAAGACTCCGGCTTTTGCATGTCAGAATTTGTAATTTAAAATGAAGAGCAAAAAGATACTTTACTTGGCATCCAAAGCAATATTTTTTCAATTTCTTTCTAGATTTGCAGGTGATATCAGTAAAAAATTTTCATTTCCTATAATTTGTTTCTTGTTATATATACAGATACCAAATTAAAAACATGGTTGTTAAGATCTCAAAGAGGAATTTAATGTGATCTTTAAATCTTTCGGCGGCCTCGGTAGTCGAGTTGTTAGCGTGCTCGACTGCCACCCCAGAGGTCCCGGGTTCGATTCCCGGCCAGGCCATGGTCCTTCGCTTTAAAAATCTTTCTAAATTTTCTATCCTCATTTCTAATCAACTGAAATTAAAAATTCATCAATATTTACAACTTGAAGTTGTAGTTGATGGTAGAGAAGTTTGTGGATGAGATCGCCTTATAACTTGAATTGACTGAGGTGAAGGCATAACACTTGCCTCTGATTCAAATTCACATGTTTCTTTGGCTTTCCACCACGCTTAGAACATCCTACACGTGTTTCACTTGATTGCCCTTTCCTTCCCAATAATCTATCATCCCATTTCGAACCAAGGCAGACTTGACTGAATAGGTATTCCACCTGAAATCCTTGGTTCAAAGCTAAAAAAAAAAAAAAAAGTTATCAATATATAAATAAAAATGTATGAACAAATTTTTTTTTTTTTGTCAAAAAGTTTAATTTTCCTTTAAATTAAAATTGTGAGTAAATAATGCAATGTCTACACAGAGAGTTTAGCTTGAGTTTCCAGTACAAAGTTTGAAACTACACTGATAAATGGACTAACATAATTTCTTCAATTTAAATCACATTTATGAGTGCGTTAGAAAGAATAGTAGAATTTATAATAGTAGGTGTCTAATCTTTATAATCTGGGCGACAAGTCCAGTATCAATATTATTTTCCAATTTTATGTACATTCTTAATAAATGAAGAACTTTTTATATCATCAAAATCGTATTCCACATATTTTTGTATATACCAACCAACACTAATGTCATAAAGAACAGCTGATTTTTCATGTTGTGTGAAGTGAAACATTTTCTGAATTAAGGTGATTAGGTTTTGCGTTAGCCACTTATTTCTGTTCCAAGCGCTGCTATGCCGTACGGGACTAATTAGACCATTAGGCCCCAGAAAACACGGTACAGAATTGCACAAAGAAACGTAGCGTCTAAATAATTCCGAAATTAAATCAAAGGAACCTTTTTATTAAAATTTTAACATAGCACTGTGCTATCGACTATAAATTTCAATATGTCATTCTCAGATTTCTTTTGGTGTTTCCTTCATTAATACAACGTGCATGATCTAAATAACAATCGAAGTAATCGTTAATAAAAATATTTTATTGTTAAATATTTTTTAAAAATATTAACCGAAAATGGCGGAAGTTGTGGCTGAGATGCAGGAGCGGCTGTTGCCGGAATACGAACAGCTCAAGAAGTTTGATGTTTGCACTGATGAACAAATAAGGCAAGAAACTATTGAGTTAAATTTTTGATAAAACTGGTGAAAACCATCCTTATTAAACCATCCAAACAAATATTTTTTCATAGACATTGTATACGCACACGAGAGAGCTTTCAGACACGAATTACTCAAAGTGAGAAAACCATGCGTGATTACGGAGACTTCATCATTTTCGAGAAGAAGATCCACAAATGGGTGACTGAAAAAGAAAAGTTACACGGTACAAAGTTGTCTGGCTTAAAAACTTCTATAGCCACTCGTATAATACGCCTGTATCGTGAAGGACTGCGACAGTTTCCGCATGAGGAGCGTTTCTGGATGAATTACATACAATTCAGCAAGAAGTCGGTTCCGCATGAAGTTTTGGGTATATACGAGAAAATGTTGACGGTAGGATAAGAAATAATGCTATGCTTCCGCGTCTTAGTAAATAATAAGAATCTTTTCCCAGTATCATGGCGATAAGCCAGGCATTTGGTGCGATGCAGCACTCTGGGCCTACGAATACAGCGTTAATATGGCCAAAGTAAAGGAAATATTCTTTCGCGGGCTACAGCGCCATCCAGAATCTGAAGGCATAAACAAGACATTCTTCGATATTCTGCTAATGGAAGCAGCTAAAATGAGTCCTGAAAAGAACCTTGCCAACAATACAACTTCTGAACAGGACATTAGTCTTGAGCGTGTTGAGGTTATCTATCGCAACTCAAAGAAGAAAATATCGAATGTAGCTTACTTCTTACGTTTGCTGGAGCGTTGTGAGGAGGAGAAATATATGAATATGACAGCTTCTCTGCAGAAACAGATTTTGGATGATTTAATGGAAATGTTTCCGCGTGAAGAGTGCCTCTGGGATGCACTGGCTCAACGAGAGCTACGCGGCTTTAACATGTCAGATTTAAGGGTCTTGAACCAACGAGACACTAGTGCCAACTCCAGCTCCTTACTGAACTCTGATGTTACAGACATCACCTCTGCTCAAGATTCCTCCCTTGATGAAGATCAAGATGTTAAGGACCCCAATTTAATGTTTAGCGTTTGGCAGAAGCGCACACTTAAGCGACGCATTGAACTTTGTTGCAATGTCTACCAGACGGCAGTGCGCACGGTAAGTTTTTGCAACGAGAACCACTTTATAACCACTGTGTATATGTTTTGTCTAACTCTACAGCTGAAAACTCAACAAATGTGGACACTTTATATTAATGCCATGCTCAAGCTTAATCAAGATATGTCTTCGCAGCAAGTGTTGAAACGCAAAAGTCTTGCCGTCGCCTTTAAAGAAGGCCACGAATCGGGACTCATGAACGTTGACCATTATTGCACATTCATACGTATGTTGCTCGAGTCACCAAATGGCATAGAAATGGCCGAAGCGATACTCAGTGAAGCAGTCAAAACACATAAATCCCTACAGCTATATGAAGTATGGCTCTCCACTTATATTGTAGACAATAATGAGCCCAAAGTCTATGAAATATTTCGCAAGGCTGGTAGCGAATTAGGTGCAAAATCATTTCCCATTTGGCGACTTACTCTTCAATTCTACAAAACGCGCTACGATGACTGCTTCAAACGTTTACAGCGTCTCTATAAAGAAGCTTGTCAACAAATGAGCCCTGAATTTGGCGTGTTCCGTGGCGAGTATTTAGAATTTTGTGTGATTAACAATTCAATGCAAAAAACGCGGAGCGAATACGACGAGCTGTGTCAGTTTCCACCACCATGCTTAGAGTTGCATCAGAAAATGGCAATGTTGGAATCGGAAATAGCTGTCAAGGTAAGGCAAATAGTATAATTCCTAGAGTTTATGCATAAATAAACATTTCTTTCACTTTAGACCAAAACTGATCTGGACCGTTGGCGTCTGTGTCACGAAAATGCTACCCATTACTTCGGCAAGGCACGTTCCGATGTTTGGATCGAGTATATTAAGTTTGAACGTGATCATGGCGATCCAAAGCGCATGTCGGCTCTGTATCAACGCGCTAAGGACACTCTTAATGCCAAATTAGTTGATAATTTCCTATCAGAATATACGTTGCTAACGGCAATGATTTAAATACTGATATCTACTTTTTTTTCATAGTTCTTAAAATATAAGCAAGTTTACTGAATTATTAAAAACCTGTAAATATAATGAAAACGTCAAATTTATTGCAATTATTTTTCAATCTAAATTCCTAGTCTTCTTTTTCTGTCTTGAGTGCACTTTCGGGTACAATTTTGGCTACTTTGCGAGGCTCCTTAACTAAAGTTTCGGGGCATTGCATTTCTGTCCAACTTACTGGCACCATTGGTACACCATAAGGTCCACTTTCGCTGGCTAGAGCTATAACTACGCCTAACTCATTTTCTGCTGTTGTTAATTGGTAGCAGGTTAATTCTGTTTGAGGCAACTGGAAAAAAAGAGGAAGTGAAAAATACAATCGTATTTTCTGAGCAAAGCAGCCCAAATAGTTAACTTACCACTCGCGCCAATATAACATCGCCTGGTCTGAACGATTTATACATTTCAACACGATCCTTTTCCGTGGCACGCACATCTTCCTTACGCAGAATACCTCTAAAACAAAATGCGTAGAAATTTTCGTTGACCTACCATAGCTTAATGCATTTACAATACTCACCTATAGTTGCGTTCCAAGATATGCTCACCAATGCAAATAATTGCACACTTAGCAAAGCGTTGGTTGACCTGTTGCACCCTGGCAGTTACGACATCGCCTGCCATAGGCACAATCGTTTGATTTCCGGCGCATTTAACTTCAATGAACTTGCACTGAAAAATGGTGATTGAAATTGTTTTGGTCTATAGACGTTGCTCCACACCTACCTTGTCTTTCTCTCGTATATTCACTGTTCCTACCAGCGTAGCATAAATGTAACCTTGACGTTCGTATGTCCCTTGACCAGCTACTGTATTCTCATCCGAGAGGCAAAGACGTTGTCCAGGCAAGCATATTAAATTGGATTGTTGTAGTTGTGGCATTGTTTGTGTTGATGTGCCCATTTTTTAAATTTTATTTAATAAATGAAAAATTAACACATATATTTTGATTATGACCGCAAAATTGTAAACAAAACATGTGAAGAATTAAGTGCAGCTGTCAAACCTTGTTATCGACAACATATGTGAGGTTAAATTCGAGCATTTAAATTGGCGACGCTTTTCTATTTTATTTTATCACTAACATTTGCGGCTTTTATTTATAAATATTAAACAAATAAAAATAGAATTTCAAACATGGAAAATTTTAGCTTGAGTTATCGTGAAGTCATACCCGATCTATCGAGCCAGGAAGAATGGATTGAAATCACGCTCAATACAGGTTTGATCTATTAACAAATTGCACATATATATAAACTTATGAATTCCCTCTTTAGGTGGCACACATAGCACTCTGCAGGACATCAAAGTGGCTGAAAAAGCGGGTGGCTATTGTTATCAAAATGTTGCCTTGACCCACAATCGCAATCGTTACATTTACTGGCGCAGCTATCAGGATGTGCTGGAACTGTCAGAAATAAGTTTGGATTTTAATTTGTATCAAAACAATGTCCGCTACAAATTCACCGATTCGCCGGTCCTCTCCGTTAGCATAGCAGAGCAGGAACAACGCTTTGTTTGTGTTTTAGTGACAACTGTTTGCAGCCTACATCGCATTAATTTCCCGCACCCAGATAGCTTAGCAGATAGTTCTGCAAGCGTTAGTGCAGTGTCTGGCAGCAGCTGCAACAGTTCCAGCATAGGTGGCTCCGTTGACTTCAGCGAATCGCAGTCGTTTTCAATTTTTCGCGAAGCCAGCGCTATATCGATGCGTAATCCAGCCACTTTCTACGTTATAGGTGGACAAAATGCAGCTAGTAGGTTCCAATTTCTGTTTATTTAAATAAATTTACTGATGTGCGTTACACTTAAAGATAATCCTGTACCACATGCTGCCGCCAGCGTCATATCACCAAATGGCGAGGAGGCCTACTTTGCGCTTGCTTGTCAAACGCAGTTAATGCTATATGTCATGAGTTGCAACAGTGGGCAAACCGTCGCACATCAGCTGAAGGAGCACAACATCATGCCACGCTTATTCACCAACATAAAAGATGCTTTCAGGTCTGTAATATTTTTTGTTATAAGTAACGCCTTAAACTTATGTTTTTTTGCTCCTTTTAGCGGTAAAAATAACTCTTCTGATAGCGAAAATGCAACATCCCTTGTTTTCAATCAAATCAAAGGCCAGGTGTTTCTCTTGGCGCTATATCGAGATGATTATTTACGCATGTGGTCAACTTCAACACTACAAAGCATTTGCTCTATAAATTGTGTACGCGATGGTAACGAACCACGTTTGCAAGGACGTAAGTATTGAGACGCTTCCTAGGTAAAATCCAAGTATCTTCTAACTTTAATTTTATTTGTCACCCAGCTCAATGTAGTTCGCTGCGCAAGATCAACGACACCAGCGTTTGTGCTTTTCTCTCGCACTCTTCAGGAGCTGAATTTGTGTGCATTGACGTCCAAACGAACGTAGGGTCAACCAATTCAATGGCATTTTTGCGTCGAAAAGTTATTTCCGCACCACAGTTAGATTTAGCTGATTTCGATGCTTCAGAGACACGTATTTGGGCACTTTGGTGCAATGCCGAAGGTGAATTTAGCATATCCAACTTTTCGTTATTACGCGGCATGGGCATGAATTGGGTTTCGGCAGCAATGGAACCACCACCCGATCGTTATTGCGTAGGCATAGAACAAGGCATGGATCCACGTGAAGCGTATTCATCATATATCTTTCATCCTGGCAAATTTGAGCGCAATGTTATTGCCAAAGCACTATTTGTAAGTAATTAAATACAATTAAATTATCATATAAACTATTTTTCCCTTAGATGTTCCGACGTTCTAATGTGCGATTTGATGCCAAGCATTGCAACATGTTGATGCTTAAGGAGCACGTTTGCCAAGCTGTAGAAGATGAGCTGCAAAATGAAGTTAAGGATTTCGAAGTTACCGATGAGGAATACTTGGAAATTTCGACACGCCTTTGGGAGCGCTTTTATTCCTGTTGCGAGCAGTATCACATGAAAGCCTGCCAACCTACAGGACTAGTCATCTTGGAGCCCATCGACGGCATTTGTGTTGTAAAAAAAAATACTTTTTCCCTGCTGCGCCCCTGCGAAACTTTGGAGCATTTAATGCTCTCGGGTGATGATGTAGAAATCGCCAATGTTCTACCCATACATTTTTCGGGTAATGAAGCGGTGGGTGAGGATTTAATAAATTTAGTTGCCATCATTGCACAGCTTGAAAAATGGCTACCTGAGGATGTAAAGATGGACTTGGACAAAAAGTTATATCAGCTGGAAATGCCAAATGTTTTGATTTCCAAATTGACTGATGATATTTTGGCGGGTGATCCTGACAAGGATATTTTGCCGCGTAATTTTCTAGTGACCATCAGGCAGAAATTGCAAACAATCAGTGATTTGCGCACCTCAATGGCGCTGCTTTTGGACAGTTTGCGCATGGACAATGGAAATCCTGAAGCCATGCAAACGCATCTAAGTATGTGATATTGTTCTTAATTTTTTATCTAAATATCTTTAATAAATTCCTAGATATTGCCCAATCGTCACGATTCTTGTTAACGATTGGCGCCTTATTTGGCAGCTATGTAGGACTATCAGTACTTTCTGAAACAGTGCGTCAAATGGCTCTTATAAGGTGCGTACACAAAATTATATCTGATCGTAAAATTTTAAAAAGTTCTATAGATTCGCCATCTGCCGTAATCTTCTGATTTTACAACAAATTCTTATTGAGACTTATACCTTATCCGTCGATATATTGGAGACACTACGTTCGCAATACATGCCGGATACAATTATATTTTTACAATCTTACTACGTAATGGTCTGGATATCAGAGACACCTGTAAACATTAGCACAGTTTCCACAAAGTAAGTTTATAGTACTCACAATCTATACTTATTGTTAAAAGGGTCCGATTGCTTGAAAGTTGGTTGATCGCATTAATTTCGAAATTTATATATCTAACGAAATCTTTCTTAGTGAAAATAATATCGTTCACTTCTATTGTACGAACGTAATATAGTGTTATCCTTTAGTAGTTATAGTTTTGAAAAAATTTTATAGATATTCTGGTTAGTTTTTTTTTTTCATCTGAATAAGAAAGCCGTATTACAATTTGAAAGTCAAAAGCCTTCGGTCATATTCTAGTTTAAATCCTAAAATAGTTTTTAAACATCCAAAATATCTTCTCATCTGTGTCCAATAAGCTTTATATATGATGTTAATAAATAAAAATTGAAATTTTATAATTTAATTTTTGTAAAATTAAAGTGAAACTTCTGTGCAACGTTTGAATCTGCTGCAATTGACTAACGGTTCTGGACGCATTTATTCTAATGGTGGAAAAAGTAATGCGGCGCCACTGTTGCGAGTCTTCCTCAATGCAAAGGGATTGTATACAGCTTTAACGCTTTATGCGGATAATTTTAAGACGTTGGATACACCCACCTGGCAAAATACACTCATACCGCTTACCACTATAACCAGCCAATTGATGTAAGCTTTTTGTTTAACTTTATTCTTGGATATCCACAGAAATTATATATTTTTTTTTTAGCTGGGCTGTTTCGTTTAATTTTGTTTTTGGCGAATGGCTGTTTAGCACTTGCCAACATATCATCATCGAAGACTATGTGCGCCTCTTAAACAACTGGTGTGAATGGAACATATGCTCCAGTAGGTTAAAATTTAGCCAACCTATTTGATTGTTTTTACTAATGCTCTTGTAATTCTTTAGGACAATTTGTTTTGGCCGTATCCCTGCTAGACTGCGGCGAGACACACAAAGCCTATGATCTATTTCTTCAATCGGCAAAAGGTGTGCTCAAGGAGCATTTCTTAGCGGATAAAATTCTTAAAGGTTCGCCACTGGCTGATTGCTTTGATGATGAGACCAGAGAAGATGTGACTATTAGCAATCAAGCCATTGCTCAATACTATTTAAAAGTTATACAACTTTTTGAACAGCATAATGCTTTGGATCACATCATCTCCATGGCTCAAGTAGCTATTGGTATTTTAGACAAAAGCGATTCACAGCTACCCATGTTTCAATCGATTGTTTTCAACAATCATTTACTGCTTGAGCACTTTGAAGAAGCCTACCATTCGCTGATTTATAATGCAGAGCTTTCGCGACGCAAAGATTGCCTGCGTCAATTGGTGGTGACGTTGTTCAATAAGAAGCGTCTCGATCTACTGATGCATTTCCCGTACGTTGGCTTACATGAAGAATTCGAAAATATTGTCGAATCGCGTGCGCGCTCACTGACCATCGACAATAATGAGATTTACAATTTTCTATACGCATTCCACGTCAACAACGGCAACATGCGAAAAGGTAAAACAAATTTAGCGCTCATATTTCTAGTTTCTTTAAATTATTTTTTTATTCCAA
Source organism: Pherbina coryleti (assembly GCA_943735915.1). Taxonomy (NCBI): domain Eukaryota; kingdom Metazoa; phylum Arthropoda; class Insecta; order Diptera; family Sciomyzidae; genus Pherbina; species Pherbina coryleti. Next base: position 42,888,456 of record OX030951.1, on the reverse strand, counting down.
GCTTCTGCCATTATGTACGAACAAGCAATGCGCTTTCAGCTTGAAAGCGATACTATCGATTCAATGCAAAAACGTTGCTCTTCCTTGCTTGTTTGCATCAATGCGCTGCACTTGATTGATGCTCGTTATCGTTGGATAGCAAAACCGGTAATTTGCGATGACTATGCTCCAGGCAATAGTTCTAGCCTTGCGAAAAATAATGAAGTTATGCAGACCGAGGATGTAAGCTTAATCATTTCAATTCAAATATTCAATATAATTTATGCCATGTTCGTTTGTAGGCTATGACAAAAGAACAAGTTGTTGTGCTGGAAATTAAAGATATACGTAAAGAATTACTGCACACCGAAGCCCTTATACGTTTGTCGCAACACCGCAAGGATATACATTCATTTATTAATGCTGGATCGCAAGAGCTGACTATGATGCTATGTAATTGTGGCCTGTTTACAGCTGCTTTGAAATTGGCCAAAGGATTTGGCATAACACTATTGCCCATATTTGAAAGTTTAACGGCAGCATGTGTGCGTACCTCGGATGATGGTGGCAATGAGCCTTGGTCCTGGTTACAAGAAAATGATTTAGCAGGTTTGTGCTATTTTTAATATATTGGAGTCGTTTCTTCCATGTCAAATACTTCAGAAAAAATGTACTGCCATTATATCCGGTGCATGCAAGGCACAAATTGCTTACCCAACGGGAAAATCTACAGCGTCACAAGTTACAAATGCCTTCAGTTACTGATAGATTAATTATTGATAGATTATAGTTATTAAAAAAAAACCTCAACCAGGAATATAGCCTCAAGAGACGTCGTCTTATCACTCTTGTGGTCCATAGTTGTCTTTACCATAATAAGGCTTAATGAAGTCAAAGTATCTCAGTACATAGTAATCACGCATAGTAATCACTCGAGTGAGTTTTAAAACTACATTGCCAAACATTGTTCAGTCAGCACTGAACTTATTACTTAGATGGTGCACTAAAGAGGATCTCTCCGTGAACCCTGAAACTATTATTGAGCATTTTACCAAGCTCGGCTTTGCAGATCGATCTGTCTTTTTAAAAGATATTTCTAGATATTTTTTTTTGTTTTCCTCGGCAGTTTTTCAATTTCGTTTTAAAAAGTGTCAAATTTTTGGCGATTTTCGTTATATTGGCAGATCTCTTCGAATTTTAACAGTTTTGGATGTTTCCGAATAATTGCATTTTCTCTTTTGCAGTAAAGTCACAATTGAGGCATTTGTTTTTGTGCTTTAAACATTTTATTTTTAAGACAATTTAAATATTTCTAACGTCATCTTGATTTCACAAATAAATTTGTTAAATATGGAATGGTGTAGGGCGGCTGGGTCAATTGCCCCACTAGTATGGATTATAAATTATATTAGAATGATTATAACTTTGACCTATACAACAATTATATTAAATTTAACATTTCTTAAGGCTTCTGTAATAATTATTATGGTAGGGGAGAATGCCCGCCTGCTGAACAGGCCACCCCACCTACTGAACACTGTCAGTTCTGACGTCTGTATAGATGACAGCGCCAATATGTATAGTGTCGCAGTAAAATCTCATTGAATGTTCACTTTTGATAAATAATTGATATGTAGGCGCGTGCTGCCCTTGTCCCACGGCCGTTGAGAAATAAAAAATTCAAATAAAATGATCCTGACCAAAAATAGTTCATCTCTATTTAGTGAATTTTCAAGTGTTTTTTATCAATAAAAAAAGGTGATTTTGAGTGAAGTTCATAGTTTAAAATTTTCAAAACTCGATGAGCACTCGAACCATATTGCAAAATGGGAAAAAATATTTTGCGTCATTTCATGATGGCGTCACTGCCCACCTACTGAACAAACCGTCGGCAAAAAAATACATGAGCAAAAATGCTGGCTGCTGTTAAAGTTCTCCCTTGTCTCCCTCTTATAAAATGTACATTGTAATTTAGTTGCACTGGTAATAAGTGAAAAACCTTCTTCAAACATCACCTCAAAACAATCGCCTAACAAAGTCAAATGATTTCTTTGTAACCAAGCTAGTTCAGAGTTAAACTAAGCAAACATTTCACGAGTTATTGGTTAGAAGACAGAAGGTTTCTGTAACACATTAACCACATTTAGCCCATTTTGATTGAATGCCCAGCCTTCTTCAGATAAGAAAGCTACCCTAAGGCAACAAAAAAATCGCAATTAAGCATCCAGCTGCACTTACCTTTTAAAGCATCTTAGATTGTCTCGAAAAATCTAAACGAAATTTCACCACTGAGAGCTTAAAACTAATTTTTGACCTCGTTTTAATTCAAGATTTGCCCCACCGCAACAAAGCTACTGACATGGCTTGGTCTCTACTACAAAAACTGATGGAGGATAACGAACTTGAAGAATCGACACAAATACGCAAGAGTGTAGTTAATAAGTTACTAAAACTGAACGCGTTTGTACCGCAATGGCTTTTCAATGATTACAAGGTACAACAAAACCACGCATAATGATTTACTATTTTTTTTTTTTTTTAACTTCACTACTCTCTCTCAGCTTGCTAACTGTGCGGAACTTCTGCGCTTATATATAAAACATTACCGTTTGCTGGAGGCCGCTGAATTGGCTCGAGAAATGATCAACGCTATGCTAGGCGCAGGTTCGGAATATTTCAGTTTTAAGCACGCCATTGCGGTGACCAATCCGGAAATGTGCTTACCATTGAATTCTTTGGATCTGCTACTTCATGGTTTGAAATCAAATGCCGCAGAGGATATTGAATATAAACAGGTGCGATCAGTTCTTAATAAATGTAATAATATGTTAATGTTTTAATTTTCCCAACAGGCCTCAGCAGATTTGGAAGAATTGATACAGAAGTATATAGAAACCGCTGTGCGTACTGCTGACGATAAAATCCAGATGTCATTTCAAATTCAACATGATCGGCAACAGCTCCGAATCTAATTACAATTGCCCAAACTCCCAAGGCTTTTTGGTTTTCTGCGTAGTGTTAAAAATTAAAATATTTAAGTTGTATTTAATTTATAAAAAAAAAAATAAAGAAATATATTTGGGTTTTCTTAAAAACCATATAAAAATAAACTTAATTTAAAAATCATCCATCATCATTGAGTCCATCATAAACTTCTTATAGATTTTCATGAATTGTGCCACAAATGCCTCCAAGTGAAAGATGTGCTTGGAGCCGTTTTGCATACGATGTTCATAGAGCGATGCAAACTCAAGCGTTTTAGCTTTCAGCGACATGTCACAGTTTTTCACCAACTGTTCGACTAAGCCTTTGAACATAACATCTGGCGGCACTCCTTGTGCTAACAATTCATAGAGACGGTCTCGTATCTTTTCAAGCTTTGCTGGCGTCTGCTCAGTGACAATCTGGGTCGCTGTATCTCGCAAGTAAACCTGCCAATCGAGCTCTACAATTTCCTGTTGCGCTGTAAATGGATACTGTTGAACTTTGCAAGCCTCCAGCATGAGTAGTGCACGTCGCAAATTGCGTTCAGACTTATCAATCAGTCGCATAGCTAGTTCGTTGGGTAGAGCAAGTCCTTCGCGCTTGCATGTTGATTGCAGAATTGTATGCATTTCAGTTGGCGTCGGAGCGGAAACGCGAATGCCTAGACAACGTGAGCGGATAGCGGGAATCACGCGTGAAGTTGAATTAACAGACAGTATAATGCGACAAGTAGCTACATACTTTTCCATGGTGCGACGCAGAGCATGTTGGGCATCTTTGGTCAGCTCGTCAACTTCAGAGAGTACAATTACCTTGAACTCACGTTGCCCATTTGGATCAATTTGATGCGTTTGTGCAACTTGTTTGATGAGGTCAATGACCACAACTCGATCGTAAATGCCAGCATCAGAAGGATTGACCTCCAGATGATAATTACTACCTACTGTCATCACTTCAACCTTTCGATTGGAAGGTGTAGTAAAAGTCATTGTTTCATTACGAAGTCTTTCGACTCCAGCACCGTAAAGCTCGCGGAGCAAACACATTATGCGTGTCTTTTTACCAGCACCTGATGGACCATAGAACATCAAATGGGGAAAGTCACCTCTTTGACACAAGTTGCGAAGGTGTTCTGCTTGATCCTGATTGTGTTGAGGAAATATATTTTTTATGGGAGTAATGAAAATTACTATAAAATTACCTTGTGGAAATCCAACTTTGCTAATTCACGTGGTCGATGTTTATCTACCCAGAGTGCCATTATTAATTTAATTTACTATTTGTCAGGACGAAAACCTACTATATTTTTGAATAATTAAATTTAACTCTACGTCCACAATTTACCGCCTTTTAAACAAAATTTCTTTAAAATTCTTGACACTTAACAGCTGTTCTTCACAATGATTTCTGTTTGTCGATAAAATTAAATTATCGACGCGGAAATCTTTGAGTTAGGCCGTGTGTAGTGTCGCCAGATGAAATTACCACCAAAATTCTCTTTTTCCGACACTTAATTCTAATAAATTAACACACTCGCAAAATACCACAAAATACCTTAAATTACCACAAACTACCACAATACCTCAAATTACCCGAAAATAAAACAATCATATTTTGTAATTGATTCAAATATGATTGGGGTTGTAAATTCGATTTACGATTTAACAAACAAATATTTTAACAGCTTAACTTTTATTTTATAAATTTCAATTTATGAGAAAAGGCTTTAAAAATTATTTGTCGACTTGCTGCGCTTAGAGTTAAAAACGTAGTGTCGGCTTGAAATTATAAAAATTGACATATTGACAAATTCATAAGATACAGTTAAGTAAATGACCAAAAATTTTGTGTATATAATATAAATGAAAATGTATGAGTATATTGAGAACATTTCATGTGTTTAAACTCATGTACTTGAAGATTTAATTTTTATAAGCAGTTAGTTTTTGGATTTATAAGTGAAAGTTATACTTTATAATAAAACGGCGGCAGCAATGTTTTGTGGTATTTATAGGTCTTTTTTTCCCACGTGTGGTAACTATCACACATGTGGTATTTTTTTCCCACGCGAGAGATTTTTACCACAAAATACCACGGGAATTACCACATCCCACAATCGTTGAAAAATATCATATATTTATCTTGCTTTTCATGCAACATTGGTATTTTCTACTTCTGGTTGCTATGCTGTCGGAAGCACAAAATTTGGAACTTCTTTACGACTCACGAGCTCACAAGTGTTTTTTTTTCTTTTCGCTTGTGTTTAAAATTCTCTTGCCGATTGTCAAAATTTATACTAGCCCTATAGTGGCATTCCCAAAAAGTTAACGATACGAAATCGAAACAATCTACAAATAACGTTAAAGAACTGTCAAAATTAAGGACAAAAATAGCTAACATAGATGTTGGGAATACCACTTAACGATAATTGTAGCATAGACTAACTAACGATAACTATAAACGTCGTTAACACGTTTGGGAATTCCGCTACTGGTGCTGCATGAATTTTTGACGGTCAGACTGTCAAAATTTCATCATCCGAGCGAAAAGTTTCCGAATAGCACACGGCCTTAAGTTATATTTAATTATTTTACACACATGGTATAATAATTACAAGGTAGCATTGATAATTGCGTATTTTCTTTTCTACAATAAAACATCCTCTGCCAAAAACAACTGTTTGTGAAAATGTATTTGCAGCTCATGGTGTAGTAATAATAAGGTGCAAGTGAGTTTGACACTTCTCTCTCAAAATGATAAATTTCCCCGCTTTTGTTAAAAACAGCCGATGGTGAATTGGAATAAAAATAAAATTGGCTGAATTAGTGTTTTTTGTACAAGCAAACCAGACTTTTTGTGAGATTGCGATTTAATCACTATCAGTTGGCTATTATCAGTTGAGGCATTCTTTCAATGCATTCGATATGTTTTTGAAGCAGACGATGCGAATGAAAGACAATTTGCATGCTGGCCAAGGCTTCATGTCGGTGGCACCTTCCAACACACGTTTTTGATAAAATGGCACATGAGCAAACTTGGCAAATAGGCGAAATCCACTGAAATAACTCTTTGTCAACACAACATGGCGCAATTAATTACATAAAAAACTTCATTCGCACGATAAACTATTAAAATTATAACACATCATCATCTAGCAACTCAAACAAATAATACAATTTGACAACTATCAACAGTTCCGCTCTTCCACTTACAATTTTTTGACAGAAAGAAAGCAATTCATGGTGTTGTCAAAAACTCACTAAAACCTTATTATTAATAGTCCATGAATTCAAACATGATTGAAATAATACGGTTGTCTTGGGGCTATTCGTATTCTCTTCTCAGTACCTACAATTGCCAAAATCAATGGAAAACAACAACAACACCTTCATCGGCTTTACATGTAATCAATTTTCAATTTCAGATTTTGTATTAGCTGCAAACTTCAATTTGACATGTATGGGCACTCGCCCATGTACGGAAACAACTTCTAGCAGGTTACAAGTAATTAAAATCGAGTACGCAAACAGACCTGCTACAACCCCAGAGAATTTTAGACCCATCAATATGTTAACGACAGAAAGCAAAATAATTGAAAAAATTGTTCATTCACAATTAGAAGATTATATGGAAACGCATTCATTGCTCTCTGACTACCAATCTGGCTTTCGGAGAAAACATAGTTGTGAAGCGCTGCTGAATCTTGTTGTTGCTCAGTGGAAGTCGGAAACACAAGACAAAAAAGTCATAGTAGCCGTTTTTCTTGATCTGCAAAGAGCGTTTGAAACAATTGACAGAGATATATTGCTGCATAAACTTTATATGTACGGCATAAGTGGAAACGAACTTAATTGGTTTAAAAGTTATCTTTCGGGAAGAAAACAAAAAACAAAAGTAGGAGAGTACGTTTCTGAACCAGCGACAGTTACTTTGGGTGTACCCCAGGGTGCAGTTTTGGGTACACTTCTTTTCATCATCTACATAAACGACATGGAGAAGGTTCTACATAAATCGAAGATATGCATGTTCGCCGATGATACTCTATTGTATGTCACAGGTTACTCTGTTGAAGAATGCATCAGTCAACTTAACTCTGATTTAAAAAACGTTGGAAAGTACCTTAAAATGAACAAACTTAAACTAAATACAAATAAAACAAAAGCCATTATTTTTAATGGTGACTCTAGCAATAAAATTGTTGTAAACGGTGAAGAAATTGAATACGTAAAAGAAATTAAATACTTGGGTATTATGTTAGACAATCAGTTGAAATTCGATGTACATATTAATTACATATGCAAAAAAATAGCCAAAAAGATTGGATTTTTTCAAAGAATACGCAAGAAAATATCAATTAGTAGTGCAATACAAATATATAATGTCATGATTAAACCACATTTTGAATATTGTTCAACAATTTTGTTTCTAGGATCATTGCAAATGATAGAAAGACTTCAGAAATTGCAAAATAGAGGAATGAGGTGTATCCTAAGATGCAGCCTTTTAACGCATATTAGGTATATGTTAGACACCTTAAACTGGTTGACAATCAACCAAAGAACTATGATGAATGTGATATTATTTATATTTAAAATAAAACATAATTTGCTCCCAAAATATTTAAGTTGTCAGATAGTTTATGTTTCGGATGTACAACCCTATAATTTAAGAAATAATTCAGATTTTAGAGTAGGGTTCTTTCCAACGAGTAGAGCACAAAACAGTTTATGGCATAAGGGTTTAAATTTATTCAACAGTTTGCCCAATAGCTTGAAAAGTGAGGGTAATAGCAATATATTTAAGAGAAATCTTATCATTTATATAAAAAATAATTATAATTAGGATAAAAATATAGATTTTAAGTAAAAAACTGTACTGTTTCTTTAAATAGCTATAAGCTAAATAAATAAATAAATAAAAAAAAAAAAAAAAACCTAATAACACAATAAGTGCACACAGCATACAGTCTAGTACTTCCCCGCCAACATGTCGCGCTAGAAGCTATACAAATTATTTAGATATTTTCAATGATTGTCTTTAAAATAATCTTTTTGCTTTAACAGCATTGGAAAAAACGACTTGGCCGATAACTTTCAAGTTAAAAAAAAATTATTTTTTTTATATAAGTTCACGAAAAACATATGTATAAACGCAGACTTCTGTCGCTTATTTATGTAGCAAAGTACGCATATATTCCATACTTCCAGACGGCGAAAAAAGTAGTTAGTGTAATGGTTGTAAATGTCCTCAACGCACTCAAGTAACGCATTATTAAGCATTTAATAAACAAGTTGCCTCTAAATTGAGGTGGCAGGCCTTTTTTAGTCCTTCTCACCAAAGAAATAAAATATAAGGAAATGGTGTTAGCCACACACACAGTGTACATGAACTGTGGTATGATTTCTGAATTGAGCGAGCTAGATAGAGAGTGTTTTTTGACATTTCTGAGGTCACTTGAATATAATTGAAAGTTTGTGCAGTGAAATAATTAAATTAAAAGCGTTTTTCACTGCTGAAAACTATGTAATTTTAAAGAAAAATATTACCAAAAATAATTATAACATGCTTTGTGTGGTTAGAATTTGCTAAAATGCAAATTAGAGCCAGTTGATTTCGCACCAATTTGCACTCACAATGGTGCACCCACATCTGTCAAAATGCTTCAGGGGCGCATCAGTTTTTCACAGCTGAATACATTTTTGGGGCGCTTCTGTGTTCAGCATAGTTGATCAGATGTAATACATTTTATTCATTTCTTTTCAGATTTCCGCATATTCGGGACCTTAAAGTGACTATTCGTCAAAAATTGTATAAAACTATACATTTCAAAATGTGTAAAAACAAAATTTTTCATTTATTTTTTCATGCGTTTTATATGAATATTAGTAAAAATCCCATCCTACGACAGGTTGTACCTAAAAATAATTAATACAAGATTATGCCATGCGCATGTCTGCCTACGTCATGATCGACACATTGTCAAAATCAGCTGTTTTGAAAAATAAATCGCAGAGAACAGAAAATCAGTGAGAAGAACAGAGAAAGAATTAAAAACATTATTCATAAACGTTATTAAACGAAAAATCACTATATTTTTATGAATAAGATATTGTTATGAATACGGCTGTAGGTCAAACTTTTACTAATAACGTATTACTCTAAACACCGGTTTTATATGTAATTCTAACAAGCACACTTTGAGCCTTTTTTTTCGACGTAACTGAATACGGCCCTTTGTGAATGTTTATGTATTTGTGTCAACCAACACGAATAAGAAAAATACCACACTTTTGTGCAATAACATCACTTCCTTATATTTTAGTTCTTTGCTTCTCACATATGTTCGATGTCGGCAACATGGTTCGCAATCTGTTGTGGCAAAGTGGCGGGTGTTTTATATGCAAGTGTCAAAAAACAAAAAAAAAAAAGAATAAATACCAATGCTGACATTTCCCACAAAAACTTAAATAGATCATTTAATTTTTTATTTTCTCGCAAACATTCATCAAACTATTATTTGGTGAAAGTTTGCAAGAATAATGTCGTTTTGCCGTATTTGTCGCACTGAAAATAATCTAAAATACACTCTAAAGGAACTACGCCGGATTAACAAAAAGATAGAAAACAATTCAAAGGTAAGATTTTCAATGATATCTGAGAAAATACTCAAGTAGATGCTAAAAAATTAATGATGTTCATTACTGAATTTTCATCTAAAAGGATCTACTATATGCAGCGCCCGCGTCACATACAGGCAACATATGCTTCGATTGCGAGGAACGCTTGCACAACTTCAACAAACATATCAACGGCGACAGTGATGTGGATGTTGATTGTACTTCAGCTGATGTACGCGAAGACTCACCAGTAATTGTTGATGACGATGAGCTGCTATACAATTTGTTCTTCAAAAAACAAGATTGTGGAGGAAAAAACATACAGCATACAAATAAAGTGCAGCAACGGGAATTCACACAACATTCACTAGGTAGCGATGGTGATACGGAAATCATAGAAGTGCTCACTTCATCCAGAGAAAGTACACCATTTCATGATGAAGTCAGCAGTGTTCCAAAACTTTTCACTGTGCCTAATAATATAGCTAATGCTGTGCCGATCGAGGTTATTGACTTAGAGAAGGATGAAAAAGCTCCAGAAAGTGATAATGAAGAAATAATTTTTCGTAGAGTGGAAACAGAACCCGTACTCAACTCAAGTGACTTGAGAAAAATTCATCGAAAGCGCAAGCGCTTGTCAGAAACCGAAACAAAACTTGTTGCAAGTCTAAGTTTACTCTCAAGTGACTCTGAAGATGAAGCGGCGAAACCGCTTAAAAACGCTGTTTCCAAAAATGCATCACTGCCTCAAACATACGCTTGCAGCGCATGCGAACTCAACTTTCTGGACTTGGTGGCACTGAAAACTCACCAGGCAACACACAATTTAGAAAGCTGTCCAGTTTGCAATGCTGGCTTCGCGCTAAGCCAAAGACTTGTGAAACACATGCGTACTAAGCATCGTTCTTACAGCGGTGATGCGCTTAAGGAACGACAAAAATGTGCACTAGATAGTGCAATGACCATTCGTTTGCGTTACTTACATAGATACACATTCTATGAATGTCAGCTATGTGGTAAGATCGATGCTGTTTTTAAGGAACATAAAGAACACATTGTCACTCAACATGCATCCGAATCAAAATTACTTAATGATCCCATGATGAAAGAACTCAAGTGTCCAATTTGTAAAACAGCATGTGGCACGCAGTATATGGCTCTTTGCGAACATCTACGCTTGACACACAGAGATAAACATTCGCCCCACCTGAAGGAAGTACCACACACGCATCCATTCGGTTGGAGTACCGAGCGGCAACGTGATATTGAAAAAACTGCGCGGGTCTTTCAATTTTTGGCTCGTAAAGGCCGTTACTTTGAGTGCATAAGTTGCAGCAATGTAGCGCCTGGCTACTTTAATCATTGGAAACATCTGAGCAGCCAAAGTTGCAGTGCACTTTCTTATAAAAATCGACAGAAGAATGCCAAAATTAAAACTGCGCAAGTAAAGCAAAAGCTGGACACATCAAAGGACAAAAAAAATGTGACGACTAAGCAGATTGACAGTAAAAAAACACAAACAAATATTGTACAAAAGACTAAAAAAGAGCAATTAAGAGAGAAGAAAAAGGCTGCTCCTGCGACAAAGACTGGCAATATCCGAAAAGAACTGATTAAAAAAATCAGTAAAAAAGTCTTTAAAGTCCCAGCACTGGTTAAGGTTAAGATAAAACCTCGTTTACTAGAGTTTAGCACCCAGGAATATATTTGTAAATATTGTAAAATATCTTTCAATGGTTTCAATTCCTTAAATGTACACCAGATGGAAAAACATTCTGTCGACGAATATTATGCTTGTCAAAAATGCAGCAAAGTTTTCGTAAAGTCAAGCGAGCTTGGGACGCAGCACCAAGCTGGATGTTTAAGATCTGTATGTCAACTAAATGGAGTTGCCCAAAACAATCACCTGCCTTGTATACATCACAAACGTAAATGCCGAATGTTAACTATAGTCAGAAGTGGCACTAAGCTCAAACCTCCAGAGCTCTATGAGAACTCGCATAAAGACGATGGTTCATTTGCAATAAAGGAAAATTCATCAGCGCAGAGTGATTCCTTGAATAGTGATAATAGCTGCAGGGACAATTTCTGGCTGCAAGACTTAATGCAATTTTCTAGACGAGAAATAGAAACACATCAGTGCGTTTATTGCACACGTTTGTTTACAAAAGAAAGTTTATTATTGTTGCACCAACAGCAACATGCTGAACAAGAGGAAGTAAAAATTCTTAAACGAACGCCTTGCAAACGCAACTTCCAGTAGACATCAAGTTAAAGCTGCATTTGACAATCTTGTTCAATCTAAAATAAGTCTTCTTAAAGCTTTTCTCTTCAAACGAACTAACCTACCTTGACAGACTGTGTCTCGCGCCTTAACTATTTTATGCGTTTCATTATTTATTTTAACTTTGATCATGCATCATTAAACTTTCTGAGTGTTGAAATTTTATTTAAGAAGTTGTTTTTTTTTTCAATTTAAGTAAGTTCTATAAAAACTGCAAAACTTTTGGTTTTAACAAAAAAATATTTAAGATTTCTTCTTTATCACTTTATTAAAACGATAGTAGAACATATAGAAAAAAGTTATTTATGTTTATATATATAAAACAAAATTTGGACCTTGGGACGTATCTATACTTTGGTATAATCTTAAGTTTATCTTATTAAAGAATTTTTGATAAAAAGAAGCCAGCATTTTTATATGTAATTCTTTACATAAAATGCTTAAATATACACTGCCTTCAAAGTAACGGAAACCTCTCAAGAACAATAAAGACATAAAACTTAAACAAATTGGTTTTTTTTTTTTGATTTTTTTACTTTGGATGTGTAATTTTCTTGAATGAATTAGATGCATCTGAGTGTTTTAAATTAATTTCATAGCTAATTTATTTGTATTCAAAATATGCAAAAAAAAAAAAGTTAAATAAAAGGCCTTTTCATCTCTCTCATCATATATAACAAACACATCTGACGCCGGAATGTCATGAAGAAATCGAGTTATCACTGTCGATCTCAATAGTCTTATAAAAGAGAATAATGGAGAATCGTTTGGCAAAATTAAAGCTGAAAGACAGATTGAATAGGGAGCAGCTAAAAGACAATAAAAAGCAGTTAAAGGGCCAGTAGTAGGAAATCGAACGGGAATGTGACACTCACGCCAAAGAGCTTAACAACAACTTTGCAAAGCTTCATGATTAAGATTTGAATGCTAGGCACAGTGGAAAATATTTTTCACGTCTTCAAATTTAAATTTATTTTTTTTTTAATTGAATCTAAAAATTGCTATGAATATTAAAAAAATTTATAACCTTTAAACAAGTTTTTTACATTAAAAAAGTTTAAAATAAGAGTAAAACCTTTATCTCGAAAAGTTTTCCTACTTCAGATATATCTTATTTTTTCGTTTTTATTTTAAGAAATAAAAAAAGAGTCCAACGCAATCAAAACTTGTGAATGTCATACAAAATTAATCAAATTTATATTTTACAAAACCTTGTTGCAAAATTGATATTTTAAAATTCAAGTTCGTTGTTGCATCTCTTAACAACTTTTTTATGTCAAAACTTTGTTGCTTTTAAATATGGTAGCAAAATCTTGATAACAAATTTATAATTTTTGAGTTCTTTTGGATCATTGTTGAATTTCACAAATATTTTCTTTAGACATTATTAATCAAACTACACTATTTTTATTTATTAATAGAAAAAACTCAAATAAAATATTTTAATAGCCAGAATTAATAAAGAATTAACTATTAGTGTAAAACATTTCACTAAAAGGAAATTAACATAAACGTAAACATAATTAGTCAGTCAACATTTTTTCAGCGACCGGTACTCTATGGTAATTTTAGATTTAACATATAAACCACAAAAAAAATTATTTTTATTTTTTTATTCCTTCATTTTCTGTTGAGTGATACCTTTTCATATGATTCGACAGGACGCTTTTTTGCTTGAAACTCTGATCACACAGTGGACAGAGTTCAGGACGTTCGCCTGTATGTATGCGCTCGTGTGTTCGACGAGTTTTTGCTAACGCAAACGAAAGTTCACAATAGTTACATTTATGAGGACGTAATTTTAAATGGACCGCTCTGTCATGTTCATTCAAATGTGATATCTTTTTAAATATTCTACCGCATTTTGGACACTGATGCTGCTGCGATGCTATATGTTGTTCTATGTGCGCATCCAATTCTTCACGTGATGATTTAATGCGTTTACATATGGGACAAAGCAAGTCTTTATTTTCGGAATGTTGTTCGAGGTGAATTTTCAACTCAGATTTCTGACGAAATGTTTTTTCACATTTAACACATCCGTACGGTCGTTCGCCAGTGTGACCCATTTCGTGGACACGACAAGTTTTTCTTGATGCAAAAGTTTTCTCGCAAGCATTACACTTAAAAGGCCGTATCCTCAAATGCACCGATCTATGATGATCCTTCAAGTGTTCCTTCCTTTTGAACACTCTTCGGCAGATTTTACATTCATAAATGAGATTTTTGCTTTTAGCGGAACTTTTATCGCCTTTGGAATCGGCTGTGCTTATAGAATGCTTTTCTCGCATGTGCCGTTTAAGATAATAATACATACGGAAAGAAATTTTACAAATTGTACATTCAAAGGGTCTTTCTAGCCCCCTATGTTCCGCCTGTATGTGTGCCTCGCATAGAACAGCTTTTATAAATGTTCGTTCACATTGGTTACATTTTATTTTTTTTCTTGTTTTGTCTGTGGTATTTCCTTTTATTTCTTTACTTCTTTTTCTTGTCATATCTGTGAGTTTTCTTTTAGTAGTTTCTTTTCTTTTGGTTGATTTGGGGTGTTCTTCATATTCGGAACTATCATCATCTAAGGAGCCTGCAAAAACACTTGCTTCTTCATCAAAATATATTTGTTCTTTACGAGGTATTAGCAGAACTTCTTCAGGGTTGTCGGATTTTTGAGTAACATTATTCTGTCGAATTCGACTGCTCTTTCTTGTTACAGTGGAGTCTTTTTTATCTTGTTTTTCCTCCCGTTCTTCTTCTTTTATACTATTTTCATTTGCTATTTCTTGCCAGTTAATAGCAGAATTAACAGTGCTCAAATCATTGTTTTCATCCGAAAAGGACTCTTTAAAAATTGGTAGTTTTTCTGCAAAAACTGTTTCATTGACATTTAAATTGATACTCGATTGCTCAAAAATGGGCTGCAAGATTTCAATAATTTAAAATTAGATTATTATTAAAACAAATGTGCACATTATAAGCAAAATAATAAAAATGTGAAGTTTCAATAAAACTTCATTAAATAAGTGTTGGTGTTAGGAAATTGTAACTAGATATTGTAATATCAAAATAATTGGGAAAGCTGAAAAAAGCTGTCCTTTAAACAGTTTTTTATTTTTTTCTCAAATTCTTGTCAACTGATTCGAACGTTATGACCTGAATTCTCTCTAACCTCTGAATTCATAGAGCAATTAAATATCCAGATTTAGCTCCAAAAAATGTTCATGGTCTCGCGTAGAAAATGTTTGCATTATGCATCATGAATCTTCTCGGAGAAAATGAAAGAGTAATAGGAACTCGAATAAATCTGTTGCAGTTGTTCGGCTTTTTTCGACAGATTCCTTTCTATAAAATTCTTATCTCCGAAATTTTTAAAAAACTTTCTTGCAAAAAAACAAAAAAAAATAAATAAATAAATGTTCGAAAAATCTCTTAATGACAAATTTAGCCAAGAAACGTTACCAATCAATTTCAACAATAATATTGCAAATTTTTATAATGTAGATATAAAGTGCCATCAAGTTGTTCGAATTTCTTATCGCTTGAATGCATTTCTTTGAAAAAACGTTCATATCTGGCTAATGGCATTAATGAGTTTTTTTAGCATTTAATTACTTAACCGTGAACAAGCTGCACATCAATAGGTCCAATAACCATAATAATTGGTCCAAGTTTTGGAGTTTACTAGAAATACACACCAAATAGCGAATACTTATATCTTTATGTTATGTATTAGTATAGATTTTGGAATAGTACTTTTTTATAAATACCTACCTCACTTTTTATCTCTTCTGGTAAATTTTCGCTTGATGACTTGCACTCTTCTCCTCTGTCTGATGTATTCAAATTTGTCGAGTTTTTATCCACAGTTGAACCATCTGTCTTTACTTCGGAATAATCTTGGCTTCCAACAACGTTTTCCAAATAATCAAATGATTGCATTGCAACCTCACGAAACTCAACATAGTTTCGCAATTTCTTAAAGCACCATAAACACAAAAGTTTGGGAAATTCTTTAAAATCATCAGTATCAACATGAAGCCCTATACATTGGTGCAGCCAATTAGCGACGTTCGGCGTCTCAAATACATTTGCCACATTTTTGATGGTCTTGAGTTTCTTGAGGCAAGTCCGACAAAACATTTGAAGATTTTTTCGAGCCGTTTCCTCCAAGTCTTCAGCCAGCAACTCTTTCAGTGCCTCCACACTACAAAGGGCTTTTTCCCGAAACTCAAAGAAAGTCCGCACCTTCGCATAACACACATAACACAAGCATTGCGGAAACGTATCATTAGCACCCCGCAATTGCACGACGGTGCAGGTGGTAGCAAGCCATTTACTCAAATTCTCTGTACTTTCGATGTTGAAGGTGGTTGTCAGTTGTTTTTTGGTGGGTTCATCAAATTCTTTTAAACACGTACGACAAAAAGATTGGAGTGAAGCTCGAGTTATTGGCAACATTTTAGGAAACAAGAAAACTTAAGTGAACATTTGGTAGTTGTTTATTATTATTAAAATATCACGAACATCTGTTGTTGATCATATTGCCAAGCCTTTGCCTATAGATGCCAGATCTATGAGATAAATGGCATTTAAGGGATTTTGTCACAAGCGTGGGATAAGGGGAAACTAATGTATCGTAAGTTTTTTTAATGCATGTGTGATTTTTTTAAAACACCCAATAGATCTGTTCTCGTACTTTTTGAAATAAAAATGGTAATACTGTCAAAAAAGTGAGAGTAAGGAAAAATCTCTGAAAAATGGAGAAAACACAAGAAAGTACGAAAATGCTTTTCGGAATAAAAATGTGTAAACTGTCAATGTGGAGGCCTTGGCGTAGTGGGTAGAGTGCGTGACCCATGCGCCAGAGAACCCTGGTTCAATTCCATCCGACACAGAAAGTTTTTTCAATTGAATAAATTTTTCTGTTCGGTCGTCACCTCTCTACAGACAATGGAAAACATCAGAGCGTAAATAATGCCATGTAAAGCTTCTTGAGAACATGCTCAATAGCCGTTCGGAGTCGGCATAAAACTAGTAGGTCCCGATCTCGATCAATTGTGTCCAAACATTTTTTTTTTTTTTTTTTTTAGCTTTGAACCAAGGATTTCAGGTGGAATACCTATTCAGTCAAGTCTGCCTTGGTTCGAAATGGGGTAATAGTTTAGTGGGAAGGAAAGGGCAATCAAGTGAAACATGTGTAGAATGTTCTAAGCGTGGTGGGCTGAAATCGCCAGTTTATTTTATATATTTATATATATATTAGATACAGTTAAATCCTACTTTGCGTCTGAAACGCAAATTCTCCTTGCCCTCGTTCTCAGATATACTATTTATCGAAAAGGAACATTCATATAATAAATCATATTTCGCTTAAATATTGTGCGATTTGCAAAATTTTCCCTTTAATTAGTATCTACATTTAAAAGGCTTTACAACTAAAGTATTTAATTTTGAAAAGAACATCATTATTTACCAGATTGAGAGATTTGAAATAATAGCTGCATTCCCGTGGTCGTTGTTCTAGAGCGCGACTCTATTTTATTCACAAAGCAAAAACAAAATTTAGAACCAGCTCTTTTCCTGGCTCTATTTCTGATCTGAAAATGCTGCCAAGTTTAATGTATTTTTTGTTAAAAACGAACATAGTTGCAAATCTAAAGTATGCTGTTTTGTATTGATTTCAAAGAACTAAAGCTAGGTCTACACGATACAACGGTTGTACCAATATCGGCTGCTATTTGACGGTTGTGTGCGATTATTGTATCGTTTGGATGCAAGCGTGCGACGGAGTTATTGCAATATTGCACGGTCGAATGGTAAAATTAGCCAACTGCTGTACGATGAGCGATTGTACAGCCGTTGTATCGTGTGGACCTAGCTTAAGAGATAAGGAAGCGGTGAAGTTGAACAGAAATGAAGTATTTTACAAATACAATGAAGTTAATGCAAATACATAAACATTCAAACAGGGCCGCATTAGGTTATATCGTAAATAAAGGCGAAAACTTTTTGGTGTTCAGACGTATTTTTATTATTTAATTTTTATTGTATTTGAAATCATAGGTATTTTACAAAAAATGCCAAAAATACGAGAAAAATTTTTTCCCGGCAGGACACTTAAAAAAATCTTGCAAAATACGGCACGTCCCGTAAAATACGGCACATATGGTACGACTAGTCGTTCGGCTCATTAGCATATTTTCGGGTGCAAAAATTGTGTACCGGGTAACCTAGTATTTAATATAGGATATCACTGTCATATATAAATTTTTGACCGAAAAAATAAGTCATATATTAACTTCTATTTTTAACCGAAAAATAAACATATTTTAACTGGTATTTTTGACCGAATAAATAAAAGTAAATAATAAAAACAAAAAAAACGGTAGAAATAACCATTATTTATTGACTTTTTTGAAGAAATTTATAACAGTTGCGGTCCCTGATTAAAACTTATCTTCAATCAAAAAAAAAAAATTAGGGCCCTAATGTTTGCCACCCTAAGGAATAAATGCGCTCATGAAGCTGAACTTTTGTTTTGACAGAAGCTCTTGCACATGACTCATGCACACAAATGGCGGGAAACCAACAAGCTATAAAGCAAGATTACCTGTGAAACTAAACCTCCTTATTATGTGTTTTTTGTGAACTTTCACAACTTTTCACGGCACAACGCATGCTTATTTAATTTTTTATTTTACTTACGTTCGTTTTAAAACAATTTATAGCGATGACAATCGCTAATTATTTAATATTTTAGTGTTTTTTCACCACTCATTTTCTTTGTTTTGATGTGCAAGAGCTTATGTCAAAAAACCATGCTCTATCTCGCTTGAAAAATTCTTCAACACACGCATAGAATGTGTGAGCAGAACACCACTTCCTTATATTTTATTTCTATGATTGATTTCTATTGTTATCAAACAGCTGTTTCAAGACAGTGGTGCCAAATTGTTATAAAGTTGAACTAAAGTTGTTCCACTGAGATTTGATCTGATCCAATCCCACGGGAATGCAGCTAATAACTGAGTGGAAAAAATCAATGATATTCGCGTTTTTATGCTCTTGGTGACCGCAAATTTAATTTCATGCCAAATCTCAGTACGGAATCGGATTCAGAACCAAATTTATCTGGGGATACATTTTTTTGTAATTTTCGTGTAGCTTTAATGCCAGTATGAAAATGAATAAATTCACATTAACTCTCACTGCCCGAAAAACACGTTTATAACTGTAGCCACTTTTATAAAAGTTGTGGTATTTTTTGGGCGTTTTACTATTTTTATGGAAGCACCTTTCATATGAGGGGGGGGGGGGGTCACGAAGAATCAGAAACACTTTAGTAAAATCCATACAAATGTAAATGTATCTAATATATATATATGAAGAAATTTCTCGGAATTTATGTCTTTATCTTTGCTAATGATCCAATTTACTTTAAAATTCCGTGTGTTTGTCCTAACACATTTTTCCACACATGAAAATATATCCATTTCTATTACTGTTATATATCTATTTTTTCTAAAAAAAAAAAATTGTAAAAATTAAAAAATCGACTAATTTTTCTATAAAACCTATACTTTTTCTATAAATCTGGAATTATTTGATTCAAAGAATGTTCTTGCAGAACAATTATCGACAAACACTCCCATATCAGCATTTCTTCCCATAGGATTTTATTAGAAGTCTACATAATTAAATTATTCTCTAAACCTCGAAATGGGTAGGAAAATTGTTAGTTTGAAGGGTCTCCACACTTCTAAGCCTTAAAGTCAAGATTCCATTTCCGATCGATTTCGCGATTAAAACTTTGGATGCTTAAAGAATAAATTTCTTCCCTCCTTTTTTGGATTTTGATACATTTGAAAACTATATCAAAGAACTTTTAATACCTAAAAAGAAATTCTTGTCCCAGAACTTAAAAAGTTAACACTCTTATTCCAATAACTGAAATACAATCAGCCGGCTGTATTTAAAATCAAAAAACAAAATGCCATAATTTGGTTTAAGTTTGTGCTTATTTCGAATTGTTTTGATAGTAATTTCCTTTTAATAAATTTGAAGAAACAGTTTTGACAATTGCCTATGCTGTGATAGATTTGAATCGGTCTAAAAAAAGCCAGCAAATGTTAACGAATGCTTGACGAAACTGTGGCAATTCAAATAATGTTAATCTACATTAATTCGTATTTATTTTGACATATGTGTTGCCAGCAGGTTATAGTCAGACATAAAGCCTTTACAGCTTGTTGAAGATCTGCGAAAAACTGAATAAGCTCCTAAATAACGATTAAAAAGTGCAATTACTCGAATTAAAAACTTTTGCTCATTAACAAGAAAGCGACATAGCAATTGAGCTATAAATTCAAAATTCGCAAGCAAATTATATGTTCGTTAAAATTGTGAGAAGTGAAAATTAAATATATTTGAATACTTTAAATACAAAGCTACATTCATCTTGTTTTGAAATTGATTAATATAGTTGAAAACGTTCTCATTTAGTAATAGTAGTGAAATTTTTAGACCCAAAAAATTTGTGCCTCTACAAATTTTATGCATTTCTATTCTTTTTCTTATAAATAATGAATGAATAATTAAGAAATTTCGGAGGAATTTTTTTCTGTTTCGATGACTTTACTTTTTATAAGAAATAGTATGGGAAAAGGGGAAATAGACGTGGTTTCCATTCGATTTTGACAATTTTGAAACTAAAAGTATTTATTCGATAGCAAAGCTTATGTGAAAATTTTCAAATATTCAAATTATATGGTTGTGGAATTTTTGGAGACCATTTTGGTGACATCACTTCGTATGGAAGATAGGGGATAATGAAGATTTTGAAAAATTTCAAACAAAGAGTGTTTATTTCGAATCAAACATTGTGCAAAATTCGTTTGTGAAAATCCTTTTGTTAAGATTAAATTTTGTTGAATTTTTAGAGATTTTTAGAGGTTGTAGGTATATTTTTTGGAAATTTTTAGAGATATTTCCTTTTTGATTTGGCTCATTTTCGAGCTTGATCTTCCTCTTTTAAAAATAAACGCATATATTCAATTTCATTACAATGGCTTCAAAATAACGACTGTAATCGTGACGATGGACAGACTTAAGGAAATCGCTTAATCGAATCAGGTGGTGATGCTGATCAAGAAAATAAATAATTCCCACACTTTTTTCTATGGGCATTACAAATGGAGAGGTAAACTTTATATACGAGAATGCATGAATTGGCATAATATCCACTCCAATTACAGTGTCTTTATCTTCCGAGATAAAGTGAATTATAACACACATAATAACAAATTAGGCTTCTGTTATGTGAGTGCACATTGACTTGATTGATGAAACTAAATAAAATAACGAATACATAGATGCATTTAATGTTTCATGAGCACTGCCAGTAAAACAACCCTTCTATTTGTGTCATTGTTAATGCACGCAAAATATTCCACCAACTGAGATTGATTGGCATTAACGATGACTTCCTCCACGTAGATAATCTAACTATGAATGTTGTTATGGCAATATTTAAATACAAAACATTAAAAATTAATGATCTGATTGAAAAAAAAAGAAATTAAATGGTTAAATCAATTTTAAAATTTAATAGGCTAACACAAGCATCAAATTGAAGTTTTAATAAAATGAGTTTAATACAAATTGAACATAATTATTGTATACAAATAAATGTTTTTGTTAAACATGTAAGTATAAAAGATTTAAAGATATCATACCTACATAGTTGGGATTCAGCGCTAGAATGAAATAAGGTGCAAATGTTCGATGAATAACTGTTTTGAAAAGGGGTTTCTTTCAAATTAATTACGTCCAAGTTTTTCTTTCTACTACTTTGATAAGTCGGATGAAAAATCTTTCTACATTTGAAATTTCAATAACTTTCGTGGTTATTTTGTAATAATTTTAACAGTAATAAAAATAATAAAACAACTAATTTTCACTTCCACTAATAGTACAGTCAAATAAATTAATATACAACGAGTAATACAGATCCTTCTTAAAAAGTGGACATGTGAGTCAGTGGCGGCTCTACACAAGAGCTGAAAGGGCTTTAGCCTCCCCCTTGGAGAATTTTTTGTATGGGAAAAAAAAAGTCCAAAAAGATGTTAGAGACGCCCCCTTCCCCCCCATTGGAATACAAAAGAAAAGTTTCAGCTCCCCTTTGGCGAATCCTAAATCAGCCACTGATGTGAGTTACTTTAATATATTTTATTTTAAGGCTCCTTGTATAATTTTTGTTCGTTTGTAATTTGTTTAATTTATTTAATTTGTTTAATTTGTTTAATTTAATTTGTTTTAATAATGTTTAAATAAAATCTATTTAAAGTTAAAAAAATTGTTAATGTTCATTTCAAGTAAAAATTGTTGAAATAATTAATTGAAAAATCAACTTATATAAGAAAGAATGAATTAAAATTGTATTAACTGAATGGCGGCCTCGGTAGTCGAGTAGGTAGCGTGCTCGACTCCCACCCCAGAGGTCGCGGGTTCGATTCCCGGCCAGGCCATGGTCATTCGCTTTTGCAATTTTCTATCCTCAATTCTAATCAACTGAAATTGAAAATTCATTAATTTTTACGACTTGAAGTTGTAGTTGATGGTAGAGAAGTTTGTGGATGAGATTGCCTTATAACTTAAATTGACTGAGTTAAAGGCATAACACTTGCCTCTGATTCAAATTCAAATGTTTCTTTGATTTTCCACCTCGCTTAGAACATTCTATGAGTGTTTCACTTTATTGACCTTTCCTTCCCAGAATTGATTGACATTTCACCTGAAATCCTTGCTTCAAAGCTAAAAAAAAAAAATAAATAAGATTTCAGCATGCTTTGAATAACACTATAAGGCTGCGAACATAGTAGACGCGAGTTGCTGATCCGAGCCGATTGAAACTCAAAAACGCATTCGGGTAAAAGAGATGCATGACTTGCGTACTGTATTGGCCTAATATGTTTTTCGGCTCGGCTCAGCAACTCGCGTTCACTATGTTCGCAGCCTAAAGCAGTTCTAGTTGAAATCGGAACATTTTCGATTTAAAGTGGGAATAATGCTTTGTGAATTTTATAAATTCAACGATTTTTTGTTTATCTGTCACAATTTTGTTACTATTTTGATATTCAAACATTTAAGAGTTTTCTTTAGCTACTCTCTGCATTAAAGAAAATATCAAGTCTGTTCCCGTACTTATTTAACTAAAAATGATAAAACTGTTAAAATCGGAAAAATCTAGCAAAAATAAAGGAAAATGCAAAAAATTACGGGAACACTTTTCGGACTAAAATTGTGTAAACTGTCCTATAAAATCGTTTGTTTAATGTGGAGCATCTACAGTGCAGACGACATGCTAAAGATTTTGAACAATATTAAAATTAATTCTCAAACAATATTCATATTTAGCTTTTACGCAATTTACCAAGAAAATTCCAATAGTTTTTATTTAATTCAAAGAACTTTTGATGTTCTGCAATTTCTTTGCTAACTTATAAACAGCTGATTTTAGGCAGTTTGACACTTTTTACATTTTTGCCAGAAGAAATTTCTTGGACCAAAACTTTTGGCAGGAAGAGGAAATTTTTTACCCTCTCGATTGCACTCTCTTTTACCATCTTTTCAAGTACAGAAACGCTTCCCGGACTAAAACTTGCAAAACTGGTGAATTGGACGAAAACTTTAGAGTACGGGATTTTTTTATTTCATTTCAAAAATTTGGACAAAATTTTTTATTACATTTAAATATTTTGTAAATGTTTTGACAAATTTTATAACTTTATTATTATTTACAAGAATATTCTGATATATTTTGAAAATTTTTTGATATATGTTTGGAATATTATGAATAATTTTAATTATTTTTGGCAAAGATGAGAGTAAGCAATTTTAAAACTGCTTTATAAAATTGCTTACAACACATTGCCTCCATTTTTTTTAAATCCTTAAAAGAGGTTTTTATCGCTATTGAACGTTTATGAATAACGTTTTGCAATATTTCTCTTAAAAAGGTATTTTTTTCTTTTCTTCCCGAAAAAATTAAAAACTCCCCAAATATTGAGAGTTTTGAGAGTTGGATCAAATTATTTATAATGAATTTTGTGATATAGAAAAATGTTAATTTTTATATGTTATAATAAAAGAATAATAAAAGCGAGGCATAACTTTTTATTTTTTCTTATTTTTATAATATGTATATGGGCCTCCTTAGCCTATTGGTGCAATAAAATTTTGTCGGTCTGGAAGCTGATATCACCTTTTACATAATACCTATCATTAATAAGGAATATCAAACCTGTGAAAATAATTCATACAGCAATTATTGAAAACAAGCACCAATAATTGTTGAAAAACTAGATACATCGAATATTTAGTTTGGACAAAACAACGTTTGCCTGGTCAGCTAGTTAATTATATTGAAGCAAATTTAGAGCTTTAGGCCAAGTATGTTGACAACAAGACAACATGAAGACAATGAAGGCAACAACCAACAACAACAACAACAACGGCTCTTTATAGAGCAAATCACACAGCAGACTAAACAAACTGTTTCGTCGGCCGCTACACCAACTCATCAGTAGTCTTGTACGACTTTACACTGTGATCCACTCAAGCTTATGTCCAACTTATACTGCCAATATGCCAACAAAAGTACCCGGAAGTTTTTTTGACAGAGAGCACGCTTTTACATTAGTAACTTAGTTCTTATCTACTTAAGATTAGGTGCCAAGGTTGATCGTGTCAAATTTTAAGGCATAGCCTTAAATCATGTGCATTTTCGAAATTCGATCACAGTGTTTTACTGCTACCCGAGCAGGTTGAGGTTGTTTTATTTTGTTGTTATTCTTCTTTTTCCACAATTCCGTTTTTAAGGTTCAGCTAGTTTAGCTGATGGTACACTTAAGCGGTGTGGAGATAATTTGTTATGAAAAACTTTGTTGTTTTGTTCTAAACACATAACTAATCATATTTTTCCTTAACATTTGATACAGGCCAAGAATGATATAAACAAGATTACGCGTTCCGCAAATGAGAGAGAGAGAGAGAGCATGACGTCACAAGCGATATTGTGAGACTTTGGAATACTTTCACTTTGGGGCCCACGCCTAAATATTTTTGAAGTGAAACTTCTTAGGCGGCGCTTCGAAATTTGAATGAGAATATTGAGGAGTGAAATTTCAAGGTCAATTAACTTCATTTCGTTACACGATAGAGAAGAAAGATATGTTGGACAGTAGATAGAATGAGAGAGATATACATTGTATAAAAGACTGAAAAAAATTTCCTTGTCAGCACTGAGTATCGAACCTGCAATCTTAGTTTTATAAAGGCAACGTGCTATATGCTGGGCTAAGTTCTTCATACATAATTGTTGTCTACATATCAGTTAATCAAACTACTTTTGCTGTAGATGCCCAGGAAAATAAACAGCGCTACTAGCGGGAAAATATAACAGCCTTATTCATAAACACATTTTAGAGGCAGTGTAACTTTAAACAAGAAAACGCTATTCATAAACATTTTCGCAACCATGTTTTTTGTTTGTCTTTTCGTTTAATATCAAAGACATGCTCCATATGCGCCCTTTGCAGCATTTTTTTTATGTGGCGGCCATTGCAAATCCATTGGAATTCTTAATTTTTGTAGAGATTTTCTTTAGTTTAGACACAAACCTTACAAACATGAGCAGCGAATGAAAAAATGTTTATGAATAAAGCCCAAGAATGATAGAAAAATAGATTGCGCAGATAGTAAAAATAATTTTCTACGATCTGCGCATCTACGTTACGATAGACTTACGATATGAGCTTACGATATGGATTTCTGTCAAGTCTTGTTAAAAATGTGAACAAATATGAAACAATGGCAAAAGATTCAAGAAACAAACTTGGTCTAGCGTGACGTCATGATCGTAAAAAATACTTTGTTCGTAGCTAGAAATGTCAAAATGAAAAGTAAACAACATAACGGACCTGCGCAATGCGTAATCTATTTTTCTATCATTCTTGAATAAAGCGTAGTATGCTGTACTTAGAAACGAAAATTTCTTAGCATTTAATTCTACACCCGAAATATTACTGTAGAGTCAAAAATGTTTGTATGGAGAAAAAAGTAACTACAGTACGACATTGCTCAATGCAACTAATAGAAATTCGGGCAATTGACATAGTTAACGTTGAAGAAACGCAATTAAACTTCTAAACATAGAGCTTTATGTATCTGAATCTTAGATATTGTCGGTTAATGCACTTTGTATCCATAAATATTGTTTGAATAGATTTTTCATTAAAAATGTATTTTACAAGCAAAGAAGAACTGAAAGAATATAAGATAAAAGTTTATGCAAGTTTACGCAAATGCAAGTTGCGATAATTGTGCAATTCCATGACGCCAACTTGACACTGTGCGCAAGAAAAGTTGGAATAAGTTCTTTCAATAGATAACTATTTTATGCATATCTTAGTTATATAATTTTATATCGAACTATTTACTATTAATAATAGTAAGTATAATGTGTGTGTGAAAGTTTTAGTTATCTTTTCACATTTAAAGTTTTGAACAAAAAAGTATTTATAAGGCTTAATTTTTTTAAAGCAAAAATAATAACTAAAATTTGTCCCATAGTTTTTGAGTACAAAATAACCGGTAATTTTTGATTTTTAGTTTTTAAGGCAGAAATAAAAATGAAAGTTAAGATCAAGTTTACAGTTGAGGTAGATTTATTGTTGTGACATTGTTCTGTGAAACTCCTTATTAATATGACAAAAAAAATTTTTGAAAAACAAATTTATAAATGCACCTGAAGCTCCCATTGGCAAAAAAATCGCTCATTGTAGTTATGTAAAATAAAAAAATCCCTTTTTAAGAAATTATTCTCTTAATATGCGGAATATGCAACACTTGATTTTCTCACGATCATACTCTCGCTCTCAAACTTTCAATAAAGCTACGCTCTGAGTTTTCTCCCTAGTGCAGCGATGGGTTCTATTCCAGATATTCCAGATATTCCAGCCACGTTACGTTGCGTAGCTTTAAGATTGCATAATCGAGCCTTTACACTAAAATCGTTCTTATTCTAGAAAAGAAAGAGTGTATACAAAGAAGAAGTTTCACTTCTTTACTGTATACACGGTATACTGTATCTTTTTTTTTCTTATTTTTATAATATGTATATGGATAAACATATCCATATATCCATATACATATACAAAATTTTTTCGGTCTGGAATAGTTTAGGAGATAAAAATCTTGAAAGTTTAAAAAAATCATATTTTTCATATACGAAAATATTCAAATTTTTATACAGAAGAGTAGATATTTTTACTTTACTTTTTCGAAAGAATTTATTTTCAATATCGTCAATTTGCCTAAGCGATCGCACATTTGCCTACGTTTTTGTCAAGCAAAAGTACTCTGTGACGTCATGCACTCAGTTGAGAAAGAGAGCATTAGACAACGGGACTGCGGAACGCATAATCTTGTTACTATCATTCTTGGATACGGGCGTGCTCTTCTAGAAATCTTAAATTTAATTAAAAATCTTTAATTTAATTTTTCAATGTGACCTTTCATTATTTATATTGAAAACAAATTTGAGCCTTAGGCCAAGTATGTTGACGAGTCATGCAAGAATATTGATGAGTTGTAGCGGCCAACGAAACAGTCTGTCTCTTGAAAAATACAAGACCTTGAACTATCCTAGGTTGAATTATTACAAAATTTGTACATTAGTAAGAGCAGATGAAAAATATTTAATAAAAATCGGCGCGATGAGTTTTTTAATTCACAAACACTTCATTCCAATTCTAAAAATTTCTGCTCTTGGTGCATTTCAATTTTTTTTTTTTTCCATTTTAAAAGACTTATTTTATTAAACAATCAAAGAAAACTCGTCATTTGGCACCAATTTTAATCAGTACTTAAACAGTACTAATTTGAAAACACTTGTATGATTACTAGAATTTTTCAATGATTCAATTCCAATCCCTTGAATTTTTTAAAGAATTTACTAAAGAAGATGTACTCTTCTGAATTGAAAATATGGATATTTTCGTATACGAAAAATTATAAATTTTCCAAACTTTCACGATTTTTACATCCTAAGCCACTCGAGACCGACAAAATTTGATTGCACCAATAGGCTTAGGCAAATATACATGTTATGAAAATGTAAAAAAAAAATATTAGGCATGGGCCCTAAAGTAAAATTATTCCAAGAGCGAAGTTACATTTACTTAAAAAAGGCTTTATAAGAAGTTCATAACTCTATGAATACTGCCGATTGTATATATCTTTTAATTATAAAATTACTATCGATAACATTGCGCAGCCTATTAATATTAACCATCCCAAAAATGAGCACCCCAGCAAAAATACAGGACTGTTATTATTTTTTGACGTTTATTGATGAAAACATTTGTTTATATATCTACTGTGGAACGATATAAAATAATACTGTGTTCTAAATAAGCGTAAATTGCATCTTAATAGCCACAATATAAAACAAAAGTAACCGGAGTTAATAAAAAAACAATGACAGCGCAATGCATACAGCGGAAGAATATTCAATCGTTTTGCCGTACTTGCCTAGCAGAAATTACCAAGCTTTCCATTGCCAAGGGTCAGAAGTATAACGTACACAAGACACAGGATCTGGCCAAATGGATTATAGAGTGTACTTCGTTAGAAGTACAAAAGAATGATGGTTTCCCGAAATTCCTATGCCAAGAATGCTTCCAAAAATTTCAGAGCCTCTTTGAGTTTCGCACAGTATGTATTCAATCAATGCGTTTTCTCGCCAGTATATTGGGTAGAAACGACAATGCTCTGCAAGTACCGGAAGTGCAGTCGAAGGCAGAATTTTTCGACGATGAGGACGATACTCCATTGTCAATGACGATAGCTAACCAAGAACGAAGAGATGCAGTGGAAGAAGAAAGAAGGGATGCAGATAGGTTATCGTTGGAAGTCAAAAATAAAAATAATGCAAATGATATAGTTTCGGATACTGAAGTGTCACATACGAGTTTGGTAATGCATAATAGAGGCCAATATACTATATATTTATTGAAAAGTAAATTGAAAAGATAAATGTCTCTTGTTGAATCCAAACTGAAAATCGATAATATACTGAACAAACCCCAATTGTGCCAGTCAAGAAATATTATATCTACATTTCTTTTCAGCTAGAAAATATTTTACTTTTTGTTGCTATTGCCATTTCTTTTTGATAAGACCCTTACTGACAGCAAAAATGCGTCCCTATTTTTATCAATTTAAACCTGAGTTAGTTTTCCAAAAAACTAGTCAAGATTTTATAATAAAGAAATAAGTCGGAAACAACGAACGAAGTTAACAACGTTGCATTAGGTTAATTCGAATACGAATAATTAACACAATTGATTATTATACAAATGTTTATTATAAATACTAATATTTAATACTACGGTCGCGGCCGTGGTCGAGAACAATTCGGTGAAATTTTTCAAGCCTCGAGATCCAAGTTTCTAATCCGCCATACAGAAAACTTTTTGAATTAATTTTTCTGATCGGTCGTCACCTCTTTGCAGACGATGGCAAACTTCAGAGAGTAAATAATGCCATTTAAAGCTTCTTGAGAACGTGCTCAATAGCCGTTCGGAGTCGGCATAAAACCGGTAGGTCCAGTTATCGATCAATTGTGTACAAACATTTAATAACATGCACAACACAATTTGATCATAAGAAGTTCGGCATTTCAAGGGCTGAAATGGCCAGTTTTTTATTTATTATATTTAAGTAATTATAGTAAGTTATAGTTTAACACAGTCAAATTAAACTTAATGAGTATACCGTTCCATTTAAAAACTTGAAATTTTTTTATAATTACAGGCTTCCGACGAACTGGAGAAAAACGTGGTTGCTGGTGAAGACCTACAAAAATATAGTCAAGAAAATATAAAAACTAAAGTTAAGGAAAAGAAATCACTCGACAATAAAACTTTTGAGTATAAAAATTGCGATGATAAATCTAAAGTTGAAGTAACTGAATTAGCTGATACTGCTGACTGTTCATCAGACGAAACAATAGAATTTTATTTAGAAAGTGACTATGAATCCACTCAAGAAATTCAATTAAAAGAAATTTCTACAGAAAAAAATTCCACAAAATTTTCGAAAAGTCTGCGAGATAAAGATGAAAAATCCTTAAATAATATCGTTCGGTCAAAGAACACTTGCATTAAATTCCAATGTGAATTTTGTGCACGTCGTTGCTTGAGTGAAGAATCATTAGCTGCTCACCTCCGAGTACATCAAGGCTTAAGACCACATCAGTGCAACCAATGCGAACGAGCCTTTAACAAAGTGTCTCGCTTAAAAATGCATATTCGCGAAAATCATCAAGATAATATTGAGCAACATACATGCTCTTTTGAAGGTTGCGGCAAACAATTCCGACGTTCCGACACTCTCCGATCTCACTATCGTCTGAAGCACACAAACGTTCGACCACCAACTCTTAAAACGTACATGTGCGAAGATTGTGGACGCACTTTTAAAAATGTCACCACCCTTAAAGAGCATCGCTTCAGACATCGACCATCTGAAGAGTATCCTTATCAGTGTGAACAGTGCGACAAGCGTTACACCTCCCAACGAACTTTTAAGGAGCATCAACAGCGGCATGCCGGCATAAAAAATTTTGTGTGCCCCTACTGTGGCATGAGGAAGACCACACGCAACGAGTTGCGCACCCACATCAACTACCACACCAAAGAGAAACAATGGCCATGTCCTCATTGTCCCAGTGTCTTCAATAGCTCAGCCAATTTAGGCATACACGACCGTGTCGTTCACAAAGGTATTCGTCGCTATGCTTGTCAGTATTGTGATCAAAGCTTTGGTAAGTCGGATACATTGAAGCATCATGAAATGCGACATACAGGAGAAAAACCCCATGAATGCCAGTTATGTGGAAAACGCTTTATACAGGTAGTGGCTTTGCGTGCCCACCTCAAGACACATAATAAAGTCAGTGAAAATGGAGCAAATAAAATTGTGAAGCAGCACCTGCAAGCGAAAAACCAACAACACATTTTAAGTGGCGATGATGAAGTGAAGACTGCCTGCCTTACATTAGTAAATGATGTCAATGTGGATTGAAATGTAACCGAACAAATTGATAACACAGAGAAACACCAACAAATGTCTCTTAAGCCCAAGCAGCTTATAATAAAATAATTCTTTAAGGTCTAAAACAAAAATTTCACTTAGTATACGGATTAAAAAAAAAAAATTATAACTAAATCATTAAATTCTACTTTGAAATAATCGCTTATTTCAGCTACCTTGAAAAAAATCCTTCGAGGAGCTTGTGATGCGGGCCTGGGCATTCTGAAATATTTGCAGTAACTTCATCTATCCCTGAACTTGTACACAGTGCTATTAACAATATACATTAATAGAAATGTTAGTAAATCATAATTTTTTTATTTTATTGAATGCAATTTCATGAATTGTTCCCAAAGCGAACTAACATTTTAACACATTTTAAAAAACCGATGAATTTATTTTCAAGTGTCTGCCAATTTTAGCTAATGTATTTTCAAATTCTTTGTCATTTTTGTATACAAATTTTTAGATTTCTTTATATAAGATTAAAAAACGTTTTTTTTAATATATATAAATATATTACGGAATTCCATTAAAAATAAATTTCAAAACAATCAATTATTTTAATAAATAAAAACTTTTAAATATCGATAAAATATCCATTTCCAGAATAAAAAGCGAAAGAGCGGGTGTAAGACTTAAATACTCAGTAGATATTTTGAGCTTTTTTTTATTTTATTTTGAGCTCGCACTTCACTACATTTTTGTTTTTTTTTGTTATTTTACCGTACCCTTTTATTTACATTTTACACTTTTATTAGTGAGTAAAATAAAATATGAGAAACTTTTCGGGCGTAAAGTGTATAAAATTTATATAACTGTTTATGCATAAAATACAAGAAATTATTTTACTCTTAAAATTATTGGCTTAAATTAGAAGAAAAATTTTTTCGAAAACAAGATTCAGTGCATTTTTTTCACTGAACAGACACTAAATTTTTTACTAAGTGTATTTTATGCGAATATAAAAGTGTATTTTATACTAAAAGTGTCCTTTTATTCAAAACATTCACTCAGGAAGGTAATGTACAAATATTGTCGATTTCATATTCAAATCCGAAATTTATAAATTACATGTTTAAGAGTGCCATCTATAAGAAGTATACAAAATATTTTCCATACAAGTATGTAATGTGTGCTGACCTTTATACTTTTTTTTGTGTATATCATATGCTCACATACAAATACAAGTATGATAACGTACATCCCTGTATATGTGTTTGACATACTCTACTTCAAGTTTGGCAAAAGTGCACGAAGAATTTTTGTATTGAGTAATTTTTTGTGTTTTCCATTGTTTTTAATGTATAAAGTGTAGAAAACAGTTTTCATTCAAGAAATGGATAGTGAAAAATCATTTTTGACACAGTTTATAACATGTTATCATAGCCATCCTGCCCTATGGGACAGCACATCACCCGACTATATTGTGAAGTCAAATAAAATACCTGGCTATAAGGAGTTACGGCACATATATAGAAAATACAAAGCTGACGCTACTATTGACGACGTCAAAAAGAAAATAAATAGCCTCCGCTGCAGTTACAGGCGGGAATTGAAAAAAAGAATGCAATTTGAAATGTGCGGTGCAGGTATTGATGAAAGTTCCAGGCCTACGTTATGGTGGTATCCTATGATGACTTTCCTACAGAATTGTGATAGCACACTAACGGAAACATTCTTTAAAGTCGACTTGCACTGTGACGAAATGTCCGAGGTAAGGTCAGTGCGTAGGAATAAGGTATAGTACAGTTAATTTGGTAAAAGCGAGCACCTCATGTTCGATCTACCACCCCTTGTTAAAAAATGCATAAAATTAGCAGACGTTGGCTTGTGTTTATCTTGGTTCATGCGTTTAAAAAGGTGATCGCCGCTGTTGATTGCCTGTTTATTGTTCCACGAGCTAAAGCGTTTGAGTAAACACATGCTTAAGCTGTCAAAGTAAGACGTTTGCTTGTTATTATAGTTTTAAGCATGGTGGATAATTACACTCAAAGAAAACTATTTCTAAAATAGCGATAACACATTTCTTATGCTAGATTTTAACATGCGTCCGTTTCACTTGTATTGTTTGGAAAAAATAAAAATCTTAGATAAATCTAAGATCCTTTCCCTTGTCGAAAATCTTTATTCATAAACGTTCAGTAACTATCAAAACACCTTTAAGGAGGTGGTAACGTTTTAAAACTTTTTTAAATTTATTTTATTTGATTTTCTGAATTCTTAGAGAACCTTAAAAGAATATTCTGTGAAAATTGGAGATGAATCAGAGCAAAACTCATGAAGTTACAGCCGTTTAAGCAACTGCCCCTCATACACGATTTTCCCACAAGTCATGTTTTCAAAGTCGGTGAACACTCTCCAGCCAAAACGGCTGAACCGATTGTTTTGAAATTTGGTACACTCATTCACAACTAAATTCATGAGGTAACGCTGTCGAGTTTTTATTTTTTCTTTGCTTATTTTTCATTTTACAGTAAGAAATATGTCGTTTTTTTGTAAAAAATTGACTTAAGTGCTGCCAAAAATCTAAACAAAATTTTTTTAAACAACTAGTAAGAAGTGATCTTCGACTGGGCCGAAGTTAAAATACCCCACGGCCGAACCAAAGTATATTCAAAGTCTTAAGCAGACAATAAAATATTTATTTGTAAAAACATTTTCGTTATAGTTTTAACAGAAAATATTCGCTTTTGGTTTTTTGATAAAGTCACTTTGTATGGGAGGAAGGCGTGGTTTTCATCCGATTTGGCTCATTTTCGAACTTGATCTGTATTATTTAGATAAAACCTTAAATATCGAATATCGTGAGGATAGCTTGAAAATTACGGCTGTAATCGTGATCACAGACAGACAGACAGACGGACAGACAGACAAACAGATGGACATAGCTTAATCGACTCGGGTGGTGATGATCAAGAATATATATACTTTTCCCTACCTACCACGCCTCCTTATGGGCGTTACAAACGGAGTGACAAAATTAATATACCCCTTTTACGTTTTTTAAACTTGGGGGTATAAAAATCGACAGCGTTTTCTGGGAATCTTATCTTCTCAAAAATCTTCATTTTTTTATTTCAGTCGATCCGCTGATGGGCTATGCTGTTCACCGCAAAACCACTTTTTTTGGAGGTGCTTCTGGAAAACAGCCGCAATTTTGTTATTTCTTCACATTTTTCAATATAATTTTTACTAGTCATTTTTAGGCCGAATCAACCTTACCCCCTTAAAACGCTTCATAAATGAGAGAGTAATACCCTATAAAACTTTGATTAAGTAATTAAATTTTTTTTTTTCATCGGAATATTGAATAAAATTATTTCAAAATATTTAAAACCCAATTCAATGTCAAAAAATGTTTGAATTGAGATTTACATAACCAAGGCAGAAAGTTTTCATAGAACTTATATGGCGATTGAAAATTATAAATAAAAATGAATGTACGTTTGTGTCTTGTATACATTTCTACACCGTTCATCCGATCGCGATGAAACTTTGTGTATAGAAGTTTTTTGGTACGAGGCGGGTTTTAGGGCTATAAATTTTGATCCACCTTGAACAGAGGGCGCTGTAGTAAAATTTTTTTACAAAACCGCCTGAAGCTCACAAACCGCTCATGCGATTAAAAAGACAATCAACGAGTATTTTGGCGCTATTTTCTTTGATCCTACTTGAACACCAGATGGTGCTGTAGTAGAAATCTTTAACAAAACCACCTAAAACTTCCAAAACACTTGCGATTAGAATGAAAATAGGTATATAGTGTTTTTTATATACGTTGAGTGTTTTAACGTTATTTTTTTTTTTATCCATCTTGAACACCAGAGGGCGCTGTAGTACAAATCTTGTACAAAATCGCCTTAAACTACAATATGCCTACAATAGCCTCATTTTTAGTTGTTTTTTTAGGTTACATACATATGCAAATATTTACAATATATAAAATTTTTCTTAATTCTAGTAAAATTAAAAAAAAATGTCCGTTATTTTGATACCAAAAACACTTACATATCTTCAATACTGCGAAATTTTTTATTATAATGAAATTTTAGAAGAGACATTTTTCCCCTAGCAAAACCGGTAGCTGTTGTTTATGATAAAATTATACATAAAATTATTTGTCACACACGTTATGATTTGGAATATCGTCGTTGCGCATACAAAAAAGGTTATGTGTTTTTGAACAATTTTTCAGGAGACGAAAAAAACATTTTTGTTTTTTAACAATTTCAATACTATTTTCACATAGCTGGCTAACTTTCACATTTGTTTACTTCTGAACCAATAAGAATATCAAGAAACCATTTAGTGAATAGATGGGGCATACATATGGCTATTAAATGGTAAAATAAAAAAAAAATCGAAATTTTGCACATAGCCTTTTTTGTATGCGCAACGACGATATGCAGAAATAAATAAAATTTTGTACTTTTGAAAGCAAAAAAATAGTACAAAAACAAAGCGAACAAAAATAAATTAAAAATTGTTCGTGATTACTTGAACAATAGGCAAGAGTTCTTACCAGAACTCAGTTCTTTGAATAAATGAAATATTTGAATGAATGGATTACTCAAAAACAAATCGACATTTTTCTATTGAATGTTCTTTATCAAATCAAAGTCAAATCTTGGCACCTTGGAAAACGTAAGCTCCCCTATAATTGTTTATTTGTATCATCGACAACGTAATGTTTAGCTGTTTGCTAAAAAATCACTTTGCTTAAAAGGCTTTAGGAGAATTATTTAAATGAAATATATTTAGGTCTCATAAAGAAACATAAAAAATAATTTATCACAAAATATTGAAAATCAATTTATAATAACATATAACTTATTTCAGTAAAAGTTTATCCAAAAATAAAAATACATAAAAGTTTATGCATTCTTTCTTTTTTAGACCTTCGCTGATGAACAAGCAACTGCAGATGACCTGAACGTAAGAAAAACTAATTTATTATGATTTCTCAAAATTGTGGCACATAAAATAATTTTAAGGATTTTAGAAGACACCACAATTTGATCATAATAGAAGACTCATAAATATGAGCGCTCCTCTTAAAATATCCTTATCATGGCACTTCAAATAATTTTCATAAGTTTTTCAATTCTTTCCTTGGAGTCTTAATAATTAAGGCTTTTTCTCGCTTCATAATTGAGGCGATGAGAACAAGAGTGGCAAAAACATTAAAATTGAAATAAATTCAGATTTAGCATCCCAACTGCACTCTATTGATATTTTATTGTAACATGATATTGATTGTCAAATCGATTGATAGAAAAAGAAAACAATATTGTGAATAAATAAAAAAACTAAAAAAAAAATTAAATGAAACTCCATTAGATATGTTGGTGGATTAGACCACACTTTCTCTAATCGCCTCAATTCTTAGCGCTCATAGTAATGATTATTTTGTAGTTTTCAAAAATGTATTTTTTTATCACATTAAAAACTTCAATAAAAACAGGCTATTACTATTTAATATTAAAGTATTTATTTTTCTATTTTAGAACTTTGCTAATGAAAAAATAACTGCAGAAGATTTGAAAGTAAGAACAACAAATTTAGTATGATTATTTTCATATATTAGACTATGTAATCAATTTTGACCTTTATTGAATTTGGATTATAAATTAAATAAATAAATAAATAAAATAAAATAAATATTTAATAAAAATTTTGTTTCCCCTTTTAGACTTTCTACGATGATCCAACGATTGATGATGAGCAAAAAGTAAAAATAAAAATTAATGTAATTAAAATATATTTTTATAAACTTTGCTTATTTAGACATCTGCTGACGAACTTTTTGGGTCGGAGGAGCATATAGTAACAAAAAAACGAAGCAGACCATCGAAAGTGTCTAGTGCACGAAAAATGCCAAAACTTCTGACCATGGAAAATCATTCCATTTCAAAACCATTAGATACCTTCGATTATATGGCGAAAACATGGGCTGATAAACTTCGAAGTATGGCGAATTTACAAAGAATGATTGCTGAGAAGGGAGTCAATGACATACTTTTCGAGGGAGAGATGGGTACTCTAACAAGGGACTCTATTAAAATAAGAACGGAATATTCATCTTGCCATTCTCCAACGGGCTAATTTTTTAATGACAGTGACGTTAATTTTAATATAAAATTAAGATATTTTTTCCCAAAAATTAATGCGAATAAGAAGAAATGAATACAATTAAATTTTGTGTAACTTAAATATTAATAATAAAAAATATTTTTGCTATATTAAAGTTCTTACTCGGAACCAAAGATAACAAGATGGGAAACTTAAAAAACATAACCTCAAAAAAAGTTTGCATGTATTAGTGCGATGAAAAATCAACCCTGAATTTTACTCTTGTTCTTCATCGGCCGCAAACTCTCGAAGAAGTCACTTTGCAACCCCTGAAAATAATGCATATTATCTATTTATTATGATATAAATATTTAAGTTGAGTTGCAATAAACTGTTTGCAACCAAAACTGATTACTAAGTCCCTTTATTTTAGTTCATACATGCGTTTAAAGTTTGCCAATTTCTTCAGTTGTTGTATTTGTCAACATTTTTGAAAAATTTTAATTTTACACAAACCCCCGCTATTCTACACAAACCCCCGCTATTCGAGGTGAAATTTAAAAAAGGAACGCTCTTGTTCTTCTTCTGCATTTTTCTGCTGAAACTTCGTTTACAAACAAGAAAAATAATGTATGGATTGAGTGTTTGAATATTTAAATCTTTAAGTTATGTTACAGGAATCTGTTTAACACTCAAATAATTACATGCATTTTCTTATTTTAATCTTAATCGCCTAACAAAGTTTGCAAATTTTGCCACTTGTTGTATTTGTAAATAGCTTTTTATTTTAACCACGACCGTTTTGTATAAGTTCTGTTATTTTTCATCCCATCAGAGCTGTCAACTATCATTGTTTTCATTGAAAATTTGCTTGGTTGGAATAAATATGGCTTTGGTACGAACTAGCATTTGTTTTATCTATAAAATTTGTAAAACTGCTTTGATTATGTATTTGCGTAATATATTAAGTTTAAAGTCATTTCACATCTTATTCCATTATTTGCCATAAATATTATTTTTCCATTTATATTCCTACGGCTCAGTCCTCAAACTAATCTTATATATATTACGCAAACCCAAATTTTGTCCGGCGTAAGGCTTTTTAAGTACAAGTTCAATTTTAATAAATTTAGTATGGTTTGATAGGTTTAGACCTGTAGATGTGCAAACTGGACTTTTTATTTCTCAAAAATGTATATATTTTAAGTTATAGCTTATTGAAGTTTGCATGTAATTGCATATAATTGTTGTTGTTATGTTGGTTTTTCTTTTATTAACAGCAGCTGAGAACAACGTTATCAAACTCAGAGCAAAACTATTCGCTGCTCACATTTCGCTCTCTTCTGTAACTTCTTTTTAGAGCGTCTGTTAAACGCTCTAACATTTTTCTGACTGTTCTGACAAGTCAGAAAAATGTAAAGCTTTCGCAAGCCGCTTGCGCTGAACGCTCGCAACCAAGATACATACAAGTTTTTTTATTGCAATTTTCCGTTCACATTTCACTTTATTCTGCCTCTTCTTTATAGAGCGCTTGCAAACAACGGAAAAACTCTAAGAATATTACTATTATTATTATTATTATTATTAAAGTTGCTGGGGGCAGCAACGCTCACCGGTGGTCGCTAGTAACTCCAATTTATATCATTACTTATCCTTTCTGAATTTTAAGGGAATATCTGTTTCATTTATGGAAATATTCCGGACACTTAATTTTGACTCATATAATAATAAGAAATTATGAGCAATAATAAATGTATCTTTGGGCAAATAATAAGAAAATATTTAATTACACATGCTTTTATTATTTCAACCATGTTATTTCTAAAAATTCAGACTATGAATCAATTAAGTTTAAAAGCTTATATATTTTGACTTCCGTAGACCCAATTAATTTCCTATGATCATCATTGCAGATTTATAAGAGAAATTTAGGCGTAGCTATCCTAAAAACGAAATAAAAATTAAAAACCTAATAAAAGGAAAAATTAAAAGCTATCCTAAAGAAGATAAATTGGCAACACTACTTCTAACAGTTGAATGGAAAAAAACATTTCATTCATAAATTCACCCAGCTGATATTATTAACCTTTACGTTACATGCACAAATTTTTTGCTTTTCTTAAGGAAATAATGTGTTTTTTTATTTATAAAATCTTATTGAACATGAAGCTAAAGCACAAAAATAAATATTTTTAGCATATATAAGAATATTTAGAGAACTTTAGATATTTTTGTTTTCGTTATAAAGCCAATCAATAACAAACGTGTTGGAAGGGTTAAGGAACATAACCCGAAACTGACATATTCACCTCACTATTTGTGGTGAAATGGTTTCTCTCGTATGTGTGTTTACTTTTTGCAATTTTTAGATTCCCCACAGAAGTTTCCCATCTTGTTATCTTTGCTCGGAACTTAAAAGCCTTTCTATACTCAGGGCAGAGCAGAGACTATTTACAGCGACTATATATTCTATAGACTTTGCATCAGAACCACTCGAGCAGTTCTGCTCAAAGTTAAGCCCGCAAACCATGGTATAATAATACATGGTAGCATTGACAACTGCTTATTTTCTCTTCAACAGGAAAACATAAATTGTCAAAAACAGCTTTCTGTGGAAATACATCAGCAGCTGCTGTGGTTGTTGTTTTTTTTCACTTCAACGTTTTCAACATTGCTTGTGTTTTCAATGGCGGATTGTGAGCGCTCTCTTTTTGAGTATATTTTTTGACAGTATATGATTTCCCAAGCAACTGTCAATGCTACCATGTATTATTATACCATGCCCGCAAACATGGAGACCACGAAAAATATGGGAACGTGGAACAAAAAGCTGCGACATGCAGGGGCGCCGGAAGCGGGGGCTCAGTCGCCCCCTCGGTAAAAAACTCTGACAATAATTTTTTTAATACAAATGTTTTTATCCAACAGATTAAATTTTTTAATTTTAAGTTTAACTTAATTTTAACTAAAATACAATTTTTAATTTCGCTCAACATCAAATTTTTGTAATCAGCTGTGAAGCATTAAGCTCTAAAATGCTCTAAATAAGTATTAAGCACTCGGGGCTGTCATAGAAACCAAGACGGTTTTGCTTTTTGTCGGAATTGCAAACCAATTCTGATTTCATTTGGTGTCACAAAATCGTCTTGGTTTAGATCTTTTCGAACATAAAAAAAACCGATGTTCGAATCAGCTGTTTCTCACATTTTGTCTGTGTATGTGGAAATTTTATTAATTTCATTAGTTCACAATTTTATTAAATTTAAGTGTTTTTTCTGTTTATGTTATATAAGAAGCAATAAATAAGCATAAAATGGCTTCAGCTGTTGTAGCCTCTTTATTAATAGAAGAAGGAGCACAGAAGAGGTGAAAAGAAAAGTTTTGATAGATTGCAGCAATCCACTTGAGCTGCCTGCGTCGGCTTAAGCATATTTTTCTTTTACTATAGATCTATAAATATAGCTATAAATATATATTTTTTTTTTTTGTAGATTTATTTATTTATTTTTTATAAAAGAACAAGAATTTACTTACATTTCAATGAAATATCAACTAGCAAGAGAAAAAAAACTCGCGCAAATTAAATCTGTCAACGGTTAGATGCTTGGTTTGATTCCGATAAGAAAATCGATAATATTGGTTTCTGTGACACCTAAAACCGATATTAATTCCGATTCGAACATAAAAGCAATAATATCGGAATTCATGACACCAAAGTTAATTTTTTGTCGTTTTTAAAACCAATTCCGACAGCTATTGAATTCTATAACAGCCCCGACTTATTAAGATTCAACAATTTTTTTCACTTGTTTCTAACCCGTGGGGTCTATACTAGTGCAAATTCGCACCAGAAAAAATAAAGTGGTTGTTTAAAAAATTATAAATTTAACTATAAACTAATAACTTTTTCGTTTCATATTGAATTTAAATGATTTGTTTATTTTACATGCTTTTATCGAACTTATGTTTACATCAATCTTTTCGTAATATTTTATGATATGTTTTTTTCGTCTGAATGACATTTTTAATGTAATAAAAAATGTTCTGCCCCCTAGTTGCACTGCCCACCCAGTTGAAATGAGCTTTTGGCGCCTATGGCTGCATGGATTTATAATTGTTATTTAATTGTGAGAGAGGAGGGTTTCATTTTGGCGGGCGCAGGGCGGGTCTGCGGCATGGTTTTATAATTATAATTTTAAATGCAAGCCAATAGTTGTAAGCCATTGGTTGCGAAATCTACCACATAAAACCACCCAACAAAAGTTGAAAAAATTGTACCAACTTTTTCTGTTTTAGTATCAATAAGAAGTGTATAACTCGATTGTTTATAATTTAATCCTTAAATGCACAAGGCCCCCGATTTTTACCGTAAAAATTTTTTTTGTGAAATTGAACAAAAATAAAAACTGTGGTTTTGGTTTTGAAAATTTCTTTTTTGACGTAGAATACGTCATTTTCGGAGGTAAGTAGGGTGGTTGATAGCATAGAAATAAAATATATCTAATTAATAATATCTAATTAATAAAATATATAAATAAATAAAATATATCTAATTAATAATTAATAATATCTAATAAATATATCTAATAGAATATATAATAAAAATATCTCTTAGTTCTTTGGTTGATAGTGATCAGATGTAGGTATTTATATCACAATTTCAGCCTTTGGTGTGCCTAAAGTAATGATCGTACAATGTTGATGTTAGCACTTGTTGGTCTGCTTGATCCTCACTGGGAGAAAAATTCATGTTTGAACTCTCTAGCTTATATCATGGTTGAATAAATAAGGTTGTCGCATGGGTGAGAGCGAGTTCCCATAAATGTCAAATCGAAGTTGACAGCTCATACAAAATCTGAAAACGAAAATTAATAAAATGAAAAGCCGTTGAATTTGTTGTTGTTGGTTTTCATTGATTTTGACAATTATGGGTACTGAGAAGAGAGGACGATCAGCCACGAGACAACCTTATTTATTCAACTATGGCTTATATAAATTTTACACAATTACATGAAATATAATGAGATCATTTGATGTTTGCTTAAGTTTGTTACCTATTTATCGACGGTTTTCGGTTTTTTTTTACGGTGAAGACAGCGCCATCTAGCGTGAAGACATAAATCTTATAATTAAAAAAAGCATACTTTTGGGAGCATGTTGTTTTTAACATAATCGCGTAGCCCAATTCTGAGTAATTTTGAGGGGCATGCTTTTTTAACAGAATCTGTTATTGAAATGTAAAAATTCCGCAGCCAATTAAATATGCGGCCATATTAGCGACAGTGAAATTTTGACATTTCGACTCTCCACACGGGTTGTTGAACTTGATAGCATCAAAGAACTAAAATATAAGGAAGTGGTGTTGTCTACACATACAGTGTACGTGAACTGTGGCCAATTTCGTAAATTGAGTGAGCGAGACAGAGTGTGTTTTTTTGACATTTCTGAGCGGTCGTCAGCTGTTCACAAGTCTTCCCAATAAAAAAAAATAATCGCTCTAATTTGATGCGACCACAGTTGTCAAAACGCAATCACTGCTTCAGGGGCGCGTTATTTTTTCACTCTTTAACACACTTTTGGGGCGCTTTTGTCTTCAGCAAAGTTTATGATATATAATTGTTATTTTTAATTTTTTTTCAAAATTTTCAGAATCTTTTCAGATCCGCATATTTTGGATCTCAAGTTATATTAGCTGTGTTCGATTCGCCAGCCTATACTCAATTCATGTCGCTTATTTCAAAATTTGTATGTGAAAACAACAACAAAGTCTACAGCTAGTTGAGTATAGAGTAGGTCAATTATCAGTTGAGTTGAGTAAAGTTGCGTTGCCAAGTTCTTATTTTTTAGTTGGTTTGTGTACGGAATAAGTAAAATGTAATAGATTCTGTCAAAATGTGATGTGAGTACAAAAACAAAATTATTTTCCTTTAAGGGGGGAGATACCTAATAGTTTCGGAATAATTTCAAATGTTTTCTCGAATTTTTCCTTAAAACAAGTTTTAAGTCATTTATATTGGTTTAAAATTGCATAGTGATACCTCCATTCTGAAGCTTTTGAACGAACTGGTTATAATTATTGGCACCTATTGCAAAGTTTCACCGAAAATATCGATAAGGCACGTGTAGCGAAGCAGAACCGAAAGAGTCTCTCCAAGACAAAGGCAGCTCGTACAGCTTGGATGTACCTTCCGGAAGGATATACCTACAAATTGAAAGATATCATGAGAATAAATAATTTTTTTGGAGTCAAAACTGTTGAAAAAATAGTCGAATCTGGACCTTCGATTAAACAGCCGATATAAATTTTAA
This sequence comes from Pherbina coryleti, assembly GCA_943735915.1. NCBI lineage: Eukaryota > Metazoa > Arthropoda > Insecta > Diptera > Sciomyzidae > Pherbina > Pherbina coryleti. Next base: position 42,845,052 of record OX030951.1, on the reverse strand, counting down.
TTCTTAACTTTTTTCATTATATTACAGGTTTATCCTTCCCTTCAAAATATCAGTACTCGAACAAAAAACCTCTTTTGTTTCATATAAGTGGGAAAATTTTGGCAGCTACAGGAGATACTCTGCAGACCCACCATTTACTAAAAATATAGGAAAATAAAAAAATTATCCAATTATGTTATCAACTTGAAAAAAAATTATTAAACAAAACTAATTTCACCCTGTCTAGGGGTATCTCCCCCTTAAACAGTTTCTTTGTTTTCAATTTAATTTATTGACAGACTTCTTGTGGTCTGTCAAAACAAAAGTGTTGCCAACTATTCAGTAAGTAACAGCTAAGTGAGTAGCCGTTTTTTTCGTAATTGAGTTGAGCACTGGCGAATCGAACGCAGCTATTTTTACCCAATGAAATATCAAAAAAAAAAAAAAATAGGTGGTGTAGAAATATAATAAAAATAAAACTATATTATCATATTCTTAAAAAGCCTTAATTTACAATAATTTAATGATTTTTATATTATATAAATAAATCAGCTCCAAAATCAGTAAATTGAACTCAGAATCTATTAGTTTCTGTCACCAGCATGGACAAAATGTTGCTTTAGCACAGTTATAAATTAGAAACCATTTGGACCTTCTTTAACGATCTTACCGAATACTTAGTAAAATATTTCTGTATTACAATAGAATTTTCTTTTAATATATTAGGTCTTTAATTATCAAACCTTTTATTAACACCGTAAAAATCTAAAAAAATATTTTATGTTATTCTAATCAAAAACAATTTGAGCCTTCTTTTTCGATGCAACTGAATCCCAGCTAGCATTTTCAATCGTAGGCGACTCTTCCACGATCGGAGCGGGCGATTAAATAAATCGTCGACGATGTCGTATTCCGATCGCGGAAGTTCAGTACAACGGGAGAAACTGTGTCAAGCCGGCGACTCTTCCATTCGAGTTGTCTACGATGCTCAAAAAAGAATCGTGTAAGATGCTTTTATTCCTTCTTCAAACGACCCTTGAATCAATCGCCTAATTGAGTCGTCTACGATGCTCAAGAAAGAATCGCTGAAGAGTCTTGAAACTATTTCCAAGACGATCTTTAATTGACCCCAAATGCTGCAAAATAAAAAGCATTGTTCTGTATTGTTCATTTTTTAATTGTAATATATGTAATTAGTTTAAACTTGTATAAATAAAATAAAAATAATTCAATTATTAATTAAAAAAATAAAACAAATTTCAGACAAAGAAAAAACAAATATATAAAAAATAAAGTATGGAGCTGAATCCCCCTAATTTTCTTCGTCATCCTTCTTGGTCCGATCACCCTCCCTGAGTCGGTCACCAGCATGGACAAAATGTTGCTTTAGCACTTTATTTATTCCTGCGTCGTCACCTTTAAATTTTGAGTGACATACATCTTAAAAAAGAAAAACAAATTAGGAAACTGTAAGAGCATGAAATAAAAAGTACTTACGTGCTATAATTCTTGGACACGTGTTCACTAGCTAACAACTGAGTTAATATGAAGCAAACATCAGTTGTTCTTTGTAAACTTTTCTAAACACAACGGTTAAATTCGTCAAACGATCGCAGGAATTCGTAAGCGGCGATACCTAAACATAACGGTTAAATTCGCCAAACCATCGCGAGAATGCATAAGCGGCGATTTTAGAGTAACACAAGTACACGAATGGTCGTCAGAACGATTAAACGACGATTGTAGAGTAACAAAAAAAAAACACTCGTCAATTAATCATCAAAATGAGTCGCATTCTTGCTTGCACTCTTTTAATGCTCGCCAAGATGCGTGAACGACGTTCACTCGTCCAAAAATCGTCACAACGACTCGCAATAGCATCATTTGGAAGAGCAATATAAAATTCTACTTAACAATCGTCTTGACGATTAAAAAAAGAATCGCGAAATGATCGCGATCGTCATACAATCTTCCAAATGCTAGCTGGGTTATTGTATCATGGTACATGCCAGCAATCACGATCAAAACAGTGTTGCTGGGTAGCAAAATTTTAGATATGTTGACTTTTAGTAGCTAAAAAGTACTAAAAGTACTAAGATTTCGTCTGAAAGGTATTATAAAAGGGCTTACACATCGGCGAATCTGTTCGTCACACGGCGGCCATGTTCACACAAGCTTGCTAGTTAAGAAGCGATGTTCGACAGTTTGTCACACGGTTGGCCGTGTTTACAAAAATTTTTGATTTTCTCTGTCGAACAAGGGATGCTGCCGAAATTGATGACAAAAAACAACAAAAATCAATGGCTTGTGTGACGAACAGGTTCGTTCAATTTGAACGCTAGCTTTTTCACACACGTTCTCGCCGCCATATTGTTCGACGAACAGATTCGCCGGTGTGTAAGCCCTTTAAAAAAGTTGCATGAAACCCTTATAGCATGTTTTATCGAACGCAGCTATAATTAACATTCCCAGCAAGACAGGACTGACAAATCTCAAATACAACCACACGAATTTTGGTATCAACTCATGGTATAATTATACCAGGTAGCATTGACAACTGCTTATTTTCTCTTCAACAGGAAAACATAAATTGTCAAACACAGCTTTTTGCGAAACGAAGCGAAAATTAAAGCAAGTGACAAATACAAACAAAAAACTAATAAGAATATTGTGCGTTTAAATAAACAAATCATAAAGAAATAAACATTTAAAATCATGAAAGTGATAAAAAGATCTTGTGTAATTTGTGCGAAAAGTTTTTCAGTCCGTGATGTTAAATTTTATTCAGTGCCTAATAACGAAACTCGTCGCCAGCGGTGGATTGATGCCTGTGGCTTGATGCTGGCAGAAAATTCGTTTGTTGTTTGTGTTTTCATTTATTAACCGAGCGTTTCCACCGCCCGAACGAACGAAGAAATCATCGCGAACAAATCGTCGCGATGAATTCTTCGTTCGGTCCAACTGTTTCCACCGCACGAACACAAGTTCCGAACATTGGTAAGTCGCCATCTTGTTCGTTCGTGCAGTGGAAACACTTAAATTCAATGCTTGCGAGCATCAGCGTTGATCAATATTTGTTTATGCAAACGTACTAAATTTGATTAATTTTTACTACTTTTATGCCTTTTAATTTAGGTTTTATGTAAGTATTTATATAAAGAATTTATTATATAAAGAATATTATATAAATAATTTGATTATATAAAGTGCTAATAATATAACAAAGTGAAATAAAGTTCTTTTGCGTTAAATTTTCAATATATTTTCTTTCTTTTTTGTTTTTCCTACGTTATTAACTACCATTTCAACAAATCTACTACCTATGCGCAAATAAGCACTGGATTCGCCCAAAAAGATCGAGCGTCGGCCGATCAGAGCGAACGAAGAAATCTTCGTTCGTTCGTGCTGGAAAAGTGTTTACACTGCGCGAATAGCGCTCGCGAGCATTTTGTAAAAACCAATGTTCCGAACCTTGGTTCGGACCAAACTGTTTACACCGCCTGAACGAACGAAGAAATCTTCGTTCGTTCGGGCGGTGGAAACGCTCGGTAACAATGGCCGACCAGCGAACGCTCTCTTTTTTAATATATTTTTTGACAGTATATGATTTCCCAAGCAACTGTCAATGCTACCATGTATTATTATACCATGGTATCAACTAACACATTCACATAATACTTTCCCAACCAGAGACGTTTGCAAAACAAGGAAACTTAAAGTTATATAGGTGCAAGACAGAGATGCCAGATCACACGGATAGGAAAAAAATGTCAGTTTTGGCCCACCGCAACAACAATATCCACGCATTGACTGACCGTACTGACCAAAAAACTGACATTTTTCTATCAGCGCTGAGCGTCAGTTGACGCGTCAGTTGACGGTCAGTGTTCTAGCTGGGTTACAAAACACCAAAGAACTAAAATATAAGGAAGTGGTGTTGTGTACACATACAGTGTACGTGAACTGTGGCCGAATTCGTAAATTGAGCGAGCGAGACAGTGTGTGTTTTTTTGACACTACTGAGCGATCGTCAGCTGTTCACCAGTCTTCTCAGTAAAAAAAAAATAATCGCGCCAATTTGATGCGACCATAGTTGTCAAAACGCAAGCCGTGCTTCAGGGGCGCATTATTTTTTCACTCTTTAACACACTTTTGGGGCGCTTTTGTCTTCAGCTAAGTTTATGATACATAATTGTTATTTTTTATTTTTTTTCAGATTTCCGCATATTGTGGATCTCAAATTATATTATATAATATTATATTAAATAAAATATCGGTAACGCACCAAATTGTATGCCTCAAAGGTGGTGTGGAAATTCAATAAAAACAAAACTTTATTATCATATATTATAATAATTTAATTATTTTTATATAATATAATTAAATTAGCTCCAAAATCAGTCAATTCAATCCAGAATCTATTGTAAACGTGATTCCAATTAGAAACTGTTTGGACCTTCTTTAACGATCTAACCGAATATGGCCCTGAGTAAATGTTTCTGTATTACAATACAATTTTATTTTAATATATAAAGTCTTTAATTATCAAACGTTTTATTAATACCGTATAACTTTAAATACCAGTTTTATATGTTATTCTAATCAGAAACAGATTGAGCCTTATTTTTCAATGCAACTGAATACGGCCCTTTGTGAATGTTTATGTATTTGTGTCAACCAACACGAATAAGAAAAATACCACACTTTTGGGCAATAACATCACTTCCTTATATCTTAGTTCTTTGCAAAACACATGACATGTGTAGTGCTCCTAGATTTGCATTTCAGAACGTAATACTTCCAATGTAAAAGCATGTTGCGCATTTTCGCTGCATTTCCGGACACAGCCTTCCTGGGGCAGTAGAATTATATATGGATGCAGCCCTTTGCCCCGTTGCAAATTAATCTGAGTTGAAAACACAGAAATGCCTAGATGGCTATGGTGAGGTTAAAAGTCATGTTATGAGGTTCACGGAACACTGATTTTGAACATAAAAATGTATGGTTAGCACACTTTGTTCAATACTGTAACCTCCCATGAAGATTTGCAGTACATTACTGAAAAATTTACAACAAATTTGACAATTGTGCTTTAACAGCATGGGTGCTATAAAATAAGAAATTTCGCTACACGTTGAAAGCCTTTAATGTATCCTTTAGGTATCATAACAAATATATATACATATTTTTTTTTTTGATTCATTGCCGAATTTCTCAAAACAATCTAAGTTATTGTTTTATTAAGGAACTCATTTGAATAAAAAAAAAATTTTGAAATAAGTGAAAATCCCGCTTTAAGCGAATCCCTCCTTAAGGCCAATGATGATTTTGCTACAAGTTCTTACATTTGAAATTTAAACATTTTATTGCTTTCTACTCTATTCTTCCGTACGCATATTGCCCATCCACAACAACAACAACAACGAAAAACTAAAAACAACAAAAACCTCAACCACAGGGGGTTGAGCATATAGCATGTTTTATGAAATTGTGGAAAAGTGTTCACACTGGGTTTTGATAATTTTGTTTGACTTTTAATTTTTTTTTCTGTCAATTAATTAGTATCATGTATAATTTTTGAACACAATACAGCAGCATGAATTCAGAGGAAATTTTAAGAGTTGTCCTATTTTATTTTAATGAGCTTGAAGATACAGAAAAGTGTGTAGATTCTGGGAACAATTGAAGATGAGTGAAAATGGATTATTTCACTTTTTTTTTTTTTTGAAAATGTGTATTTGGAGCTAAAAAAGCTAATGGTGAAAAAATTTCTCGCCGCTCTCAAGTGGTTCAGAAGTTACAGGGCTCAGAAGTTGAGAAAATTAGATTTTTTTTTCATTTTCCTACAAAACCTAGCATTATGGGTATCAAAAGAAAGGTTATACTGTTACTTATTGAACGAGATATCAATCATTAAAATCCACGCATTACTTTTGAAGATATAGCTTTTTACATATTATGCACACTTGACGGTTCACACTTTTACAAAATAACCAAAACGTAAGTATAAAGATCAAGCGAAATGCGAATAAAGTAGGCAGTGCAAGTATTCAAATCCTACCTTTAATTACTATGTTTCCATGGCGAGTTAACTCGGGGTTAGGGTATTCGTCGAGTTAAGAAAATGGCGTCGCTAACTCGATAGTGTTTCCATGCACAGCATCGAGTTGAGTCGAACTTGTCAATTTCATTTGCATTATTGTTATTGTTTTACTAGCGAAATGGATACTAAATGTCAGCATTCACTTTGACAGATAGAACCCAGTTAAATCTTACAAGTTTCGTGGATTTAACGAAACTCAACTCAACTCGCGTTTCCATAGCGAGTTAACCCAGAGTAAACCCCGAGTTAGCTCGCCATGGAAACATAGTAAATGTTGATCTTAGTGTGTGATGTGTTCACGTTGAAATCTTTTTTCAACTGGCAAAATTTGTACTATAAAATTTGACGAGCGTTCACATTGTCAAATTTCTCGTCAAACTGTTAGTCAAACAACAGAAAAATCAAAATATTTTGATTTTCGTCAAACGATTTGACAAACAGTTTGATGAGTGTTCACACATCAAATTATCATCAAATTGTCGTCAAATCCCATATATATTTTTTTTTGTCAAACCGTTTGACCAATAATTTGATGAATGTGAACACTCCTAATGAAAATGGCTACAACAACAAATACGTTAATACATGGCTGAAGGTAAATACATAAAACAAAACAAAGCAACTAAATGACAAAGAATCTCGATCACGCTAATGTAAAAAGTTGAGATTACAGTTGGAAATTAGGCTAATCTTCTTTCTCTTAACCCTCATATAAAAACATACTATAAAAAAAGTTCATCGATTACCAATCAAGCAATCCCGTGTGAGTTGGCCATAAGCTGCACAAAAACTTGACAATTGGCGATAAAGGCTTTTTTATCATTTGGCGATTTTCTCCCAAAAAATCTGGCAACGCTGGTTTAAACCAAGCTAAAAATCTAATATAACAAAAAATATTAAAAAATATATAAAAATCTAATAGTAATTCCTAAAAAGTATGAATAAAACACAAATGAGCAAATTGACGCGAAATAATTTACAACTATTTTGCCGAATCTGCCTTAGCGCACTAAAACCATCAGCAGAAACAGTATTCAATATTCATCAAGTCCCAAACCTGCGCAAATTATTAATAACATGCACAACATTGGATGTAAACGAAGACAACAAAATCTATCCCAATAGCTTGTGCAAGATATGCTTTGATAAAGTGCAGGACTTTCAGTCATTTCGCAGCATGGCGCTTCAGTCAGAAGAGGTGCTCCGTAACATTATCAATGCACAGGAAATTTGTGGCAACGGAGGGGCAATTAAAGTACGCCTGCGTAATAATTTTTCAAAAACGCGCCAAACAAAAGATCAACACAATGAGAATAATGATGATAAGCTAGTGAGTAGTTGTTTAAGCTATTAAAAGCTTGCATATTGAAATAATGACCCAATTTATCTTATAATATAAACCTCTTGAAGCTATTGCCTGAACTGTCATCATCTCGTTTTTGTGAAAAATCAATAAAAGTCGAACCCATGGATATAGAGGACGAATCACTCCAAAGAAATGGGAACTTTTCTAAGCATCCAGAAGAAATAAAAAACGAAATAGATTTGGAATGTGAGGAGCATTCTGCAGTTTATGAGAACAACGCTCTTGGTGCACATGATCAATCCACAGAAGAAGAATGTGATGTTGACGAGGAGGAAGCGGAGATTGTTACAAGTAATAATTCAATAAAAAACATTTCTACCCAAAAAAGAAAACTTGTCCGGAAAAGTGATCGAATTAAAAAGATGCTTAAGTGTTTACACTGTGACAAGCAATTTTATAAACAGTTTTACCTCGATGCGCACATTCGCGCTGCTCATGAAGGAAATGAAAAACCATTCATTTGTACGCAATGCCAAAAAGCATTTACACGCTATAGCCAGCTTCAATCGCACATAAAGGCACAGCATCTGAAGAGCAAAGAGAATTTTGTGTGTAATTTCAAAGGGTGTAATGACAAGTTCAAAGTGGCGACCGCACTGGATTTACACCAGAAAGAGGTGCATTCAGGTACGTGGGCCTTTTTGATTTATGTTTTAAAGAGCTGTCGTATTTTAAGATAAAGAACTATGGAAATCTTTAGAATTTTGTCTAGCTTTTTAAAAGTGTGTTACTTAAATCACAGTTTTCTTAAATATATTTTTTTATAATTATGATAAAATAATAAAGACAATAGGTAGAGCTGAATTATAATATTTGTATAAAATAACTTCCGTTTTTGTGGAGTAAAATGAGCCATAAAATACATACAACGTCTGTAATGTAAAGTAGGAAATATTTTATTTTTTAATAGAATGCGTCGCTCTACTGATATGATAGCTACTTCTCTGGCGCGTACAACCGTAAGTCGGTTATGGCCTCGTATAAGAGCCAGCCATTTCTGTTTTGCGCTTGCTGGCGCCAGTTGGAAACACTAAGCGTGGTCAGGTTATCCAACACCTGATCCTTCCTACGAAGATGTGGGCGTCCTCGTGATTCCATCGAATTCGGTACTCGCTACTGACACAGATTGGACCGAAGATTTTACGAAGGATCTTTCTCTCGAAGGCTCCCAAAGTCTTTTCATCAGAACTGCTCAAGGTCCAGGTTTGTGCTGCATATAATAAGACGGGCATGATTACTGACTTATAGAGCGTGAGCTTTGTCCGTCGATAGAGCGCTCTGCTTCTCAATTGCCTACTCAGCCCAAAGTAACACCTGTTGGCAAGAGTTATCCTTCGTTTTATCTCAATACTGACCTCGTTGAAAGAGTTAATGCTGGATCCCAGGTAGACGAAGTCCTTAACAACCTCGAAGGAGATGTTGTCAACAGTGACGTGGTTTCCAAGACGCTGGGACTGTTTATTTGTTGACACTAGGTATTTCATCTTATCTGCGTTCACTGCAAGACCCATTCGGTCTTTCTTAGCGAAAGAGTCGAAAATTTTTTTGCTTACTCTCTCAAATTTTGTAACTTGTAAGTTTTTGCTAAAAAAGTACGGGAACAGACCTTTTATGACGACGAATGGCGAATTTGAAAATAGACGTTAGATTTAATATTATTTTTTTCCTACCTTACTATATGTTACATGTATGGAAGAAGAATTTTTTTAGAGCAAACCTTAAAAATTAAAGGGCTGCACAAATGCATTTGAATCGCCTTACAAATCATTTGTGTGGTGCGCAAGTACTTTCGCTCTTTCACTCTCATTTGCGGATAACGTTGGCGTCAGCACAAATAGTTGGTAGTGTGCGTAAATAAAAAACTACCCAGTGGGCAAAAGCAGGGCTTCAAAGCGCTACTTGCAGGCCTTCATATGGATTTTGAAGACCTTCCGCACTCATATCCAAGCCCATTACCTTTTTTATATGAAACGAGCAAATTTTCTAGGCCTTCCTCTCTCGCGACTCTAAAGAGGCCTGCCAGAAGCTCTTTTTTGAGAATGCATGTTAAAAGACCTTCTTTATGAGGGCTTATAAAAGCACTCTCAAGTTAACTAAAAATAAAAAAAAAAAATGCAGTAAACTGTTTTTTGTTTTGCAATTTCTATTTTGAAGTGAAACTTTCTTAGGTCACTTTACTTCATTCCGTCACACGATAGAGAAGAAAGATATGTTTGATAGTAGAGAGAATGAGAGAAATATATATAGTGTATATATATGACTGAAAAAACTTCTTTGTCACCGCTGAGCGTCGAACCTGCGACCTCAAGATTTCAAAAACAACGCCTTATCTATTGAGCTAATTCCTCCATTCAGAAATCTACTCTACATACCAATTAATCAAATTGCTGTAGATGCCCAGCGGAAAAATAATTTCAGAGTTGTGGACCTCATATTTTTATATACATTTTGTTCACAAGTTATCAAACGGTGAATTAGCAGAGCGGTAAAACGTTTGACTATAACGCCAGCGGTCCGAGTTCAATTCTCGCATGTGACAAAAAATAAGATTTTCTCGCTTTGTTTCTATTTATGTTTTTTATAGGAGAGCGCTGTGCTCTCCTTGGGCTAACACTTTATGATATGTTTCACTTCTTTTATGTTTTGCGTTGCACAGAAATAAAAAATTTTTGAGCCCCATCCATAGGAAGGGCTTCTAGAAGTGCTCATTGGTACAGCGATATTAGGAGGTATAAAGATGCCAATAGTAGTAGTCTTAGCATGCCTTCTTTTATTAAGGCCTAGTATAATTGCCCACTGGGTTGTTGAAGGCAAAACAAATGAGTTATTGATTCTCACTCATTATATAGGTAAATAAAAAGAACTTGCAAGAGGAGTACAAGTAAGCAAGTACTATAAGTACTTGAGTATTTTAGAAGATAAATTTTCATTGCAGGGAAGGCAGGAGAGGGTTAATATGTATGACCAAACCCCATTACTTTTGCAAGAGGAATATTTTCTCCTTTTGGAACCCTGTTCAAGTGTAAGTGTAGGGTATAAATATACAAAAATCATAAAATTTGTATGGGAACCCACCTAAGGAGGGGTCGGAGTGGATAGGTCCCAAAGGAAAAAAATGTTCGTTCCTATTAAAAAAGTAATGGGGATCAGTCATACATAATAACCCTCCCTTTAAGCTGAAAATACTGATAATTGTAACTGGTTAAACACACTGAAAATGTCTTTTTGTTTCAACATAAGCAAGTATTTGGAGTACAAGGTAGAACTATATAGTTATTTTTTCATTTGCCATGATAGCGGAAGATAACTTTTATAATTGACGAGAGCAAGTTGCGTATGCATTTGATCCGAGAGAGAGTGAGTTAATATATTAATTGTTCTCTGAGCAACAAGTAACGCGCTTACGCTATCTCTTTGCTGAATTATTCTACAAGTGATGTGGTTAACTTAAAGTACTTGGTGTAATCAAAGAAGCAAATGCATTTGTGCAGCCCTTTATTAAAAATATTTATTGGCTACGTTCAGCAGGTACAACTGTTGTGCAACTGTTGAGTGCGTGCCTGCTGAACGCATAAGTATCTGTTTCTGATCAGCTCAACATGTGAAAACTGTCAGTTTTTGTTATAATTTTATTTTTCTGATTCATTTACTCAACATGTTAAGCACAACAGTTGTGCCTACTGAACGTAGCCATTTTATTTTTCTGATACATTTACTCAACATGTTGCAATACTCTATGATGCTAATTATATATATTACAAATATGTTCTTTTTGCAGTGGATCTATCTACACCGTTTGCACTCAGTCTTCAGCAAGTTCTAGAAGTGCATCGAGCGCAGCTTAGTAAAGAAGTTTTCGGTTTAGGCAAGGACCTCATTTGCCAGCAATGCTGTAGAAAATACAGCTCAAAGCGCGCACTTGATGAGCACTTGAAACGTCATGCGAATATAAAGGAGCATACCTGTCTGGAGTGCGGTGTCGCTAAAGTCACTCGCACCGAGCTGCTCACACACATGCGTACTCATCAACCCAATGCAGAAAAGTTCAAATGCCACATTTGCCCTCAAGAATTCAATCACAAAAATGCGATTTGGCGACATGTTCGTATAGTTCATGAAGGTATGCGACCATTTTCTTGTAGCCACTGCACAAAAAGTTTTGGGACGCGCAACTCCAAGATGTGTCATGAACGTCTACATACTGGTGAAAAACCTTTTGCTTGTGAAATCTGTAAAAAGTGTTTCGCTCAATCCGATGGCCTCAAAAGTCACATGAAAACCCACGATAAAGGTTTGCGCACACATGTGTGTAAATTCTGTTCGCAACGCTTCATAACACGCAAAAATCTTATCGACCATGAAAAACGCCATCGCAGCGATAAACCGCACATATGTGAGATCTGTAGCCGAGGTTACCTTAAACGTGTTGATATGTTGAAGCATCGGCGCACACATGTGGAATGTATGCAGGTGAAAAATGTTCGCGATGGTAATGGTAAAATCCATGCAGTAAAAAACAAGCTAATGCCCGACAATAGTAGCCCGCAGAGTGGCAATTAATTTTTCAAAACTTATTTAAAGTTTTTCTAAATTAATTAACTTAAGGGCAACCTTTACCTTGGCGACCCAAATTTTAATGCCTCGCTAAAAATTAAATTTCACAGAAATTATAAAAGATATCGACAGACGGCTTTTTTATTGAATAGATAAGACAACAAACAGTTGTTAAAAAATTACCGCTGTTGTCGTTGTTTTTGTATGTCATGTCAAAAAAAAAACCAAGAAAAAATAAGGTAAGCCGCTGGTTTTTATAAAAAAATGTTGCTGCATCATCTGAAAATAAAAAGCAAAACGAAAATATGTTAAGAACTAATGCCGTTATCGTAAGTACTATAATTAAGAGGTCGTTAAAAATATGACGGATCTGTAACACCCAAATGTCAAAATTTAAAAAAATATATTTTTTAAGACGAAGCTGGACCTACTTCGTTGTTTTTCAAGCTACCCTCATGATTCTAGTACCGACGAGAAAGGCTGGTGTTTAAAGTATGTAGTGAAAAAATTATTCAAATCTGACAATTTTTTCGATAAGTTTTTATTACAACCAATTGCGAAACAGTGGTTTCGTGATAAATGCATTTTATGGTAAGTATTTTCGAAATAATAAAATTTAATAATGATTGGTTTAAGAAGTGCATTTCGGTGTTGACATCACGAAAAAAATTTCGTACAAATCAGATGACTGGTTTTCGAGAAATAAGGTGGAAAATGCCGAAGACGTGGTTTTCATAAAAGTTCCTACTGTATATCTATTGGTAAAAAAAACAATATTTCATTACTACTTTTCTTGCAAAAATACACTGCATCAAAAATTTGCACATACAATAGATAATTTTTTATCTAAGCCATTGTATTTTCTAAAATAATATACATATATTGAATTAGCATGTTTCATATTTTTTAGTTATTCATGAGTAATGATATTAAAAACAAAAAAAAATTAACTTATTGAGTTCAATAATTTATGAAAATTCATGAAAGCGGCTATCCCCATAATTGCAACTCAATTAATTGCACATACACTTACATCATATTGGTAAAAAGCTCGATTAAATGTCAAAATTTTAACTGCTACGCCAAATTAATAACTGAATTCCATTTTGTGAAAGGAATTAGTCGTACTTAAAAGCTCTCTACGAAAGATTATTGAAATTTTTTAAAAATGAATTTAACACATAAATAAGTGCCTGTAGACATAAAAAAAATAATAGTTAAGATAAAAAATGAAGGAAAAGTTATTCAGATATAAGTAAAATTGTTGATAGACCTCGTTCAATAATCCAATCTGTTGTAAAAAATTTTAAACGAAATAAAGCATGTGGAAGAGTTAGGAAAAAAATATTGTCGATGCGAGAGGAGCGATTAATTGAACGAATGGTAAAAGCGGACCCGAAAAGTGGTCCCAAAAATTGTGGCAAGCCTTGTAGAACATGGAGGTCCATCCGTTAATCCGCATACAATAAGAAATTGTTTACATTCACCAAGGTTGCGTGTCCCGCAAGAAGCCGTTTATATCTAAAAATAATACTCTTAAACGCTTAGCATATGCAAAAGGATATATAAATAAGCCTGAAAAGTTCTAGAAAAAAGTTGTTTTTGTTGATGAAAGCAAATTTAATATTTTTGGCTCAGATGGATTTCATTTCGTTGGGCGAAGACCTAATACTTCTCTTAATAAAGAAAATTTAAAGCTAACCGTTAAGCATTGAGGTGGAAATGTTATGGTATGGAGTGCCATGGCAGCTAACGGTGTTGGAAACTTAGCTTTCATTGAAACTACAATGGACAAATTTCAATATTTATCAATTGCAAAAAATAATTTAAGAGCCAGTGCTGAAAAATTAGAATTCGGTCGTGATTTCATGCTGGTCCAAGATAATGACCCCAAGCATAATTCACTACTAATCAGAACTTGGCTTGTCTACAACTGCAAATCGACACTTCTACATCCCCCTCAATCACCGGACCAAAATCCAATTGCGCATCTTTGGGATTTGCTCGAGCGTAACGTACGACAGCATGAGATAACCAACCGAGAGCAACTTAAAACAGTTATCCTAGAGGAGTGGAATAAAATATCGCCGGACGATACATCCAAATTGGTGGAATCGATGAAACGCCGCTTACGAGAGGTCATTAATGCAAATGGATACCATACTAGCTATTCAGTTCTTTATAAAATACTTAAATTAAGATATTTAAGCAATGTATGTACAATTTTTTGAGTTCAAGTTAATTAGATTACTTTTTTAAATAATTTTCATAAACGAAGTGTAATTTTCAGAAAATATTATAAATTGTTTTTTTAATGTAATAATACCATTCAATAAATAATATTAATATAAGTTTTCGATATTTAAAACGTATTTTGTAAAAAATATAGCTTTAAATGGAAAATTAACTGCTGTATGTGCAATTGTTTGATTCAGTGTACATAATGAATATATAAATGAAAAGAATGTAGATCGCCAATATGTGTATATGGCGTGATTTTGTGCCTGATTTTGCCTGAAGAACTCGGTGGATTTGTTAGAAATTTCATGTTTGCATAAGCCAAAACGAATTCGCAAAATTTCAAAGCTAAAAGGTGGCCTTAAGGGGGACTATATAGCCAGAAGCCGAAAAAAAATGTCATGATTGTGAATTTTTTTAAGGAAACCTTAGGGATATTTTTAAATGAGGGGTTTTATGCCTAAAAATATACACATTCAACAGTATGTTTAGTTTTTTTTTTTATTAAAAAAAATGTAATATTAAAGTAGATACAGCCACGGTTGCCACTTGAAAATAATATATGCGACCAAAATTGAAATTTAAAGTGACCAAATGCAGTAAAAAGTGACCAAAACATTATAAATTTGAAAATGTAGTACATGCACACAAAATTATAATTTGCTATATTTTTTAATTTATGCAGGTGCAGTTCATGCAGTGGCGTAGATAGGGGTAATTTAGGAGAAAGATCCCCCTTCGATAGAATTTTTTGCACTGGTTCACAATATAGTCTAAAGTGAAGATGGTAGAAAAAAATTTATTGTGTGGGCTACGCCTTAAAATTATAAATTTCATCTTCTGGCAAAATTTTAACAAATGGTTGGTTGCAATTTCTGGCTTTATTGTTTGCATATTTGCATTAATTGTGTATTGTTTGCTAAAGGTGGTGGCAAATGGTCTCGACCATTGCAAGCACTTGTCAGAATAAAGAAAGCAACTGGAAGAAAGCAATATTGGTATTTTCTCAAGGTTTTTAATCTAGACGCATATTAGTGTTTTTTTTTTCTATGCACTTATAATTGTTTTCTCTGAAATTAAATTTTTAATATATTTACTAATTAAATAAATGTAAAAATGTCTGCTCAATTAGGGGTTCCTTATTGTTATATTTAAATATAATTGGTGCCTGAGTTTTATAATAACTTATAATTTTATTACACTTACCAAGAACATTAGACGAAGGCCTATTACAAACGGCATTCGATATGTGCATGAATCAAATGGCAGACATATTTTACGCGCAAATTTTCTAAAATTTGAATCGGCAGTTTCGAACACAGGTTAAATTCTTTACTATTTTTTTTTACACAAAATTATACATACGTTACCTGGACGTTTCATTCGTGATCGGTCAAGGATACGACGGAGTAAGCAATATGTCTGGTAGAGTCTCTCTGCTAAATACGAAGATAAATTAAAAGGATTAAATATACTAAACATACTAAATACTTGTCATCCCTCTTTTTAAAAAATTTAAAAAACTGTTAACTTTTACGGTAAATTTCTTGACATTAGTACTTCTAAAGTTTTTAAAGGGTTGGAAATGTGGAAGTTATATCTGAATCATAGAGGATAATTTTCCAAACACATACGTGCTACTAAAAATTTTAGCTGCTAGTGTCCACAAGCACGCCTGAGGGTACCATTTCGGCTTTGAAGAGGATAAAAACAATCCAAAGAATATAAAAACAATATATTTCTTTATTAAAAAAATGTTTGTAATAACTTATATTTTACCAATCTAGGGCCGATTAAATGGTTTGACAGCACTGGCGATTCATCGAGAAATAGTTGAATCAGCTGAAGAAATCCTTGAATAAGTAAACAATCCAAGCCAGCTGGATTTTTCGCTCTAAAAACATTAACAAAAAATATAACTAAATATTAAATGATTTTAATTTTACTGCAACCTGAGTTGCAACCGTCAAACAGTTGCGTAACTTCGACACACACGCTGCGACTTCATCATGGTAAACGTCAAAAACTTCCAGGCTACACTTCCAGCTTTGCTTTGGTTGCAGTGTGTATGGGCCGCATTACAAATTTTTCTTATGTATGTTTGTTACGAAAATAAATTTCATCCCCTCCCAATGCAAAAAGCTATCTACTCCACTGAGTTCATTTAATTTTTGGGGGCATCAAATTCTTTTTTCATTTCTTTATAAATTTAATTTCTTTATAAAAAGTGATCAGATGTAGAATAAAATGACCAAGCCAGAGACTATAGATTGTATAGACTTTGCATCTGAAAGCCACTTTCAATATTGAACAAATCGTAGGATGTAATTATCGGCACGGCGAAAAACATTGGCACGGGCAGCGAAAAAGCAGCGCTGACTGCAAATTTGTGTTGCTAGCATTTGTTGATAGACTCTAAATCTTATCAACAATGTTGTCGGTAAGCCAAGTTTATTTTATTATTTTCATCGGAATTCTATGCGGACGGACTAGCTTGTTTATTTACATTTTTTTGCATGGTTTTTGTTATTGCTCTTCCTTCTTCCTTTGTCTGCAGGTTTTTGTTTCGCTAGGATTTTTAGCTTAATATTTGGCGATCGTCTGAAAATTTATATTTTTGCGATTTTGTCCATCTCGATGAAGCTATAGTTAAATCGCTGTAACTTTTTTAATTCAATTTGAATTGAAATGCACCCAAAGACTAAATTTTAGAAAATTTGAGCACCTTTAAAATGACATCAAAAATTATTTTTTCACTAAATTTATTATTTTTTTTTAACTTAACTTAATATTATATCTATCTATCTAAATCCACTAATTCTGAACCTATATAGTAAATATAATTTATTTCATAATAAATATATTGGTCTAGCTGCCACTCAGGACAATCGCAAGCTAGAATAATAAGTCTTGTTGCTGCTGTATTTGCCTTGTTGTCCCTAAAATAAGCAATAAAAATATTTAAATAAATGAAATATACCTTGTTTTTTATTGTAAATAAACTATAAATCAATTACACTATAACGAACAAGAAAAAATATTTTTAATTACACTATAACTTAATTTTTAAATGATGGCCTTAAAGTTTTATATATTTTCGGTCTTAATTTTATAAAAATATTTTGTAATTAAATAAAAAACTTATTTTAAATATTTCAAATACAAAATTACTTGTAAAAAAATTAAAGTTAAAGTTCGAAAAATTTAAAATTTAACAAAATTAAATAATATTAAAAATAAATAGAATTAAAAATAAGAGTAAAATTAAAAAACTAAAAGCAATTTATAAAACAAACAACTTTAAAAATAAATTTTAAATAAAACGCAAAAACTAAAAACTTGTTAAAAAATATAACAGTTTAAATAAAACATAAATAATAATTTAAAAAATGCCATTTAATAAAAATTGTGAGAAAATTATATAAAAAGAAAGTGCTTAAATAAACCAATTAAAATAAAATATAAAAATTAAAAAGTGTCAAAAGTCGAAATAAAAAATATAAATTACACATAAGAAAAATATATATAAATAAATATAAGTAAAAATAAAATATAAAACTGAAAATTAAGAAATGGATTTATTTAATTTTATTTCATTTGATTTATTGATTACTTATCTTTTATTGATGCGTTTATATGCTGCTTAAACTATGCTTTTTTATTTTATGTTTACACTTAAAGAATAAAATAAAATATTTAAAGAATTTTGTTTAATTTTTATAAATAATATTGATTTTCACATTTAAATTTTGATTTATCAATTTTACAATTTTTGTCAACTTGTTATTATTTGATTCTTATTTAATTTTGTTTCATACTTTTAAGATTTTTAAAATTATTGAAAGTATTAAGCAAATTGAAGAAGTAGTTGGAAATTTGTAACTAGTTTTTTTATCTTTTCAGCGTGTTTTGATGTGTTGGTTTCATTTTTATATATTAAAAATTAAAATATATATTAAAAATTACCATTTTATTCGATATCTCTAAATATCTTAAAGATATTTTTATAAGTTTTTAACTTTTTTTCATATTATGAGTATTTATTACTTTTTAATAAAATTAATTACTTTTTTAAACACAAGTCAAACCCTTAAAAACATAATTAAAAAAATTCAATTATTACTTAAATAATTGCATCCACTAAAATATGCAATAAAAATATTTAAATAAATTAAATATACCTTGTTTGTTGTTGCAAATAAACTATATATCAATTACACTAAATTACAAGAAAAAATATTTTTTAATTATGGCCTTAAACTCCATTAAGTTTTCTATAAATTTTCAGACTGAATCTTATATAAAATATTTTGTAATAAAAAAAAATCAAAACGGATCTTATTTTAAATATTTCAAATAAAAAATTACCCATAAAAAAATTAAATTGTAATAAAAATCAAACTTAACAAAATAAACTAAAATAAAAAACAAAATAATATTGAAAAAAGAGTGTATTTTTATTATTGTTAAATTTTTTATTATTTTATTATTGTAAAATAAGTTTTAAATAAAACGCAATAACGCAAAATTGGTTCAAAAACAACAGTTCAAATATAACACAAATAATAAATTAAAAAATATAATTTTGTGAAAATTAAAAGAAAATTAAATAAAAATCGAAATGTTGAAATAAAGCAATAAGCATAAAATTGAAAAATTAAAGAGTGCCAAAAGTCAAAATAAAAAATATAAATTATATAAAAGCAAATATATAAAAATAAATAAATATAAGTACAAATTTAATATAAAATTGCAAATTAAAAAATGGATTTACTACTCATTAGTTATTTTTTATTGATTCGTTTGTATACTGCGAAAACTATACTTTTTTATTTTATTTTTGCATTTTATAAATTAAAAATATATAAAGAATTTTATTTAATTTTTTTAAATAATATTCATTTTCACATTTTAATTTTTATTCACTATTTTTACAATTTTTGTTAAATTGTTATTATTCGATTTTTATTTAATTTTGTTTCATACTTTTGAGATTTTTAAAATTGTTGAAAGTATTAAACATATTAAAGATGTAGTTGGAAATTTGTAGTTATTTTTTTCATTCTTTTCAGCGTTTTTTAATGGCTTTGGTTTTCATTTTTATATATTAAAAGTGGCGTCCGTGGCGTAGTTGGTTAAAGTGTGTGGCCTCTATGTCAACGAACCTGGAGACCCGGGTTTGAACCCCAGCAGCTACAGAAAATTATTTGCATTAAAATAATTTTTCTGTACGGCCCCCACCTCTCTGCAGACAATGGCAAACCTCAGAGAGTAATCAAAATGCCATGTAAAGCTTCTTGAGAATAAGAACATTCCGTTCATCGCCGTTCGGTGTCGGCGTTAAACCTGTAGGTCCGTTTCTCGGTCAATTGTGTACAAACTTAATAACACGCACAACAGAATTGATCATAAGAAGCTAAGTTAGTCCTTTCAAGGGCTGAAATGGCCAGTTATTTATTTATTTTTTTTTATATTAAAAATTACTTTTTTATTCGATATCTTTAAATATCTTAAAAATAATAACAAATATAAAGCTGGTTTCGTATTTTTCAGATTTTAAAAGAAGCAGTGGGTAAAAGCAACAGTTATACCGTAAAAAAAAATTCCATTGAAATGTCATTTTGAATTTTGCAAAAAAAATTTCATTATAAAAATTTTTGTTTTTTTTATTTATTTATTTTAATATTTTTAATTAGTTTTTAGTAGCGTTGAATCGCCACCGAGGCAAACAGCACCACCACTACCTCTGCAAATGTAAAGCTACCGAGGCAAGTGAGGACGAACTTAACTCACATTCTTCTTCTCTGCTCAATAGCCAACGGGAGGAATACTTTTTCTTTTTTAATTAATGATCTTCCTCTGACTCCAACAAATATACCGCAGATAAATTGTTAAATTGTGCAATGCACGCACTGTTTTTACATCGATTTCTATTTGATACAATATATTCAATATTGATAATATAACAGAATATTGAGAAATGTCAAAATTTAATATGCCTCTGTCAAATTTTTAGCTGCTAGCGGTTAAAAAAGTAGAAATTTTTTACATTTTTCATCCATTGAAAATGACAGTTCTGCATTTTTTTGTACTTATAGCGTACGCCTCACACTAACTAAAAATTATATCGTTTCGTTTGGTGTGCTGCTCTGTTTGTATTTTTAAGATCTTAAAAATGCGAAAAAAAGCAAATGTCATACCAGCTTAAACGAAACAAATGTATGTGTAAAAAATAAAATTAAAACCAAAAACATTAAACATTAAGGGTATTCATGCAAATGTTTTCATTATTTGACATTGGATTTTGTTTTTCGATTTATTTTGATCTTTAAGATGGCAACATTTTCTATAATTTTGTCCTTGGGTGCATTTCAATCCAAGCTGAATCAAAAAGTTACAGCGATCTTTCTATAGCTTTCATCATTTGAGATAGACGAAATCGGAAAAATATAACTTTTCTGATGATCAATGAAATGCAGCCAAAACAGTAAAGAAAATTCTGCAAAACTAAAAGAATTGAGCAAGAACAAAAATCAAGCAAAAAACATATTGGTTTCGAAATGGGTTTTTTTAATTTTTCTTGACTTTACTTCAGTGTTGATTTTCTATAAAATAAAAAGAGTTGGCTGTGCCGTGGACACACCCGTAGGTTTTGACGTGACGAAGTTTCTTGCTGTTGTTGTTAATGTTGATGTTGATGTTGATTTTGATGTTGATGTTGATGTTGATGTTGATGTTGATGTTGATGTTGATGTTGATGTTGATGTTGATGTTGATGTTGATGTTGATGTTGATGTTGGTGTTGGAGGTGTTGTTGTTGTTGGATTTGGAGTTGGTGCTTTTCGTTTAGCTTTTTTTTTGCTTCCCCATTGGTTGTGCTCTTATTTCAATTAATCCAGCAAAAGTGATGCATATGCGTCACATTAGGCGGTTCCCTGAGGGTTTTTGACACGCCGTTAAATTTTGTTTTATTTATGTCATATGCCCGAAGAGCTCACCTTTGTTTTCGTTCCTTAAAATTTACCGTTGCACTAGTAGTCACAGAGTTAAAAATCCATGCAACGTTTTTTCATGGCTGTAGCATTTTTACTGCATTATGTGATTGCATCCCTGAAATCATGACAACAAAATTTTTTTTGTAATTTAGTTGTGAAGCGTAATAACACATCCTTGCTGTCGTAAAACAAAATTTACTGTAGCACTCTTCCTGAGTGAGTAATAATTCCACGCAACGATATTACATTTCTGTTACATAAGCTCCTATATTCACGACCTGACGACGCCGGATTTTTTTTTTTATTTTTGTCGTAAAGCCATGTTTAAAAACTTTATTTTTCTTTTTAATCTTTTATCGTAGGTTATATACTCATTTAGTAAAAATTCAATGCAACGCCGCTGCATGAATGTTGCGTTATCGATCTTTGAGCGGCTCTCTCAGCGTCTTCGTGATGTCAGAAATTTTTTGTCTAGTTTTGTTGTGAGGGCTTCCAGTAGGCCTTTATTGGCGTATCGTATTTTTAATCCTAGCACTGATACTCAGCGAGTAATAATTCCATGTAACAAATTTTCAGTTGCGTTGCTTACGCAGCTCCCACTACGTCCCTATGCCGTATTAATTTTTTTTTTTGTTTTTTTAATATAGTCAAAAAATTAACCTTTATGGTCATACTATTTTTTTAATCATAGCTCTTATACCCAGCGAGTAACAATTCAATGAAACGCAGATGAATTTTTAAAAAATTCATTTTTCAACTTTTTTGGAAACTAGAGCAGTACAACGTAACTTCGTCACGTCAAAATTTTAGTAAATAAATAATTTTTGATGTCATTTTAAAAGTGATAAAATTATCTACAATTTTGTCCTTGGGTGCATTTCAAACCAATCAGAATTTAAAAAGTTACAGAACTACGATTTTTCTATAGCTTCATCGAGATTTCTATAGCTCATCAAAATCGCAAAAATATAACTTTTCTGACGATCGACAAATATTAAGCTAAAAAAAGGAAAGTAAATCCTAGCGAAACAAAAACCTGCAGAAAAACAAAGAAATAAGAGCAATAACAAAAACTATGCAAAAAAAAATCTAAACAATCAAACCGACAGTCCGCAAAGAATTCCAAAGAAAAAATTAAATAAACTTGGCTTACCGACAACTTTGTTGATAAGATTTTGACGTTTTAGAGTCTATCAACAAATGCTAGTAACATAAGTCCGCCGTCAGCGCTGCTTTTTCGCTGCCCGTGCCAATGTTTTTCGCCGTGCTGATAATTACATCCTACGATTTGTTCAATATTCAAAGTGGCTTTCAGATGCAAAGTCTATAATATTTTTAGTGGTTATTCCTTATAAATATACAACTATTTATGGAAAAATTTTTATTTCTAAGTCTTATAGCATCATTTTATAAATCCCTGCACATCACTTCACGCTGCGTTGTTGAAATTCGCAATTTATAAAACGCAACACTGCACGCCGTGATCTTCAGCGTTGAGTAACGCGATAGCGTAGTGAAAACAGTACAAAGTTCGCATTTTATAAAACGCTGCACTTGAAATTCGTTCACTTGAACTGTCACTTTCATCACTTGCTCTTGAGCTGCCGTTAGAACGAATAAGTTGGCATTGAAAGGGTAATAACTGTTTGTTTCACTCATATATTCTTAAATGTTTACATATATCGTTTGAATATAGGTTAAAGACAGCAACAACGAACCAACAGTTCGAAATGTTGCTAAAAGAAATAAAAAAACTACCGCAGGTAGCAAATGTGTACGCCAGTGTTTGGCGTTTATATTGCAATTTCAATTTAATGATGGCTGAAAAGAACAGCTGATATGGTTGCCAACAAGTCAGAATTTGGTGAATCTTAAATATTTCAAATATTTGCAATAATGATGCTAGTTTTATTTTACATGTGACAACCCTAAACTGTTGTTGACTGACAGTTCACCGTGGTAACGTAACCATAGCTAACGCAATAACGTAGTGATTAATAAAATGCAAATTTTTAATCCAAGTGATGCGCCGCGTTAGCGTTGCGTTTCATCACGGTGATTTATAAAATGATGCCATTAAACTTGATTTGCTTGGCAAACAAATAACTGAGCAGTTTTTAGGTATATAATAAAAATGTCTAGTTTTTATATATTCTGTTCGAATCTGTTCGTCGAACAATATGGCGGAGCGAACGTGTGTGAAAAAGCTAGCGTTCAAATTGACGAACCTGTTCGTCACACAACAGGTTTGTCATCATTTTCGGCAGCATCCCTTGTTCGACAGAGAAAATCAAAAATTTTTGTAAACACGGCCAACCGTGTGACAAACTGTCGAACATCGCTTCTTAACTAGCAAACTTGTGTGACGAACAGATTCGCCGATGTAAGCCCTTTTAGAATTGAAGATTGGCTCACATGCTTAAGCATCCCCACACATGCATTCTGAAGAAAGGCGTTTACGTATCATTTGCAAACAACGTAATAAGCTATAACGTAGCATTTGTCAATATCGTCTAAAACTCGTCATTTTTACGGCTTATTAAACAAAAACTTTCGCAAAGCAATATTTTAAATATTAAAACATAACAATTTAAATAAATTCTCGCTTAAAACACGGTCTATTTTATATTTACTTGATATTTAACAGGCAGATCTTGAGGAAGCAGTAGATTAGAGTAGATTTCAATCAAACAAAGTACTAAGCTACTAACAGCTCTTCCGCATTTACTGCCAACTCGAACTTCGCTACCAACACCTTTTTTGTTAACTTCGTGCTAAGTTGTTCATCTTTGCCCGCGATGAATCCATGCGCCGTGGCTACACCATTTCCCGACAACGATGGCGATGAACGTTGGATCAGTATTCACCGCCGTTTTATATCCGAGTGCCGGGAAAAGGATCCGGACGTAATTTTTCTGGGTGACTGTATCTTGGAGACATTACAAGATACAGAAACGTGGAACCAGTACTTTGCACCAATGCACTGCCTTAATTTTAGCATAAGAGATGATCGCACAGAAAACGTTCTTTGGCGTGTTGAGAACGGAGAGTTAGACAATGTTAAGCCCAAGGTATGTATGTAATTTTTGTTCTGGCACAGATTGGAGCAATGTCCACAGAGAAGAATGTCTTTAGTAACAATTTGAATTTCTTTTTATAATAACAGATAATTGTGCTGCACGTGGGCACGAACAATGTGGAGAACAGCGCGGAAGAAATAGCTGAAGGAATTTTTGAAATAGTTAATAGGATTCGCGAAAAGTTGCATGATGTATATATCGTATTGCCGGTACATATGCACTTATTTTTATTTTTTCTAAAATATCTCCTAATTCTAAAATATCTTTACCTTTTACATCGTTTGCTTTACAGACCATTCTACCACGCGGCCAACAACCCAATAAATTGCGCACGAAGAATGCCGATGTTAATCAGTTAATTAAGGAAAAATGCATTGGTTTAAATCGTGTGCAAACTGTTTGTATAGAAAAGGGCTTAATTCAAGCCGATGGGACTATAAGCCATCACGATATGTTTGATTATAAAAACTTAACAAATTCAGGATCGAAAAAAGTATTTGAACCTGTCTATGATTTACTTTCGCAAATCTTGAATGAAAATGAACCGGAAAAGGATCTCACACCATCCGAGTGAGTGGTATTGCAAACCAAAGTTTGTCGTGCGTGTGATCATCATCGAAATGATTCAAATACTGAACTGAGCAACTGCGCAGACATTTCACACATTATGTTAGTAATAAATTATTTATTTTAATTTTGCCCACAATCAAGCTTCTATTAATTTTTTCACATATGGCATATCTTAATTGTATTTCGCTTCACCTATAAATATACTTTACATGCTAGTTTTCAAAGCTTAAAAATGCATTTTCCAAAGAACTAAAAACATTATTCGATGAGCACTTTTTTTAAGAGACTTTTTTTAAGTTAAGCAAAAAAGATACATGTATTATATTTCGAATTTATGCACATTTTAAATAAGCCATTCCAAATATGTTGAAAAAAAGTCAATTTGTGATTATAAATAAAAAAAATTTAAAAAGATATATATAATTACTATTTTCCTCATAGAAACTATTATGGGTCAACACTAAAATTCGATGTATTTTTAATATTTTTGTATTGAGAAGTCGCCGATGTTTGGATATTTCTTTTTTTGCGTAGAAAGAATTATTTAAAAAGTTATACATTTTCTACACAGAAATAGACATTTGCAGATTATTGAAATATGTGCTGAAACGCCAAATGGGAGAGAATATTGCCGATAAGTATTTTAAATATCATTTCACCCGAACAGGGTAGTATAGTGACTATGGTGAATGTTCAGATGAGAATTACTGTGAAAGCTAGATTTATATTGAAATGTTTACTAACAAGCCAGAACTTGTTCAAAAATTGTTTCTTTTAGACAGCTTTGTTCTGGCATATTATTAAAAAGATGAAAAACAAAAGTTAATTTTCTACAAAATAACTACATATATTAAATCATATTTAATTATGAAAGGTCTTAGCACAATACATTTAAATAATAAACACATTTTAATAATTCTTGTTACTATAAATATTATTAGTTTATATCGAAAATTTATTATAACTTCTAGGTTTAGAATTTCTTATCTAAAAATATTTTTTTTTTTTTTAACAAAAAATATCAAGTCAATTGGGTATTTAATCCGAACACGGTTACTTAATTGTTTTTGGTAACTTTGCGAAAACATAAGGAAATCAAAATTACGTAGATTCAAGAACTTGTGTAAATAAATCTTTACAAATGAATTTATATATTTAGAACATGTTATAACATTCAAGTTTTCATCTTTATACAATTCGATTTAATAATAAAATGGTATTGATTAGAGTGGAGCGTTCATTTATGAAAAAAATAATTTCCGAACAACTTAAGAATTTAGAGGCCCATTGCTGAGTATGAGTTTCAATCAAGTGGAGTTTTATTTGCACTTAACAATCTTTCCTTAATCACTCCACTTAAAATGCTGAAGATTAATGTTAGTCTTAAATTAAGACAATCAATGGCCCAGCGATCTTATTTTATGGAAAGTTTAAAAATCGCTCCAGTCTAAAATGCACCTTATTTGATTTTCAAAGACTAATGTCCTCTTGCTTCCTCCTGCGAAAAGAACTGCGAGTATTAGGGATTATGCTAGAAACCTAAACCATGACCCCAAAGCTCTGCTAGCACAGCTTCTTGATAGAATTCCATTGAATTTCTAGGCGCTAAACGCGGTAATAAACGTGGACGTCGTGCAACTGGAGCTTCATTAACATCTGGATTCATCACATATAGACCAAAACGATCAATAGCCATATCAATGCCTGATTGCTCCACTAGTGGCCTTCTTAGTAAGTTGGGCAGCTGTGACACTTGTTGACCTCTTGGTTCCAGACCACTTTCGATGCGTCGATTCATCAAGTTGTCGCAATCACATTCGAAGATTGCATTGCGCTGCCACAACACAAGTTGTGCATCCGTCATTTTAACTGAAATTGGTGAAAAGAAGGTGAAAACGTTGAGAATTAGCAAACTAATAGGCAAAATATTATTAAGCATTTTGGCAGAATTCACTTACAATTAGAATCCGGTAGAGGTGTAAATAAGAAATCCATATTTTATTAATAAAAATGTTTTTCCGAAAATGTAACTTCGATTGAGTTTGTTTGTTTGTTTTTTATTTATATACTCAATGCTGTGGAACTGTCAAAAATAGTGCTGTGTGGTTGAAAAAGTACTAGATCGTTTTTTAAAGTCAATTTTAGAAAAATGTAGTAGGTGCCTTTAGATTATACTATGTTTCCATCTCCTCGAAATCTTGCGATTTTGAAAAAGTGTTTTCAAAGTGTTTCCATCAGGCATATTATGACAGCTAGTTTTCATTTGACAATTAAGGCTTCATTTGCTTGCTTCTGATTGGTTGCTAATTGTTTTTTGTTTTTAATCATTAATCAGTTGTCATTACCAAATGTCAGTATGACAATTTTAATACGAGCTGAATAGGGCTGGATAGTGATGTATAACTTTTCAGGGATGCTGCATAGCATTTTATAAGATTTTGTATAAGATTTTGTTGAAATCTCGAGATTTTGAAATCTTGAACTTGTATGAAAATCTCACTAGATTTCAATGTAGATTTAACGAAATCTCACAAAATCTCTAGATTTCGAGGAGATGGAAACGTGGTATTAGACTTAAGGCACAGAGAGTGAAAATTTAACGGTAGTATCTTAAATACTAAAAAAACCTATATCTTATCTTATCTTATAGCATGTTCAAACCGAGCATTTAATTATGCTAAATCAATTTAATGAAGTTAAATCGAAAAAACGAGTTCTCAAATGAAGTTATAATGAAGTTATATGCGTACAATTGTTGTTGGAAATTTAACGTGTTAAATGATTTAACACGTTTCGAAACTCGTTAAATCACTGGTTTGTGTTCTTGCTAACGTCAGAAAAGCTTTTTTGCTTTTTAAACGCAGCCAAATCTGAAAAGAGCATTTTTATTTGAAGTTTTTAATGTAAACTAATACTACGTTCACACCTAAGCCAAATGAGCAAATTTGAATATCTCATTAAAAAGTGTTCACACTTATAAATCTCATTTTGTTTGACAGTTGTTTTTGTTGTATTTTCATATTTTGTTTTGATAAAATTTTTCTGTGTACAAATTTTTCTTACATTTTGCTTTAAAAGGTATGTTCACAAAGCAGTTTAATATGCTCAGAGCTGTGTTTAACGTGAAATTATCTCATTTGCTACTCATTTCGTTGAAATGAGTTGTAATGAGTTGGAATATTTCTATGGGAAATGAGCTCATTACGCATCTCATTTGTGTTTTTTGGCCGAAATGAGCAAATTAGCTTAGGTGTGAATGGGCTATAATAAATTCTTTGACAAATTTTTCTGAATTCTTTGACAAATTTTTGAATTCATTTGAATTTTTTGTTATTTGTTTTTATTTTTTTTTATATTTTTTAATAAACAATTTCTTATTTCTTTCAAAATATAAACAAATAAATGACATTTTGAAACTAGTTAAAGCAATATGAACGATCATGTTAAAAAAAAGTTTTTTTCGAATAACGCGTTAAATGAAGTCGGTTTGAATATGCTATTATACTATTAAATGAGTAATATTTGTCTATATATATATATTTATGTTATGTATAATATTTGTAAATGAGTTTTCGAAAGCGACCCAACTGGTTTCGATGAAATTTTCAAATTAGGGGTTAATGGGGGCGAAAAATCGATCAAGCTAGGTCTGAGGTTGTGAGAAAGTTCGTTTTCTCCGTGCTTTGTACTTGCACGTACAAAGTGTTCCCTCCGAACACTCCTTAGAGGGGCTCCCATAC
Source organism: Pherbina coryleti (assembly GCA_943735915.1). NCBI lineage: Eukaryota > Metazoa > Arthropoda > Insecta > Diptera > Sciomyzidae > Pherbina > Pherbina coryleti. The sequence continues at coordinate 42,816,427 of OX030951.1, read as the reverse complement.
AAATTTTATGATTTTTGTATATTAATTCCCTACACCTGAACAGATGGATTGTAAGGATTGCAAGAGAGGGTAAATAGAGGGGGGGCTTCTGAACAACTTTGCCAAACTTATTAAGCCAAAACAAACATTATAATTGTGCGAAACATTACGAACTTTAACTTACAAAATATTAACAAAAAATTAAATGGAAAAATCATAGGTTTACCAAATCAAAACCGCAATGATGAATTTTCTTCGTTTTTAAGAGTGCCTCTCTCTTAAATTAAATTTTCTCTCCAAGCAATCGGATCCGTTTTGTATCAAGTTTAGTACGTTAAATATTACAAGGTCTTTAAGTTCAGCAAGTTCTAAGATTTTCTTTAGAAACCAATTTTAAAAAGCTTATTTTTTAAAAAAATTCAAATACTCTCAATTAATTTTGTCAGTTTGTCAATTGTAGATTAATGGAACTAAAAACGTAAGCCAATTTATTTAGTTTCTGAATTTTATTAACTTGTATTTGATACCATTCAAAAATACCATTCTTTCTTCATATATGTGTTCTTAAACTAAGTCAATATCTATCTCAGAAGCGAAGGTATAAAGAAAACCGTAAACACGTAAAATATGTTTTGAGATCGACCCTAGAGTGTTTCCAGTGACATCGATTTTAACAGAATTTATAAAAGCTTTTTGTGATCTAAGATATGGGAAAAACAAATATTTTTTTAAATTTAAGATGTTACAACGTTACCGGTAAAACCGCGTAGGTGTCTTCAAAAGTTGAAAAAGCCATTTTTCAGCCTAGGCTTCAGGAATGGAATGATAATACGCAATAATAAAAGGTCTATTTCCATACTCACTTCAAGTAAATTTCGGGTAAGAGAGTAATTTGATTATCTATTGAAAGATTAACTATAATTCGTCAAAATGATAAAATTAGTCAAAAAGTATGGAAACGACTTCAAGAAAGTTTCAAGCCGAACAGCCGGTTTTGACAAATAAAAATTTAATTCGTTGGTTAAAAAAAAATAAATAACTGGTAATTTCAGCCCTTGAAAGGACTTTGACCTAGCTTTTTATGATCAATTGTGTTATGCGTGTTATTAAGTTTGTACACACGACAACCGGGCCTACAGGTTTAACGCCGACTCCGAACGGCGATGAACGGAATTTTCTTGTTCTCAAGAAGCTTTACATAGCATTTTGATTACTCTCTGAGGTTTGCCATTGTCTGCAGAGAGGTGGCGGCCGTACAGAAAATCATTTTTAATTCAAATAATTTCCAGGTTCGTTCACATAGAGGCCACGCACTTTAACCAACTGCGCCACGGACGTCACAATTTGTTGGTTGGTTTATTTGAAAAAATGGAAAATTCAAAAAAGTTGCAAGTAAATTGTTTTCGAATTGATTTCTCCGTTCATTTTGGTTCTTTTGACTTTATTTTTAATTTTCTAATCAATTGCATAATTTTTTCACAACACAACACAACACAACAATTTAATCTTGTCACCTTGACAATCAGCTGTTGATCTATGAAGCTGGTGATTCGAGTTCGAAGACATTGAAAATGCAGCAGCTATGCAACGACGTTGCATGTAATTATTACTCGGTCATAGAAATAAAATAAAAGGAAGTGGTGTTTTACTCACACATACTATGCGTGTGTTGAAGAATTTTTCAAGCGGGATAGAGCATGATTTTTTGACATAAGCTCTTGCACATCAAAACAAAGAAAATGAGTGGTGAAAAAACATTAAAATATTAAATAATTAGCGATTGTTATCGCTATAAATTGTATTAAAACGAACATAAATAAAATAAATAATTAAATAAGCATGCGTTGTGCCGTGAAAAGTTGTGAAAGTTCACAAAAAACACATAATAAGTAGGTTTCATTTCACAGGTAATCTTGCTTTATAGTTTGTTGGTTTCCCGCCATTTGTGTGCATGAGTCATGTGCAAGAGCTTCTGTCAAAACACAAGTTCAGCTTCATGAGCGCATTCATTCTTTGGCAAGCGATAGGGCCCTAATTTTTTTTTTGATTGAAGATAAGTCAGTGGCAACATGTTGTAACTTCGAAAGTTTCGAAGTTGTCGAATTTATCGAAAGTCGGTATGTTTTAACACTTTCGACAGGCGATATTTGCGATAAAATATCACTTCGATTTGGTGGCGGTGAAGGAGAATCGAAACAAAAATAAATATATGTATTTATCTATTTAAACATGGTTTCTCTTATTAAATAACAGAAATGTTGAATTATGATTTTAAATTAGTTAAATAATAAAACTGTAGGCTTAAATAAAAGTATATATTTTAAGTTAAACTTAACTTATTACACCTATCCTCACTTCCAGAAATTCTTAAAAAAAATAACATCAAAACAATTTGAGTGGTTGGTAGACTTTCTGGAGCGGCACCCTGATATGGCCAGCAAGGCATTTATGTGCACCAACAACAACCAAACCATGCATAGTTTGTGGCAAGAATTAACTGTCGCATGAAATGCAATCACATTAAATTAAATTCAATCGCACTTGAAGAATTCATAATAGAATAATATTTATTGAATTTTATTATCATTGAATTTTATTTGTTATAAAAAAGGCTTGCGTGCAACTGAAAAATGTTCGAACATAACTTCGAAACAAACCAAATCGCCTGTCGAACGAAAATGTTACAACATACTGCCTGATCGAAAACTTCGATTCGATGTTCGCTTCGATAGTGAAGTTACAACATGTCGCCACAGGTTAATCAGGGACCGTAACTGTTATAAATTTTTTCAAATAAGTCGATAAATAATGGTTATTTTTACCGATTTTTTTGTTATTATTTACTTTTATTTATTCGGTCAAAAATACCAGTTAAAATTCTTATTTTTCGGTTAACAATAGAAGTAAAAATATCACTTATTTTTTCGGTCAAAAATAAATGTTAAAATATGACTTCTTTTTCCGGTCAAAAATGTATATATGACAGTGATATCCTATATTCAATACTAGCTTACCCGGTACACGTTTCTTGCACCCGAAAATATGCTAATGAGCCGAATGGCTAGTCGTATTTTGCTTAATTTTTTAAGTGTCTTGTCGGGACAAAATTTGTCCCGTATTTGTAACATTTTTGTAAAATATATATGATTTCAAATTCGCATTCACATGAACTGAGACAGTAAAAAATGAGTGTTTTCTCTAAACCGAAAAAATAAAAGTCTAATTTTAATTGTTATTTTTGACTGAAAAATATTTAATTTTATATTGTAATATTGTATACCTCATAAGTGGTGTGTAAGTACAATAAAAATTAAATAATAAAAATAAGTCTGAACACCAAAATGTTTTCGCCTTTCTTTACGATATAACCTAATGCGGTCCTGTTTAAATGTTTATGTGTTTGAATTAACTTCATTGTATTTGTAAAATACTTCATTTCTGGTCAACTTCACCGCTTCCTTATCTCTTAGTTCTTTGTACTCGGTGAGTACATGTGCTACGGTAAATGTCATGAAACGGAAATGACATTATTCCACAACAAAGCAAAACCAAAAAGAAAAATAATTTGGATAAGAATAAGATTAGAAAAAGGATTTGGGCAAATATAAGGATTAAAAATAAAATAAGGAGAAGACCAATTTTGGGGCAAAGATTAGAGCATGGAATTGGACAAGGATTAGGACAAGGATTGAGAAAATAGCTTGGACAAGGATTTCGGCAAAGATTTAGGCACACTAAAAATAATAATTAGGACAAAATTGGAAAAAGGATGAGGACAAGGATTATAACAAGGTTTTGGATACGCTAACAACAAGTTTTGCGATAAAGATTGGCAAAATATGTGGGACAAGAATTAGAAAAGAGTTTCGAACAATGATAAGGTTAGGAATTAAAATTAATGGATTAAAACAACAATTTGGACAAGGAGAAGGACAATTATTAGCACAATTATGAGAATAAGGATAACGATGAGCGCAAGTTTGTGAAAAAAGTAAAGGAAATAAAGCAAATATAGGGGTAAGCCTAAGGACAAGGATAAAGACCCGTTGCAACGTCAAAACTTACGGGTATGTCCAACTCCTTTTTGTTTACGAGTTTGCTTTTTAGATGTAAATTCTTTCAAATAACACAGTGGTTAAAAAAAAATTTAACTACTTCATTGACAATCAATAATTCTTCCAACGCCGTGCTTCCAAGAAAGACAACTTCAATTTTTTAACTTACTTTCCATATAGAATATAACTTATGCCTCCAACTAAGTTGGACTTAGTCCACGACTGGCCTCCATTTTTCTGTCTACCAAAAGCATTGCAAAAATATATTTTTTTTTCTATAAAAAGGGATTTTATTGATTTAATTTTCGTGTGAAAAGCTCTTAGAAATTTTGATGTACAGATTTATTCGGTTAAATATAATTTATTCCATAAAGGCAAAACACAATAAAAAATGTATAATGGTAGGTAGTTTAAATAAAATTGTTTTTATTAAGTTAATAACTTTATTTTTTATTTTTTGTTGTTCTAACATTTTGTCAGTTTATTATTTTTCTTATGCATATGTATATTAATATATATAAAAAAAATATATGTATATACTTTAATAAGCATAAATCTATTATACAAACACAGCTTACACTCAAATCTGTGTGTGACTCCTTGTGTTATTTATATAAAAAATTTATTTTGGTTTTTACTAACAAGAAGGCAATTGCGAAAGACATATTCGACTGAATTTCTTTTATTATTTAGAGTCACGCACAAACTACAATGCAAGCTGATGAAAAATTCTGTCATATACATTAATATTTTCTGATTCTTCCAGTGAATATATTTGAATTATGTTTGCATATTTTTAAGAAATAAACAAGAAAACAAAAAACTTCTGCTAAATAAAAAAAAAAAAAAAATAAAAATTAATACAAAAATTTAAATAATGTGTGTCTAAAAATCACTCTTAATAATAAGTGTTGTTAAATACTAATATTAAATGCCATTATTTTTCACATTTCTAATTTGCGTAGATGGTTTAACTTTAATATATGTTATTTTTTTAACGCAGTTAATATTTAACTTATTGTAATTTTTAATTTTATTTGAATAAAATGAGTACATGTCGTTTTAAAATGCTTGTTTGTTATTTTTCTTCAAATATAATTTTAAATAGTTCGAACTATTATATCGCCAACTGACTTAAATTTTTACTTAAAAAACTCTATTGAGTAAAAAACTATTAAGTTTTTTTAAAACAAATTTTTTGAGTTGGATATATAAATGAACAAAACGATTAAAAAATACAGTAAAAGAGTTTTTCATAATATTTTAATATTTAATAATTGTAAAATTAATAAAATTTAAGTTCTTTTATCTTCTTTGTGTTAATTTTTATATTAAAAAGAAATAGTATGATTTAAAAATTTATATCTATTTAACAATATATAAATTAAAATATCCATAACAGTGCATAAGAAAACGCAAAACAGCAGTTGGAAAAAATAATAACTATGAACTTATTAAATTCTGTAGAAAGGAGTTATGCTGTATTTTACAAAATCAGCATTTATTTTTATTAGTACATCTCAACAGATAGTCATATTTTAAATATTAAATATAAATATATTGTATTTTAAATAAAAAACAAATAAAATTAATATATGAATTCATTATTATTGCAGTATTTTACTATATGAGTATAATAGTTGCAACTTAAAATCTTTGCATAATATTTATGTACTGACTGCTTCTATAAGTTTTGTTTCTGTTGTTGTTAAATATTCAAAGTTAAGGGAGTGTGTAGTGTAGTGAAGTGAAGAGGATCGACACAAACGTCTAAATTCAAATTCCAAGACTGAAATAAAATAAATAAATATCAAAAAATATTAAAAAAATAAAAGACTACTATTTTATGAAATGGTTTAAACAAAAACGAATAGTCGTTACTCAAGAAAAAAATACACGCATGATGCATTTTGGCATCTTCTTGAACATCGCAACTCTATCAAGAAGCAAGCTACCAACAATACAAAGGAACTTCAAAGGCATAAAAATGTAATACTTTTGATAAATTATATTTTTCATGCATATTTCATGATTTTTCTATTTACTTCTAAGAAAAAATTTGTGCTGCAATGTGTGATTTTTATGCTGCATTTATTTTGCTCTTTTGGGGTGGGGTGTTTTCAAAATTGACTATATTTTTTCATGAGTTTGGAAATTGTTCACATATGCGATGTGATCGAATTGGGCTGCACTGTCCATTAGATAACAGTGTAAGTCCTTTGTGTTTGGTATTTTATTCAACTTCAAAATCACCATTTCATAAAAATAATATTTTAGAACATTAAGAAACAATTTTAGATTAATGATGATTTCGTAAAAAAGCAATTGAGGCCCAATATAGTGCAATTATGTTCCAAATCAATAAAATATCCCTAAAAAAAAAAAACTTTAGCAAGCAGCATCGAAAGCAAAGTCTTGTTTATAATAAAATTAAAGATATACAGAAAACGAAAGCAAAGGGTTCGCGGCGTATAACTAGACTAAGGAAAATGTTATATTCTACTTATTCCATTTCAGTGACTATGACTAAATTAAGCTATTATTTAATTTTTCTACATTTATATGTTATTCTACCGAGACGAGTTGTGCGTTTCTTTTTACTAATGTTGAACATTAGTTGATTAAAGATTTTAACATGTTCGCTTTATAAATTATTGCATATTTATATAGCTACAGAAAAGACTTTGTCATTTTATCTTACGGGGGTTTTTTTTTTGTTTAAAAAATAGTGCGATTACTAATTGATTAAGCATTTTTAAATATTAAAAAAAAAAAAAAAACTGAAAAATTAATTTATGTTTACAATTTATTTTGTTTGTCATGGATTCAAATTGTGTCTATGTATATTCATACGAGCTAATTTTCATTTTAGCTACGGCAATTTTGCTCAAGTAATATTTTACTTTAGCTTACAGAAGAACATTTACCGGTACACCTAGATCAAAACTGCAACACGGTTCAACTAAATTATATAAGTAAATAAACTCCTTCAAAGCTTAAAAACTTGTTGATAGTGCAATATACGAGTAAACAGTTTTATTGGCATATATTTGTTGATGTGCAAACATTTAATTTCGGTAAGGACAGGATCCGATTATGACCTTCGCTCTTGTCGATGATCGCAGCTAACGAGGTTGCAGAGAGGTTGAGCGCTTATTTTCTCAAAATCATGTTTCTGGTCTTGCGCAAATATACAATTTTTCGCGATATTTTCCATTTACTTTTACATGCATTTTTCGCATAAGTTCACGTTTATAGAGAAATTTGACATGATATAAACAATTAAAAACTTGCCCTTATACGTATTTGGTACTAGTGCTCAGTTAGCGATTTCACTAGCCCCTAGGTCTACAGTACTAGTTCCACTTTAATTTACTTTCTTTACATTTGACTGGCTTGTGAACATTTAAAAGTTTACATTTCTGCAAAAATTCGCATTTGGTTGACATAAAGTCTAACGTACTTTAAATAACGTTGCCTCAGTTGTACCGCCATATATCTTCGGTTTTCTGCGATTTTATTATGAAATTCATAATTTCTAAGACAACTACCGAATTCCAAATTTTATGATATATGACAACATTTACTGTAGAATAGAAGGAAGAATGCACTTGTATGTACACATGCTTAAAGTTACTGACAATCGTTACGTATTCAAGACTGAAAGCTTAAAAAGCTTAAAACGTTTGTTTCTGTCCGAAAAGGTCCATAAAAATACGTGAATTTCACTGTCTTATGCTTGCAATTCGAGAACACTATCAAATATTAATTTAGAACTGAGATTACTTTAAAATTTAATTTAAAAGAAATTACATTTCTTTAGATTATTAAAATTTTATGTTTACACACCGTTCTACGTGAGTACAACAAACTTTTTTGTTGTTTTAGATACTCTCTCGCACAATTTAAAGAGGGTTTCAAAATTATCCAAACAATATTTTTATATTTTTGTTTTTAGTTCACACTCATTCTTAGCTAAGTGAAGAAAACAATTTAAGATGAGCCAATTAAGTTAAGTTAACTGAACATGTCGGTGGGGATCTGTTTAAAATGGCTCATGTTACAAGTTCCTAAAGATTGTTTTTAAATATTTAAATAAAGATACTTTTATTGCACAATATAATTAATACTTTGCATTACAAAATATTAATAAATTAATATAGAGACTTATTCTTCAAATTATTACCAGACATTGTTTTAGAATTATAGTAAAAATGCATCTTAAATGATTTATGTAAGTGAAAAGCTATTTTTTTAGTCAAAAGTCATTTCATTTCTTCAGACTTCTTTATCTCTTTCGAGATATGAATAAAGTACTAGTGATATCAAGAGAAAGAAATAAGCAGTTGTATGGTTGAAAGAACACTTTTTAATTGTTGAAGAATCAATACTTTCATGTATTTAAATCGCTACTTTTAGGGAGAAAAAAAGGGCCAAAGGCATTATATTTATATTGTCCATGCATTATTAGCTTCAGACTGGCTACAAAGATATAGACTAGATACTACTGATTTTTGTTTTTGTTTGTTACATTATGCCTTATTTTACACATTAAATTATATTAATGTCTTAAATTTTTTTTTGTTTTCTTTTTTTTAATTGTTATTAATACAAAAATGTATTAAATATATACGCGAAAACTCCACAAAAAACGTATAAGAAAAAAAGGCATAAATAAAAATTAAATAAAAAAACGCTTTCTTACATTCTAGAGCCTTTTTGCTGTAGTACTTTGGCTCTATCATTCAATTCCAATTCACGTCCAGCTGTTGAACCGCATTCCTTTGAGACAACGCATAGAAATTCATTGTTTTCGAACGGTCCATAATTGGAGTATTGCATTCCGACACTGATTAATTGTTCGAATCGCCAGCCATCGGAAAGCGTTGAGATCATCTGAAAAAAGGGAAAAGCAGATATGTTTAATGTGTACATTAAGAACAAAACAGTAAAAAAAATACTCAAAAATTATCATAAACGTGTTTGTAATAACAATAAAATTAAAGTCAATTATTATTTACAAGAATGCAGTTAAGGGCCCTTGGGATTAAAGATTTTTTTTTAAGAAAATTTACTATAACAAAAAACTCATAACTATGGACCCTTTTTTTTTTTGATAGAAAACCAGACTTTTTTTGTTTGCTTAATGGGATGCTGGGACTCTTTGTTTGTTGATACCATTTATTCGTGTTATTTTTACGTAGATGTTGGAAGTATAACAATGTTACAGAATACCAAGTAACTGAGTTTGGATCTCAATGATCTTCCTAATCATTTGCTTTAAAAATACGGAAGCTAATGAACCACCTTGTCTAATATAAATCTCTATTGTACAAACCTAGACGGTATTGTATCAAAAGAGTGTTTACATCTACGTTATAAGCTCTATTTCTACGGTTTTTGAACTTGGAAGTCATTGAAGAAAATGACTGGAATTCATGTGCATAAATCCTAACAGAAAATTAATAACGCTCATTCGACACTAATTAATAATATATAATGAAATTGAAAATAAATATTCTTTAAGGTTATCGAACGCGTATTTGGATGTTTAATGTTTTTGTTAATTTCATTAAAAAATTCTTTTGTTTTAATAAAGATATTCCACGAACCTGTGTTAATTCTTGTTCGCGGCATTGCAAAACACGATAAACGCGCTTTTTGTCAGCATGTGGTCTCTGTAAACAAAATATGGAATATAAATATATATAAACAATCAAAATAAAAAGCGAAACAAAATTCACGTACTTGATCTCTGTGAATGATGCACTCCTTGAGTAGTGCTATCAGCTGTGTTACATTATAGAATTCGGCCTCCTCTAAGACACCTTCTTCTGAAACGCCATCCAGTACAAGTTTTCCATGACGTAAGTAGTTTAAAACTGGTGCAAAATACTTTGGATCTCGATCAATTAAATAGGCGCCAGTTTCATCCTATATAAGTAGAAACAACAAAACAAAGATATAGTTTACTAATTCATCCAAGGAGAAAATTATAGAAATGGTTTATGTTTTCTTTGATTCATGACATGTATGCGATTAATTGCAATTAAGAATTTATCCAACCACGCGAGTAAAGAGGTCATGTGCAAGCATTTTTAAGCAAAAATGAATCAATATCAGGAACAACGCTTTCCCATCAAAAAGGAATGAATACCAGCGATAGGCAAAACAAAAAAAAAGAACCAAAACAAAGCAGAGAAAAGCGTATGAGGAAGAATGTTTAGTGCAATTTTGATGGGAGATAAAATTATTGAGCTCTTTGATGAAATTGCAATGTTCTTATACATTAACGTTCGCAAATTATACTCTATAAAATGAACAGATTTGCTAAACTCATCCAAAACAAAAACACTAAATATTAACAAATTGTTAAAAATCGTTTTTTTATGATAGCCATAGTGTTTCATCAAATTTTCTGAAAATTCACGGAACGTATTCATAAAGCAGAATTACTTACCCGATCCGAAATCAGGTCACAATCTTCTTGTATTAGACGTGATAGAAAGGAATTAGGGTCGCGGGAGAGAGTTGTTTTGGTGGTGAGAAAATATGTGCCACCCACATTCAGTTTGACCCATTGGTCGGTGCCCTGCTTCTTGAGTACATTTGGGCTTTTGCGGGTGTTGATGTTGACTGTTGTCATTTTGACTTTTTTAAGGTGCAGGGCGATGCAATTCCTAGTCTAATTGTTTAAAATCGTACTGCTCGGAGTAACTGTGGGTGATTAGAGTTGGGGCAGTGACAACTGGCGCTGTTGTAATGAGGAGTTTTAATACCTCAGATAACTCTACTTCACACCGTAAACAATGGCAGCTTATTTTTTATGTTTTCCTTACTTTAGAATGAAGCCACTTTTAATGTATTCCTACTTTGTTAATTTCTTTTAAACACGCTTATTTCGCAAAACTTTTGATTATTGTGAATTTTTTAGTAATACATATTCTATTCTTTTTACTTGATTTTCGTAAAGAAATTTGTAAGCAGAAACTTCCTGTTTCAATTTATAATAATTAATAATTTAATTATGCGATAGAAATGCCACTTTAATTTTCTTATAATCCACTTTAGTCTATTTTTCTTTAATGAATACCTTTTTCCTCCAATCATCTATTATGTTCTCCACGATTAGGTGTTATCTCTTTTTAGCGTGTATTTGTTTTTATACTTTTCCTTTTCATACGGCGATTAAATGTCAAAAGTTCTTGTGGTTGTGTTCAAATTATCGATAAATCGATTACTCTGGGGTAACACGAACAGGATTTTGCTTTCAAGCTTATCATATATACAGCTTATCAAAATTCATTCGAATTGAAAACTGTAATGCCGTGGTTATGCTTAGGGCGATGTTATGTAGACGGTCACGGGCACGAGTTTTTACTCTCTTTTTCTGTTTGATGAATGTCGTGCCCAAAGTATGTTATGCTGGCGGTCATTTGATCTATGGTCACTAGTACACTTTTTGCTACTTTTGATACTTTATGCAAAAAAGTATCACGAGTATGAGTATGGTGAGTGTTGCTATTATGCAGGTTTCATTACTGCTTTGATACATTTCGTACTAAAAGTGTACTATTTGCATGCAAAAATGCAAATATTGTGAATATTTCCACAACGCAACACTGTTTTGATCCAGTGATTTGGTATCGACAGCCGAATCATTTGGTGACCGCGGTGGGCAAAATTTATTCCCTCGCTCGCTCTCTCAAATTTCCCTTTTACATTGAAACAACAACAATTCGTGCCCGTGCCGTGCCCGTGACCGTCTACATAACATCGCCCTTACCAAACATGATTGCCGAACATTTTTTGTTGTTATTGTTTCACGTATAAACTGAGAAATGAACTTTTTCTCAAATTCATTCTCTCGCTCTCAGACCGAAAATATTTGATTGCTGATCGAAACACCAAACATGCTGAACTACCGGTGTTGCCTGCAGTCATTTTGTATAATAGCATCAAAAAAGTAGTAAAAAGTATAATTAATTGTGTGCTTAATACCACGTTTCCATCTCCTCGAAATCTTGAGATTTTGTGAGATTTCGTTAAATCTACATTGAAATCTAGTGAGATTTTCATACGAGTTCAAGATTTCAAAATCTCGAGATTTTAACAAAATCTTATACAAAATCTCATAAAATGCTATGCAGCATCCCTGAAAAGTTATACATCACTATCCAGCCCTATTCAGCTCGTATTAAAATTGTCATACTGACATTTGGTAATGACAACTGATTATTGATTAAAAACAAAAAACAATTAGCAACCAATCAGAAGCAAGCAAATGAAGCCTTAATTGTCAAATGAAATCTAGCTGTCATAATATGCCTGATGGAAACACTTTGAAAACACTTTTTCAAAATCGCAAGATTTCGAGGAGATGGAAACATAGTATAAGCAACCCTTACCAAAAAGTGCAAGCAAGACGGAAAAATTTGTGTGCAATAAATTTCAATTTTATTTCTTTCTAATTTTACACACTTTCTGATCTCATTTTCCTCCATTCCTTCACAATACATGTGCTCGTCTTACATTTTTTCGACTGCCACATAGCTTCAGCAACTTCGATTGTATGTTGCAAAATGATTCGACGTTGGTTTTTTTCAAAATATAATGTCCCTTGCATAAACAATTCCATTATGAATTAATTCTTAATTTCGTTTTTCATTTTATAATAAATAGGTAGTATGTATAAAACTACAAAGCTTTGTGTTTTGACACATTATTACATGTAATGCAACTGTTCAACCAACATAGCATAACCACCCAACAAACATTTCAGAGAAGAGAAGAAGTTGACGAAAATGAACACCAAACATGTTTGGTAAACATAACCACGGCGTAACATAGGCTACACTCAACTCAATTTTATAGATAAAATCATTTTATTGATGCCGTTGTCAAGGAAACAACTTGCTCCCTTCACAAAAAGTGATGCAATACATAAATAATTTAATTGAAAACATTATTATTTAAAAAATAAAAAAAAATAAATAACTGGCCATTTCAGCCCTTGAAAGGACTTTGACCTAGCTTCTTATGATCAATTGTGTTGTGCGTGTTATTAAGTTTGTACACAATTGACCGAGAAATGGACCTACATGCTTAACGCCGACTCCGAACGGCGATGAACGGAATGTTCTTATTCTCAAGAAGCTTTACATGGCATTTTGATTACTCTCTGAGGTTTGCCATTGTCTGCAGAGAGGTGGCGGCCGTACAGAAAAATTATTTTAATGAAAATAATTTTCTGTCGCTGCTGCGGTTTGAACTCGGGTCTCCAGGTTCGTTGACATAGAGGCCACGCACTTTAACCAACTACGCCACGGACGCCAAATTATAATATTATTCAATAATTTTTCTCATAAGTTTCATCCATCTTTCTATTGTAGCAGAATCTTTCCTGTGCAAGACCTGTTATCAGATATTTAACTTGACCGAAACAATGCCACATGGGTAGAAAGCAAAATTTGAAAACAATCTATTTTCCAAATTTGAAAGTGTGAGCGTATTAGTAAAAAACGTGAGTGTATTGCCAATTAACCAATACTCATTCAGAAAAATCATAAAGAAGCTCATATGATAATTTCTCGCTGTACATATGAAGCTATGGTGTTTATTTATTTAATGTTTCGTCAATCAGAGTGACACTCCTACATACATAAAGTTCTTTATTTAATAAATTTATATATAGTAAAAATGTAATGTAAAAAAATATTGATTGATATAGTAAAACAAGAGGTACATAATAAACCACGTGCAAATAAATTGAGCAAAATATATCATTAAAAGGTTAAGGATGAATTAATTAAATACAATACAATTAAATTAAACAGGTAAAAGTAATTAACAAATTGTACAGTAGAACTTGAATTCATAAGGAATTCACGTAACGTGAAAAACTCATTGATTAAATTTCAAACCGAAGCAGATAATAAGGATTCCAGATTATTTAACAGTATTCTAAATAAGGTCTTACCAGTGATGATCAGAGTATTGTAAGAGTATAAGGGTCAGTGAAATCCTTAGCTTCTTTTTAAAATCCTAACATACACACATATAAATTTTTTATTTTTATCAGCAATAATTTCAAGGTTGAAATCAGAACTGTAAAAGGACTGAATCATTTCGGAATTCATACACCGTTACTGCCTGAACAGAATGGCTGTGGTTGTAGGAGTGGCTGTTGCTGTCTCTGTGTCTGACGGACGAGTCTGTGTAGCTACTTCGTAAAACACAGGCCAAAAAGCTGCTTTTCAGCTGAAAAACCTCTTTTCAAAAAAAGGTGTTCACACTTGAAAAGCAGCTTTTCATTCGACACACCGTAGTCATATGTTTCTAATTATTGCGCTTCGTTTCATTGTTCTCAGAAAATAAGATGCTGCTATTGGCTACAAGTATACACATACAAAAAAAACATACAAAAGAAATGTCAAATATCAGTGACAACCTGAATTTTAGTAATAGATTTTGACTTTACTCACAAAAACAGACTTCAAATCAGGGTTGTTTTCTAGCTTTTCAGAGTTTTTCGCTGAAAAGCACACAAAAATATGCTTTTTCTTTGACAGTTTTTCTATGGCGAAAAACTCAATATCATGTAGCTTTTCAGCTGAAAAGCCATTATTGTCTGAAAAGCGGCTTTTCGGCCTTAGTGTGAACATAGTATTAGCTAAATTGTGCATCGTCGTATTGTTACAATGGTTTATAACAATACACAGAAATAAATCGTATGTGAAATACCAAAAGCAACACATATCGATTATTTCTCCCTTCTCGATATCTTGTTTTTGAGCAATGTTTTGAGAATTTCCTGTAATCTATTACAAATAAATTTCCCAAAACATGTCATGAAATATATATTTTGATTAATCAAACAGAATAATTGTCAGAATTGCTCAAAATAAAAACAACGTGTAACGTAAATTCATTTTCGAGAACGATAAAAATGGTAGAAATTGAATATAGATCAATATCAATCTTTAATTTAACTCTATTTTATAATAGACTAATCTGCGCAAGGAATTGGAAAAATGTAAGCATCCCAACAGCCGGAAGACAAAGGCATTAAGCAAGAAGGCAAGGCGTCAGAACAACAAACACAAATCGCGCTTGGGTCATGCGATAAAAAGTAACTTAATGGGCGAAAAGCTGAGTTGGTTTCTACATAAACTAGGTGAGGAACGAAAAGAGCCACTAACTCCCAAAGAGTTCGAGGACATGATTGAGTTATATTTGCAACGTTTTGATGAAGAGTTAGAGCAGATAGCATTGAGGCAGTCGATAGGCAAGAACCGTGCAAATCAACACAAAGCGCGTGAGGATGTGATTCGTATGACGTTGGAGAAAGAAAAAGGCGAATACAACAGCGGTGGCATGGGTAGACAAAATAATTAAAAATGAAACGTTTTTGATATCTTAATTAATGTCATCCAGAGCTCATCAATCTCTGTGATGTCGTCAAATTCAAGTCTCTCCTAGATTGGGATGGCAGTGCAATTAATGTGCAGCACTTAAAGCTGGATCTGATTTCTCAAGGCATGCTTCAACGACTGCAACAGCAGAAAGAAGCTGAAAAAGCACAAATACCTGAAGAAAATATGGTAATTGTCTGATATCCGAAGTAATCTGTAGTTGTTTTATTAATTAAAGTCATTGTTAATTAAAGTCGTTGTTAATCAATATTAATTATTTCAATCTCCACGTATTATTGGGTCACCATCCAACTTCTTTAAATTCTGCAGTCGACGTATAGCTTCATTGCGAAACGATGCCTCATCCATATTGTCGCTCAACGGATTACCGATAAACGTTACCTCCTCCAACCTTGGCGGTACATTCATACGAGTAAACTCAACCCAATCTTTGATAGCGTTATTAGAAATATATAAAACCTTTAGTGCCTTCATCGCTTCGACGGGTTTGATTTTCTCTATTAGATTGTAACTGACCCATAATTGCTCCAATGTCTCAGCGAGGGATTCCTAAACAAATATCTTACTGAAATTTATGGTGCTCATTTATAATTTTGATTTTTAATTACGATGCCATTCAGCGTTTTCAGATAGTTGCGCGCTAAGGAAAGTATGCGCAGATTCTTCATAGAACTTATGCCACTGATTTTCTCTATCATGTTTGAAGACAAACTTAGTTTTCTGCATTCAACACACGATCCTAGTGTGCTGTCCATCTTTTCAATTGGAAGCCACTGAAACTGTAAGCCGATGTCTTTTGCTTTTGTTGAGTCCTGTCCTGTTTTTTCCTCCCACAGTTTAAGAGCTTCCTTAATGGTTAATGTTCTAGTCATTATTCAAATATTGGAAAAATCTTTGAACTCATATGAATTAAATATTAAGTTGATTGACTGCGTTTTCAAAGTATTTGGCTAAAATAGAAAATTTTTTTATAAACCCACTCGGTGTTTCAGTAAGTGAGCTTTTCAGAAGCAGTGGAAACGAGTACTGTGGCTTAGTATTCCCACATTTACATATTATAGATTTTTGTTATAATTTTTATGATAAAAGATTCATTAAGTTATTTTTCCAATTTTTTTTTAATTTTTATGGCAAGATTATTTTAGATTATTCTAATATTTTTGTTTTCATTTTTATGACAAAAGATTCTAATAAAGGTTTGCTATAGTCTTTACAAAGAGGAAGGTCGATCAGAAAAGTTCTTGAAACTGTCATCGAAAGGTCCACGGTCTCTAACGCGCTCGGCATTGGAATAGACAGCTCTACAGAAACAAGTTTAAAACCATCAAGGTCTAACTCACACTACGAAACCTAATATTTTTCAGTTTGGTACTGTCAAACAATGATTTGTTTTAAAATGCTTATTTCATAAGTTTAGAAGGTCTATGTAGTGAGTCTTAAACAGCTCTCGATCTGCAAGTTTTAACCCCATTAAAAGATTTCTTTTCCATATTCTCAAACTTTCACCTATGAGACAATTACAAAGTGAGTCCTCTTTCACCCTTTATTTGAAAGTTTTCTTTGAAAGCTTTTCGGCACCATTTAGACTTTATTTTGTCCTACAACAATTGGCGGCCCACAACAGTCTTTCAACTTTATTAGTGAACCATTGATCTTTCTGAATGTATCGAAATTTAAAAAAATTGATATAAAAATGCTTTGATTTTTTTTTCAGAAATACTACACAGTAAATCGAGATTCTAAAAAAAAAGAGTTTATTAGTTTATTATACATATCACTGACTATACAATCATTTTTTGAAGCGATTAATTTAAAAATTGCGGCAGATTATTGTTAATAACAAATTAACTCTTCAATATAAATAAAAAATATGAGTGTGGCCGCCACGCACGGTTGAAGTGAAACTTTAACACAAAAAAGTAGATATTTTTAAGTGGTTAATTGGTTTGAATATAGTCTTTCTAAGAAGGTCCCATTTCTTATATTGGCAAGAGTAGATAAAATATGTTTTAATACAGTTTTGAAAAGTTTAATGTTATTAAGAAAAATAAGTGAATTCAAAAATATTAGCCTTACTATACATTAGTAAAAGTGAAAAAATGTTCACTCAAATTTATTAAGTGCAATTTTTTTTGCACTAAAATTAATAGTGCAAAAAAAAAAATACCCGCACTAATGGTAGTGAAATACGGATAGTTTCACTTAATTGAAAGAGAAGGTAAACAGTTTCTTTGAATAATTGCACTTATATAAATTTAAAATTTCAAAATTGTTAGCTTATTTAGAAATTATTCTTTTATTATTATAAAATTTTTTTTTATTCGAGTCTGGCTAAAATTACAAACGTTTGATATATACTTTAAAATATTGTACAGTATAACTCTGTTACTTATTTTTCCCGGCCATTATCTTTTAAGACATTTGAGGGACCGTTTAATAAAAAAACATTGATTTTTCGAAAATTCTAGAGTGGCCTTGCCCCTTAAGTAAAATTCATTCACCGGTAATATTGGCACCAGTGTTGCCATATTTTTTTTAAAAAAACTTTAATTTTCAGAAAAAAAACTTGTTTTTTGGTGAAAAACTTGATATTAAAAATTAACTAAGACATGTATTTTTAAAATGTGTGCTTTAAAATTTTGGCAATTCGCTTTGTTCTCTCGTTGTCCCGTTATTTTGGCCACTTCATTTCTCAAGAAAATACGGAAGACTTGATCGTCAACTCTGGATGAATGTAAACTGAAGCGTCAAGTTTAAAAAGGAACGCCAAAAATTGACCGCCAAGACTCGACGAAGGGCAAAGAACTAAGATATATATATCTTATATATATATATTAGATATATATATCTTCCTTATATAAGGAAGTGATGTTATTGCACAAAAGTGTGGTATTTTTCTTATTCGTGTTGGTTGACACAAATACATAAACATTCACAAAGGGCCGTATTCAGTTGCATCGAAAAAGAAGGCTCAAAATGTTTTTGATTAGAATAACATAAAATATTTTTTTAGATATTTACGGTATTAATAAAACGTTTGATAATTAAAGACCTAATATATTAAAAGACAATTGTATTGTAATACAGAATTATTTTACTCAGGGCCGTATTCGGTAAGATCGTTAAAGAAGGTCCAAATGGTTTCTAACTGGAATCACATATACAATAGATTCTGAGTTAAATTTACTGATTTTGGAGCTAAATTAATTAAATACTATAAAAATAATTAAATTATTATAAATTAAGGCTTTTTAAAAATACGATAATATAGTTTTGTTTTTATTATATTTCCACACCACCTATTTTTTCTGTTTTTTGTTTTTTGATACTTCATTGTGTAATAATAATATAATATAATATAATTTGAGATACAAAATATGCGGAAATCTGAAAAAAATTAAAAATAACAATTATATATCATAAACTTTGCTGAAGACAAGAGCGCCCCAAAAGTGTGTTAAAGAGTGACAAATTAATGCGCCCCTGAAGCAGTGATTGCGTTTTGACAACTGTGGTCGCATCAAATTGGCGCGAATATTTTTTTTTTACTGAGAAGACTTGCGAACAGCTGATGATCGCTCAGAAATGTCAAAAAAACACACTCTGTCTCGCTCGCTTAATTTACGAAATTGGCCACAGTTCACGTACACTGTATGAGTACACAACACCACTTCCTTATATTTTAGTTCTTTGACGAAGGCATGATACAATTATACAGGTAGCATTGACAAGTATAGATTTTCTCAGCAACAAGGCAACGACCATTTGTCAAAAACAGTTGTTCGTGCAACAAGAACTAAACGAATGTAAAAATAAATAAATTCCGCAAAATATGTGCGTTAAATACACAATTATAATAATGAAAGTTGTGAAAAAATTATGTGTGATATGTGTTTAACGTTTTCCAGCCGTGGTGTTTTAATAATAATTGGAAACTTCTTTAATTTCGTCCATATGCATCTGCAGCTGCTGAGGTTGCTACATTTGAACGTTTTCAACATTTTTTCTTATGTTTGCACTTCATAACACAAAGTTCACAAGTTATCTTCGTTGTAGTAATAATAATTCACTATTGATTAAATAAAATAGGCAATATTTTGTAAAAAAATGTTTGGTTATTTGCAAGCGCTGAAACATAAACAATGGCGAAAACATAAGAAATAATTGAACGCTCTCTTTCTAGACATTTTTTTTGACAGATGGTCGATGCCCAAGCAACTGTCAATACTACCTTATATTATTATACCATGGACGAAGGGAAACCGAGACAAAAGAACAGAAACAATGACAGCAACAATAATAGCAACAGCGCTGCCATAAAAATAAACTTTGAAAAGGAGTGAAAATTAGTAGTAGCAGCTTCAAATTATACTTATGTTTT
Source organism: Pherbina coryleti (assembly GCA_943735915.1). Taxonomy (NCBI): domain Eukaryota; kingdom Metazoa; phylum Arthropoda; class Insecta; order Diptera; family Sciomyzidae; genus Pherbina; species Pherbina coryleti. Next base: position 42,796,577 of record OX030951.1, on the reverse strand, counting down.
TGTAGTAACATACAATTTAGTTTATCTATTTGATTCATAGATTCACTAAAATAGAAAGCATCGTTTTAAGGGGGGAAATATACCCAGAACTTTTTTTCAAAAATTTTTTACATTTTCTTAAAGCTTTAAGTTTCAAGAATATGTGGGGAAAATTTCAAGTCGATACCTCAAAAAATAACAAAGTTATAGCCTAGTGAGTGAACCAACTTCTAGAGCGCGCAGTGCTGGGCCTTATTTTCAAACGCGTTTTTCTCGAAACCATGTTTTTAAAGTCGGTGACCAAGATTTCTCGAAGCTCAGAGAACCGATCGTTTTGATATTTTTGCAGGCTTGTTTTATTTATAATAATCTCGTACTTGTCATAGAATTTTTTTTCGTAGCTTCGTTCTTTTTTTATAGGCAAAATAATGACGAATTTTTGTTCGAAAATCGTTACTTTATGTTCGGAAGTCCGCCATTTTGTGAAAAATCAATATTTTCAAAATCGGCTATGACAAGTACGAGTTTTAAGTATCTAGTTTAATAATATATTTCATTTTTTTGTTTCAGTTGAATTTAGGAGGATCAATCTTCGTCACCGCATTTTCAGAGCGCTCTAAAAAAATGCTGTATCTACCTTAATATTAATTTTTTTAATAAAAAAACTCTAAACTTACTCTTGAATATGTTTATATGTTAAGGTATAAAAACCCTCATTTTAAAACATCCCTAATACTATGTTCACACACAGGCCGAAAAGACGCTTTTCAGCTGAAAAACTTCTTTTCAAAAAAAGGTGTTCACACTTGAAAAGCAGCTTTTCATTTCATTGTTCTCAGAAAATAAGATGCTCCTATTGGCTACATGTATACACATAAAATAAACAGAGAGACGAAATGTCAAATATCAGTGATAACCTCAATTTTAGTAATAGATTTTGACTATACTCACAAAAACAGACTTCAAAGCAGGGTTGTTTTCTAGCTTTTTAGAGTTTTTCCCTGAAAAGCACACAAAAAGACGCTTTTCCTTTGACAGTTTTTCTATGGCGAAAAACTTAATATCATGTAGCTTTTCAGCTGAAAAGCCATTATTGTATGAAAAGCCGCTTTTCGGCCTAAGTGTGAACATGGTATAAGGTTTCCTTAAAAAATGCACAAACATGACATTTTTTCTTCGGACGCTGGGTATATTTCCCCCCTTATACCATGTTCACACTTAGGCCGAAAAGCGGCTTTTCGTACAATAATGGCTTTTCAGCTGAAAAGCTACATGATATTAAGTTATTCGCCATAGAAAAACTGTCAAAGGAAAAGCGTCTTTTTGTGTGCTTTTCAGCGAAAAACTCTAAAAAGCTAGAAAACAACCCTGCTTTGAAGTCTGTTTTTGTGAGTATAGTCAAAATCTATTACTAAAATTGAGGTTATCACTGATATTTGACATTTCGTCTCTCTGTTTATTTTATGTGTATACATGTAGCCAATAGGAGCATCTTATTTTCTGAAAACAATGAAATGAAAAGCTGCTTTTCAAGTGTGAACACCTTTTTTTGAAAAGAAGTTTTTCAGCTGAAAAGCGTCTTTTCGGCCTGTGTGTGAACATAGTATTAATCGTAAAAACTTGAAAAACTGGGTAAAATAAAATAAAACTTTTTTTTTTTGGGGAAAAACTTGAAAACTTTCCACCCTCTCAAAAAACTGGCAAAACAAGTTTTATCTGCCCACATGGCAGACACTGATTGGCACTCTCCACAATCTAGTACATTCGTAAATATCGCATTTGCGCATCGTACTGTACACTGCATGTTTCGATTGGAGACAAAAACAACTGATGTGCGAACGTCAGAATTATTTAATGAAATTTTTTGCAACTAAAAAATCATCATAGTGAATGTGTTGAAACAACACACTTTTGTGAGTTAAAAAGAAATGTAAGTAGTTATGTAAACAAGAAAAAGTGCATTTAGAATTTTTTCAATTTAGACAATTATGCATTAAATAAGCCAGCAACAGTCGATTAAACAATAATTTTTAAATTAAGCTCTTAATATTTTTTAGATTACATTTTTATTAATAACACGTAAAACAAGCAGATTGGAATAATACAAAATGGGAAACGCACCAGTTAAAGAAGTCGTGCAAGCGGCGGCGACCAATGTTACGGTCAACAGTGAAGCCGCAACAACCAAACCTAAGTGCAAAGCCTGCTGTGCCTGTCCCGAAACAAAACGTGCACGTGATCAATGGTAAGCTAGTGAAAAATAATTGTCTCCTCAAAAATTAATCAAATTATTGCAGCATAATGGAGAATGGCGAGGAAAACTGTTCACAGTTGATAGAGGCACACAAGCAATGCATGCGCGACCAAGGATTCAAGGTTTAAGTATGGAATACCAAGTCAATTGACCTTGAATATCTAATACTAAAATTTGTTTATTGCTTAAACGCCATACAATTTGTTTTGGTAATTAAGCCATTGGAAGTCTCTCAAATAAACCTCAAGTCATTGTTTATTACACTTTAAATATATATAATTACTAGGTTTTTAATATAACTTCAACTATCTTAGGGAATGACGTTAAAGATTCGCGCACTGATATTATTTCATTAAGTAAATCGATTCAATAAAAAAATGAAACAATTAAAATGTTAAACAGCAATTTAAAAAATCTTTATTCTGAGCGTAATATAATTTTATATAAGTTGTTTACATTAAGGGTCAAACAAAATATTGTTATACTATATAAACTTCAACATCTGTAGCGCTACTGCTCCAGCCATGTATAACGTTATACCGAGCGCCACAAAGAATGCAATCATTCGTGATGGCTGAGGCACTGGATAAAATGCATAGACCAGGGTATGCATTATTCTAGCAATAGCTGTCACGCGAAAGAGATTACGAGCTACATCAGGGTGCGGATCGGTGCAGATGTAAATGAGCGCCATAGTTAAGAAGGGTAAAATATTCTCCAAGTCATTGCGATGGGCTCTTAAAAGGGGAAAAAATTTACTTAGAATTGCTTCTAGGCTCATTTTAAGAATGCAGCGTTTTACCTGCGCACTCGTTCGACGGCAGCATTATGGAATTCCACATCAATCTCCTTGAAGAAGAGGTCCTCTTTATTGGGAAATGCCTGCAGTGATAAAAGAAATTAAACAAAAATGTTCAAAGATTACACATTTGCAAGAACCTTGTTTATGAAATACACCACCTTATTACGGAACCTCTGCAAAGCGGTCAACAAGGACATCAGCAACATTTTGATTACCAATACGCTAGCCCAGAATAGATAACAACAAAATACTGGATTATCTAGGGTTAACAGCATTAAACCCTTGTTGAACAACAGTGGCATTGTTGTTGTGCTAGCAACCATCTCTTAGTTTTTTTTTTTTATTTTAAGCGTCTTATTTGTTCAAGAACGTAAAATGTTAACTACTCTGATGTCTAAGCTCGACTGTTTGCTTGTAAGGTGTTTACTTTAGTTAGACGTTTGTTCAAACCGGCTTTTAGCTGAGGTACATATTTTATTAAAGAGATGTTATTAAAACAAGATTTTTCCATGCAACAACAAAGGCCTTCAGGTTTTTTTTTTTTTTCATTTGAGCTAATTCTATGTTCAACATTTCAAAACATTGCAAAATGTTTATCTACATTCACGTTAGAACTTATAGACTTGTTGCATAAGACTTAACCCCTTCGTACCAGCGACCATAAACGGTTGCATTATATTTGGATGTTTTTTTTTTCTCAATTAAAACTATTTATGATATTCTTGTTTGGAAATGTAATACTTGGTCTAAGCTACAGAAGTAATCAATGGCAAAATGTATAGTTAGTAGATCCGCTCTGACTAAAATTTATTAGAAAGTCAGTTTTTTCTGATTGTGAACATCCTCAAATATTAATTTCTAATTGAGATTAAAAAAGCCATTTGAATTAAAATTATAAATCTTGGGTGATATACACTATATGTAAAAGACGAATAATTATAAACAAAAGGAGTTTCATTCAGAGGTATTTGTTAAAAAAAACAACAGCAAAAAGATAGCTTTAATGAGATTTTCATGCAATTTATGCATGAGAACCATTTCTTACCTTCATTTTTTAAACATTATTTCTTTAAAATGTTGCCCGTAACCGAGGCTAACATCTGCCATTCTGAAGTACCACTTGTGGCCAGCTTTTCCATTTATATTTTGGACCTTACATTGCCCTTGATGAAAATAGAAGTTGGTTTTTTATCCAGCCGCAGGTATTGACGTGACAACGTCAAAGTTTTGTTTTTGCTTTTGCATTTACTTTTACTTTTGCATTTCTTTTTGCTTTTGTATTTACTTTTACTTTTGAATTTTGTTTTTATTTTGGTTTTAGATTTGCTTCTGCTTTTGCTGTTGCTTTTGGATTTACTTCTGCTTTCGCTTTTGATTTTGCTTTTGTTTTTGCTTTTGATTTCTATGGTGCCTCCACATTTGTCTCAGCGCCATGCAATAAATCCATGCAACGATGGTGTTTTACATAAAGAAGAGTCTTATGACGCCATTATTTTATTTTCGTTTTTTTTTATTTGGGCAAAATCATCACCTTCAATGTCGATCCATAATATATACTGTAGCGTCCATAGTCAGCGAGTCCATTGTTCCATGCAACGTTTTTTCATTGTTGTTGCATTTTCACTGCATTTAATGTTTGCCTCCGTGGTGTCATGGCGTTAACAATTTTTAATCTTATTTTCTTTATAAGGTCAAACGTTCAATTTTTGTTGTAAAATAAAATTGACCGTATAATAATTTCTAAGGGGGTAATAATTTCATGCAACAATATTGCAATTTTGTTGCATAAGCTGCTATACCTGGCGAAATCAATCAATTTTTTTATTTTTGTCGTAAGGCTAAGTATAAATGTAGTTTTATAATATTTACCTTCGCGCATACACTCACCGTCTAATACATAATTACATGACACGCCGTGGCATGGCTGCTGCATTTTCAATCTTAGAGCAGTTCTCTCCGTGGCCTTGAAGTCATGAATTTTGTGTCTGTTTTGTCGTGAGGGCTAAGAACTAGCTCCAGTAAAAACTAGCGTGAAATATGTGTACACCTTTAATCATTTGCAACCAGGGCCGGATTAAGAAAAGTTACCGCTGTGGGCTAGACTAAAATCTTTATATAGATCTATCTTATATAAATATTTATATACTAGCCTTTTCCCGGCGCGCGTTGCTGCACCCTGCAACTATATGGGAACATAATGGGTGTATTCAAAACTTTTCTTAGACTCATAGTTTGACACCACAGTCATTTTCCACTGCCCGTTACAGTTTTCCAGTAGTTTTAATGTTCACAGAAAATGATTTTTATTAATAGATAAGCATTTGAAAAACAGCTTGGTTTGTGTCTAAAAATATATTTATTGCGATAACTTTTGATCGGAAAGAGATATTGGTATAATTAATAATAATAATCACATAAATTATTCTTTGAGCTTAACTATTCTTTAAAAAGAATAAAAACAACTTTTGAAAAAAATAAATTTCTTTAAAAAATCACGTAGGGTCATGTTTTTTGATGACAGAAACAGTTAATAAATTTTTTTGTAAAATTTGAAGCATTTTTGCTATTAAACGCTATGCCATGTAAAAGGTAGTCGAAAATTCAATTTTAAGTTTTTATTATTTTGACAAAACAAAAAAAAAAAAACAACATTTGTGTCATTTTTTGAGTAAAAAGTCAATATTTTGGACCTTTTTTGAAAGAAATATTAAAAATATATCCGCTAAAATAACGGTACCCTTTAAATTTTTTTTATTAAGTTCTTGAATTGAGTTTATCAATGAAAATAATTTGAATGAAATATATTTAAAAACAACGGAGTTATTTGCATTGCAAGTAAAAAATACGAATTTCTGATATTTTTTTTGTTATTCTAAGGAAACGATGTTATTGGAAAAAGACGTTGTACCAAAAGTTTGTCCAATTTTAAAGATATGTGAATGTTTTTGATGTCAAAATAACAGGATTTCCTTAAAATTAATAAGTCGAGCATTTTCGCTTGAAAAAAACGCTAGTTTTTTTTTTTTTTTTTTAGCTTTGAACCAAGGATTTCAGGTGGAATACCTTTTCAGTCAAGTCTGCCTTGGTTCGAAATGGAGTGATAGATTAGTGGGAAGGAAAGGTCAATCAATTGAAACAGGTGTAGGCTGTTCTAAGCGTGGTGGAAAGCCGAAGAAACATGTGAATTTGAATCAGAGGCAAGTGTTATGCCTTTACCTCAGTCAATTCAAGTTATAAGGCAATCTCATCCACAAACTTCTCTACCATCAACTACAACTTCATGTCGTAAATATTGATGAATTTTTAATTTCAGTTGATTAGAAATGAGGAAAGAAAATTAAGAAAGGTTTAAAGCGAAGGACCATGGCCTGGCCGGGAATCGAACATGGGACCTCTGGGGTGGCAGTCAAGCACGCTACCAACTCGACTACCGAGGCCGCCTCGAACTTATTTAGAATTTGTTTTGTTGCTTAGACTATTTTTTTAGGATCTGAAAATAATTAGTGCAAATGGTGAACATAGTTTAACTACTTATGCTGAAAATGTGAGTAATTCTTTAAGGCATGTTCCTACTTGGCGCGCTCGGTATTTGAGTAAAATTTAAAATTTTTTTATAGAAAAACTGTAAGAAATGGACATTTTTTTGGGGTGAATTTTTTTTTTTATTAATTTTTAACATTTTTTATGTACATATGAAACTTTAATTTGAAGTTTTGTACATTTTTATACCTGGTTGCCTCGTTACAAAAAATGACCTTGTCCGATTATCTCTAAATTTTAACCACATACTTTCCACAAGTGTAGTTTCCGTGTAAATTAAAATATTGCAAAATTTTTATTTTTTCTATATCTTTTTTTGGCAAAAAGTTCAGAAAAACTTGCGTTTTTTAAGATTTTTTTTCAAATCTTCATAATTTTTTTATTTTTTTGCCAAACTTAAAAATTTTAGTTCACACGATAACCATACTCATATTATTTATGAATTTTGTTTTTTGTTTTTCTAGGTGCTGCCAAACTTTAGTTATTATGGTAACCATTAGCTCTTTCTGATATCGACACGTCAACTTCAAATTAAAGTTTCATAAATTAATGTTAAATATTAATAAGAAAAATTTTATTTGTAAATATTTTTTAGTGTATTTATTCACCAAAAAAAAAAATTGTTCATTATTAATTGAGTTTACTAAACGTCCTTCAATGACCAATACTGCAAAGCAGTTCCCTTTTTCATTTGTCATGGTTCCTCTTAACCCATTAAGTCCGGGAAGAGCACAATTTTAATATGATGTTTGAGACTTATTTTCTGCTATTATAAATTGGAATAAAAAATTCCAAACATACCTATTCTACTATTTTTGGGGTCGGTCTTTCGATTGGTGCAGTCGGATTTGCATAATAATGACTTTTGGAACCAATATGGCGCATTTTAATTAAAAAAATATCGAAATTTTTTGCGTTTTTCTTTTTTGTGAATCTTTTTCGCATAAATAAAGTTACTGAATCGGTGCCAAACTAAAACCAAAAGTGCACAAAATATCTAAGGTATAACTATGAATATTTTTTTTTTGGTTTGAATCAACCTAACCTCTTCAATATATCAATACGTAAAAAATTAACGTTATTTGGTAAATTATGAATATTATTAATAAAATTTACATCTCTAATAATATAATTGTCCCAAAAATATATAAAGAAGGGGTTTTGAGATCGCTGATCACGAATTTGAGGTAAGATTTTCAAAATTTAAGATAGCGGATTCAATATGGCCGACCGAGTTTTTGAGACCGTTGATCACGAATTCGAAGTTAGATTTTCAAAATTTAAGATCGTGGATCTGTAGCTGATTAAATTTCATGAAATGTCTGAAACCAATGCGATAATGTTTATTATACGGGGTATTTACGATTTACCTAATAACGTTAATTTTTTACGTATTGATATATTGAAGAGGTAAGGTTGATTCAAACCAAAAAAAAAAATATTCATAGTTATACTTTAGATATTTTGTGCACTTTTGGTTTTAGTTTGGCACCGATTCAGTTACTTTATTTATGCGAAAAAGATTCAAAAAAAAGAAAAATGCAAAAAATTTCGTTATTTTTTTAATTAAAATGCGCCATATTGGTTCCAAAAGTCATTATTATGCAAATCCGACTGCACCAATCGAAAGAGCGACCCCAAAAATAGTAGAATAGGTATGTTTGGAATTTTTTATTCCAAGTTTTTATAGCAGAAAATAAGTCTCAAACATCATATTCAAATTGTGCTCTTCCCGGACTTAATGGGTTAAGAAGCTTTTTATGCACTTCATTCCTGAAAATGATCTTTCGGATAAGCAATTTGTTGCAAAAAGGCATAAAAAAATTCGAAATGCAATGTCCAAATTTGGGAAAATAATTTCAACTTGGTTATTTCGAATTATATCTGAATTTTTATATTTTCTTGATTGTGGTTGCTGTTTTCACATAAGCATGGCAGTTTTCTTTTATGGCAAGCGACACTTCTTTAGCGACACTATTCGGTGTTAACCAGATACACAGTCGCTTTTTTCGGAAGCTTCAATGGGGCTGAAAAATTTTTGTAAGACGAGATGTATTTTTCAAAACATTGCATTGGTCTTTCATTTTTTTAATCTTTTTTAATTTTAGAGTATTGGCAGCCCCTAAGCCGCTTCCGTCCATCCATTATTGTTACTTCACCCTTTTATGTCCGAATTAATAAACAAGTTTTTTGTAGACAAATATGTGTTAATCTTGACAATTATTCCAAAGTCCTTGGTGGTTCGTTTGCTACAGGATTCACTCTGTGACAACCCCTGGTCTAGAGACAACATTGGGGAGTGGTTGGACAAACTAAGCACTGTTTTCATGTTTTTTTTTTTTATAATTATCTTTATTTATTTATTTTGTTTACTTGATTCAACAATAAAACAATAATTTTAATGTGTTTAAACATTTTTTGTAAAAACATTTTCCTTCGCAAAACGATCTTGATCTTGATTTTGACAATTTCACTCTACAGAGAACGACTACTAAATGAACACGCTCACAGCTAACAATAGAACATATAGCTGTTAGTTTCCAGAACTCATACGGCTACATAATGCAAAAAACCGTAGGTAAAAAAAAAACTGAAATTAGCTGGACTTAGAAGCCTATAAGCCATGAGAGGGTTAAACTTAATTTAACTAAAGCAGTTCACTTCAAGCGACACGATGGAAATTTTGTAGAAAAAATATTAATTCGTTTTTCACTATTTAATTGATAGAAAAAGCAAAGTCTACTGTGTGAAAATAATTGCTGTTGCGCCATCTTTTGAGGCGTAGCAAAAATATATAAAACACCATGACATCGTTGTTAGAATCACACAAACTAGTAACCCACTGGACAACATTTACATTATTTTTTTTATAATAACATAAACAAAATAAGTTTTTAAATTACATACTTAGAATATAATAAAAAAAATAGATTGTTCTTTTGTTTTTGCTAAAATTTCCCAAGTAAAGTTTTAAAATACAAACTAAAAATGCAGATTTCGATAAAATTTTTATTTAGTTATAAAGCTTGGACTTTGCCATAGAGGGATACATAGAGAGATACAATATTTTTTTTTTTTTATTTATTTATTTATTAACTATTAACAATATTGTTTAACAGTCAGCATATACACAAAAATTATAAATTAAATAAGATTGTTACAAACATAATAATGATTAAACAATATTATTCAAATGTCCTCCACGAGGGTTTTTGCAGGACTCAAACCTTTTGAGGTAATTTTCGATGATTTCAGTACACAACTCTGGCACTCCGGATGATTTGCCGAATGTTGGTTTTTAATTGATTAAGAGTTTGAGGTTTATTCACGTAAACACGATCTTTTGCTAGCTCCACAAAGGCGTGAAATTGTACGATCTCGGAGGACAATTGAGAACGCCAAATCTCGAACTAAGTCGTTTTGATGCTTTTGTGTGGTTTGTGGCCCCATATTGTTGAAACAACATATTGTCCTGATCCATATCTTCGATTTCAGGTGAAAAAAATACTGAGGTTATTCCTTAATCGTTTTCAAAAAAATACGGACCAATGACACCACCAGGCTATAATGCACACCTGATAGTCAATTTTTGCGGATGAATTGGCTTCTCCACAATCGCTTGGGTGTGTAAATCTCCAAATAGTACGTCAATTTTGCTTATTCACGTATCCATCTAACGCGAAATGGGTCTCATCGCTGAAGAAAATTTCGAAAAATCAGCATTTAACAAAAATGAACAATTAAACAATATTTACGCATTGTTTGGTAGTAAATGAGAAATGGCAAACCTTTATCTAAACAAAAATCAGTTTGATGACATGAACATTTGATAGCTGCACTTTCCAAACCCTGAATGGAGAATATAAAAAATATTTTTAAAATCATAAGTAAATGAAAATACAACGTCCTTTCGAAAAAATCGAGACGTGAGAATAAGAACGGAAAAAGTTGCGAAGCATGATATAGTAGGTGTATTTTATTGATTTAATTATGTTGATATACTTTATAAAAAACTTTTTTTAAATAATAGTTTTATTCATTTAGCATTACAGCGATATACTCAAATACATGAACTTTCCATGTAAACATTTGACCGCATCTACAAGGGAATCCTGTGGCCGTCCATTATTAAGCTCATTCTAGATAAATCGCCCGCTCTGCACTGCCGTGTAGAACGCCATAAAAAGAGCTATCGAAAAAGTTATAAAAAAAGTAATCATGCGCGTCGGCTGGGGCACAGGACGAATTGCATAGACGAGCGTGTGCAAAATGCGAGCCACAGCAGCAATACGGAATAGCGTGCACGCTGCAATCCTATTTGGATCAGTCGTAATATAAGCCAAGGATATTATCAAAAAGGGCAAAATATTCTCCAAGTCATTAAGATGAGCTCTATAAGTGACAGAAAAAAAGAAGAAAATTTTTGTTATTTTCGCTTAAAATTGAATTGAATATTGGCTTACCTACGAACACGCTCCACATCCGGATCGTTTTCTGTGATCTCAGTAGTCTTGTTCAATGTTGCATCCTCGGGGTTGGCAAAAGCCTGTCCACAAAAACAAATAGAGAGAAAGTAATAAAATCTATGCGGCAGCGTTATGCGCGCACAAGCCAACTGAACTACTTTTCCAAATTTAGTTATGGGCACAAATAGGTTCCATAGTAACCGTACTTTACCCGTGATATATGTCCCATTGTCTAAGTTAACGGTTTCAGTCTAAAAACGAGAATATTCCATTATTTGCGCTGATTTTAAAATAATACAGTTGGCTTGAGTGCGTGGCGAAAAAAAAAACAACCCAAAATTATCTTTAAAGTAGTTACTGCGTTTAACCTTTTTAATTATTCTCTGAACCGCCGTTAATATCGCCATCAAGAGCAATTTTATTATCAAAACGCTGCACCAGAAGAGCCAACAACAGAACACTGGATTGTCCATTGTTAACAAATTCATATTTAATTTGTTGCTGCTGCTGCTACTAAGATCTGTTGATAATTTTGATGTTTCATCTGTTGTTGACATTCTTGCAATGATTTTAGGTTGTTTTCATATAAATTTAATAGTTGAAGTGCGTATACTTTAATTGCTATGACCTGTTTGGTCAAACGTTGTTATGCTTCTAATGAAAAAAGGAATATTTCGCAAAATTATTTTGTATTGATTGCATGCGTTGGTTTCATTGTTGCGGTCCTTTGGCGGTCTTTTCTATGTTAATATACACACAATTCTCTAACAAACAGGTGAAAGTTCACACAGTCCCAATGTCATGGTTGGTGATGACATAGATACCTGTACACTGCAGAAATATACTACTGAAGAACCACCCACTGAATACCAACTGAAAAAAGATTTGTGCTTTATTGCGAACTGTATTTTCAGTCCTTATATAAACTCATTTAACTGACTGTATGAGCTGATATTCAGTTTGTGTTTTTGTTGTTATTTGATAAACAAACATTAATATTTATTTCCAGTGCATGAATTAAGGTTACAAAACTAATTTTGGAAAGATGTAATCAACAATACTTTAACTTTAATATTTTATTTGATGCAATGTGTAATCAAGACTGTAATCAAACAGCAGAAACAACCCATAGTAGCGGCAATTTTTATACCCCCACATGTACTACGTAAGGGGCGTGTATATTAACTTTGTCACACCGTTTGTAACGTTCTGAAGGACATCTTGCAGGTATATAAAATTAGGACATTCGTCTGTCTGTCTGGATTAAGCCATGTCCGTCTGTCTGTCTGGAATCATGATTACCGCCGTCACTTTGGAACTATCATAATAAAATTCAAATATGTATGAGTTTGGCATGAGTTTGGTATAAACACGTTTTGGAACTCAGCCTTTTTATATAAAAAAATAAGATCTAGTTTATAAACCATAGAAACCACGCTTGCCTCCCAGACATCATGACCTTCCATAGTCGAAACGGTAAATCTCCAAAAATTCTGCAAAAATTTGTAGGGAATTATCTACGGTTTGGCCTATTAAAATACACCAATAGCCGTGTTCAAGCATATTCCAAGCTATGAAGGTGTTATAAGTTAATTGAAGTAACTTTGTATTGGGGATATGCGTGGCTTTCATTCAATCCAACTCCCCATACATTTTGAATATCAAAGCTTATGTGTGAAATTTCTTAAGCGCAGTTTACTCATCTCAAAAGTTCAACTCCCTTAACTTCAGCTTTCATAATAAGAGTTTTAATTTTAAACCCAATTACAATTATTTTCGTAACTTATCACTTTTTTATCGGCAGGTTACTTAACCTAAGGTTAACAGTGTAAACTTCACTATGAGAAAAATTGTACATATCAAACGATGAATTTGCTTCTTAATTGCATTCTACCTTTTACAATATATTCTTTTATGTTTAAGGAATGGTAAATAATGAATTCACATGCAGGAATACTGACCAAAAGTCGTTGTCTTATAAGGCTTAAGGAATTATTTTGATTAGCCACATTTGAAGTTAGGAATTTTCATTTGAATATTCTCGAGAATATGTGTCAAACATTTTTGTTTAACTGCCTTAAACCTATAATTTCTGTGTTTAAATTGAATGAGCAACAACCGGATAACTCCACTTATCTAAACCGGATAACTCCACTAAAGACACCGAAGTTTTGCAAAATTTTCATTTATTTTCGAAAGAAAAACATAAAAACATATTCATTAAGTTGAGAAAACTAAAAAATAAAGATTTTGTCATTAAAAAAACGAATAATGAAGTTTTGGAATTAATCGGTTTTTACATCGTTTTTGGTGACAATTAATTCATACCCTCGTTGTCGTCATCGTATTCTGAATTTTCACCTTCTTGTTGATACTTGGACTCAAGTCTATTATAAAAGTGTATATCCGCTGGAGCAATATACTTTTCAACCAAAGTAATGATATCTTCATACTTTTTTGGGTTGAGGGGAAGGCTGCATCTGTATAGACAATTTGGTTTGAAAGGGTCGCCTTGCACATATGCTTTTATTTCTATTTCGTAAGTCGTTTACGTCCCATGATGATTAATGGAAGCTGATATAGAAGTAATATCTCTTTCCTTGGCATAAATCTTCGATATTTTGAAATGGTCCATTTTATCTTATCTTTGTTGGTCACAGTTTTCTTGTAGAAACACACTTCTACTTCATGCTGGAGCCCCCGTAAATAATAGTTGTTATGGAATTCTTTGAACAGAATTTTGATGTATGAATCCACACAAATATGCATCCTGTATTTCCTTATTTCCCAGTTCATAAAACTCCTTAAAAATTTTCGCATATGTACCTGTTTTTAGGGTCAAAACATTTTTTTTTTTGCAACAGCAGGGCTGGCCCATTGTTTTTGCTGCAACAACATTCTCCTTGCGGTTTGTATACTTCTTGCCTTCCGCTTTCCTCCTTTTTGCTCTTAATTTTTCCACATGTTCTTATTTTGCACGCGTTTTTTACCTGAATATGAGACAAAGCAATAATACCGGGTGAAAATCGAAAAAATAATGGTTTACCTTTTTGAAAAAGTAATGTTCCGACGCTTGATGTGTCTTCTTCGTCAGATTCATTTACATATTTTGATCCCGATATTGAAAAATCTGATTCAGTTTTTCTCATTTCACTTATTATTAAAACCAAATCACAGGTTACAGCGACGGCAACAACTGTTGCACTTCAAAACAATAAGTTTAACATAAACTAAATTGCATGGCATACTCTCATATAAAAGCACCGTTTGTTTGCCTATGAAAAGCTTATTTAGTGCGGTGCAAAAACAAGAGAACTCCAGGAGTTGTCCTACTCTTGCTCCGTTTTGAAATCAAAGAGAATTTCAAAACTGCTTTTGATTATTTTAGAGTCAAGATAATTGCATTTTCATTACACCGACTTAAGCGGAATTTTTTTCTTTAAATATCTGCATCAAAAAAAGATTTTTGAAAAAAGTGGACTTATGCGGTTGTTGCTCTTGGTGCTTCAATTAAAACTTGTTTCACCAAGTTAAACAAAGATTTTTTGTGATGAGTTTACGGCGGTAAAATTTAAACTCAGGTCAAGGAATTTTAAAATTTGTTTAAGCACATCTTTGTTTAAAATTGAGAAGAGGTACAGGAGATAAAATTTTTTTGATTTGTATCTGTTTTTTGATAAGGGATCTTTGTATAGGTGGTAGACGCAAAAGTACGCGACCTGGATATTTCTCTATCAATAGAGCCAAATCAGAGCCAAGTTAGTCGACTTGTATGTCTTGAGGCAACGTCTTGTTGGAACCACTTATCATTCAAGTAAAAATCTTCAATTGTAGGCTAAAAAGTCTATTAGCATACTAACATAGCGCTCTGCATTAACGGTATTTGTCAGATCTTCATCGTTTTCGAAAAAACTCGTTTTGATGACGCCTTCAGTCCATAATTTTGTAGGTGTAGTGGCTTCAATTATTTGAGGATTTTCAGGAATCGACCTCAATGCATCTACAAAATTTTGTTTGAATTATTATCGTTAACAGCCTGTTGCTGCAGCACCCATTGTACGTATCGGCTGCTTTGTGAATGGTCAGCAGATTTCAATTTTTGCGTACGCAGGACTATATACGGATGGAGGCGTAAAACTAGTTACAATTTTGAAGCATAATGCGCCGTAAGACAGGTCTTATTCTCAGGGACATCGGGGAATTGACAATTTCGGTTCTTCAGCCACACTTTCATATACAGCAGCAATTTTTGCCCCAAAGCTTACATTACGATGATGCAACGGTCCCGAAAATAGTAGCTTTGCATAAGCTTCTAAACTCGTAAGGAATGTATTATATTCGGTTTGGCGGAAATTAAAATACCCCCATACTCGTATATTTATTATATAATATCCGAAGCTTTAAAGAATTTATTATTTTGATGATGTCACTTTGTGTGTGAGGTAGACGTGATTTCCATCCAATTTTTCTAAACCTCCACACTCATTGTAGGTTTTTTACATCAAAGCTTATTTGTAAAATATCAAGTAAAATTATATATATTTGTGGAATTTATGTAGATTTTACTATTTTGATGACGGCACTTTGTGTGGGATGTAGGTGATGTTTTCATTGATTTTGCCTAACTCTAAGCACTTTGCTGAATATTTGACAAAACTATTATGAAAAGAAGAAAATTCTTAATTTTAATTCTTATAAAAGATTCTTATAAAGCTTTTTATTATTATATTAAGGTACCAGTACACTTTATAATGCTAAAAAATACACTTTTGCAATATTTTGTTTTCTGAAGTATTTTAATAATTATCATAACTTTTTTTCGTAATACACCTTTCAAGAATAAGAAAAAACATTTTTTTTTATTTAAATATTTATTTTTTGGTGCCGTTAGAGAGCATTGAAGTATACTCTAAAAAATAAACATCGCTTTACGACACACTCTTAATCTCCGAAATAAGAAGTTCGAGATGAAAAAATACTGCGGTAACTTGAATTGGAGATATTTTGCTAAGACAATTCACCTCATCTTATATATAAAAATGAAATGCGTGTGCGTTAGTCTTGCTAAGGCTCAGAAACGGCTTGGCCGATTTTTATAATTCTTTTTTTGTATTGTTTGCCTTAATACAGATGTGGTTTAGGAAAAAAGAATTTTACAAAAAACTCGAAGGAACAGTGGAAAAATCAAAAAATCGAATTTGGTAATTTTGTATGGGAATTGCCACATCTGACTACTTTAAATAGCCAACAAATCTTAACGACTGGACGGATTTAACTCAAATTCGGCATACACATTACTTGACGCCTAGATTAGGTTATGGCATACTTTGTTTTGACCACGCCTCTTTTGAAGAAACGTAAATTATCCTACTAGCGTACTATTATTAGCAAAACTGTTCGTCTAATTAATTAAAAGAAAATTCTGTTATTTACACACCAAAAAAATTCACATATCTTCAAAATTGCATAAAATTTCAGTACAGCGTCTTTTTCTAATAACATCGTTTCCTTAGAATAACAAAAAACTATCATTCAATTTCTTTTCGTTGATAAATTTAATTTAAGCACTTAATAAATCCCTATTTGAAGAAAGCTCCAACATATTCACTTTTTACTCCAAAAAGAACACAAAAGCTGTCATTTCAACAAATAAAAAAAATTTAAAAAAAATATTATTTGTTTGCCCATTGTGAGGTACTACAAAAAGTTCCTAATAGAATTTGCAATAAAATGATATGACAGCACAATCTTCTGAAATCGAATTATAGCAGCCTATCTTATCTTCTATTTTCTGAATATTTAATTATCAATTGCCGTGCGTTAGTCTTGCTAAAACTCGGAAATGGCTCGGCCGATTTTAATAATTTTTTTTTTGTTCGCCACAATACTGATGTGGTGTAGGAAAAAAGAAAATAAGGAAGGAAGGAAAAGAATCGAAAGAATTGAAATTGGTAATTTTTCGTGTCGTACAGTGTTCATTACAACTCCAAGGAGGGGACGAGCCTGACATAGGTCTGCGAAGTCAGTCAAATGCTCGGCGAGCTAATACACGTGTAAGCTACACAGCAGCGAGTGACGGATAATGAAAACAATTAGATTGTCATGTCCGAATAAGTGTCATATAAAAACAAAACAGAGTGGCATACATAAGAACCCTTTTTTTTTTGTTTTTTTTTGTGTTCGTTTCCGCAAAAGGTAGCTTTTCACACTGCTCCTGAAGCAACTTCAAGTTGACCTAAAATGGCAACGTAAACTGAATGTCTCCAAGTGTTTGTAATGTTTTTCTGATGAAATATCACTTTGAATTAAAATCCTAGCTGATTTCGTTTTGAAAATATCTCAATTTTTGCATTTTCACATGATTGAACCAACGTTTGCATTAGACAGCGCAATATATTCAAGTATAAAAGTGTTTATATATGTACGTATGTATATATATATATATATATATATATATATTATACCTACGTATATGTGTGTGTGTGTCTGTGTGTGTGTAAAATATTGAGTATTGGGATATTGTTTCCACACCATCTATTGAGATAAATATCGCGGCGCGTTTTTTTTAAAGTGGTATCCCCTGTAGGCCTATTCCACTATCCGGTCCCGTCCATAAATTACGTAATAAATACATAAATTGGGTCAAAGCCTTCAAAAAATATACATCTATCATATATTACAAATGTTGTGAAGTAAATGTCACTGCAGCATTTTTTAAGCGACTGGAGTATGATGAATCTTCGATAAGATTAATTTTAAATCTCTCACAAAACTTGTTAAATTCCCTGTGAATCGACTCTGCAGCCACACACACACACACACACACATACATACACACACACACATGCACGCAATAAATAAAGAATGAGGGCTATATTAGAAAAAAAAATTATTTTTAAGTTTAAAATCATTAATTAGAACAAAAGTTCTAAAGTCAGTAGGTGGGTGGCGCAGGGAAATTGTGTTGACCTGCAAGTGAAAGCGTTAAGTTGACTATTTAGATACCCGAGTAATTTTCATTTAATTTGATTTCATTATTCAAAAGTTATTCAATATTGCATTCGACACTCACAGTATATATTGCTCAATTGCAACTTAAAATGGACAAAAATTATAATCTCACCCATGATAAAAATAGGGCAAAATTATGCGCACCTTGTGGTCGAAAAATCATTTTCGGAAAAAATAAACTCTCTGTATTTTCCATTACTGACAAAATAAATAATTTGATAAAAAAGCATATAAATGAAGAATTTGATCTCTCTAACGCTAAATTCCCTACAAGTATTTGTACCTCTTGCCGCCATAGCATCACTGAACATGAAAATAATATTGAAAAAAGGCCAATTTACGTATAAAAGTTATTACGTAATTTATGGACGGGACCGGATAGTGGAATAGGCCTACAGAGGATACCACTTTAAAAAAAACGCGCCGCGATATTTATCTCAATAGATGGTGTGGAAACAATATCCCAATACTCAATATTTTACACACACACAGACACACACACACACATACGTAGGTATAATATATATATATATATATATATATATATATGTGACCCGGTCTACGAAAAGGGACCTTCGGTGTAAAAACAAGTTTTCGAGAAAACAGCTCTTCGGGATTTTCAAAGCAAAGTATGCTCTTAGCAACATCGATACTTATGAAGATTTATTGCAATGTCTTTACGAGTTGGAAACTTCTGCTTTGCGCCATTAGAAAGAGTACACATTAGTCTATCCGAATCGCCAAAAAAGTGAAAAATGATATTTTCACACCGAAGGTCCCTTTTCGTAGACCGGGTCACATATATTATACTTGAATATATTGCGCTGTCTAATGCAAACGTTGGTTCAATCATGTGAAAATGCAAAAATTGAGATATTTTCAAAACGAAATCAGCTAGGATTTTAATTCAAAGTGATATTTCATCAGAAAAACATTACAAACACTTGGAGACATTCAGTTTACGTTGCCATTTTAGGTCAACTTGAAGTTGCTTCAGGAGCAGTGTGTTTTAACAGCAAAAAAATTGGAATTATCTCGGAAAAATCGTTGTTCCATACATTTTGCATGGAAAAATAAGAAATAAAAAAAAACTCGATTTTAATTTCATAATTCAAAATGCAATTTCTGCACAATTACATTCGTTCAAATCCGTTGTTTGTGTCCAGACGTTGTTTGTGTCCAGACGAACCAATTATCGAATAGTGTTCCTAAATTCATTGGTTTGCAAGGATTACCACCATATAATGTACCACTGAAGGTTGGATCTGTTATTATCATGCTTCGGAGCCTCAATCAATCCAAATTCTGCAAGGGAACAAAATTGGTCGTAAAGCAACTCAAGAATAATGTTTTTCAAGCAAAGATGAACGCATTTGAGTAGGCCAATTCAAAGGCAAGGAAGTGCACATTCCAAGAATTCAATCAATGAATCACAAGGCCAATCTTTGGAATTCATTATGGCACTGTGTGCTGGATTAAATCAAATCTAAACTAATTTTATACCTTAAGAATAAAAATAACATACGAGTAATAACATAATATATAATGTATATCAAGATAATGGAACGCAAAGCAGTACGATGATATAAAGAGAGAGAGAGCAAGTAGATTATGCAAATGTAGCTTATTTTACACCTGTAGCATGGAGGTGCATTCAGTTTTTTAGATATAAATAAGCGGACGGAAGTTCCGCTCACAAAATTATATGGAAACAATATAAATGTTGCTCACATAAATGTTAGTGCAAAACAATGTATGTCTTAAATTATTTGTAAAAAATGTATGTATAGCTATACGTCTATAACTATTAATCTTGAATTCCCAAGCTTCTTGCATGGCTTACAATATATGACATGTTCGCGTGTTGGAAAGCCTCCATCTTTGTTTATTTTTGCTAATGTTGTCTATCAAAAAGCATTGAATTGATCTGACATGTGATTCCCTCAACCTCCTTACATTCCGTGTAAATAAGGGATATAAGAGTGATTCATTCAATCAATAATTGAAATACGATTGGCACCATTTGTTATCGATCGTGAATGTTCGATACAAAATTAATTTCGGGTGGGATCGTGATTGCTCGAAATTATTTCAATAAAAAAATTAATTCAAGGCGGGACGAAGTTTGCCGGGTCCTCTAGTTTGGTTATAAAAACTAAAAAACAAAAACATCATAAAATAAAATTTTTCCACATAAAATAGTAATTTTTTAATTTTTGGTCTAAATGTGGTGATTTGTCTTACAAAACACTCAAACGAACAGAAGAAGTAAACAAAAAAGCGCAACAACAAAATCTTTGCAGAATCAGTGCAGTCAACTTTTTGAAATTTTGCGACTAGCAAAAGAGTAGAAAAACATTGCTTTGAGAAAGTATAGCGCTTCTATAATTCCGCTTTGGTTTTATTGCTCTTGCGCTTATTAGCTTGTCAAGTTAGTGGACTGCTAGAACCACTGAGATTACTGATGAGTCGGAGTAGCGTCCGACGAAACCATGGTCTAGTCAGTTTGGTTTGTTCTGCAAAGAACATTGTTGTTGTAGCAACCTGTTGCTTCATGAATTATTTGGCATAAAGCTCTTAATATAATTCTTAAAAAATATGTTTTTTAAGAATTATAAAAATTAAGAAAATGCACCAAGATTTATCACGATATGATAAATGGTTTCAGAGATTAACTCATTGTCATTTAAACAAACTTCATTTAGAGAAAAACGCAATTAAAGTTTTTATTCAATTTTTTTTTTTTGATTTATTGTAATTTTATTGACAATATTGCTTACATGTCACTAATCAGAAATGCTAGGATCATAAAGCAACAAACCAGCATGTTCATTAGTCTGTCCCTTCTGCTATGGAAGAACTTTGCTAAATTTTCAATATTTTTCCATACAAAATTAACCATTTTTAGCAAGAACTCACTTTTTGAAACCTTTATAACTTTCTTGTTTATTAAAAGGGGAAGATAACATTTATTTTTTTAATTTGTACTTATATTTTGACAAATTCTAAGCACTTTTTGTTTAATTAATTTTTCCCCTAATGTGCCTTATTTTTGAATAACAATTCGTTTAAGTTTGAACAATTAAATTTTTTGGACCCACTTTTGCTGATAACGGTTAACTTTTTAGAAAAAATTGCACTTTACAAAATATTTTCAGTTAAGGGGGGAAATATACCCAGAACTTTTTTGCATTTTCTTAAAGCTTTATGTCTCAAGAATATGTGGTGAAAATTTCAAGTGGATATCTCAAAATATAACAAAGTTATAGCCTAGTGACTGAACCGCCTTCTAGAGCGCGCAGTGCTGGCCCTTATTTTCAAACTCGTTTTTCTCGAAACCATGTTTTCAAAGTCGGTGACCAAGATTTCTCGAAGCTCAGTGAACCAATCGTTTTGATTCTTTTACAGGCTTATTTTATTCATAATAAGCTCGTACTAGTCATAGGATTTTTTTTTCGTAGCTTCGTTAATTTTTTATAGGCAAAATAATGACGAATTTTTGGTCGAAAATCGTTAATTTACGTTCGGAAGTCCGCCATTTTGTGAAAAATCAATATTTTCAAAATCGGCTATGACAAGTACGAGTTTTAAGTATCTAGTTTAATAATATATTTCATTTTTTTGTTTCAGTTGAATTTAGGAGGAGCAATCTTGGTCACTGCATTTTCAGAGCGCTCTACAAAAAACGCTGTATCTACCTTAATATTAATTTTTTTTAATAAAAAAAAACTAAACATTCTCTGGAATGTGTATATTTTAAGATATAAAAACCCTCATTTAAAAATATCCCTTAGGTTTCCTTAAAAAAATGCACAAACATGACCTTTTTATTTCGGCCTCTGGGTATATTTCCCCCCTTAAGAAACATGATTTTATCATTAAACTAACCTTTTCCCGGCGCGCGTTGCTGCACCCTGCAACTATATGGGAACATAATAGGTGTATTCAAAACTTTTCTTAGACCGATAGTTTAACACCACTGTCACTTTCCATTGCCCGTTACAGTTTCCCAGTAGCAGGAGATCACCAAATAGTAACTCCATTTTGAGTTTGTATGTAAATATCACTACTTTTACTTTCAAAGCTATTCGATAATACAAACTTTTAAGGTATGGGCGGAGCCACACCCCTTTATATAATGCCCATCCCAGTTTTCATAGAATACAAACTAAATTACCAAAATGTAGCAAAATCGGCGAAAACCGTAGGAAATATAGCATTTTTATTGATTTGTGGGCGGTAAAAGGGGGTGTGACAGAAATTTAAACCATCTCGTACTTGAAAAAAATGTACTGCCGAAATTTCAGGTCTATCGGTAATCTTGTCTTTTTAAGCACAAAAATGGTTTTGTAATTTTTGGGTAACTGGAGTATTGATTTTTACCCAGGGACCGCAAATAACGATTATCGCTATCAATCAATCATTTTATAACAATTATTTCTTCATCGTTATTTTTTCGATCAGAAATAAAAAATATTTTTTTATCGCTTTTTTTCAATCAGAAAAAAAAGTTATTTTTTTATTGTTATTTTTTCGATTAGAAATAAAAATCATTGTGTGGTCGTTTCGATCAAATATAAAAATCATTTTTTTATCGTTATTTTTTTCGATCTGAAATAAAAGTTATTTATTATCGTTTTTTTTCGATCAGAAATAAAAATCATTTTGTGACTATTATTTTTTCGATAAAGAAAGTTAGTTTTGATCGTTATTTTTTTTGTATCAGAAATAAAAATAATTTCTATCATAAATAAATAATAAAATGAATCATTGATCTATATTTTTCCGATCAGAAATAAAAGTTACTTTTGATCGATATTTTTTAGACCAGAAATAAAAATCAATCATTGATCGATATTTTTTCGATCGGATTAAAAAAATTATTTTTTGATTTATATTAAATCGATCAAAAAAGTAACATGTATATTAAGATATAAATTATAATAAAATGAAAACTTAAAAAAGCGCTATAACTCGAAAACAAAGGAAGATAGGAAAAAATAAAAGTGGTTTTAGCTTTTTTAAAGAGCGGTGGGTGGCATCGAACTCGCGACGCACTGGTAGAAGGGTTGGTCGATATGATAACCTTAAAAATTAGAAAAAACGCCATATCTTGAAAACGAAATAAGATGGGACACTACTTATATTTTGTACTTCTATTTTCTACAGCTATTTTCCCATTAATATTTTCCTTAGTGCTCTACTACTATTTTCCATCAATATTTTCTACTACTATTTTTTACAACCATTTCATGCTAGTTTGTCTACTAATCTTACTAATATTTTCTTGTCTAAGTTCTTATTCAAATTCTTGTCTTGGTCCTTATTCTAATCCTTCGCCAACTCTTTGCCTAACCTAATCCTTGTCCAAGTACTAATACAAATCCTTTTCCAAATCTATGTCGAAGATCGTGTTCTTATTTTCGTCAAAATCGTTGTTCAAATCCTTGTGGTAACGTGGGTTCTAAGCAATAACTTCTTTATTTTAACTCAAAACAGTTTTATTTGTAAATATTGATTTGATTGAAATTTCAATTGATATTATTTCAATCAAGAAATAATTTTTATTTCTGATTAGAAAAATACAGATCGTTGATTCATTTCTATTTCTAATCGAAAAAATAACGATCAGTAAGAATTTTTGTGGCGTCCGTGGCGTAGTTGGTTAAAGTGCGTGGCCGCTATGTCAAAGAACTTTGGAAACCCAGGTTCGAACCCCAGCAGCGACAGAAAATTATTTGAATTAAAATAATTTTTCTGTACGGCCGCCACCTCTCTGCAGACAATGGCAAACCTCAGAGAGTAATCAAAATGCCATGTAAAGCTTCTTGAGAACGAGAACATTCATCGTTCATCGCCGTTCGGAGTCGGCGTTAAGCATGTAGGTCCGGTTCTCGGTCAATTGTGTACAAACTTAATAACACGCACAACACAATTGATCATAAGAAGCTAGGTCAAAGTCCTTTCAAGGGCTGAAATGGCCAGTTATTTATTTTTTTTTTTTTTTTTTTTTAAGAATTTTTATTGCTGATTGGAAAAAAATCCATTAAAAAAATTACTTTTATTTCTGCTTGAAAAAAATATCGATCAAGAAATGTATCGATCAGAAAATATCCCTGATCGAAAAAATAACGATAAAAATGATTTTTATTTCTGCTTGAAAAAATATCGATCAAAAAGTAACTTTTATTTCCGATCGAAAAAATAACGATCACAAAATGATTTTTATTTCTAAACAAAAACAAAAAAATAAAGATCAAATATAATTTCTATTTATGATCGAAAAAGAATGGATCACAAATAATTCAATGAAGATGATTTCTATCTTAAAAATCATGAAAAAATAAATCAAGCCAAAAACCGAATCTCTGACTCACTAGCTTCATATTGCTACATTTAAAATTATTTCACTTTTTTTATACATGATCTTTTGATGTAAAAATTAAAAAATAACCGTTATTTTCTATCCCTGATTTTTTCATCAAAATTTTGAAAATAGCAGTTATTTACGGTAGCTGATCGTAAAATAAAGAAATTTTGATGAAATAAATTCAAACATTCTGAGCTTCAAACAAAAGCGATTGCATCGTGATCAGAAATAACCTTGATCTGCCGTAATCTAATGTGTGGCAATAAGTTCAAATATATATATACGTAAAAATATATGACTGCGCTATACAGACTGCCTGCTGCAATACTTAGGTTATCAGTAAAAATTGTTTTGTTATTTTCTCTAGCTAGAATTTTGTCTATGCTACCGATAAGCAGATTTCTCTAATAAATATTTTTTAATAGTTCAAAGTTATATTCCTTAAGCTAACCATATAATTACGTTGCAGTCGACAGATCCATGATCGAAGTACAAAACGGTCTACATGCTTGAGAAACCAGTTTCCCAAGTCATGTGATCATTTGTGAGTTTACATGAAGGTATTTTATTTTTTTTTATTTAAGTAGGTAAATAAATGTACTATTTGCGTTCTTTTAGAATTTTGTGAAATGCCATTGAATCATATTTTTATATCTTATCAACTGACTCAAGGATTTAGATTCGATTAACCAATTTCGAAATAAAAGAATAACTTTAACACGGAAATGTAATCGAAAAAAATCCAATTCAAAACAAAACAAATTTTTGAAAAAAAAAACAATCAAATATACCACATGTCATGAATTTTTGGCTTTGGTCTTTGGACAGTCGAACGATTGCTTGAATATTAAATGTGAGCCTGAGAATTAAATAAAAAAACAAAAAAAAAACAAAAAAAAAATAAACCTTTAAATAAAACAAACACACAATAAAATTCAGTATGAATGTAGATACAAACAATCGAAAATACAAACGCAAAGATATACAGCGGAGACCCAGACAAAAATAAAGACCGACACAGTCACGCAAAGTGTTAAAGATAGATACGTATAAATATCAAAGTCCAAAGATTTGTATGACGAATTTTAAACAAAAATAAAAAGAAAAATAAAGAAAACAAAAACAAATAGTTTCAATTTTTATTTTTTTTTTTTAAATTTAAGTAAGACAAGAAAGAGTTGCTTTTGTCTTGTGGTGCTCTTTATCAAGTAAAATCAACTCTTTGAAGTTAAGAGAAATAAAAACTCGCAGAGAATTATCTTTGGTTTTGCAGAAGTTGAAGCATATTCGAAGCTATGAGAATTTCATAAGTTTAATGACGTCACTTTGTATTGGATGGGAAGGTGGGATAGGAGTTGTATTCATATTAGAGAGCTGCATGAGCTGCATAAATGACTTGCAAGACATTTGCCATGCTTTCAAGTACTTCGTCTCTTCTGCAGTCGCCTTTGAAAAACAAACAGGACGAGTAGTATGAAGATTTTTTAATATGCATTTGAATATAGAACAAACAACCCACATTACATCAAAACATAGATCTACTATATAATATAACTGAAGTAGATACATATATCCCAATTGAAGGAGAATATAGAAAAATGTTATGCACTCCTATGCATTTTAATGGGGCTAGACATTGTGACTCATGATTTCGAAGCTGATTTTCGTTATTTTATTTTTCAATAAAGGATTACTTCTAAAATGTATTTACCTATAGCACATTGTTGTGCATACTTTGAAGTTTTTAGAGAATTTTTCATTTGTTTTTTATTTTTATTGAAAAAAGTTGCACCACGAGACCGCTGCTCCACGCAGAAAATGGCAAATGTGAAATGTTATAGCGTAGGACCATGGCCTGGACGGGATTTGAACCCGGGACTTCTGGGTTGGCAGTCGAGCAAGCTACCTACTCGACTACCGAGGCCGGCCACTGTTTTCATTGTTTATTGTTTTCGGTGCCATCGACCACAATGCATTGTAATCCACCTAATGGACGACCACCTTTTTAAATCTATATTGAAAACAAATTAGAGCTTTAGGCCAAGTATTTTGACAACAAGACAACATGAAGACACTGAAGGCAACAACCAACAACAACGGCTATGTATGGAGCAACTCACACAGCAGACTAGACAGACTGTTTCGTTGGCCACTACACCAACTCATCAGTAGTCTTGCATGGCTTTTCACAGTGATCACTCAAGCTACTTACGTCCTGCTTATACTGCCAATATGCCGAGAAATTTACCCGGAAGTTTATTTTTGACAGAGAGAATGCTTTTACATTAGTAACTGAGTTCTTTTCTACTTCGATGCACCCTGTGCCAAGGTTAACCTTGATCGTGTCATACTTTTAGGCATAGCCTTAACTCATGTGCATCTTCGAAAATTCGATCACAGTGGCTTACCGCCAAGTTGATGAAGTGGATCACTGTGAAAATCATGCAAGACTAATACTGATGAGTTGGTGTAGTGGCCAACGAAACAGTCCGTCTAGTCTGCTGTGTGATTTGCTCTATACAGAGCCGTTGTTGTTGCTAGTTGATGCCTTCATTGTCTTCATGTTGTCTTGTTGTCAAGATACTTGGACTAAAGCTCTAATTTGTTTTCAATATAAATAATGAAAGGTCCTATTAAAATTTAAAATTATTTGATTTACTTATAATTATGATTAATAATTTTGAATTTTAGTGGCGTCCGTGGCGTAGTTGGTTAAAGTGCGTGGCCGCTATGTCAACGAACCTTGGAGACCCGGGTTCGAACCCCAGCAGCGACAGAAAATTATTTGAATTAAAATAATTTTTCTGTACGGCCGCCACCTCTCTGCAGACAATGGCAAACCTCAGAGAGTAATCAAAATGCCATGTAAAGCTTCTTAAGAACAAGAACAATTCTGTTCATCGCCGTTCGGAGTCGGCGTTAAACTTGAAGGTCCAGTTCTCGGTCAATTGTGTACAAACTTAATAACACGCACAACACAATTGATCATAAGAAGCTAGGTCAAAGTACTTTCAAGTGCTGAAATGGCCAGTTATTTATTTTTTTTTTTTTTTAATTTGAATTTCAATATCCATTTTATAAATTGAAATTTAAAGATTTTTTTAAAAAATGCTTTTAACTCTCGAAATTTGACTTTACTATCAAGCTTCTCACACTGCATTAATTAACTGCACACGTGTTCACACTTCTGATGCTGTTTTTTAGAAAGTACCGCTAGATTTCAACAAAAACCAAATTTACCCTTAAGAAGCTTGATCATATAAGAGACTGAGAAACTATCAATTTTAATAATTTGTATTTTGAATTTTCATTTTTGGCCTATTGTATCAACCACTGCGCAATTTTGCATTGAAATATTCGTTTTTGTTCCGGGTATATTCGCACAAAAAACGTTGCAGGAAATCATCTTTCGTTAGTTCTTCGTATACTGATCGTAAAGCACGGAAAAGCATGTATGCTTCCTGGTTCATAGCAGTTTTGTGTTGGTAATCGGCGAGCTGTCCAGAAGATTTTGCTCTGTGCCATGTACATTGTACACCACGAATCTGCACCTACTGGACACTTGTCGTGTTGTGGTACTGATCCGTGGATTCAGGCCCGCCTTGAGACTTGCGTGTTTAGCTAAATCAATGGCAATAGGCTGGACCCACTGACGTGATCAGCGGTAGCGTTAATGCCTATGAAGGAGTAGCAATGATCCGAAAAATAATTTGTTAGCACGGGGATAGTCCTTGTCCTGACAGAAACATGAACACAAATACATTGACAAAATACCATGTCTTTAGAGAGCGTTAAACGGATGTTTTAAAATGGGTGGCAGTAAAAACTGTAAAATTGTGGGATTGTTTGTTCACGGTGAGCCACTAGAAGAGTCTGACAGCCTAGTTTAAGTAGGCGATGATGTATGTATCAGAGACCTGCAATTATTCATGTTTTTGAGTCATTGGTTGACTAACACAAGAATGAGTATTAGTGGATTTAAGTCAAAGAGGAATTTGCACTCATATCCACTTATACTCGTTCGCTCACTTCACACAAAGCAACAAAGAATAAGTTATCTGCTGATATGAACCGGTGCAGTGCTCAACTCTCTCATTGACTCAATGTATTTATTTTGCATACCGTAATGACTCACAACACCAATAAACACCATGAGTTCAGTGCAATGACTTAAGTACTTAGAATCATTTTTAGTTCAGATTTCTTGTTATTTTAATTTTTTTGAAACAAACTTTAATTGTTTTGCAAAAAGCATAAGGCACAATACAAAATAATACTCAACTCATTCATTTTCTCACACGAGAAAGTTAACAAATCAGCAAAAAGAATAAGCAAAGGCAAAATAAAAAATAATACTCAACTCACTCATACTTATTTTCCTCTCACATGAACAAGTGAGTCACATAAGATGATTAACCGAGAACCAATAGAGTAATCATTTGTCGATACACATGTGTGTAGAAGTACTATGAGTATTTTTGGGTTTTGGTGGGAATGAGTGAAAGTATTTTGTTAAGTTGGTATAAGTACACACTTGCACCAATAGTTATGGCTCATGACTTAAGTATAATAATTTCATTAGTAGTCATTGCAAATCTCTGGTGTGTATATGGTAGAGCTATATAACACGGAGCAAAATGCGAAGCTTTAAAAGTGCGTAAGCGTGAGTAAAAATCAGAGCGAATAAAATTGGAAGTGACTGAAGGCGTATGCTAGAAGTATAATCTGAAGATTAACGGCATGAAGAGACTCACCTAGGTCTCTCTCACCCTAGGTGGTTTTGGATTGTTAGGTGAATTACGGGCGTGATGAGTTCCACTTCTGCCAAAAGTGGTCTCAGAGCGTTCAAGGTGAATTTGGGCACAAAGATAATCTCGATTCAATTTAAAAGGTTATTGGGATGTTCAAGGGATTTTGTATTACTGTGGTTGCCAACGCAGTGATGCAGAATTGGTGATGCTAGACAGGCTGTTGGACGTCATTTGGTGGCTCAAGGTTGATTTTGGGTGTAGTAAGTGTTGAATATTATTCTTCACAGTCATGCGTGATACGCTATATGTCAATATGTGTGAGTGCTATGTCGGGGCAAACCCTTTAGTCCAGGAGACTATCGTGGGCTGGCCCTTCGGGGAGTTTCGTGCTGGCTGTGGTAGCACAATGTTGCGTGCAGGTCTGTGGCGATCGGCGTGGAGTTGCGCTTGTTTACAACTGGGTGACAATGCCCTCAAATTGTCAGAGATTTTAGATCGGTCTCGATTTCTACCAATAAATGTGAAAGGTGATAACACTAGCCTTCCATCATTGGTACTATGGTCTCTATATCGGTATGCAATCCATATAGGATATTTATTAAATTAAATATGCTTAAGTGTGGTGGTGGAACCGTTATTGAGACTATAAAATAGGGCGTTGGTCGCGTCCGGGTTCAAGGAGGTGGGTTCGGTGGATAGGTGGAAGGACGCTAATGAAACGTAGCTGGGTTAGCATCCGGAAGAAAATCTGATTGGATGGACGTTAATTACCGTACGTTGCTATATTGGCGTCCCTGAAGATTAATCCACTAGATCTCATCTCCTTGAACCCGGTGTCAAGGGGCACCTTAGAATTGAGCCGTCAAGGCAGGTGTCTACGTTAAACACAACCAGATGTTTTCTGATCCGTGGATATTTTGTTTGGACCAGATTTCTTTCTTCATGTTTTTGAGGCAATAAATTGCCTAAGGTTCATTGGACATCAAGTTGAGAAGAGTAGCATTGCGGAGGAATGATAAGCATATTACACCGAATTGATTATCGCTGAATCCAAAAATGTTTAATAATTTTTATAACGTGAGCCAAGTGTGACTGACCTCAATTTATTCCTCTAAATATAAAGCATAGTTTAGCTCACATTTATTACAGCCAAAAATAACCAACCTCAATTAAATCATCTAAGAATGAAATGCATAATTTAGTGAACGGTATTTCCATTCAGACTTATTACTCATAATTACACACATATGTATATATGTATGTGCAATGAAAAAAACGTTTGTATGTTCTTCATTATGTCAACAACAATCGCCATTAAAGGTTAATCAGTACAAATGAAATCAAATCATAATCTAGATAATAAATAAAAAAAAGTTCGTCTGCTCAACTCGCTTAAGTGACAAACACAAACTACAATTCCAAAGTCTAACTGGTATTAATACATCTATCATTTTGTAATAATCAGCCACGTAACTTTTGTTACAATATTATTTACAGCGTCTAAAGTTCAAGTCAATGTTAAACGTGAAATTCTGAGTGACTTTGCAAATGAGTTTTTTGCTGAGTATGAATAAATTATTTATAGATTATCAAAGGACTGCCTCATTACATTCTACACGTATTCGCGTTTAATGAAAACACATTAATTTTTTAACTAAAGCTTTCAATCTTACGAAATATGAATTATTTTAATTAATGCTTAACATCATATTTAAATAAAAACTTTTTCTCACTCAATTAACATGTATTATGGAATACAAAATACTCAACATGATTTTTCTTCCTGAGTACAAAGTTGAATAATATAGCATTTTGAAATTACAACGTCACTTTGCTTCTTTTTGATATAAAAAGGAATGAGATAATTTAAAATTGATTAAATAAAAAAAACCTTTGGCTTATTGCTCAATTGTTTAGGTTATCTTCGAG
The DNA here is from genome assembly GCA_943735915.1 of Pherbina coryleti. Lineage (NCBI taxonomy): Eukaryota > Metazoa > Arthropoda > Insecta > Diptera > Sciomyzidae > Pherbina > Pherbina coryleti. The sequence goes on along the minus strand of OX030951.1, from coordinate 42,765,475 downwards.
ACTTTTGTCTGCTTGGATTTTTTTTTTTATTTTTATTTTGTGGGCTTTTCACTAGTAATCAAATGTTCGACTTTGTACTAACGATAAAAATTATTCCCAGCTCAGAGGAAATAAAATTTTTTTGCTGATATAAGCATTCGTATATACACAGTCATATATACACACATATGTATGTATATATATACATACATATATAGTAAAGTCCATTTTTGAATTTTCAAAAGCTTAGTTGATGTTCTTGGAAAGATTACCATTAAAAATTGGTTATTAACGTATATATTGAAAAGAGGTCTCAATTATTTTGCCAGGAGTTTAATTTTTGAGTTTCGAGATATCTATTTTAAACATTGTATGAGGAGTATCTAAGTATGATAAGTCGAAATTTTTGAATAGACAAAAATAATGTGTTATGTTAAAAATATTATGAAAAATATTAATATTATATCCTAAGGAATTAAGAGGATATTAAGAATTATTCCAATTAGAGCGTGAAATGTAAATTTGACTCCGGTTTTGCTCTTTTCTTTTGCTCATTATGATTGAACATCGTTTTAGTTGAGATAAGTAGAAAAATGAATGAATAAAATCTTGGTATGTTGTTCCTCATCAATGTCATACCAGGGTTCAAAGTCATTTTCCTGATGATGGATTCAAAAAATGTTATACATTGCCATTTTACATTAAGTACAAATACAATTTTCATCCACATATCTACAATTTGGCCATAGTTACTGCAAATACTCGCAATTTTTTACTCTTAAATATCAACCTAAAAGAAATGTGTCAAGTCAGTGCAGTCAAATTAGAAAAATGGTCAAATGGGTCTTGCAGTGAATGCAGATAAAACGAAATACTTTGTATCAACAAACAAACAGTCCCACCGTCTTGGTGTCACATCAATTTTGATAGAATTTCCTTTAAGTTTTTTAATGATTTCATCTACTTGGGTCCTACCTGGGTCCTGCATAAACTCATCCATTTATGGATTGCTACTGATTACAGGTGGCAACAGAGTATAACTTCATATACTATAGTATAAGTACAAGTATAAGTATAAGTTTAAGTTTAAGTATAAGTATAAGTATAAGTATAAGTATAAGTATAAGTATAAGTATAAGTATAAGTATAAGTATAAGTATAAGTATAAGTATAAGTATAAGTATAAGTATAAGTATAAGTATAAGTATAAGTATAAGTATAAGTAAAAGTATAAGTATAAGTATAAGTATAAGTATAAGTATAAGTATAAGTATAAGTATAAGTATAAGTATAAGTATAAGTATAAGTATAAGTATAAGTATAAGTATAAGTATAAGTATAAGTATAAGTAAAAGTAAAAGTATAAGTATAAGTATAAGTATAAGTATAAGTATAAGTATAAGTATAAGTATAAGTATAAGTATAAGTATAAGTATAAGTATAAGTATAAGTATAAGTATAAGTATAAGTATAAGTATAAGTATAAGTATAAGTATAAGTATAAGTATAAGTATAAGTATAAGTATAAGTATAAGTATAAGTATAAGTATAAGTATAAGTATAAGTATAAGTATAAGTATAAGTATCAGTATCAGTATAAGTATAAGTATAAGTATAAGTATAAGTATAAGTATAAGTATAAGTATAAGTACAAGTACAAGTACAAGTACAAGTACAAGTACAAGTACAAGTACAAGTACAAGTACAAGTATAAGTATAAGTTTAAGTATAAGTATAAGTATAAGTATAAGTATAAGTATAAGTTTAAGTATAAGTATAAGTATAAGTACAAGTATAAGTATAAGTATAAGTATAATTGCCCCAATCTTTTTTTCAATCCTTGTCTAAATCCTACTCATTATCCTTGTCCTAGTCCATGTTCTTATGTTTGTTCAAATCTTTATCCTGCTTTGATATTATTTCTGATCGTAATTTTTGTCCAAATCCTTGTCCTCATTCTTTTTCCAATGATGTTCTTGTTCTTAGACTTGTCCTTACAATTTTCTTTATTTTGTTTTCTATTTTTTTTATTTTTAGTTTTATTTTTTTTTTTTTTTGGTCTATTTCTATTCTTGTTTTTGTTTTAATTTTTATTTTCGTTTTGGTTTTTGCTTTGCTCGTGGTTTTGTGTGGAAAACCTTTTGGATGGAAAAGCATTTTTGAATGCAAAAATGGAGAGAGCACATTCAAATATAGTAAAACAACTTAGGTTAGGATATTTCTCATGTATCCTCAACAAGAATAAAGCTCAGAAAAGAGCCTGAAAAGGTGTCTCCATGGATATGAATTAGTTCAACCATGAAAGAACGACAAGGTATGCTCATAGTGGAGATAAAGTGAGCTTGATGTCGAAGTCAGATGTTGATTTTGAGTTTTTTCTGTTTGTTCTTGCTTCTATTGTCTTTTGACGTTTGTGGTAGCCATTTTAAAATGAGCCTACCTTAGGTGTGTTCCCGTACTCTAAAGATTTAGTCCAATTTACCATTTTTACAGGTTTTAGTCCGAGAAGCGTTCCCGTACTCGAAAAAATGGTAAAAGAGAGTGTAATCGAGAGAGTAAAAACTTTCCCCTCCCTGTCAAAAGCTGCAAGTTTTAGTCCGAGAAATTTCTTCTGGTAAAAATGGTAAAAGTGTCAAACTGCTTAAAATCATGTTTACATGTTAGCAAGGAAATTGCAAAACAATAAGAGTTCTTGGAAATAAGTAAAAAACTGTTGGAATGGAAACCAAAAACATGGTAAATTGTGTAAAAACTAAATATAAATGTTTATTTGAGATAATTTTTATACTTTTTATTTTGATTTTATTTGACAGTTTACACAATTTTAGTCCAAAAAGCGTTCCCGTACTTTTTTGTGTTTTTCAATATTTTTGAGAGATTTTTCCTTACTCTCACGTTTTTGACAGTCTAACCATTTTTAGCCCAAAAAGTACGGGAACAGACCTCTTGGTTTTGTATCATGGATTCAATAAATTTTTATCCAATTTGATCTATTTCAATTTGAAAATTTTTTCCAAAAATTTCATAAAAATCCATGAGTTATGAGTTTCCTAGAAAGTGTTTATTTTTTCAAAAAATTTGTGAAAATAGTTTAAACAAAAGAAAATGCGAATATTTTTAATATTTTGTTCTTGTGGATTCTTTGAAGTCAAGGGTTAAGGGGCAATGCAACTCATTCGTCCATCAAATACTGGACATCTGTTTGTTTTCAGTCGAAATTCATTCATTCATGTCAAAACCTTTTTATCTATTTTTGTTGTATCTTTATGCCTGAAATGCCTCTATATATTTACCAGTCAAACCTTGTTTATTTTTTTGAATAATAAACATTTCATAAATACATATATGCAGTGAAGTGATTGATTTGATTGACGGCTTTGATACGTACGTGCCTACGACTAATTAGAATACATATTCATACATAATCACAAGTTATATACATTCATATTGAATTTTGTTTTATTAACAACATCGAGTTCAATACAATTCGTTTTGATAATCGTTGATATATCTTGAGTTTCCAGAGAATATTTTACTGCTCACTTGAAGCTATTAGAGCATAGCTTTTGACAAGTATCGAACAATAAATGTTGACTTCTGTTGAACTCCAGCTGGTCGAGCACCTATGGCTTCAAATATGTATGCATTCATAGATCATTTTGTTATCTCTGCATTTTTGTTGAAGTCATCGAAGTGACTTAAAATACATAAATCTCTCTGAATATTTTTTCTAAATTTAATTTATTTATTAGAAAAGAAAAAACAAATACTCCGAAAAATACAAAATTCAACGTCAGAAGAAAAATAAATATTTAAAGAACTGCAGTTTCCTCCATTTAATCACAGAGATCAAAGGTCTGTAAAATCTCTTCCATCTTGCTTACACACAGAAAAATTTGTTTGTGCTTTAAAAGATTATATTTATTAAGTACTCGTACATACCATCCATACATGTATGTATGTTTGTTTAAATAAATTGCTGTAGAAAAAAAAAATAATTTTCGGCTCACTTTGTGCGTTCGTTGCCAAGTCAATAAATGCTCAATTTAGTTAATATTTCTTTTCAGTCATTTTGCCGAATCAACGCATTATGTGACACTCAAACATTATATCACAACGGCAAATGCAATCGTGTCAAAGAGCAAGCATTCAACTTGTATACTGTAAAGAGAATGTATTTAAGAGTTTGTTTTAAGAGAAATAGTGACCCAATAGGAACAAAAATTAAGAATTCAAGAGGTTTAAAAGTTGAAATAGATTTACAACTTCGAATAATTAAGGTATATACGTATATACGTGGAACAACCAAAAACAGGAGCTGTTTTCAAAAAATTTTTTTAGATATAAGAAGTTATTATTTTTTTTTGAAATTTATACAGGTTATTGTACAAAAAAAAATACTTTATAAAAATATTTTTTTTTTTAAAATACAGTTCTGGCTGTTATATAGAGGGCGCTGAAAATGGCATTAAAAAAAGACATCCAAAACGGTTCGATGCATATGGCCTTTCCCATGTATCGAAAACAAAAAATTCAAATGACATTTTAAAGTATAGACCTTATATTAAGCATCCACCCTACACAAGACCCCTGGGGTCTTTTTTTAATTATGGCGGAAGTTGAAGTAAAAAGTTCGAAAAATAGATACATTTTCGCGCGCTTTTTTGTTTATATAAAAAAGGCAAACAAAAATAGATACTTGAATTTAGGGGGATGCTTAAAGGACAAAATAACGAACAAAATACAAAAAAAAAATCATTGAAATTGAACCAATAGATTTCGAGTTATCTATCGAACCGTTTTAAAAAAACTAGTTTCGAGGAAATCGCCTTTAAAGTTTTTTATTTGTTGTATGGAGCTTAGACATAGATTAACGAAAACCGTTATAACTTCTGTTTTTTTTTAAATATCGATTTAAAAATGTGCATGTATATTCTTAAAACTATAAAAAACACATTAAACAAAAAAAAATTTTTTTTCGAAAAATTTACACGTATATTATACCTTAAATCACAATAATAGTTTGTGACATTTATCAAGAGTGACAAGATGTGAAACAATTTCTAAGAGGTTTAAACTAATTCGAAAGAGTGACCATCAGGGATGCCAACTACTTTTTTCTCTCTCCCCGTTGGTCATGCCAAAATTCTCGCATTTTCCCTGATTAAAACAATTCACATATTTAAAAATCTTAAAAATTAAAAATCTTAAGACTACTCTTATTATAATGCAATTGAAAAAAAAGAATCATAAAACGAAAACTCAAAAATAATTATATTAAACGCAAAAAAGTAAAACTTTAGAGTTTTTTCATTGCAACACCGTTATTTGCATGTACGACGGCTCTTCTTTTAGACATGGACTCCACTAGGGTCATACAAACTTTGCGATACTAAGATTTTTTAATTTTTTTCCATAGCTTCTCTTTATTTTTTTGTTAAATGGATCCCTGCTTTTGATTAACAATTTTCTACAGGTTCTCTTTTTGATTTAAGGGGGGAAACGCAGTCAGACCTTTTTTTCCCAATTTTTTTTTTTGCATTTTCTTTAAGCCTTAAGACTCAAAAATATGTGGTGAAAATTTCAAGTCGATATCTCAAAAAATAACAAAATTATAGCCTAGTAAGTGAACCGCCTTCTAGAGCGCGCTGTGCTGGCGCTTGCTGGCGCAAACTTGTTTTTCTCGAAACCATGTTTTCAAAGTCGGTGACCAAGATTTCTCGAAGCTCAGTGAACCGATCGTTTTGATTTTTTGCAGGCTTATTTTATTCATAATAATCTCGTACTTGTCATAGGATTCTTTTTTTGTAGTCCCATTCATTTTTTATAGGCAAAATTATGGCGAATTTTTGGTCGAAAATAGTTTTTTTACGTTCGAAAGTCCGCCATTTTGTGAAAACCCACTATTTTCAAAAACGGCTATGACAAGTACGAGTTTTAAGTAACTCGTTTAATAATATATTTAATTTTTTGTTTCTTATGAAATTAGGAGGAGCAATCTTGGTCACCGCATTTCACATTTTTTTCAGAGCGCTCTACAAAAAATGCTGTATCGACCTTGATATTATTTTTTTTTTTAATAAGAAAAAACTAAAAATACTCTTGAATGTTTATATTTTTAGGCATAAAAACCCTCATTTAAAAATATCCCATAGGTTTCCTTAAAAAATTCACAAACATGACCTTTTTTTCGGCCACTGGCTGCGTTTCCCCCCTTAAATCTGGTGACTGCACGGGTTAGACGTCTTAATATCATAACCATTTCTTACAAAGAACTGAAGTATGGTCATCGTCGTGTTGTGACTGTCCTCTCCTCCATGCTTTAATGATTTTGTGGTGTATCTAGGGTTGATTTCAGTATTTTTTCGAAGTTGAACTTTCTATTTTCTACCATATTTATTCTGGATTATTCAGATCTTAGAATTTATCGCCAATTTTTCTCATTTTGCTCGCCAGTCATATAAAGCCGACTATTTTGGTGTCCTTTTGTGAGCATTGGTATTTTTCGGGACCAAAGAGAGTCTCGTCCAGAAGACGGCAAGATTTTTGCTCGTATGGATATTACCATCTTTCCTGTACAAGACACTTGATTCAATTTTATTGTTAGTAACTGTATATTATTACAGAGATGCTTTCAAATTATTTTTATGGGCATTGCTGTATTAATCCACGCCATATTTTATAAAATAAAACGAGTATGACTGTATACTTTAGTTATTTATTTTTTATTTTATTGGGATGCATACTGAAGAGCTAGATGGTCTGGGTTTTACACAATTCCTAGTACATAATAACATGATTTTCATGATACAAAAATACAAGGTAATTTCACTATGACACACAATGAAACATACAATTTTTTTGCTCTCTGTTTTTATTAAATTTTTCACTATTGAGAAACAAACAAAAAAATTTCCACGATACAATTGTACAAGGTAGGAATGACAGTTTTTTCGTCTTGCACCAACTGTCAAAAATAGTAAATCCATCTGTTCTCATGAGCAGACTGTCCAAAGCCAGGATAAAGGCGACAAATGGTCGCAGTCAACGGGTTCGCCCTATCCTGTGTAAATGTAGAGGGACTACTCAGATCATGGAGTTGCTCGCCCAATCTGGAGAGTAGGTCTGGACTGTTTGACTCGATCAACGATAGCGTATGCCTACGAAGGAATAGCAATGATCCTTAAAATTTGTTAGCACGGGGATAGTCTTTACGCTCGGCAGACGTACTATCACAATTCTATCGGCACGTTTTCATTGGTCTCTTGGAAAGTTTTAAAAAGACTGGTTAAAACGGTGGTTAATATGGTGTATAATTTGGTGTCAGAATTGGGTACTCCGAGATGAAAAGTATATCTTAGTAGCCTCGAAGTGCCAGTTTGCAAAGTTACAAAATAGTGGTGACAATGTGTCACACACAGTCAGAAGTGATGTGGTCTACGCTGTAGAACGTCCAATAGTGGTGTCTTTTGCCATCACAGTCATAAACGATGGGTGCAGATGTGTCGGTGTGTGTTGATGCGTGTCGAGGTAAATCCCTTTTGTCCGGGGAGACTATCGCAGGGCTGACCCTTCGGGGAGTACCGTGCTGGCTGTGGTAGTTCAATCTCGCGAACAGGTCTGTGAGATCGGCGTGGAATTGCGGATAATCAACCGGATGGCAATGTCAATAAATTTTCAGAGATGTTAGGTAGGTCTCGATTTCCACCAATAAATGTGGATGGTGACCCAACTAATCATCCATAATTGATACTGTTGCGTTCCAGCTTTGGTTGCTATCCATACAATATATTTGTTAATTTAAATATACACTTAAGTATGTTGTGTAACTGGTGTTGAAACTACTATGAGCGGGCGTTGGTAGCGTCTGGAGTCATGGATGTGACGCCCAGGAGAGGTCGGATGAACGTTGTATTTGTATTAGCATGGTACTAACGTCCTGAAGATTTATCTGCTGCGCATCAATTCCATGAATTCCATTTCAATAAAAAGAAATTTCATTCTGTCAAAAAAAATATAAATAAGAGAACGAAAAAAGTAAAAAAAGAAAATAGAAAATAAAATATACAGGCAAATGACAGTCGGTGCAAAACACTCGTGAGAAAATAGGTACCAATAGTTGTCACCTTACCTTGTATAATTGTATTATGGTCGTAACTGTCCAAATCATTAAAAATAATTTTCCTCTTCTCTTTGCTGTTGTTCGCTGTTCAATGTTTTTTGACATTTCTGACTATTGGCTCTAGCCGCGAGCCTTGTTTCTTGTTTTTTTATTTCCTATTGGGATTCTGCCATATATTAAGAGAGCTGCTAAATATTAAGAGAGTTTCGTGCAAGCTCTTTTTTTTCTATAAATATATTTAACTCTAAAAAACTGAACTTCGAACTCCAAGTCCAAAAATCGAGATTTGTCATTTAAGCGTACTAATATTTTTACTGTCTGGTACAAACGCCAACGGGTTCCATTTAGTAAAAATGTTATTTAAATATAAAAACAAAAACAAAAACACAATCTAAAACAACAAAAAAAAAGATAACGATAAGACATAATGATCGTCGACGAACGAATTGAGTGAGTGACTGAGTACATAAAAAAAAAAAAAAAAATTCAAAACGAAAAAAAAATCAGACGAACAAACCGAATAAACCGAACAAGCAAGTTCTTCATATAATACTGTGGGGCGATCGAGAAAAGCATTCAGTATCGTGGCGTTAAGCGTTAAGAGGGTTCATCAACTTGTACTAGCTAAGTGAGGAAGTTTTGAGAACAAATAAGAAAATATAAAAGAAATTTTGTGAAATTTTAATTAAATATACCTACTAATAAAATAAAAAAAGTAACTGAAAAGGAGTTATAAAAAATTGAATGAACATAAAAGCAACTTTTATTTAAACAAAAGAGACTGAATTTTGCTTAAAGTGTGAAGTAAAGTTTTTGGAAAAATAAAGTTATAAAGAAAAACACTTGTGGTTTTACACAAAAAAAAAAAAAAACAAAAAAATAAAAAAAATAAAAAACTTTCAAAACAATAAAATATATAAATAAAATGGCTGATCAAACAAAAAATTCCACCGGAAATGGTAATGCTGTCGCCCTGCACGACCAAGAAAAGGATACACAGAATTTATTGCCACACTTGGAGTCGCTGGAGCGTATCATTAAATTGCCGGTTGTGGGCGCGGCTTGGGATAAGAGTCAAGACGTTTATGGCAAGGTCAAAGGTAGGTTAAATGAACATTATTAATATAAAAATGAGAACTTGACAAAAAATTATTAAATGCCTTATTGCTTAATACCGTTCAACTCCACTGTTTTTGTAATTTTAACTGTAAGTTTTATTTCTTTAAAATATACATATATATATATGTACTAGTATATGGAATATATATAAGAGTGCAACTGCAGCTATTTATTGCATTCCAAACATATGTATGCACTTAACATGTGTACATAAGTATATGAATATGTATGTACATACTTCGTGTTTGTTGCTGTAGTTACTTGAACAAGCTGTAATTTTTCATTTCTTTGCCTTTGATTGTTTAATTTTTCTTTCTTTATTTTACCATTACCTACACGGCTGCCATTCGTCTGGGCGCATAACTCAGCCAGTGTTCCGATCGGCTGACCAAACGATCGACCGGCTTTGCTAACCGGCATGTGAACATGTCGCTGCTTCGCCATGTTGAAAATTTAAAACGTACATATCTACATGTACATATATATAAATTGACGCTATGCCATGCCCCATATCGATGCGTTTCTAATTTTCGGTCTTTCATACTGCTCTGTATACTAGCTACTTCTATTCTGACTCGAAAGTTAAATCGATTTTCAATTGTTGCCAATCAAAATCAATTGATCAAATATGTATAAATTTTAAAATATTGCTGCTATTGAAATTCGATTAAATTTTAAATTTGCATGAAATGTTTCGCGATCAGTGTTGGTCTCATGGGACTCAATTAAAATTTGCATTTTTGAGAACGTCAAAACAATTTTTTTCCTACGACATGCTTAATTTTATTGTTTGGAAAAATTATGCGAATAAAATTTGATAGATAGAAAAATATGTATTTTTTTTTTTTTTTTTTTTTTCTTAAGTAAACTTATTTTATTGGTTCTGTTGTCGACTGTTATCGTTTGGTTTTTTTTTTCTATGACCTTAAAAATAAGTCAAAGACCATCTTCCTATCAATTCATTAGGACTAAGAATAAAAACAAAATTAATTTTATTATCGTTTTGCTTTCATGTGCTTTTGAACTTGGAACACTTTGTTTTAACTTTTTTTTTTTTTTTAGTTTATGTTGGTAACAGTGAAGGTATTTATAAAAATGAATTAATAGTTGCTTTTGAACTTTGGAACTTTTCTGATTTTGAAATTTACGTTTTTGAATGAATATCACGAACTGACGTAGTATATTAGATCAAAGAAAATGTTAAGGATTAGTTATGAGCAGCTATGGGCACGGAGCCAGTTTCGGAGCCAGCTGAGATCAATTCAGAGCAATTGAGAGCAAAGGCTTATGTATGGTCGGAGTGACAACTGGGTATTTTCTTACCAGTGTCTTGCACTGACTGTCATTTGCCTGTATATTTTGATTTCTATTTTCTTTTCTTCTTTTTTCGTTCTCTAATTTATACTATTTTTGACAGTTGGTGCAAGATAAAAAACTGTCACTTGTATGATACTTGTATCATGACAAAGACAAAAAACAAACACAGAAATAACACAGAAGCTTCAAATGTAGTAGTGCCCATAGCCGGTTATAAGCCATAAACCACCAAATGTTCTTAGCTTTTTAGCCAGTCTTCTGCTTGTGTTCTACAATACACATTTTCACATTTTCTCTTAACACATTTTCGAATAAATTGCAGAAATTATTTCACATATTCTCTAAGATAAAGTAAAGTAACGATCTCATTTAATAAAAATTTAGACTTGTTTCTATATTCTACTCCTAAAAATTGTTCTTCATGTCTTTTCTCATTAGATCCAAGTTATTTAAATTATCTCATATTTTATAAATTTAAACTTGGTTCTGTATTTAAAACACATTTTTAATTTATTGTAAGATAAGTAATGCAATTTCGTGACTCAATAGCAATTTCGGGATTTATAATTAAGAATCTCCGGATCCCGTTGAGAGAAACCAACTTTTTAACGAAAATATAAATTCATACGTAGGGTAACTTTTAAGTCTTGCGTCTTACAATGAAAAAACTGTGGTCAATCAGTAGTGGCGGATCTAGGATTTGCCAGAGGGGGAAGGGGGGAGAGCTACGAGAGCAGTTTTATATCCCAAGGGGAGGCTGAAAAGGCTTTTAGGTCTTATTTTACTATTTTTCCTATACAAAAAATTCTCTAAGGGGGGGCTAAATCCCTTTCAGACCGTATGTACATCCGCCACTATAATTCAGTGAAAATGCTTTTATTGTTTTCCAAAGTATTTTCCAAGATGATCAATACACTATTGCATTCGTTTGAACCAATTTTTTAAACAGTTTTGCCACTCTTGAGATATCAACTTATCTCTGAAATCAGGTTTTTAAAGGCCTCAACTGCCTATTCGTTAGTAGCAAAGAAGTCATTGAGTGCCATTTTAGGACAAGAAGCCGGATGATCCATCAATTCCACGTTTTGAGTACTCAAAAACTCCTTTGTTTGTGTGATGTGTGGGAACTCGCATTGTTGTGATGGAGGATTGTCTGTCTTCGGTGTTTGGTTTCCCTCAATTTTCCGAAGACTTTCGGCAAACAAATGGTTTCGGCAAACAAATCATTCAACAGTTCTTTGTTGCTCAAGTAGTACAGTTGTGACATAACCGGTTTTTCTAAAAAAACTGGAAACCATTTGCTTGGATGTGCTCCGTCTGCGGATCGTAGACGTGTTTCGAACCACCCTCGCTGTATTATTTTTAAGCATTTCCTAATGGGCATTTCCATCGTCAAATTATGGGGTATCCAACGGGAACGAATATTCGTAACGCCTAAATGCTCATGCAAAATCGAATGTATGCTAGTCCCACATAAACCTAAAGATGACTCCATTTCACGGTATGTTACATGCCGGTCTGCTTCCAACACTTTACGGATAGCATCGATGTTTTTTGCCACAATAACCGTTCTTGGACGACCTTCACGAATTTCGTCTTGGAGAGAACGACGACCCCGCTCGAACTCATTGAACCAAAGTTTTACAGTTGAAACAGGGTGTGGTGTTTCATCAGAAAACGTCGAACTAAGCTGATTGATGCATTCTTTTCTTGTCAATTCAAGTCGAAAATCGTAAAAAATCATCACCCGAAAATGTTCACGTGTTAATCCATTGTTTTGCTGAAATACAATTTTCAAACTACTTTAAACAATACAACAAGCTTACATACATCAAAGCTTTGTGAGTACGTTTATGCTAAAAAATGTCAATTTTTTTTAATGAAATTCTCAAAATCTATCTGGCAATGTTTTGTGTTGCCGAGACGCAAGACTTAAAAGGCAGCTCTCGTACAGCTCGTGGTTCCATCTATGGTTGAATTAATAAGGTTGTCGCAAGGGTGAGAGCGAGTGCCCATAAATGTCAAATCGAAGTTATCAGCTCATACAAAATCTGAAAGCGAAAATGGATAACATGTAAAACCGATGAAGTTGTTGTTGTTGCTTTTCATTGATTTTGACAATTGTGGGTACTGAGAAGAGAGTATGTACGATCAGCCCCGAGACAATCGTATTAATTCAACCATCGAATTTAATCGAATTCGAAGTGCATTTGAAGTGTTGAAAAAGTCGAATTTGAAATGTAAAAAGCAATTTATTTCTTTTTTGATTTGTTAAAAAGGTTTTATGGACTTTAAAAAGTTGTTATTGATTTGGAATTCCAGGTTGCATTTCAAATGTAAAAGTTTGTATTTGAAGTTAAAAATAATATTTTAAAAATAATTTTTTAACTTTTATTTTAAGTATCGTTTCAACGAGAGAACAAAAAAAAACAAAAAATATGAAAAAATCAAATAAAACATCGTCCCCAAATTATCAGAAAAAGCTATATTCCTAAATTAGGAATCCTAATTAAATTTTTATTTTTGCTATTTTTTGAATTGTTACATTTTTTAGTTGTATTATCAACACTTTCAAACCGCTATCGTTTTTTGTTTTTTTTTTTCCACCATGAACTCAATCATGCCACAAATTCTACAATAATTCAACCATATCTAGTATATTTTAAGTACGTATATTAGATAGAATGCTGTTCAGAGCCGAGCCTTATTTGAGCCTATCAATTGTGTAAAAAAATGTATGTCTATGTGTGTGTATAAATATGTATGTACATTTATAAATATATGCGAGTGGTCAGATAAGCTTGTTTCTAGAAAATACTCTGTGTAAATTATAGAAATATAAAATGATAGTGAATGCTTTTTTTTGTTCTGGAGTTTTTCCCTTTTCTGTTCTATTCTGCTCTGTTCTGTTCATTAACACTTGTGATTGATTAAATGTTTTTATTAAATTGTTGATATAGCAAATCAAAAAATGAAATATGAAACGCAATAACTGTACATACAGTAAGCGCACGATAAGTTGAACAAAATGTACTAGATTGTGGCTTGATTACTTTAATAACGGTTTTTTAGTTCTGAGTAAAGTTAGTTATTTGTGTTAACTTGAAATTTCCTTATTGAATTCCGAAAGTCATTACTTATGTTTGTTTTTTTTTATTATTCCAGGTAATAATCGCGTTTTCAACTGGGCCTTAAGTGCCGCTGAAGATTGTGTGACTCGTGCTGTGACCACCGCTGCTCCTATTGTTTCGAAACTTGATCGTCCCATACAATATGTCGATCAAACTTTAGTCAAGGGCATTGATAAATTGGAAGTCAAGGCGCCGATCATTAAGGATACGCCACAGGAAATTTACAATCAGGCCAAGAATAAGGCAATCTCTGTCGTACAGCCACATATTGATCGTGTTGTTAAGTTCAAGACAGTGGGTCAGCAGAAGGCATCATCGTTGAAGGAACTCGCATGGCAAAAAGCTAACGAAGTACTGGCCACACAATATGGTAGTCTAGCTGTCAATGGAGTGGATACAACAACGGCGCTGGCAGAACGTTTGCTCGAATACTATTTCCCGAAGAGTGAATCAGATATCGAGAGTGATAATGGTAAGTTTATAATGAGTCTAGGCTTAGGTTATTGGAGTAAAATTTTGGTTAAGTAAATTTAAGGGTCATACATAACAATCTGATCTAATTTACTTTTGCATATACTACCGTGATGCTTAGCAGCTAGAGATGTAATTTTTAACATAATTTTTTATTTCAAGATAAAAACTATTTGTCACCAATTGTTTTTATATCGTTTTTATCAGAAATTAAAATAAAGAGTTGAAAAAATATCTATTATTTATTTTTATTTTTTCATCAAAAAACTATCGATAAATACGTGTTTGTTTAAATAACCATAAGTCATTAACTTCAACTTTGATAGAAATCATATCGATAAATAATTGAGTTTTACTTTTGATTGAAAAATATTTCATGATGCATGATGCATTTTTTAGTGCAAAATATCAACAAATATCGATAAAATATCGATAAATATCGATAAAAATATTGATAGTGGTTGAATATAATTGAAAAATACCGATAAATCGTAAATTTTTATTTGTTTGGAAAAAATCACATCGATAATGATTGATTCTAGTTTTAAATCGAAAAATATTGATAGATGCTTGTTAACATTTCAATAAATAATTGATTTATATTTTGATTGAAATCATATCGTTGTATGATGAATATTTCTTTTTGATCGATTTGTTTTTTCGCAAAAATATCGATAGAACATTGATTTTTTATTTTGATTTCAAGCATACCAATCAATGATTGATTTTTAACTTTGATCCAAAAATATCGATAAATGATGAATTTTTATTAATTATTCCAAAAATATCGATATATGATTGATTTTTGTTTGTGATCGCAAAAATATTCATCAGTATTGTATTTTTTTTTGGATTGAAATCATATCTATTAATTATTATTTTTGATCTAAAAATATCGATAAGTAATTGATTTTTAAATATTTATCAATCATTGATTTTTGAAATATCGATAAATCATTGATTTATATTTTTATTGTATAAATATCAAGCAATGCTTGATTTTTATTTTTCTTCCAAAAAATATTGATCAATGATTTATAATGATTTTGATTAAAATCACATCGATCGCAGTAATATTGTTGAATGATTGATTTCTTTTTTTTTATTTCTGCCATATCAATCAATATCAATTCTGTTGGATTCAATAAATATCAAGAAATTATGGTTTTATTTTTGATCGAAAAATATCGTTTAATCAATCCTTGGCTTTTAATCGAAAAATATCGATTACGATTGATTTTTATTTTTGATAGCAAAAGTACCGATTAGAATGACTTTTGTTTTTATTAAAATAATATCGATTGATAATTTATTTTAGTTCGAAAAAATATCGATAAATAATTAATTCTTAAAATGTTGATAGATCATATTTTTTTTATTCAAATCATATCGATCAATAATTAATTTTTATTATAATTCGATTCGGAATAATATCTACTATATCGTTCAATCTTTGATTTTTGTTAAATAGAAAAGAGATATCGCTAAATTTGGAAAATCATTGATTTGAATTTTCGATCGAAAAATATCGAGTTTTATTTTTGATCGCAGAAATTTATTAGTGACTTATTATGATTTTGATTATTTAAACTCGGTCGATTAATTACTTTTTTTGTATACAAAAATAATCGATAAAAATGCTTGATTTTTATTCATAATCGTAAAAATATTGATTTATCTATTTTAAAATGGATTAAAATTATATTAATCAATGATTGATTTTTGTCTCTAATCCAAAAAATATCGATAGATGATTAATCTGTATTTTTGATAGTATGTTATATTAGAATATTAGAATTATTAGTTAGAATATCGACTAATGATTGATATTTAGTTTGGTTAAAATCACTTCGATTAATGATTAATTTTTATTCTGATCGAAAAAATATCGATTAATAACTGATTTTTATTCTCGATCGCACAAACATTAATTATTATTTTGTATTTTCGATTAATGGTCGATTTTTATTGTTAGTCGAAATATCGATAAAAAGTTGATACCTGAAACGTCATTAGGTAAAAATCATTGATTTTTATTTTGATTGAAATGGTATAGATCAATAGTAATAATTCCTGGGGTCTCTGGTATCAGCTATAGAAGTGGCCATAGATAGTGTGCAGAGTTGACTATTCCTAGAAATTACTGCATAAAAAAATTTCAAGGAACATGTTTTAAAATACAAATTACGAAAGAAACGTCATGAATCTGAAATCTTGCGTTTGGCGGCCTCGGTAGTCAAGTAGCTAGCGTGCTTGCCTGCCATCCCAGGGGTTCCGGGTTCGAGTCCCGGCCAAATCATAAATTCCTTGTGATTAACGCAAAAAAAAAGAGCAAATAATGATTTAATCATATCCTACTAAGTATACTGTTGTTTTTTTTTTCATTCAAGCGCCTTATAAAAAGGCATATATTGCTACTTTAGGTAGAATAATAATATCTTATCAACTTATAATTTAAAGAGGCCATTGATAAAAATTTCTTACTACGTGCATACAACAAATCAACTTGTTTTTTGAAAAAAATATAAAGCTAAAAACCCAAAGATAAGATAAACCATTTTTAAAGTTCGTAAATTTTGCTAAATAATTTACGTCAGCAATAATATAAAAGCTGAACTTTGGCTTGAGCGGAAATTCATATATAATAAAAAAAAAATTTTTCATAACAAATCGTAAATATTTATTTCTTATTTTAGATAAAAGCCAACTTGCTGTCGTACAAAATGGCAAAAACTCTGACAATGACAGTAAGTTAAAAACAATTTTTTTTTCTTCTAAAATTCTTCTAAAAATTAACCTCTAAATTTGTAAATAAATATTGAAATACTAAATTATTTTAAGTAAATAGTAATCATAATAATAAAGCATGCTGCAATTTTTCTCTGCTTACTAATTAATTAACAGCAATTTAAGGCTTTACGCTATATCGAGCTGTGCACAAATAAATATTTACGATTCTCTCTAAAGTTTACTCATAAATATGATCTTGTCAATAATTTTTCTCAATACATTTACTAACAATACCATAAAACGTTTAAGAAATGCCAGAATTTTGAAATATGCAACAATGCAACAATTAATTTTTACGCTTAAAAATATTGTAGATACACGCAAAGTCACGATTTCACAATTCACACTTTTAACGAAATTTGAGAGATTTCTACAGAATTCATTCATTTTCATTATTCAAACGCTTTATTTTTATTAGTAGAGATATTCAAGGTATTTGTGATATATTTGTAAAAAAACATTTGCATGAACATTTGCATAGTAAATTGTTTAACTTTTGACATTTGTTTATGAATTTTTATGCTGCCAAAATATATTTTGATCAAAATCACAATTTGATCATAAGAAGCTCGGCCAAAGTTCTTTCAAGGGCTAATATGAAAAATTTATTTTTAATTTTGTCAAATTTATTTTTCGTGAATTATCAAATTTATTATTATCGTGATCGTGAATTATTTTTTTATATTTTCTTCGATAAAAATCGTTCCGAAAACTTCTAGATTGTATCTGCCCTACAAACTTCAAATTGAATGCAATAGCATTTCCTCTTTGAATATTTGATAAAGTTTCGTAAATAAAGCTCAATTTGGCTATTCACGATCGGTCGCAACTGAGCTAGCAAAATTATGCAATTGCATATATTTTCCATAGATTGTGAACTTAGTCAGGTTTACTTTGTACTGAAAAAAAAATTGACATTTAGCACTGAAAGTTACCAGTCACCGATTGTGTCGCAGAGGATCTAACTTACCTCTAACTCGTATACTATTTATGGTTTACCCTTTTGTATTTTTTCACATTCTATTCTAAAAATACTTTCTGCTTTAATTTTCAGCTGTCAATTAATTTTTGTTGACAGATTGCATATTCAATTAACAGCATATTTTAGCAGATTTTATTATTGAAAGGAAGAAAGAGTATTTGCAATGGCGGGCGAGTATATCGTAAATATATGCTATAGATTTTTGGTATAGCATTTATGCAAGGGCAAATGAAAATGAATACAATAAGGGTTTTCACGATTCAGTGCATTTGGCTGTGCATTTGAGCATGAGCAAAAAATCCATGCTTTTTTTCTCTTTACACTAACAAAATGTACATGCAATGAGAAAAAAAACATGGATTTTTTGCTCATGCTCAAATGCACAGCCAAATGCACTGAACCGTGAAAACCCCTAATATAGGCATTCTCTATGCCTAGCATATGCCGTTGCTCGGTGCAAGAATAAAAAATGTGCATTCAGCTATTTTTGTTAAGTCATTGCACGGATTGTACATTTTCTATTCCTGCATCGTGCATAGAGGATACTCCTAAATTGTTGTTGTAATTGCAATAGGTGTTTATGTATTTTACATTTGCTTTGATGCAAGACCATGTGGATTGGACTGTGAAGAGATTTATTGTAAATATATGGTATAGGTTTTCGGTTAAGCATTTATGCAAAGGCATAGCAAATGAAAATTAATACAATTTGTTTTTGTCAATGCAAAAGGTGCAAATATATTTTACATTTGCGGCTATACTAGATCATTTTCACCGTATTGTGAATAGATTTATTGTAAATATATGGTATAGGTTTTCGGTTTAGCATAAATATATGGTATAGGTTATAGCGTAAATATATGGTATAGGTTTTCGGTCTAGCATTTATGCAAAGGCATAGCAAATATAAATTAATATAATTTGTTTCAGTCATTGCAAAAGTTGCAAATATATTCTACATTTGACTTAATGTAAGACCATGTACATTGGATTGTGGTTAGATTTTCGGTATAGCAATTATGCAAAGGCTAGCACATTAAAATTAATACAATTTGTTGTTGTGATTGCAATATGTAGGTGCAAATTTTTTTTACATTTGCGTTGATAGAAGAACATTTTCGCCAATGCAAGACCATTTGCACCGATTTGTGACCAGATCTGTTGTAAATATATGCAAAGTTTATTAAATATATTAATACAATTTGTTGTTATGGTTTCAAAAGGTGTAAATATATTTTACATTTTCTATGATGCAAGACTATGTGCAACGGGTGATGAACATACCTTATGTATTTTGTTTTTGTGAATATAAAAAATGTATTACAAATATCACATATAGCAGAACTACATAATATAATATCAAATACATCACATCGTGGATTCAACAATTGATTTATTGCAGAATTTACATGAATCATAGTTAGAAAATACACAGCCAATTACACCACATCGTGAATACCCTAATAAATTAGTACACATATTGTCTGTTCATTGAGATCTCTTGATATTTTAGTTGAATTCAGATTTTTTTTAACTAATAGTGATCTTGCAGAATACTCTGTATTCCACGGGCTATGTTTACAACATACCTATGAAACATGGTATCTCTAATTTGTTATCTAAATATTACTTCGTAAGCTAACTTGAGCCGCATTTTTCTTGCTTTTCATGTTCTTTTTGACATCTGTGATTCTTAACGATCACTCCAGTGAAATTTTAAGAAGGATCTTTAGTATATTTTTTGATAATAATTATGCTATTTTGCTCATTTTACAAAATGTTAATTTGGTCAATCAAATTTTGTAAAGTACTGGGTAGAAAATTAAAAAAAAAAAAAAGTTGTATGATTACGAGTACATTTATGTGTACATTTTACCTCGTTTATATGACCCATTTAAACAATATTAAGTCAATTTAAGGGAAAACAGACTCAGTCTACCCACTTTTACTCTCACCAAAATCACTTTATTAAGAAGTCAAGCTTTCACACAAAATAGTCTATTGGCTGTATAGGAATATTATCAAGATTTTTCATTGACTTTTATCAAAACATAGTGACACTTGTCGCTTTAGGCCATTTTTTTACTTTTTTGTCCATATTTGCATAATTTTTTAATGTTTCGAGTAGCAAGGCGGATAAAGGGCAGTTGTTAAGCCTCAAAGTGACTTTGTATTTAATATTATTAAAATTTGTCTAACTAATGAGCTCCATGAATTTCAAACCATTTTCAGAGGTGACCGAAAACCGATCATATTCACCCTCCACCTCTATCTAATGGCTGTTCCGACTGATTAAAATTGTAATCAACCGATTTATTTTGAGCTTTATAAGAAAAAAATTGAAGGATATACTTAGGTCGGATATTGAAACTTAAGTAGTCTACAGCTGTGTATCCGGAAAAGGTTGGAAAAACGTAATTTTACAAAATTTAAAGGGAACTACTCTCAATTTTTGAGCGAAATAATTCTAAGCCATTATGAGGCCCTTACAGACAAGTACATTTGAAAAGTTTTTTTTTTATACCGGAAAACTCACTGCAGAGCTAATAATACTAATAAGCTTATAACATTTTCTGTTATATCATAAATTATAAATGGATATGTCATCCCTAAAGAGTCATCTTCATCAAGTTCAATTAACTACTCCGTCATCACCCAAATCCAAAGTAGGGTCATTTTGACTTAAAGTTATTTTAAATTATTATTGAAAATGTTAACTTAATTTTTTTCATTGTGTTCTGTCAACACAAATTTCTGTTCTTCTAATTCTAGTTGATCAACTCGATCACCAAGTTGAACTTGATGCTAGGTTTTTAGTAGCAGCCTCCACGGTTTTCCTTTCAATGTCCTTCAAGATAATGAGTGAAATAGTCGATTATATTAGAAGAAATCCAGAGATCATAAATATAATAGATAGGGAACTAAATAATTTTATGGTAAGATATACCATATTTATTTATATATATATATATTATATTTTATTACTATTATTCATCCATTATTTTTGTTTCCTTAAACTAACTTAGCCACTTTGTTTTTTTATTTATTTCAATTGCAGTACCAGTTTCCGCCACCGAGGACCCCGTCCTACATACCGTCCAGACCGTTGGCCGCCTATCCAACAAGATATCGCGTCGCGTCTATCGAAATGTCTCCCGACAGATCAAACAGGTTCAAAAGGGCAACATAAACGACTATCTGAGCTCGTTGATTGCGGCGTTACGCTTGCATCAATACATCAATTTCATCAATTCGTCAATGGGTACAAATATTGAGCAGTCTATACCCAGCGATAATGCGGCAACGACGAGCACCAGCAAGACGCTGATCCAGCAATAGAACGTTATTTCGAGCTGTAGTATTGGGCAGGCTCCACATTGCGCATAGAAGCCCCCCAAACTGTGTAGTTGCGAGAGAGTTTAAAAAGTGATTTAATGATTGCATTTCAATACGAGTTCCCTTCTTTTTAATATCTTATTCAATGAAAAGAATTGAACTTCATCATTCTAACTAAAAAGAAAAACAAAAAAAAAAAAAAAAGAATAAAACCACCTTCACTCTAATTTTTAATCTGTCGAAATATTCGAATGAAATACGTAACTGAATTTTGTGCGTACAGTGCATTTTATTTGAATATTTCACTTTTTGTTGTATAACGCATTTAGTCTTTAAGTTATCATTAATATTTTTTTTTTTTTGTAATAGTTTAGTTTGTAAATCAATGAAAACAAAGTAAAAGAAATGAATTGATGTGAAATCAAATGAAAAGAGGGTTGTTTTCGCCGTGTAAATATTTATTAAAACGTGTTTATTTTAAAATATTGCCAATTTTAAATATATATATATTGAATATTAATAAATCCTATATTATTACTATCACATATTTTTAGGCGCTTAAATTAAGCCTTAGTTTAACAAAAAAAAAGAATAAAATTATATTAGCTGTGCTAAAAATAAAATAAAAATAAAAGAACCTTACCTACACATACAAACATTGAAATTGTAAAGAAATTGATATAAAAAGAACAAATAAAAAATATGTGCTCTACGCTCATGGCATGAAAAAAACAAACTTAAAAAATTATTTCTTTAGCAAGTGACCGTTTATTGAAAACAGTAAAAAAACAAATAAAAACACAGATTGTTTGCTCAAGTTGCTTTATCTGTTTATTTTTATAGTAATTTTATAGCTTTGCACTAATACTTATAGATACACCCACCCAACCAACTTTGCTGCACACACACACTATCAAGCTGATATCCATATGTTTAAGAAAAAGTATATCGCATCATACATAATAATTACTTTAAATAAAAAATTTATTCAAAAGTCAAAAAAAAAAAAATCTAATAATGAAGAACATGTATTTTCTTGGAATATTCTAGAGGTAAGCTTTTTGTTTTGCTTTGTATGAGAAGCAAATTTACTTTTAGCAGCTGTTTTTAAACGCACAGTATTCCTTGTCATCACTTTAACTGGAACTGTCAGCACTTCAAGCAAATACAACTGCACCTGTCTATCTTCGATAAAAGCAGCTTTTTGAAGCAGTTTGTTGTTAGTCACTAACTGCACTTTAATAATTGTTGCGTTCATAACCCATTACTGGCAAATGGGTAGAAAAATACCACAAAAAAAAGGAAGATTCTTGGGTTTTTCAATAAAAAAAGAGTTGGCTGTGCCGTGGACACACCCGTAGGTTTTGACGTGACGAAGTTTCTTGTTGTTGATGTTGATGTTGATGTTGATGTTGGTGTTGATATTGATGTTGATGTTGATGTTGATATTGATGTTGATGTTGATGTTGATGTTGATGTTTATGTTGATGTTGATGTTGATGTTGAAGTTGATGTTGATGTTGATGTTGATGTTGGTGTTGATGTTGCTGTTGATGTTGATGTTGATGTTGATGTTGATGTTGATGTTGATGTTGGTGTTGATATTGATGTTGATGTTGATGTTGATATTGATGTTGATGTTGATGTTGATGTTGATGTTTATGTTTATGTTGATGTTGATGTTGAAGTTGATGTTGATGTTGATGTTGATGTTGGTGTTGATGTTGCTGTTGATGTTGATGTTGATGTTGATGTTGATGTTGATGTTGATGTTGATGTTGATTTTGATGTTGATGTTGATGTTGATGTTGATGTTGATGTTGATGTTGATGTTGATGTTGATGTTAATGTTGATGTTGATGTTGATGTTGATGTTGATGTTGATGTTGATGTTGATGTTGATGTTGATGTTGATGTTGATGTTGATGTTGATGTTGATGTTGATGTTGATGTTGATGTTGATGTTGATGTTGATGTTGATGTTGATGTTGATGTTGATGTTGATGTTGATGTTGATGTTGATGTTGATGTTGATGTTGATGTTGATGTTGATGTTGATGTTGATGTCGATGTTGATGTTGATGTTGATGTTGATGTTGATGTTGAAATATTTCAAACCATTCTGAATTTTGGCTAATAATTCAGAACAATAGAAGGCAAGAAAAAACTCTACAACCCTTTAAAACAAACACGCCCTCGTAGTGGCCCGTATGGCCCGCGTGGCCCTTTATAAACATTTTTTTCTATTGAGCTCTAGGCCAATCATGTTGAGAACAAGACAACATGAAGAACAAAGAAGGCGACAGCTCTATACAGAGCCGTTGTTGTTGTTGTTGGCTGTCGCCTTCTTTGTTCTTCATGTTGTCTTGTTCTCAACATGATTGGCCTAGAGCTCAATAACTCGTTTTCAATATAAATAATGAAAAGGCCGTATTCAAAAATATTAAGATTTAACATTTTTTTCTATCTTAATTTTGTCTTCTTGATGAACCAAATTCAAAAAACGCCTGCAAAGAACAACAACACAAACTGCACTCGTTCAGTGTTCAGCACATTTTCCAGCGAACTTAACGAAAACAAATGCATGCAAAGCCAAAATAAAAAAAAAGCACACTTGATGATGTCGATGCTGAAGCTGATTGTCTCGTGTGTGGAGTAATTTTTCATGACATGTGATTTTATTGCATTGTAATTATTTTTGATTTGATTTTTGCCAAACACAACGATGAGTAATATTTTGTTTTTTTTTGTTTTTTTAAGAATTGGCCCGCGCCTAAAATTTCTTGGGCTCAACTGCTTTAAAACCTGCTAACTGCATCCGAGCACTCCTTGATACCGTTTTAGCCCTGCAAATGTGACATTTTTTTACCAAAAAGCATCCATGCTCGTGGTTTTTACTACTACACATTAAAGAGGATGAAAAAATTTTATTTTCATCACTCATATTCTGGAAGCTGGATTCAAATAGATCTAATATCCAAGAGGATATTGAAATCGGTGAAACCGTCTGCCAGCGATTTTGAATTAAAAAAATCACTTCCGCCAAAAATCAACGTTTTTTTCGCCATAAGTTTTTATCAAGCTGAAGTAACTCCCCCAAAGTAGGGTGCAAATTAAAGGTATCTGGGGCCAAAAAGTTAATAGGAAGATTGTTAGATTTTTTCAGAAAATTTTAGAAAATTTAGTATTTCTAAAGAAGACTTGATACAATCTATTGATTTATAAAAAAACTACATTTTTCAATTACGTAAAAAAAATTTTAGTGGGTACTTGGCACACATTAGATAATGGTCGTATTTGAAAGAATAAAGAATTAGTTCTTTATAGAAATGAAAGTCAGTGAAAATCCATTAAAAAAATTTATTGCGTTATTTGATTTTTTTATTTATCAATAGATTACATAAAGTATTTTTTTAAAAATACTAAATTTTCTAAAATTTACTCAAAAATAGCGGAATTAAAGTGATTTTTGTAAACAATTCCCAAAATTTTGACCGAAATCTGAACACTTTTGCACTAAATAAATTCACGAATCTAACAATCTTCCTATTCACAACGATCCACCTTTCTACACATACAAAAAAAAATTGTTTTTTTTTTGTCTTAAAATTTATTTCGTATCAAACAAATATTTGTTTGTTCTTTTTACAGATATTTTACATTCAAAATTCGATATTTTAGTTTGTCACGATATTTTAGTTTTGTAGTTCAGAATTGTATCCAACAATTTTTTAACTTCGTCTCGCTGTACAGTGTACACGGTTCTTCGCTTAAACGCCCTCAATTACATCTTTTAGAGCGTCCTAGGCATTCTGGTAAATTGAGTACGCCTGTTTAAAATAAAAAAAGTATTTGAGTAAAATAAATAGCAATAATGGAGCATATTTAAAATAAGAAAAAACTAAATTCTCGAAAACGAAGTAAGATTAGCCGAAAATAACAGTGGTTTTGGGTTTTCTAAAGGGGGACTCAAACTCGAGACGCACAGGTTCAAAAATATGGGAGCTTTTGGGGCACACCCTTAGTGGTGTCAGCCGATATTGAAAAATAAAAATTCAAAACATGAAATATGCAGTTGAGATATACTTTAAAACTGCTTGTTTGTAGGTAAACTCCCTTTTAGAGAAAAATTTTTGGCGGCCTCGGTGGTCGATTAGGTGCACAACTGTCATCCTAGTGGTCCCGAATTCCAATTCTGGCCAGGCCATGGTCCTACGCTTTAACCTTTTTGAGTATTCTATTCTCATTTCTAATCAACTGAAATTGAAAATTCATTAGTATTTACGACTGTAAATTGTAGTTGTTGGTAGAGAAGTTTGTGGAAGAGCTTCATAACTTGTAGCAAACAAATGGTCGTGTATCATTCAGAATTGACAATCCTACGATGCTGTAACGTCACCGTCGCTACATGACCAGCATATGCTAAAGAAACAGGAAACCATTCTCTTCTTCCTCGAACAATTTTTGTTGAATTAAGCTCGTTTTGGAAGACCCATACAGACGATTGTTGTTTTGTTTCGGTCGCCACCTGTGAATATGTTATACGCAGCCTTTGATGCACCTTGATCATATATTTTCAACATTTTCTTGCACCAATCGACACGAGCATTTTTTGATCGTTTGATAAATGTGGGATCCAACTCGAAGAAATCTTTTTTACGGCCAAATGATCATGCAATGTCTTATTGATGCTTGTCATACTAATACCCAAAGATGTCTCAGTCTCACTGTATGTCACATGACGATCTTGCTTTATCAGTTCATATATAGCATCGATGTTTCCTGGCACAGCAACCGATTTTGGACGGTCTTCACGAAATTCACGAATTAATTCCATTTTTTGTCCGTGAAGAATTTTTCAAGTTTCAAAAATCGCGCTAAAATGGCAAAATGTTCTGAAGAAGTCGTTTTTCAACAATGTCAAGTTTCCAGTGGTAATCTCATATGGTAAGTGTTGCCACTTACTGTTGCCAAGGCAAGAAATATAAATAGCAACCCTAGTAAATAATTTCCCATACAAAACCCTATATTTTTTTAAATATTTTTTCAAATCAGTACAGATATCGTTAGAATCTTAATATGTTGGAAATCACTATAAAATGAACCGAAGTTTATTTCTGATACCGAGCCGAACAAATTTTTCTAACATTTTTAGTAAACAAAAACCCCTGTTCTTTCAGACATTGTTCTAAGAAACCTTATAAAACTGTTGTGAATAGCTTTTGTTATCTATAGTTTTTTTTTTTTCAAATTAATCATTGTTATAAATGAAATCATTTAACGTATGTTTGCTTTATGGCTTAACTAGTATAGAATAGCTGATAAAAATAACCCTGACTGATTGTTATACTGATGCGTGCAAAGCTATAAATGGAAAATTTTTTATATTTGTTGTACAAACATAAATATGATAAAAACCGTCTAGTGAAATTAAACATTTTAGTAGCTGACTTAATTGCAAATGTTTTGCTAGCCAAGATTTTAGGAGGAGAAGCTTATTTAATGGCACAACCTTGTTATTCTATCATGACTGTACTCCCTTAATTCTTTAAAGAATTCAATTTGAACTATATTTGAAAGCATGTTGAGTGCAATTTCATAGATAAGTGTTTTAGTGTGTGTTTTTCCAAATTTTAAAAGTTTGTTTAACAAAATCTGCGTAAATTCCATGCTCTATATATATATTGAGCAATAAATTTTCCTATTGTTAAATTTATAATTTTGGTTGAATATTATTATCATTACTTTATGTATAGGTAGTATAAATGGAAGAAAAAGTCATACATTTGTAGTTATTGCACAAGTTTGTTTTTTAACACTAACAAATGTGCGTGCGTGGGCAATTTGAGCTTCAAATGCATCGTCTGTCAACTATCATCTATTAATAGACTACTGTCAAATTTTTAGCATGTTGCGCCATTTACTTTGTAGTTGACAGCCAATGAAGGCAGACAACCTCGTGAATCTCGGTGAGATTTGATAGCAACCCTAGTAAATAATGCTAATAGAGCATCTGCGATTTGGTTTCATACTCAGAGTACATGTTAAATATCAAAGCCCATATGCAAGATCTAAAGTCTATATATTAATTTTTGTGGAATTCGAAGAGATTTACCATTTGGATAAAGTCACTTTGTATAGGGGGTAGGCGTAGTTTTGGCTAATTTTTCAACTTGATCTTTATATTTTAGAAGCTTAAATATCGAATTTCGTGATGATATCTTGAAAACTACGGCTGTAATCGTGATCACAGACAGACGGACAGACAGACGAACATGGCTAAATCGACTCGGGTGGTGTTGCTGATCAAGAATATATATACTTTTCTATGCCTACCACGCCTCCTTATGGGCGCTACAAACGGAGTGACAAAATTAATGTACTCCTTTAACGTTTTTTTAGCGTGAGGGTATAAAAATAGACTGAATTGGTTAAAATAAGCTCAGATCTTCCAAATGTATCAACAATTTTTTAAGGTTTCCAAAAAAGTTGAAAAAGGTTTTTTTTTCAAAATGCGTCGGTGTTGCATTGAATTATTACTCGTTGAGTTTAAGTGCTATGACAAAAATAAAAATGAAATAAAAGTAGTCGTCAAGACGCGAAGGGAGCTGTTTAAGCAACGTAAGTGAAAATTTGTTGCATGGAATTATAACACGCTATATATAGGTACTAAGGTATAAATTATTACACTTCAGTAAAGATTAATTATTGGCCCTTACGACAAAAATAGAGAAAAGAATTCATGACATCATAAGGCCGTGAAGAAAGCCGTTCGAAGATTGAAAAGCATCAACCATGCAACGGCTTAGCATGGAGTTATTACTCATCACATATATGCGCTACAGTAAATTTTGTGGAACGACAGTAATGCTGAGAATATCGGCCACATTATAAAAATAAAACAAAATTCAATGGCGTCATGAGGCCTTTCAGAGAACGGCTTAACCCTATTCCTGCCACGCTGTTTGAATAACGTAAACTGTCACGGTGTGACTTAGAGACACTAATACAAAATACATAAAGAGTTCATTTATTTTACTGAAAAAAAAAGAATGTTATTTAATATATGTGACTTAAAAACACTTACACAAAATACATAAAAAGATAATGCATTTATATAATAAGAAAAAATAAGACAATTACATATAAATAAACCAACAGTCAACATAGTCCAAAGGGTCCAGAGACTAACTTCTAGGTGGCACCTCTAACGAAATATCGAAATAATATTTCGATAGTTCCAACCTTCAAACAATACGTGTAAAAATGTCATGACATTCTAAAGTTTAGTTCAGAAGTTGCAGTGATTTAAGTGACGCTACTGTTGATATTTTCAAAATAATGGATTCAAAGCAATTCAGTGTGTTTATTTATCACTGATTTTTAATGGGAAAAAAAACTGTCCAAGCTGAGCAATGGCTTCGAAAATGTTATTCGGACTCTGCTCCGTCAAAAGCAACCATTTGCCGATGGTATGCTGAGTTTAAACTTGGTCGTACAGATACAAATGATGCTGAACGTTCAGGACGCCCAAATGAGTTGTCAAATCAGTTGTTCCACAAAACATAAAAAAGTACACAAATGTTATTGGCCGACCGCAAAGTGAAGGTGCGCGAGCTAGCTGAGGTTCTGAAGATATCGGAAGGCAGTGGGGGAACAATATTACAGGAAAATTTGTCGATGAGAAAGCTGCTTTCCAAATGGGTGCCGCGTTTTCTCACTCCGGGATTCGGCGAGCTGTTTGGCACTGTTTACAAAGAATAAACATGAATTTTTGCGTCGGTATGTGACAATAGATGAAACATTGATCCACCATTACACACGGGAATCAAAACGGTCGTCAGCTGAGTGGAGAGCAACCGATGTAAGTAGGCCAAAGCGACCAAAAACACAGCAGTCGGCTGGAAAGGATATGGCATCTGTATTTTGGGATGCGCATGGAATTTTGTTCATCGACTATCTCGAAAAGGGAAAAACAATCAACAGCGATTATTATATAGCGTTGTTGGAGCGTTTGAAGAATGAAATCGCGAAAAATCGGCCCCATTTGAAGATGAAAAAAATTCTTTTTCACCAAGACACTGCACCGTGTCACAAATCGATGAAAACGATGACGAAAATCCGCGAATTGGGCTTCGAATTGCCTCCTCATCCACCGTATTCGCTAGATTTGGCCCCAACGATTACTGGCTCTTTGTTGACCTCAAAAAAATGCTTGCCAGCAAGAGATTTGGCTCCAATGAAGAGGTAATGGCTTAAACTGAAGGGTATTTTGAGGCGTAGCACAAATCGTTCTACAAAACCAGTATTGAAAAGTTTTATTGCTCTTGAAGGAACCTATGTTGATGAATAAAGAAGAATATTTGCAAAAAAAAGTTTTTTTATGACTTAGTCTCGGGACTTATTGGACCATGTGTTAACATGTAAGCTAACTTGATTTGGCAGCGACCACTCTAGAATATGCGCAGAAAACACAAAAAAATCATGAAGTAAGCCTACACCAGCAAGTGAATTACTTGAATTAAAACACACAAGGAGTTGTTGTACAAGATCGAAAAGAGTTTGGGTCTGCTATCAATGAACTGTAAAATAACCGTCGTATGGTGTCTCAGAGTCACTACGTGACAGTTTATGTTATTTTTGAACATTTTGTGTAAGAAGTAAATATTACACTGTGCAACAATTTAAGGGTCAATTGGAATAACCTCAAATATCTAAATGGTTTCTAATAGTGGATGGTCTATACATTATGCCCTCATACTCAGTTTTATCGGATTAGGTCAAATAAGAGAGAAATTCAAGGTCAAACTTCACCTTTAAGTCACAAATTTTTTCTTATAACTCTTAAACTAAATTCAAATTCCCTGTAGTAACTGCATTTAAATATTTGCAATGGATGATTGTTTAATATTTTCTTCGAAAACAGGGCTTTTAAAAAAAAAATTTTTCAATAGTTCAGTTACTATGTATTTGTCTTTAAAAACAATCAGATTTTGCTGAATTTTTGCATACAAAACTCTTTCGGTAAAAATGTTAAGGACAGTTTTGAAGAAAATTGTTGGGTCTATAAGTTTCATTTGAATGATTTTACGATAGAGCTTACATTAACGAAGTTACCACCGTTGGTAATCTTTGAATCCTAATATCTTTGGATGAACACATGTAATTGTTGTGATCTTTTCACAGGTGGGTTATTTTATTTTACTTATGGTGTATGCAAAAGTTCAGCAAAATCTGATTGTTTTTAAAGACAAATACATAGTAACTGAACTATTGAAAATTATATTTTTTTTTAAAAAGCCCTGTTTTCGAAGAAAATATTAAACCCCTTACGTAACTTTTTGAGCAAAAAATGGTCTCAAAATGTAAAGAATCATCCATTGCAAATATTTAGATGCAGTTACTACATAGAATTTGAATTTAGTTTAAGAGTTATAAGAAAAAATTAGTGACTTAAAGGTGAAGTTTGACCTTGAATTTCTCTCTTATTTGACCTAATCCGATAAAACTGAGTATGAGGGCATAATATATAGACCATCCACTATTATAACCCATTGAGATATTTGAAGTTATTTTTTCGTGTCGCACTGTGTTATCAAAACATAAAAACAAATTAATTGTATATTACAGAAACAGAATGACCAATAATAAAACACATTTAACTCATTTTGCTTTAAAACAAGTTTTAAATCATTTATATTGGTTTGAAATTCAATAGTGACCCAAAGACACAGCCTGACATGAATAGGGTTAAAGTAACGATAACGTTAAGGTAAATGTGAATGTACCACACAAAAGCAAAAACAGAAATATAAAATGAAAAGAAAAATAAAACTAAAATTAGAATAAGTATTAGGACAAGAATTTGGATATGGTAAGGAGCCAGATTAGAAAAAAAGACGGAGGCAAAGGTTTGAATGAAGATTAGAACAAAGAATAAAATAAGTAGAAGGACGAAGAATAGAGCATGTAATTGGACAAGGGTTCAGACAAGGATTGGTAAAAGTACTAGAAAAAAGACTTATGCACACCTTAAGATACATTTAGGGCAAGATTGGAAGAAGGATTTAGGACAAATGGATAATATGTAGGACAATGATAAAGTAAGATATTCGATCAAGAAATGGGTCAGGAATTTGGAATTGGGTTAAAACAACAATTTAGACAAAGATAATGACAATAATAAGGACAAATATAAGAACAAGAATACGGATGAGGACAAACTTGGGAAGAAAGGATACTCTGTCTCGTCAAAACCTACGGGTATGTCCACGACACAGCCAACTCCTTTTTTTTAATAAATCCTAATAAAAATTGTTATTGAAAGTCTAGAAATAAACCATTTTTTTTATTAATGTAGGTAAATACATATTTAGAAGTTGTGATTGAAATTTTCAAAATAACAAGATTATTGTTTTTTGTATTTAAAAATAATACCTTTGTATATTACCAAATTATGGTATAAATACAAATTGCTACTGATTTCCAAAATAATTCCTTTTAGATATAAGTTAAGTTTTTGATCTTTTGATCCTTTCGTTTCTATTTAAAATTACAAGAAGATTCTGTGATATATTTCTTTTTTAATGTTCCTTAGAAAATATGCTTACGCTTTTTACATAAAATTCTTATTCACATTGAAAAAATAAAACTATTGAAATTTTTATTTATTTAAGTTCTACTTTATTATTTTAAAGCAATATGACTGTTTAAGAAAAACGTCAAACAAACGTCGTTTAGTATCAGTTCATATAGAAGCTATATTGAAATATCAAAAATGTACCGCATTGTCCCGTATTGTTATGAGCGCAGCCCCGCAAATCAAAGTTTTAGAGTTGGGAACCATAGTCATCACATTTTTTAAGGACCTTGATAAAATCTATTATTTGCAAGGAATAAAAAATTAGAAAAACCCTGGACTAAATGTATCGGTCTAAAAGGAGACTATGTTGAGAAATAAAACGCTTTTTTGCCAAGAAATAAAAAATATTTTATTTAAAAAGTCACTGACTTTTGAAATTGCTCTCTTATAAATGTGAATTTAAAATACAGGAACCAATTTAAAAGCCAACTGGAAGGCAATGTATTTTCTTTGGCTCAGCCGAATTTAAAAAACCCACACACTCGTGTTAAAATGTAATATCCGAACATGATTTTCAGATTTTGATAACGTCAGTTTATGTATCTTGAAAAGCACCTGTATCAGTTTTTCAAAGATAAAATCCCAGAATTCTACAATAAAGGAATCATAGTTCTTGCCGAAAATAGCAGAAGGTAGTTGAAAAGAACGGGTAATAATTGGATTAATAAAATGTTTTTAATAACAAAAAAAATGTTGTATATTGTTACTTATGTAAAATGCCGAAGGCCTTTTCCCCAATCATGTATGTGCAAAACAATTTTTGAGAGCATTACAAAGCCAACGTAATCTCATTATAAAATAGAAACAGGAACTTAAGTAGGTATAATTTTCTATAGTCCATTTTCCAAATAAGAAAATACAAAAGAGGTTATTTCTATAAATTGGTGAAAAAAATGTGTCCGTACTGCAGTGTTTATTTTTTTTAAAATCTATGGGTAAAAGCAGTCAAGGTGTGAGTCATGCATATTACGTCTAATTGTCTTCATTTGTACAGAGTTCAAAATTATTTGCGGTCAGCGTTTCGTATCTGCGTTAACCATGAAATGTAAACTTAGCTTTAAGATTTTAATTGTTTCGAAGTACTTAATACGAAGCATAGATGAATTTTCGATTGCAAATTGATTTAAAGGCAACGGGTTCAAAACCGCAACTCATTACTTAAGATGATAACCACTTAAACTCAGTTTCATTGTAAACCTAAAACGTGTCAATTTACATTTCATCATTTACGTTATAATAGTTATGCAACATATTGTGTAACTTTTTCATATATTGACAGTTATAACTTCTGACAATTTTTATTAAAAAAGAACACACAAGAGATCCAAAGTTGATTCAACGATAAATCATAAACAAATTATAACACGGTGTTACAACATGAAAAAAAATCAAAAAACTCGCCTCGAGATAGGAGAGGTAGTAGGCCTGGTTGAACATAAGATAACTGCATACTTAGTTTTTTGAATATACCCTCAAAATCGGGATTTGTGGTCAAAAAACCGATTTTTGGTAGGTGCATGTATAGTTTGTTATGTAACTCCGTTATATCTAGCTCAATTTTAAAAATTTCAAATTTGATAAAAAGAAGAAAAATATACCTTTAGTATAATATAGAGACCGTTTTTTTAAAAAAAGAATTGACAAAGTTACAGGTAAAATCATTTGAAAATTTCTCATTTTTTTTTAATTTTTTCAACTTCAACAACGTTTTGTTCACAAATTTTGTTTTGTGGCACTATTAGTTTTAGCATGATTCTGAAAGCCTGTTAAATTTTGCGTACAATAAGCTATCGTTTACTTCAATTGGCTGAAATACAAAAGCACTATCGAATTTTTAGTATTCGTAATAAAATACAAAAAAAATTTTTTTTTTTTTCTAAAAATGATTTTTTTTACCTTTTTCGTTTATTAATAGTAGCATAAAGCGCGTCTATTGCCTGGATGTGACGGAACAGTTTGCAGTTTTCAACCACAAACACGCTCCGAATGAATGGCGTTTGTTTATTGAGGGATCTTGCAAGAGCATGATTTATTTAAAAACTTTTTGTGTGATTCTTGATATGTTAAATTCTGATATATGTAGGTTTGAAAGCTGTGCTAACACAACAAAAATGAGTTACCATCGGTTCCTTTAGCTTATGCAACGAACATGAAAGAAACATTCGACAATGAAAAAAATACTTCGTTTTATAAATTACAACACGTTTAAATGGCAAATAGTCGCCGACTTAAAGGCTCTAACAATACTGTTTGGAATGCAAGGTGGATATACCAAGTATCCTTGCATTATTTGCGAATGGGATAGTCGTGCGACTAATAAATATAAGCAAAAGGAGTAGCCACTGCGTCGTGCTTCATTTCAAGTTGGCAAAAACAAATGTTTTGAATACTCCACTGGTGCGACCTGAAAATGTAATCCTAGCGCCTCTTCATTTAAAATTAGGTTATATGAAAAAGTTTGTCAAGAAAATAAACTTTATTCATTTCGGTTATTCTAAGGTTTATTTGTGGGCCCACAAATTCAGAAAATTTTCTTGGACACTGATTTCGTTTCTAAATTAAATCCAGTTGAAAAAAAGAGCTTGGAACAGTTTTATTTCGTTATGCATTTATTTCCTCGGCAGCAGGAAGAGTCAAAATTACTTAGATGTTGTAAATTAATTTTTAAGTGCCAACGAAGAAATGGGCTGCAATATGTCAATTAAAATACATTTTTTGCACTCCCATATAAACTTTTTCCCGAAAGCCTTGGGCAGTTTAGTGATGAACAAGGAGAAAGGTTCCGCCAGGAGATGGAAGCTATAGAAACCAGCTTTCAGGGAAAAAATTCCATAAACATGCTGGCAGACTACTGCTGGTCCCTAAAACGTGAAACCGATGATAATATATATAAACGAAAAAGGTCAAATAAACATTAACAAAAAAAAAAAAAAAAAATTTATTTTTTGTATTTTATTACGAATACTAAAAATTCGATAGTGCATTTATATTTCAGCCAATTGAAGTAAACGATAGCTTATTGTACGCAAAATTTAACAGGCTTTCAGAATCATGCTAAAACTAATAGTGCCACAAATAAAAATTTGTGAACAAAACGTTGTTGAAGTTGAAAAAATTAAAAAAATTTTACCTGTAACTTTGTCAATTCTTTTTTTTTAAAACAGTCTGTATATTATATTAAAGGTATATTTTTCTTCTTTTTATCAATGTTTAAATTTTAAAATTGAGCTAGATATAACGGAGTTACATAACAAACTATACATGCACCTACCAAAAATCGGTTTTTTGACCACAAATCCCGATTTTGAGGGTATATTAAAAAAACTAAGTATGCAGTTATCTTATGTTCCACCAGACCTACAACCTCTACTATGTCTCGAGCCGAGTTTATTTTCACTGTTACACCGTGTAATTATTACTATGTTATTACTAGGGTTATTTATAGTTATTTTTATTAGTGGATAGTTATATTTTTTTTTTAAAAACTACAAATTTTATTTTTGTGAACTTTGTTTGAAGTTTTCGTGGCGATTTCGCGTTATCGCCCTAGTTTCGTCAGATAGAAGGTACTCAAGTACGTCTGAATGAGATCGCTGATATGAGAAAAGAAAAATTAAATTTTGACGAATTTATCAAACCGAATTTGCTCGATTTAGATGATAAGATTTTGAGTAGTTTTGATAAGAATTACGTTTAATTTTTATTATAAAGCTGAAGGTTATCAATATCAGTGACTGTAGAAAACTGTGGCGTTGTCTGTATTTTGGAATTGTTTTCTCAACAAACTGAGGTCATTCTATTCTACAATGTTGGTTTTAGCAAAAGAAAAGCAGAAGTATATGGATAGATCGGTGGATATACACTACGTTTCAAAACAATAAAGTCACATAATGTTTGCTGGCGCAGAACTAACTCAATAGCATAAGAGAATTTATAAAAAAAAACAAAATTTTAAAAGTTAATGTCAAAATCTACCAATGTGTTTTACTAAATCTTGAGATATTTTTTCTTATTGTTTAGAAAAAAAGCTCAAACTTAATGAAAATTAAGTATTTCTTCGTAATACCCGAAGGTTTATAATTTTGGAGATTAATTTAAAATGATCAATTATTCAAGTTCTCAAAAAGCTTTACATAACATAATTAACGGCCGATCAGAAAAATTAAATTCAATTGAAAAAATTTTCTGTGTCAGTTGGGGTTCGAATCTGGTCTCGAATTGGCATCGAGTGGTTAACGCATTTCTTGATGCACTTGGCCATAGTCGCCATATATACATATCTGTAGATAAAAAAAAAGGAAAAATATTGTAGACATGTATAATAGGGTGCATCGTTTTTTTTTTTTGTTTTTTAATTTAATTCTAATAGAATTTTTCTGATGCTTTGATTCATTAATAAGAAAACTGTGCAAGGAAAAGATCCACAATTAATGTCTTCAGTTGGCGCCATGGCCTAAAAGGTAAGTATATCGCGAAAATTCGACTTTTTCGTAGTTGTTTGATATATATTGATCTATATAAAAGCGTATACGCTGAATGTCAGTGTACTTTTTTTTTTTAATAGAGTATATATGGACTATTCAGAAAAAAATAAAAAATCATAAATATATATTCCATTCCATTTTTCAGCACGATATTTTGAACAGTTTTTTGCAAAAATTTCTTAAAATTCATGAGAATATCACACTTTCCGAAAAAGTGCGCCAAGTAAGAGATGTAGTCACTTCAAGCTTTTTATATTACTATTCAAGATCTTTATTTTAAGAGCTTGATGAAGTCTCTAGGTGCTCTGGAACTGAAGTTATGGTATTTTTCAGATTTTGAAATTTCGGAGATTTCATTTTCCATTTCTGTATTTTTCAGATCCAGAGTTAAGTTACGAGCTTACAGCTTCAACCAATCGTAAGCCAATTTGTTGGAATAAATATTTTTGAATTTCACACTTACATAATACTTAGTATTTTGATTATCTATTATGATAATTAGTTATAATTATTACTTACATTTCATCAAGCTTCATATAAAATAAAAACGCACTGCGTAGATTATTTTTTTTCTTTAATATCAAAAGATTAATGATATTTTAAGAGCGCTATTTTTTTGATATTAGGGTGGCACATTAGGATAGTAAGAACTGAGATCTGGAGGGTAAGATATGAAGAAATATGTCAATGCGCGTCCCCTACGTTCGGTAAAAAAAATTTTTTTTTCGTAATTGTCTTGCAAAAATGCGTCATATTCGCTGGTATACGGCGCATTTTTTTTTTAGGTACAGTCTAATGTACACAGTATGGTTGTATGGAAGTAGTATGGTAGGTGGTCGTTTAAAAAATATTAAATAAATTATTAAACTAGAAAGAAAAATAACACCCTCATGATTTTTGGCAGATGAAAACGTAATAAAATTATCTTTCTGAAAATATTTTTTTTCAATTTTTAAAGTGGGGAAAAATCCTATTTTTATGACTTCCAGAACTTGACCTTGAAGTTAAGGAACTTAAAAAAATAATTTTGTTTTTTTATATTTAAAAAAAAACAACTATTTATTGTCTTTTCGGAAATACCTCAAACGTAAAAATCGAGTTAGTTTTGTTGAATATATGATTTTTCAAGAGTAAGGCAATTTCACTTTTTCTCTCATTTTGACGAAATTTGAATGTTACGTAAAAACTTGAAATTTGTGTTTTTATTTCATGAGAAGATTCAATTCTGAAAGTTTGAGCAAAATCGGAGGTGGTCAACCCGTAATGTACGTTTTTTGGATGCGTTTAATTTGGAATGGCTGATATGTTATAAAGCATTTTTAATTTAGCAAAACAAAGTGAAAAAGATGAGTCTAATTGATCAATATATTGAACAATTTCATTAAATAGTAAATAATCAATTATCTACACTACTTATAACACTATTTCGTGGCAAATGAGCGTTCGCAGATGTGATACCACTAAAATTTTCGAAATCTGAAAAATACCATAACTTTGGTTCCAGGGCACCTAGAGACTTCATCAAGCTCTTAATATAAAGATATTGAATAGTACTATAAAAAGCTTGAAGTAACTACATCTCTTACTTGGCGCACTTTTTCAGAAAGTGTGATATTCTCATGAATTTTAAGAAATTTTTGCAAAAAACTGTTCGAAATATCGTGCTGAAAAATGGAATGGAATATATATTTATGATTTTTTATTTTTTTCTGGATAGTCCATATATACTCTATTAAAAAAAAAAAGTACACTGATATTCAGCGTAAACCTTTTTATATAGATCAATATTTATCAAACAACTACGAAAAAGTCGAATTTTCGCGATATGCTTACCTTTTAGGCCATGGCGCCAACTGAAGACATTAATTGTGGATCTTTTCCTTGCACAGTTTTCTTATTAATGAATCAAAGCATCAGAAAAATGCTATTAGAATTAAATTAAAAAAAAAAAAAAAAACGATGCAACCTAATGTATAATCATCTTTCATGGCTTGATCTCATAGTTTTGAAACGCAGTGTAGACTACAGAACAGAATAGGGCTGCTCAAAGATTCCTCAAATAATTTCAACACCATTAAAGCCTAAAATGGTTTTGTTGCCTGTGAGAAACATTTCGAAATAGGTACTTCATCAAGTGCAGTTTTAATTAAAATACAAAAATAGGTATCCTTGCAAGGTTGTGCTGCACATTCTGATCTGATCTGCACCTGATTGAAATTCAACTCATGTC
This sequence comes from Pherbina coryleti, assembly GCA_943735915.1. Lineage (NCBI taxonomy): Eukaryota > Metazoa > Arthropoda > Insecta > Diptera > Sciomyzidae > Pherbina > Pherbina coryleti. The sequence continues at coordinate 42,726,872 of OX030951.1, read as the reverse complement.
GTAACAGTTTAAGTTTTGCTCTGTACTGAAGACCTTAATTTTTAAATTGGTTTATATCAGAGTCGCTACCTTTTTTGTAATAAGGCATGAATATTAAAATTCTGAAATGCATTAAGAACACTGAGCGAAAATATGTACAAGAAGTAATCTAAATGCATCAAATGCAATAGCAAAAGCAAAAAAAAATATATTGAAAAAATTATTTTAAATTTAAATACGGACAAGTATTTGGACAAGGATTTGGACAAAGTTTAGGACCAGGAATGAAATAAGGAGTAGGACAAAGATTTGGAATAAAATTAGATCCTGGAATTGGACAAGGGTTAGGAAAGGAATCCAAACAAGTATTGCGAAAACCACTGTGAAGCCAGGAAATTTAGCAAAAATAAAGCAATATTTTTGTTTACTTTTTGTTTATTTTTATTTTTTTTTAATTTTGTTCCTTTTTTTTATTTTTTATTTTGCTTATTTCAATGGTTTTTATGGAAAAAAAAAAAAAATAAAATGACATAATGATGAAAAACTAGTAAGGAATGTACATTAGACCGTCTCGAAAAAATAAATTTCGCCACACACAAGCTAATCTAAAGCATTATTGAAAGAAAGTTTAAAAACTTTATAGTTTTTGACCGAACGTAGGGGCCACGCATCGACATATTTCTTTATAACTTCTGTATTTAGCGTCCGATCTTAGCGAATGATATGGTTATGTTTTTTTCTCAGGAAGATTTATTTTTTGTTTCAGGAACATATTGACCTCAGTTGACCCCTTTTAGTATTAACCCACCGGACCTCAGTTTCTACCATCTTAAGGTGTCATTTTGATTTCAGAAATGGAGAGCCCGTAAAAAATCATTAAACTGTTACTAATGATTCTCAAGGATTAGGACGAGGATGAGGAAAAGATTTAGACACGCCTAAAACAATATTTAGGACAAGATTGGGAAAATGATAAAGAGAAGAAATGGGAGGAAGAATAGAACAATGATTAAGACACACTCAGCATAAAATTTAGGACAAAATTCGGAAAAGAAACCAACAAGGATAAGGTTAGGAATTTTGACTAGGATTAAAACAATAGTTTGGATAAGAGAAAAGACAATAATTAAGACAAAAATAAGAATTAAGTTAAGGAGGATTCCTGACAAATTAAGGAACAAAGGAAAAGATAGAAACTCTGATAAAGAATCGCTGTCACTTCAAAATCTACGGGTGTTTCGATGATAGAGTCCCCACCTTTTTTATTCCAAGTTTTTGCCGTGTAGCAGCAGACAAAGATCATTAATATAGTTTTTATAATTTATAAGAGAGTCAGGTTCATTTAACCTTAAGAGTTTTCTCCAATCTTAATGTGCTGCAGGCAGACACTTATATGTAGTATGATGATAATGATGATGATGATGATGGTGTTATTGATCATCGATCGATTGTTTTGTCCCTACACAAGTTATAGGCAAAAAAAAAAAAAAACATATCAGACGATTCTAGACTTGTTTAACGGGTTTCTTGTGGTTGCTGTCCAGTTCGAAACATAAAATCAGAGAGAACAATTCAACGCTGAAGAAGCAACAAGATCATGCAGTCAAGTCATATAAATAACAAAAGCAACAGATGCTAAATAATGCAGCAACAACAAAAACAGCAACAATAAAAACAACAACAATAATAGCAACAGCAACAGCAACATAAGCAGTACAGTATAAAAAACTACTGACAAGATCGCTTTGGACTTTGAACTGAAAAGAAGATTAAGAATATAAAAGACTATTATATATTATGATAAGAGGAGTAAGAAGAATATAAAGTGATATACATACATAATAAACAAGCGAGAGTGTTATTCTCGGGTCTCGACGAATCTTAAATGAGCTACAGTGATTGTAGCGTGACTGTTTTATATCTGTTTTTGTATTTTTGGCTGCATGCTTAGAAAAATTTTGTTTTAACTCGAAGAGTGATAAAAAACTGAGAAGGAAATGTTTAAGCTCTCAATCCCATTTATCATTCCTCAAGGACCCTTTCAGATCCATAATTGCATTAGACCATTACCAGAACAAAATGACTTAAGTCATCTTATAGAGAAATAACTATTTTTACGAGTATATCATTTGGTTAAGGCGCCATAGGTCAGATGCTACTCGAGTTTCGGCAATTTCCGAAAATATTGTTGGCAAAAGTTCAAATTGATAAAATATCCACAGAAGTAAAAGCAAAGAAGTATTTCTGTATTAAAATAAAGATAAATAACGTTTTGGTTAATAAAATTGGCATATTTTTAGATAAAATTACAAAAGATATTTCAAAGATACTTTTTACTGTAGATATTTCGAATAACTTTATCTCAAATGATGCAAAATTTTATGACCATAAATTTATTCGAGAATAATTTTTCATGTAGGATGTATAATTTTTGAAGTTACTTGCGAAATATTGAAAAAGGAGCCAAAACGGACTAGACAGAATGGGATAACTTTCAAATTCCTTCATTTCAGTCCTGGTAAAAGCTTAAAACAATATCCTGCTTTTCATAGTTGAATTAAATTTTAGTGGATTTCTAAATATAACAGGATTACAGAATTCGTAAAAAATGTCGTATTCAGGGTCCGTCTTTGTTGACTGCAGCTTTTTTTGCTTAAGAAAAAAAACTTTTGAATATAATGTAAGAGTTGTATGAACCATCCATATCCATATAGTAATACTATTAACTTCTGAGCCATAAGCTGTTTTATAAAATTTTTCCCTAAAGTGCCATACTTTTATACCCCCACGTTTAAAAAACGTAAAAGGGGTAGATTAATTTTGTCACTCCATTTGTAACGCCCATAAGGAGGCGTGGCAGGTATAGAAAAGTATATATTCTTGATCAGCATCACCACCCGAGTCGATTTAGCCATGTCCGTCTCTCTGTCCGTCTGTCTGTCTCTGATCACGATTACAGCCTTCATTTTCAAGCTATCATCACGAAATTCGATATTTAAGCTTTTATCTAAAAAATTTCGAAGGTCAAGTTCGAAAATGAGCCAAATCGGATGGTCATGTAATTTTGCATATGAGATTTGCTATATAATATGCACCAAATTCAAGTATGACTATTATATTTGGTTGAATATGAAATTTCACCAAATCGGATGAAAACCACGCCTACCTCCCATACAAAGTGACATTATCAAAAAGATGAAATCTCTTTAAATTCCACAAAAAAATAATATATGAGCTTGAAATTTTGCATATGAACTTTGATATATAACATGTACTCTGTGTAGGAAATTCAACCTAATCGAGTGAAAACCACATTCACCCACAAAGTGACTTTATCTATACTAATATTATATTTTGAAGTGCCTTTTTTATGTTCGGAACAATCTTGAGAAAGGCCCGGCCGTTTTTCATGAAATTTTTTATAATAAAAAGCTCTCGACCTGGTGAAGGTTTTAGGCCAAAAAAATTATTAAAAAGTTTATTAGAAAAGGAGATTCATGGCTTTCAAAATCCTAAGTAAAATTCACCTGCAAGCACAAACGGACATGAACGACTCATAGCGTATAAAAATTGTTGTTGTGTAGTGAAAAATAAAGCAGTGTGCCAGTGTTCCAATATTTTACTCTCCCATCCTACAGTGAGTATTGCTTTGCTGAGAATAGCAATGTGATTTGTTTTTGTTTTGCCTACATATGCCCGAGCGTGTGTGTGCTATGGATAGCAACAGAGAATGGCAATGTATTTTGTTTTTGTTTTTTTTTGTCGTACGCTATGCGTGCATGGTATAATAATATAAGGTAGTATTGACAGTTGCTTGGGCAACGACCATTTGTCAAAAAAAATGTCTAGAAAGAGAGCGTTCAATTATTTCTTATGTTTTCGCCATTGTTTATGTTTCAGCGCTTGCAAATAACCAAACATTTTCTTACAAAATATTGCCTATTTTATTTAATCAATAGTGAATTATTATTACTACAACGAAGATAACTTGTGAACTTTGTGTTATTAAGTGCAAACATAAGAAAAAATGTTCAAAACGTTCAAATGTAGCAGCCTCAGCAGCTGCAGATGCATATGGACGAAATTAAAGAAGTTTTCAATTATTATTAAAACACCACGGCTGGAAAACGTTAAACACATATCACACATAATTTTTTCACAACTTTCATTATTATAATTGTGTATTTAACGCACATATTTTCCGGAATTTATTTATTTTTACATTCGTTTAATTTTTGTTGCGCGAACAACTGTTTTTGACAGATGGTCGTTGCCTTGTTGCTGAGAAAATCTATACTTGTCAATGCTACCTGTATAATTATATCATGCTATGCGTGGTGACGTGAAAAAAGACAGAGGCAAGCAAAAACAAATTTAGCCAAACATTACCATGCTGCAGTGATGTTATGTTTGGTTTGAGTTTATTTTATTTTTGTCTTATATAAAAACGACTGACGTCCGTGTGTACGCGCATAACTCAAGAAGGGGTCGTTCAATTTTTACAATTTTGAACTTGATGGATTTGTATTGGCCCAAGAAAGGACACTTTGTAGAAAAAATTTGCCACACCCTATTTTACCGCCCACAAATCAAAAAAATTGCTATATTTCCGACGGTTTTGGTCGTATTAGACTACAATTTGGTAATTTAGTTTGTATGCTCACTGACGGCTAAACTGTACTAAAAATGGGTTGCCACACCCCCTTTTATCGTCCACAAATCAATAAAAATGCTATATTTACGAGGGTTTCGGCGTATTAGGCTACAATTTGGGGGTTTATTTTTATGCTCACTGTCGGCAACTGTACTAAAACTGGGTTACCACACCCCCCTTTTGCCGCCTACAAATAAAAACCCTATATCAGAAGATTTTGCTGGTATTATACTAAAATTTGGTATTATAAATAAATTTTTAAATTATACTAATTTATTTTGCTTGCTTGCTGTCGGAAACTGTATTAAAAATATGTTTTGCCACCCAAAAATATATGAAAATGCTATATTTCAAACGGTTTGGTCATAATTGACTAAAAATTGAAAATTGTGTTTGTCTTTCAAAACTACACCGTCATCTATTGAAAAAGTGGAAACATCGAATATTAAGTTTGGGCAAAACAACGTTTGCCGGGTCAGCTAGTAAAAAAATAAAAGCGAATATTTTCTGATTAAACTATGACGAGAATGCTTTTACAAATAAAGATTTTTTTGACTGCTTAAGACATGAATATGCTTTGGTTCGGCCGTGGGGGTATTTTACGTGGGGGCCCAGTCAAAGATAATTTCTTACTAATTTAGTAACAAATCGTTTAAGTTTGAACATTAAATATTTTTGGATTCACTTTTTAGAAAAATTTACACTTTGCAAAATATTTTTAGGTAAGGAACAAGAATCTATCATTAAATAGAAAAAAAACCTAAGCCAATTTTTTAACGTTTCCTTTTTTGCGTAGCCATCTTTGTTCAAAAAAGTGGCCAAAGCCCTCTAAGTTACAAAAAATTTCAAGAGCTTTGGCGCAGAAGCAAAAAAATAGAGATTTCAAGTCGCCGTGGAACTTTTTATCTCAAAAACTCAGACGTTTAGGGGGGGCGGGCGTGGCGATTTGATGAAGAACGTCCCATATATATTTTTTTTAAAACAATATAGCTTTATATTGTTTCATATAAGGGTGAGGAAGTTTTAAAAAAATCACTTTTAAAAAAATGTCCATAAAATCATCTCTTTTTTAACTTGGTTCCAAAAAAAGAAGAAGAAAAGTAAGTTGTAACAAAAACAAAAAAAAAACTACTGAAAACTACTAAAAAGAACCACTGAGACTACTGATGAGTCGGAGTAGCGTCCGACGAAACCATGGTCTAGTCAGCTTGCTTTAGTTCTGCAAAGAACTTTGTTGTTGTAGCAACCTGTTGCTTCATGAATTATTTGGCATTAAGCTCACAATATAATTCTTAAAAAATATGTTTTTTAAGAATTATAAAATAAATAAACTTATTATATAAAAAACATGCCACAATTTTATAACTCATGTAAACTGGTGCGAGCCCGACCTACGAAAACATGATGAAATATTATATGTTTGCGCATATAATGAACATCTGCTTTCAAAAAAACCTTCTTCACGCCTTCTATGGTTTAATACCAACAAAATGTTGGAGCCTAGATTGATACGTGATAAAGAAGTAAACAAAAAAAGCGCAACAACAAAATCTTTGCAGAATCAATGCAGTCAACTTTTTGAAATTTTGCTACTAGCAAAAGAGTAGAAAAACATTGCTTTGATAAAGTATAGGCGCTTCTATAATTCCACTTTGGTTTTATTGCTCTTACGCTTATTAGCTTATCAAAGTTAGTGGACTGCTAGAACCACTGAGACTACTGATGAGTCGGAGTAGCGTCCGACGAAACCATGGTCTAGTCAGCTTGGTTTAGTTCTGCAAAGAACGTTGTTGTTGTAGCAACCTGTTGCTTCATGAATTATTTGGCATTAAGCTCACAATATAATTCTTAAAAAATATGTTTTTTAAGAATTATAAAATAAATAAAAAAAAAAATTAGTTGGTTGTATTGTGGACATCCCCATAAGCTTAGATGTGACAGTACATGGTATAATAATACAAGGTAGCATTGACAATTGCTTATTTTCTCTTCTACAAGAAAACATCTCCTGTCAAAAACATGGTAGAATTATAAGGTAGGGCCGAGTCGCTCAGTGCCCTCACGCGTCAACGAAGAGTGGATAGTGAAAAGGTTGGGTAGTTGTCAAAATGACGAAGTTGGTGGAAATGTCAAATGAAAAAAGAAATATCATGATTTAAATTTGTAAATAGTGCGGACACGCGTGTTAAGTTTGTGTTAATTTGAGTGGAAATATTGTAAAAACATTATAAATAAATCTATAAAATGCCGCGGAAGTGTTAAATTTGAAAAAAAGCTTGTAAAAAGTTTAACCTAAAATCAACTGCGAAACATGAACATAAAGAAACTCGATATGAACATCTGATTTTGACAACTAGCCCCCTTTTCCGCTGCTTTCCACTTCATTCTTCTCCGAGTCGGCCCTACCTTATAATTCTACCATGGTCAAAAACAACTGTTTGTGCAAACGCATCAGCAGCTGCTGAAGTTGTTGTTTTTTTTTCACTTCTACGTTTTCAACATTGCTTGTGTTTTCAATGGCCGATTGTGAACGCTCTCTTTTTGAGTATATTTTTTGACAGGAGATGTTTTCCCAATCAACTGTCAATGCTACCTTGCATAATTGTACCATGGTGACAGTATATCATCAATCTTGTCCCTATTTCTTCAATTGTTGCCAAACATGTCCCTACTCTTATTTTTATTCTTATTTGTATCCTTTTATATTTGCAAACTTTTGTGATTAATCCATGTTCTTTTTTGAATATGTTTCTACTCCTTGACACACTTATTTTCCATCTTTGTTCTAAACCTTGTCTTTAGCGTGACCAAATCCTTGTTCTCTTCATTGGCCAATTTCTTGTCCATATACTTTACCCCATTCTATGTTAAATATTGTTTTGGGTGTGTCTAAATCTTTGTCCTAATCCCTGTTATAGTCCTTTTTCCAATTCTTGCCCGAGTTCTTGTCCTAATTCTTGTCCAATTCCATGTCCCAATCTTTGTCCTTTTCTCTATCTACTACTTATCTTATTCGTCGTCCAAGTCGTTGTTCAAAACCTTACATCAATCTTTTTCTAATCCATGTCCCAATCCTTATCCAAACCATTGTCCAAATACTTATACTTATCCATTTTAATTTTAATTTAATTTTTTTTATATTTATTTTTAGAAATGATTTTGCTATTGCATTTGATGCTTTGAAGTTACTTTAAGAAGTTCCCTGAGAGGCCTCATTACGCCATTAATTTTTTTTTGTTATTGTTGTCATGTGGTCGAAAACCTCAGTTTTACTGTTGTTCCATAAAATTTACCGTAGCATCAATAGTCACGGACTTTTAATTATATGCAACTGTATTATGCGGTTGCTTCAACGGTGACGTGGGTAAATTTTTTTTGAAAATCACAATTTTTTCTTCGTTTTCGTTATAACCCTTTCAGACCGTGATGCATCGTTTGTGCGGGTGGTTTCTATCTTTAATATTTCCACTTTTATTTAACGAATGTTATAAAGAACGAAATGAATCGATTGTGCTTGTTATTGTTTTCTTTTGTTTCTCACACTTTCGCTTTACCGTTATTTGAACACGCGTGGAATTCTTGATAAACTTTTTAGTTTTGTCAAAATGAGCCGCAGAGGTAATTTGTGTCTTCAATTACAAAAAATATAAAGTGTAAAGCTTCAGTGTAAAACTAGTGAAGTTAACGCATTTGAACTAAAAAAATAATAAATTTTGATGTTTCAAATAAATTTGAATCATTTGTGGCTAAAAAAATGGGTTTCAGATAAAGTTGCATCAATTGTGCGTGTCCTGAAAATCCTTGAAGGATATGTAAATTGCGAAACCTAAACATTGAGAATATTTTCATTCCATATAACGACCATATATTCCAAAAATCATAAAAAATGTTCAGTAGATAAGCGTCGGGTCTGAAAGGGATAAGGGTAAAACAATTTTTTGCTATCGTAAAATAAAATTTTTCGAACCACTTTTACTCAGTGATTAATAATTCCATGCAACAATATTGCATTTTTGTTGAATATACTTCTACAATGTGACGTGACGACGTCATAATTTGTTTTTTTACTTCTTAAGACTAAGAATAAATCCTGCATTTCTGTTTATAACATTTACCGTGCCACACATATTTAACAAAAAAAAAAAAATAAATAAACTGGCCATTTCAGCCCTTGAAAGGACTTTGACCGAACTTCTTATGATCAAATTGTGTTGTGCGTGTTATTAAAGGTTTAAACACAATTGATCGAGAACTGGACCTACTAGTTTTATGCCGACTCCGAACGGCTAATGTGCATGTTCTTAAGAAGCTTTACATGGCAATATTTACTCTCTGAGGTTTGCCATTCTATGCAGAGAGGTGACGGCCGAACAGAAAAATTAATTCAATTAAAAAAACTTTCTGTATCAAATGGAAATTGATCCATAATTCTCTGGCGTATGGGTCACGCACTCTTCCCACTGCGCCACGGCCGCCACACATTTACCGAGTAATCATTTTATGCAACACTGTTGCATGATTGAAACATTTTCGATCTTGTAGCGGGTCTCTCCACAGCCTCAAGACGTAATAAATGTTGTGTCAATTTTTGTCATGAGTCCTAAGAACCAGCCTTTACTGGTGTATAATACGCAGGTTACTACATATATTTCGGGAATATTTATAAAGACCGAATTTTTTCTTAATTGTCCTTCCAAATATTCTCCTTTTAATACATTTTCGCTTGCCTACGAACCACTTGTTATAACATTTATTTCATTCCGCTTGAGACACTTCCAAAACAGTTTTTGAACGCATCAACAGCTTTTTCTGGTGTCGAAAATCGTTGTGCACGCAGTTTCTCCTTGATGTGCGGAAACAAAAAGAATTCATTGGGTGCCAAATCAGGACTGTACGGCGGATGACCTATTAATTCGATGTTTTGAGTGCTCCAAAACGCCTCAATCTCGCATTGTTTGGTTTCCTTATTTCACGGAATATTGCTTATTTTCTTTACGTGTCGCAAGTGTTATCTTGGCAAAAATTTTTAAAACTGTCTTTTTTTTCGATCTTTATATATGTATGTATGTATATTAGAGTGGAACGAAATGTATGGAAGCAAAAAATCTTCATGGGCTTCATATATTTTTGAAAACTACGCTTAAAAAAATTAATTTCTGCATCTTTAGTTTTTTCTGCGACATAACTTTTGACTGCGCCCAATGGTTTATATATTTCATTGTCAGACTTTTTTTTCTGAAATCCAAAAAAATTAAGAGCTAATTTTTTTGAGCATACCTCTTCATTTACTTATTTATAACAACTTGTCATGCATGCGCTAGAAGATATTCAGGTTCAAAGATCACCAAAATCGGTCATTTGCTTATATCTCCGCTCTGCTCAAAGTTAATATGAAATGTCTACTTTGCGTTATTCAAACATATCTAGTCGCATAGCGTGGAAACTGTTTGTTTTATGTTAAAACTGTTAAGCGAATTTTTGTAGAGAATTATCTGATCTACAATTTTGTTCCGAGCATATTTTTTGTCATACAAAGGAGAGCGGAGATATAAGCGAATGACCGATTTCGGTGATCTTTGATCCTAAATACCTTCAAACGCATACATGGTATCATAGGGATCTGTTGACAAGTTATCATTTATGCGTTAATGAAGAGGTTTGCATCAAAAAATTAGGAAATTTTCAAACTAAACTTTAGATTTAAAAAAAAAAAAAAATTAGTCTGGCATAAAATATATAAACCCTCGGGCGCAGTCAAAAGTTATGTCGCAGAAAAAAACTAAAGATACAGAAATTTATTTTTTTACTCGTAGTTTTCAAAAATATATGAAGCCCACGAGTTTAAAAATTCGTTCCACTCTAATGTATATTGCCGAAATATATGTATGTAGTAACCGTCGCATGTTTTACCGCAGCACTTTTACATGGAATGTTAATACTCGTAAGAAAAAAGATTCTCCAAAAGTAAAGAATTAGTTCAACAGCGTCTTTGACTATACTTTTTACTCTGTGGTAAAAACGCTGTCTTCCCCTCTTTGATGCACAGGGAATGAATATCAAAGAACCTTACCCCTGGCCTACGAAGTTCAGTGGCGAACTTATCAGCATTTGTTGTGTTTTTTTCGCTTTGTTTTCATTAAAATTCTCAAAATAAAAGCATAAAAAACTAGCGATTAAAAAAACATATAAGCAACGGAAATGGAATGTTATATTTTTGAATTCAAGAAATTTTTAGAACGAATTATTTTCACATTTATTTGCAAAAACGAAACTTTTTGTTCTCATATTCTGTACATGGCAATTCTCTTATTTGAATTGCAAAGAATACAATTATTTACTCTCTCGATATAACTTTACTTTTATACAATATTCTCTATTATTTCGTCATTGTTGCAAAGGTCGAATCCAAAGAACACGTACGTGTTCTAAAAGCATTCCATTAGTCAACGTTTGATTTTTAGAATTTTGATGAGCGAGAAATTCTGTTGTGCTACGATCGTTTTTTTGTTTGCTGTCTCCGAAGACTACGAGTCTGTTTGTATAAATTATTGAAAAGGGATTTGTGGGATTTCACATAAAGCGAATGTGAAATTTTTCATTTCTGTAGGAATCTTAATTGTGTGCAAAATATTGGCTTGGTCAGTAGCCCTGTAACCGATTTTTGGGCTTTTTAAAATCGGAATACGCAAAGAAGAATCTTTTAGAAGACAATTTTTTGGCTTAAGAAATTTTTATGAAAATGTGCAAAAGTTCTGTTCTCTCCGATGCCCAGTTAACGATTTGAGTGCTTCAAAAAACAGAAAACAAATAAAGAGGATTTTTTCGTAGACGATTACGGGGCTCCAGGCTATGGATTGAAGTTTTTACTAAATTGATTTTTTTTAACTTTTAAATTAAATCTTTACATGATTTTAGTTTTATTCATAAAAATATTTTAAAATAGCTTTGATTCCTTCAATAGTTTAAAATCTTTTTAATGTTGAAAAGTCTTTTAAAATTTTGCTATTCATAAATACTATTTTGTAGTTAAATAAAATCGGAACACTTTCCATGAACCAAGAAATAAAGATCATGCAAACAAAAGAGCCGCCATATTGTAAACAAAACAGCGCTGATAGGTCTGACGTCATCGGTCACAAATTCTTTTGTTTACGTGTAGCGATTGGATGTGAAAAATTATTTCTTGAAGTTTTAAAGAATTATTAGTGTTTATAATTCAGTAATTTTGTGTGTTTTTTATAAAAATTAAGTGTGCTGTAGCGAAGTGCAATAATTCCAACAGCAAAAAAAAAAATTACTTTAAATTTCGTTACTGCATGAAAATATAAAGAAACAAAGTATTCAAACACTTTTTCGCGAATTAAACTTGTTAATTTTATAATTTTCTACTTTTATCTAAGTTTTCACATGTTTTGCATGAAAAACGTATGTAATATAGCTTTTTTTGTGACCGATGACGTAGCACGAAAAATATACTTTTTTCTCGCGCTGCTGATTGCTTGATCTTGTCTTGTTGGTTCATGAACACTTTCGATTTGAAGTGGGAGGAGTGTAAATAATGGTTTACGTATTAGATAAATTCAATGACTTTTTATATATTTGTCACATTTCGTCAACATTTTGATATTTAAACATCAAAATTTTTCCGAAGCTTCCCTCATCTCAATTCAATTCCATTTTATTGTGACTTTTTTTCGATTATAATTCAGTCATTATTTACAAATAATTTTAACAAGATAATTTAGAACTATGAGAGTGTTACTTTAGGAGTGAGGAATAATGAAGCTTCCCTCTGCACGAAAAAAAATTGTAATTTTAATATCTTTTTTTTTGTAAATATTTTGAAACATTTTGACAACTTATCTTATCTAAATCTTGTCTTTAGTTATTTTCTATTTTTTTGGAATTTTTTTGGCATATTTTCCAAATGTTAGAAATATTTTGAATTATTTTAATTATTTTTGACAATATTTGTGCTCAAATGAGAGCAAATGATTTTAAAAATGCCTTATGAAGAGTTTATAGCTCCTTTCAGTCATTTTTAAAAATCCTCTCATTTATAAACAAATATTTTTTAACATTTTGCTGGTTTTTAATATATTTTTAATATATTTTTAAATAATTTTATATATTTTTGACAAAATTTTTACAAACAAAAACAAAAATTTAAAAATACTTTTTCCGAGGGTTTATTGAAGGTTTCAACCATGGTTGAATAAATAAGGTTGTCGCATGAGTGAGAGCGAGTTCCCATAAATGTCAAATCCATGATACAATTACAAGGTAGGCTCATTTTAAAATGGCTGTTTAATTGTGAATTTTTGCAACAACAAAGCTGTAGAAGCCACAAACGTCAAACGACAAAAGCAACAACAACAACAAAGAAAAACTAGAAGCTATCAGCTGATTTTGACAACTAGCGCACCCTGCTCTCCAATATGAGCCTACCTGGTAATTGTATCATGGTCAAATCGAAGTTGACAGCTCATACAAAATCTAAAAGCGAAAATTGATAATATCCGGTGAAGTTGTTGTTGTTGCTTTTCATTGATTTTGACAATTGTGAGTATTAAGAAGAGAGAACGATCAGCCTCGAGACAACCTTATTAATTCAACCATGGTTTCAACCATTTTTAAAGTTCTCTCATGGCTCATATTTTTTTATGAACACAGTCGATTTTTAAAAATTTTTTAATAAATTACAAATATAAATACAAATATACATAAAATTATATTTATTTTTAACTTCGACATCTTCAAAGTGCGAGCATATTTACCAAATTTCAAAATGGTATCTCTAGCATAGTGGTGGCCATGGCCGAGCCCGTTAAAATGTGCGTGGGCGATTTGATGCCAATTCGAGACCAGGTTTGAATGTCAGTTGAGACAGAAAATTTTTTCAAATGAAATTATTTTTTTCTGATCGGCCGTAACCTCTCTGCAGACAATGGCAAATCTCAGAGAGTAAATAATGCCATGTTAAGCATTCTGAGAACATGCTCTTTAGCCGTTTGGAGTCGGCATAAAAATATAAGGTCGAGTGAAAAGCCATTGCATATTTTCAATATATTTTTCAAAATAATCGTATAAAGAACATACATAGATCAAGAATGATAGAAACAAGATTACGCGTTCAAATGATAGAATGATAGAAACAAGATGACAAATGAGAGAGAGAGAGTTCATGACTTAATCCAGCGCTATTGTCAGACTTTGGAATAATTTTGCTTTGGGGCTCACGACTAAATACTTTTTTTCTTATTTTTATAATATTGGTCCCATTAAAGCTCGCAATCTTGCGAATTCGTATTTGCGCACATTTGCGTACGCTATTTCATGAACACACCCTGCAGGTTACTAGTGTGTAAATCAGCTGTTGTGATACGAGTCAATTCATACGAGGTTTACGAACTGAAAACGCATGTGAAGTTTGCGAGCACCGCGTTAACTCTTTTTGTATGGAAAAAGAGAACAGCTGATATACGCAGTGAAAACTTGCGAGGTTTACGTGGTATACGAGGCATTTGCGAGCTTTCATGAGGACCACTATATGTATATGAACCTCCTTAAACTAATGGTGCAATCAAATTTTGTTGGTCTCGAATGGCTTAATAATTAAATATCGTGAAAATTTAAAAGATTATATTTTTTTTCGTATTCGAAAATATCCACATTTTTATACAGAAGAGTAGTTATTTCTACTTTACATTTCCGCAAGAATTCATTTACAATTCCGCCAATTTGCCTAAGTAATTGCACATTTGCATTCGTTTTTGTTAAGCAGAAGCGCTGCGTGACGTCATGCACTCAATTGAGAAAGAGAGTATTAGATAACGTGACTGCGGAACGCGTAATCTTGTTTCTATCATTCTTGAACATAGATCAGTCAATGATATATTCTCCGGATTGTTTGATGACCTCTTGCAACTTCTCGGTGAGCTTCATAATTCCCCGTAGAAAGTCTATATTGGCGAAAAACTGAAAAAGGTACTAATTTACCGCCTCAACTGAAGGTAACGTTATTCCACACAGAAGTTTTAAAGAAAGCGAAACAAATGGAATTTGGACGGTGCAAGGTCAGGCAAGTATGCTGGGTGTGGGAATCTCACTCCTTGACGATTGGCAAGCTCCGGACGTTTCTGAATGACTGATTCGTTCCAATTGTCCAATTGCCGACAGTATTCAGCCAAAATTATTGTTCGGTTCCTTGGTTCTTTCAAGGAAATAAAATTAATATCGATGAATAATTGAACAATTTTCGTTTTATTGAAGAATTCCGGGTATTTTTAGATCAGAAAGTGTGTGTTAATAACTTTAATGCTGCCAAAACTGTACTAACATCATATGTTGCAAACATACGCAATGTCTTTTCACTAAACCCAATAGTAGGTCCATTTCTCGATCATTTGCTTACCATACATTAAATAAACTTTCAAGGGCCGCAATGGCCAATTCGTTTTGTTCGAATAAAAATCTCGCCTTCCCCCATACAAACATCAAATAATAAAAACTTCTTATGTCGGCGGCGGTGGCGCAGTGGATAGAGTGCGTGGCCCATACGCCAGAGAGCCCTGGTTCAATTTCCACCTGATAGAGAAAGTTTTTTTAATTGAATTAATTTTTCTGTTCGGCCGTCACCTGTCTGCGGACAATGGCAAGCTTCAGAAAGTAAATAATGCATGTAAAGCTTCTTGAGAACATGCTTATTAGCCGTTCAGAGATTGCATCAACATGATTTGTAGACAGTAAGTATAACTTAGTAGATCAAGTAATTCTGAAGCCAATAAATCCTATTATATTTATCATCTTATTAAATGAGATTAATATATTAAATATTTCCATTTATTATAACATTATAAAATTCAACTTCTCAACTCTATTTTGCCCTTAGATCCGATCTATTCCCAAGTTGTAACAAATAAATTATTTTTTTATAGCCGCTATAAAAATTGTTGGAATTATCAGAGGTATGACAACAAGCGAGCTGCTCTTATCATTAAACAACAACAACAACAAAAACAGAAACTAAAGCAACATCATTCAACAATAACAACAACCATAGAATATAATAACAATTTCAAAAAGGCAACAAATTCTTCTTCAACGAGTCCAAAGTACAAAAAGTGGCGTGATCGCTTATTTTCGCTTTGCGCTATTCTCTTGCATGCATTGCGGCCTCGAATTCGTCAGAAGCTTCTCTGGCAGTACAGCCAGACGTTGAACGACTTAAAAAAAAAATAAATAAAAATTGCTCATGACGTTGTTTAGTAGCGAAGAGAAGGGGCCAGAGTTTGTGATTGCTTAGGATCTGGGGCATGAAACAGGTAAAGATATAAAATACTAAAAAACTTATATACATCCATACATACGAACATACAACAAATGCACATTAAGCGCTGATAGTTCGTTAAAAACAAAATTAACTTTTATTTTTTACAAATTTTGTTATCAGAGATTCGATAACTTACTCAACCTTATAAAATTACTTTTTTATGTAGCAATTTAAATAGTCTGAATGTTGATAAAATTTGATTTTATTGCAATTCTATAAAAAACTAAAATTAGCTTACTTAGTTAAGGGTATAATCTTACGAATCAGACAAATGTATACGTTTATTTTGATAAATATTTAACTGGATCTGATGCAAAAAAAATTAATACGCCCATTTCAGATTGCGGTGACCTATCAGTCGCACTGACCATCTCCGATTTAGCTCAAATTTTGTTTATTGCTTAGAAAACCAAATCCGAAGTTATAAATTTTTAGAACCATTTTTCAAGGTTTTTTTGAATTTGTATTGAAAATTCTTTAACACTGCATGTTTTACGCCATAACTTCTGAACCCTTCAAGAGCACGCCTTATCGTTATTTATATATATATCGTTGGAAAGGTATTGAAACGTACAAAAAACCAAAATAAAGAAACTGAAAAAAAATTGTAGCTTCTGTTGTTGGCATGGCATTACACTTTGAAATTAAGAATGGGCCAACTTACTGCAATTTTTTTAAAAGTTTTATATTTTATCCTTAAAAAAGAGGAGATAACTATTCCAATTATATCTTAGTTAATAAAATGTGATTTAAATTGACTGAGCTACGTTGCACAGTACTTTGAGCCCATACAAAAGTGAGGAAAAAATACAAGGAGTCGTTCGATTGTTATGAAATTCTGCATGCTTATGAATTTTTAGTTGCTGATTTCAAATATTGAATCAGATTTTATGTATATCAAGTATTTGCGCCAAAAATTAGGTTTTAATAAAAAAAAACAAATTTTCCTACATAAAATTTAATATTAAAGTTATTAGAACTGGTAAAAAAAAAACAAAAAAAATTAATTTTAAACGATTAAGGCTTTAACTTTTTAATACTAAAAACCATTTGGAAATATCTTTTTTTTTTTAAAAAGATAGGCATATAGTTTCCTATGCAGTTTTTCGACAAAAATGCTACTATACATGTAAAATAATGTTTTGCAAAACAAAAAAACAAAAAAGATATTCGTATTGGTATTTTTTTTTTAATTAAGTTAATATAAGTAAATAAAACCAAATAAAAAAAATATTTTAAGGGGACATATACATACATAGGTTACAAATTTTTAAAAAAAAATTTTTGTTTGGGAATTTTGTTTTCATATCGTTTTCAAATTGCACATACATTTATTAACATTTTAAAAATACAAAAAAAAATTTCAGAATTTTTGAAGCGGTTTTTGACGTTATTTGATTTAAAAAAAAAATCACCAGTCTGAAACATCTGAGGAAAAAATAAAAAAAAACGAATTAATCCTTGTTTAAGTGGCCACCGCCTGAACTAGGATAATTTTTATCCGCCGAAAAAAAAAACAAAATGGCGTCCATTTGAAAAAAAAAAATCTATTTTCGGTGTTACAGAATCGGCCAATTTCATTTGGTGTTGATTTTTCCCTTATCATGTGCTAAAAAGAGTATTTTAAAGAAAAAAAAACCTTTATTTTCATTTTTGTTTTTTGTCTAAAATAACATCAGAATTTTATTTTATTTGTTAAGAAACATTTTTTTTTAAAAAATTCTTTAAAAATTAAAAACAAACTCCGGTAGAGTGTAAGAAATATGGTAACAAAATTAAGAATAATTTTTGAGAAAACATCAATTTTAGACCATTTTTCAAAAAACGATTACTCAAAGAATCGGAAGAAGTCGGATAAAGTGAAAACAGTTTCTGAAAATCTAAAAACAAAAAAAAAAAAAAATTAATATATAAAAATGAAATTGGAGGTATGTTTGGAGGAGCTTTTTCTTTCTTGTATGCTAAAAATAGAACATTTTTCAAAATATTTTTTAAATTTTTTTATAAATTTAAGTACCTATTTTTTTTTTTTTTTTTTTTTTTTTTCAAATTTATTTATTTATTTATTAGCCAAACAAGGCAATTAACTTATTCTAACAGGCTTATTTTTATTTATTTATTTTTTCTCTCCCCTCTCCTTGTTTTGGTGTTTTAAAACATGTAATTTGAAGTGGGCGTAACCGCCCACCTGGATGACATGTTATCAAGAACACGTCAAAAGGAAAAAACAAGAAGAAAAATAAATAAAAGGAACTAAGGTACATAAGTGATATACATAATGGTAGAAAGATATTCATTATCATTATTATGTTACTTATAAGAGGGAAAAATTATAGAAGCAAAGATGGTGAATGGTGAATGGTGAACATGATAAGGCTAGATGATTAGGGTGGAAAGAGGTATTTGGATAGGGAATTCTTGAACAAAGGCTTAGACATAGGTGGTTGGTAGTGCTCGCTGATGGTATTAAATATCTTACAACATCTATTTATGGGTTCGTTACAAGCGTAAGTGGTGTGGTGCTGTGATTCACTCAAAAATCTTGTATGCCTAGTTCTCCTTATAGGGTCATTAATTGTTACTTTGCTGGAAATATATTCGCTGTCAATGTTTCTGGCAATGACATCGAATATAAAACATGAACAGAGTAGCACCCTTCTTGATGACAACGGCATTATATTAATAGCCCTCAGTCTGTGCTCATATGGTGGCAGGTTTCTATAGTCCTGAGGGTCGTACATGTCTCTCAAGGCAAAAAGTAAGAATTGTTTTTGAATAGATTCTAGTCTTTCACTATGCACTTCAAAACTTGGGTTCCAAACAGTGCAACAGTATTCAAGAATTGGACGCACTAGGGTGCAGTATAAGGCTTTAGTTACCCATAAATTCCTGAATTCTCTTGCTCGTCTTTTTATGAATCCAAGCAATTTGTTTGCCCTTGATGTGATATGATCATAGTGAAGGTTAAAGTGCAACTTGCTATCTAGAACTATTCCAAGATCTGTAATGTGGTTGACCCTTTTAAGTTCCACCCCATTAAGCATATAATTGCTACAAGCTATTTCATTTTTACGGGAGAAACTTATTACAACGCACTTATTTACATTTAAAGAAAGCCTATTTTGACTGCACCATTTCTCTAGACATAAAAGCTTGTTCTGTAAAAATAATGAGTCTTCTTCTGATCTTATGACATAGTACAATTTTAAATCATCTGCATATAAGAGATGGGGGACTTCATGCAAAATTTCAGATATGTCTGCAATAAATATGTTGAAGAGAAGGGGGCCAAGGTGGCTACCTTGAGGTACACCCGATGAGACAGCAATCTTTTTAGACAGTGTACCTTGAAATTTAACAAATTGGGACCTTTCACAAAGATAAGATTTGATCCAATTCAACAAAGAGCCTGAAATACCAAATTTTTCAAAATAATTTCCAATTTTTTTTAACAAAATATAAAAACCAAAATTCGTTCATAGATTTTTTGAAAATTGAAAAAAAACACGCGAATTGTTTAAAAACTGTGCTCACAACATTTTTTCTTTGAATGATGCGCAAAATTGAAATTTCAATTAATTAGAGCTCACAACATTTTTTCTTTGAATGATGCGCTTAAAGCTGGAAGTTCATTCACTGCATTTGCATATGTGTCCGTCTACTCGTTGAAAGCAATGCAATAGAAATATGTGAAAGGTTATGAGAGAGAGAGAGTTTAATGCCAACGAATGCTTAGGCCGTTGTTATAGGCCCATATTACACGATAATCGTTTGATCGCGGTCAAAATATCTTTGTTTTTGCTTTCAATGCGAAACAATTGTTCATCCGCTCTGGCTCTCAGTTTTTTTTGACAGTTTCACATTGAAAGCAACAGCAAAAATGTTTTGACCGCGATCAAACGATCGTCGTGTAGTATGGGCCATACAGACGCTCACGATCACATCACGGGCACGCATTGTTGTTGTTTCAATGTAAAAGGGAAATTTGAGAGAGTGAGCTAGGAAATTTATTTTGCTCAAACTGGTCACCAAATGATTCCAAAATGAAATGGAATCACGAGATCAAAACAGGGTTTCGCTGTGCAATTATTCACAACATTTGTGTTTTTGCATGAAAATAGTACACTTTTAGTACGAAATGCATGAAAGCAGTAGTAAAACCGGCTTAATAGCAACACTCACCATACTCATACTCGTCATGATACAATTACCAGGTAGTATTAATCGCTACTTTTACTCGTTGCTTTGGGCATATAGTGTCAAATACATGGTATAATAATACAAGGTAGCATTGACAGTTGCTTGGGAAATCATATACTGTCAAAAAATATACTCAAAAAGAGAGCGCTCACAATCCGCCATTGAAAACACAAGCAATGTTGAAAACGTTGAAGTGAAAAAAAACAACAACCACAGCAGCTGCTGATGTATTTCCACAAAAAGCTGTTTTTGACAGTTTATGTTTTCCTGTTGAAGAGAAAATAAGCAGTTGTCAATGCTACCATGTATTATTATACCATGTGTCAAATAGAAGTATTGCAATCACAGCAAGAAGTAAAACGGGATTTTTTGTTTTTTATACTTAAACCAATAATTTTAAATATTTAGAAGAAAATGATTAATGACGAAATTAAATCTCTGTTTAGGTTTTGCTTTGTTTTTTATATTTAATACAAATATAATGAAATGATTAAATTGAAGTATTCATCTTTATTTTATTAACACTATTATTTAAGACTGCATCAACAATGACAACAAAACCCAACAACACCAAAAAATTGTTAGTAATGTTAGTATATAGTTGTACACAGTTGTATAATATAAAATTAAGTACCACTGTGTTGGAAGTGACCGCCATAGCGCAAAAGTTCTTATGTGTATGTATGTACATATGCATGTATGTATAACGCTTGAAACATATAGAAACAAATTCGTTCTTGATGTAAGCAACATGATATCGCGATTCTATTGTTTTACGCTTTACCAAACAGTGCCCAACGCGCTAAAAAAAGTTTTCATTTCAAAAATATGAAAAATTGTTACAAAAATCGCGCTATTTTCATTGTCAATAATACAATAAGCAACATTGTTTGCACCTACTCGCTATATTTTGACACTATATGCCCATCTTGACAGTTTTTCCACAGCTGAATTTCAGCGAATAATACTACCTGGTAATTGTATCATGATACTCGTGATACTTTTTTGCATAAAGTATTAAAAGTAGCAAGAAGTGTACTAGTGTTCAGGGATCAAATGAGCGTCTGTATAACATACTTTCATCACAGAGCTCATCAAACGAAAAAAGAGCGTAAAAAAGGACGTGATCTTGGATCATATGAGCGTCTGTATAACAGCGGCCTTACGTGCGAAACGTTGGAGAAATGCAATTTCCGCAAGAAGAGTACAAAATATTTAAATTTTTCTTGGGCAATTTGCGTTTTTTGACAGCTTGTTATTTATAACGAACAGAGAGAAGAAATCAAAGCAACGAGTCAGAAGCTCATTACTTTCAGGGATGGCTCTTGTACATAACTCTTAAAAATTTCTATAATTTTTTTATTGTTAATTTATTAAAATAACTGTTTTATACTCAGGACTTAAGATTTGTGTGATTATAAATGAAAAAATTTTAAGTATTTTTGTGTAAATACGATAAAAATTCCACATTGAGAATATACCAAATATTTTACAATTTTGTAGCCCTGCTTGCTCTGAACGTAAAACACAATAATTGAACTCTGCTATAATTTTCTTGAGTTAATTGCGCCAGCGAGTAGACGGACATATATGCTTATGCAGAGAATGAACTTCCAGCTTAATGTGCATGTTCTCAAGAAGTTTTACATAGCATTATTTACTCTCTGAGCTTTGCCATTGTCTGCAGAGAGGTGACGGCCGAACAGAAAAATTAATTCAATTGAAAAAACTTTCTGTATCAGATTGAAATTAAACCAGGGTTCTCTGGCGTATGGGTCACGCACTCTTCCCTTGCGCCATGTCTGCCAAATTTATTATTTATCGCTAATATCGAGGTCGGAGTCGTAGTTTCGAAAGATGTGGTAGCCTCGGTTGCCCATGTCGACACATTTTAAGTAATATGTAATATTAATGTTGCAACGAATTGAAAAATGCAAAAAAAAAAAACCAATAAAAACGCATTAAACACACACAAAAATACTAAATACGCATTAACACGGAGTTTGTGGTGTGAAACGTTTCATTTTGAAAACACGACTGGCATCAAACAACTACTCGATAGATATTTCACAAACATTTCATTTCCATAATCTCATCTTGGGTGTTGAAAAGCGTTCCGCGGAGTAGCAGGGAGCCAAATCAGTTGAATTCGGTGGTTGTTGAATGGTATTCGTTTTAGTTTTAGCCAAATGTTCACGAATAACGATGGCATTGTGCGACGTTGCGTTATCGTGGTGCAACATCCACGAGTTATTTGCCCACAGATCCGGTCTTTTTTTGGTGAATTGCTTCACGCAAACGTCTAATAACGCCCAAATAATACTCCTTGTTGACTGTTCGGCCTTGTGAAAGGAATTCATGATACACAACACCCTTATAATCCATGAAAACTGTGAGCATCGCATTCTTTTTCGACTGAAAATGACGTGGTTTTTTCGGTCGCGGCTCATTCGGTACACGCCATTCACTCGCTTGATGTCTGGATTGGATACTCATAAATCCACGTCTCGTCTCCAGTACTGATCCGTTTGATGAATGTTGGGTCAGATTCGCCCTTAGAAATCATGTCTTTTGCGACGTCAACGTGGTCCCTTTTTTGCATGAAATTCAGGACTTTCGGCAATAGCTTTGCAGCGACACGTCTCAGGCCCAAATCATTAACCAAAATCCGAAAGCAATGCCCAACTCCTCTGCCATTTTTCAAATGGTCAAATTGCGGTCTACGGTCATCCATTTTTTGATTTTGCTGATGTTTTCGTCGGACGTCATCATCGTTCACGGACTCCCGGCCAGTGTTGCCAGAAAACTGTGATTCATAATCGTCATTTTCAGATTTAAAATACGTCATTTTAATAAAAAAAAATCAGTTAAATATTGAAGCTGAAAATAGCGCTTCATTTGTTTTAATTGGTTGCAAGCGGCGTGCTCGTTGAATACATTAAAAAATATCACGCCGCTAACAGACACTTGCGATGACAATAAAGTCGATAACATTATCACTTACAAGCCGTCTCCACAAGGCATAGCACAAGGCATATACATCAAGGCATCGAAAAATCTAGTGGAGACCGCACACGCCATGGCATATCTTATACCCTGCCATAAATACCATGATTTATTGTATGGCATTTATTCAATGCCATATGCTGCACTGCATGCCAGAA
Source organism: Pherbina coryleti (assembly GCA_943735915.1). Classification (NCBI taxonomy): domain Eukaryota; kingdom Metazoa; phylum Arthropoda; class Insecta; order Diptera; family Sciomyzidae; genus Pherbina; species Pherbina coryleti. Next base: position 42,703,543 of record OX030951.1, on the reverse strand, counting down.
TTTCAATGGAATTGAAACATTTTCAATTTTACGCTCTTCTAATTAGAATTTAGATCACTTTTATTACAATTAAAAATGGATTCTAAAATGCATTCGAATGATGTAATTAAATTAATAAATAATTTCAACTAACATGCCATGGCATAAAATCTCCACTAAGCAAATACTATTACACATTTTGACAGCTGGCGCTCAAGCCTTGAACTATGTGATGGCATGGGTTATGTCTCGTGGAGACGGCCTATTATGTAGGTAGCGTTGCATGTATACTGTGCAAGAAGTGTTCCTTATCCTATATCAATGTTCACACGTTCACATTCTACCTTTAAAACTTTTTGCTATAATGAAAACTATTGTGTCTATTAAATACGTCAAATATGCCTGAAAATACGTCAATCGTCATTAGAGCTTGAAATACGTCAAAATGACGTATTTAACGTCACAATGGCAACGCTGCTCCCGGCCCCTTTTGAAACGTTCGTGCAACTGATAAACGACTGTTTTCTTTAGAGTATCGTTGTCGAAACACTTTTCTAACATTTGCAATGTCGTCGCACAATTGAAACAATTTTTAACGCAAAATTTAATACAAACTTGTTGCGAATTCAATTCCATTTTTAAAATTGTACAAAATCGAAAACACATACAATCGCAGATGTACTCAATACTGCGTCAGTTTTACAAATGTCAAGCTATCAAACTGAAAATAGAATGTCAATGATAGATGTGGCCACCTAAAAAAAAAGGAGAACTGAAATCGGGGGACTGAGAGCGCCACACGGTGGTGATTCCGGGAACTTTTTGATCCCGTGTATATAAGCGCGCTGTCAAAATTTTACAGGTGAAACCACCCAACGCACCCGGCCAAATTATTTTTGATTTACACTTCAGGCATGAAACAGGTAAATATATAAACAGTTAAATATAAGTCTAAAAGTCTTGTCCATATGTCTGTCTGTCCATAGTCACTATTGCAGTCGCTATCATAATGAAATTTGATACATAAGCTGTTCAGTTCGAAAATGAGCGGCAATCGGATGAAAACTACGCCTACCATCCATACAAAGTGATGTTATCAAAATGTTAAATCTCTATGAATTCCACAAATATTTTTCTAAATATTCATGTACTCAAGAAACTCAATTTTCAGATTTTTTTTAAATGTTCAACATATCGACTATAGTTGTAAGCACTATCAGAGCAATATCGATAATTTATTTTGAACCATCGACAGTTATGATAGATGTGAACCATGATATTGAGGATAGTGCTATCGGCAGTTTTATTCCACTTCTCTGCAGAACTGGGGCAAAACTTAAAACAAATCAAAATCTTTTTTGTCAACTTATTTTGTTAACAAGCACAAACAAATTTTTCTTGATGTAGCGCATTAACCAGCGAGAAAAAATTGTTAAAAATTAGCATCTTTTTTGTCCTCAACGTCAGAATAGAACATAACTGCGCTAAAATTTCTAAAATTATTCAAATTAAAACAAAATTAAACAATTACTAAAATAAAAAATTTTAAAATAATTCTTATGAGAAACGTACCCACCCTATTTAACGCCATCTATAAGACAAAGTAATTAGCTTTAAGTGCTATGACATCAACCTTATGGTATAGTGAAGGCACAAACCTCCGCTTCAATTTCGAAAAGCAAGTGGAAATCAAAATAGTGCACACTTCAACCGGAAACTATGCAATAAAATTCGAAGTTTTTGGTCTTTGACACTTAAAGTTTGGACTCCAACCATGCAGTTAGTTTTTAGTAAGGCCACTGAAGCTATATTGTTTTAGAGCAATAGGCACAGGGTGCACACATATTATTTTTATATTCTTGTTCAGTTAAACTTGAGAAAACAGAAAATAATTGGTAAGGAAATAATTTGATTTTTAACAGAATATTGTCGATTCAATAGCAGTGGGTATTCACGATATGGTGAATTTGTGGCACATATTTCCAAAATATACAACACACATTCTAAATTGTGATAATAATAGGTTTGTTCACGTACTTTACTTGTAAAAACTTGCAGGGAGACAGTAAAAGAAGAATTGAGATAAAAATATTTACAAAGAGAAAAATAGCAGAAAAAGTACGTGAACAGAAAACTAGTAGAAACTTGCAAGTTAACAGCTGATCAAACGAATTGACATCATATGCTGTTTTTTCTGCTATAATAAATGGTTATAAGTTATTGAAATCATTTCTTGGGTCTCACCAACATTAACATTATACTTACATTTTCCTCAGCATCACAAATGTTTCTTTTTCCATCCATTTTAATACGAAATCAACAAGAAATAACTTTTGACAGCTTGTTTTTTTTTTGACAAACAGTTTTTGTCGGTAGTTGCAAGTTCTTGCAAGTAGAAATTTTGCTAGCAGAAACTTGTAGCTACTTTTTTCTCTCTCACTATTTTACGCTCTCGTTGTCCTCTCTCGTTGCAAGTTTTTCGAGTACGTGAACGCTTTACTGGTAAAAACTTGTAACAATTTGTACAAATTTTTTGTTAGTGAACAAACCTAATCATAGCAAATACATAGTTGTAATTTTGATTGTGTATTGATGTTTTTTTTTCCCATGAAAGGTGACGTCAATACGAAGATTTTTATGTACAAACGGTCTTTGTATGTGTATTGGTTCATGAATTGTAGGCATTTTAGTGAACTTATACAACAATACAAGTGTGAACAAATACAGGTGCGTACATATGATGTATATGGGGAAATATTTGCAAGGGAAATTGGAAATAAATGGAATATTGGAATAATTTGGCAAGTCTCACTTTAGTTTGCATTTGCGTGAAAAATATGGGCATAGTAAAATTTTCCATACCCCTTTTTTATACCCCCTTTTACCACCCACAAATCAATAAAAATGCTATATTTAAGACGGTTTTGGCCGTATGAGACTAAAATTTTGTAAACAAGTTCGTATGGTTACTGTCGGCAACTATACTAAAACTGGGCGTGGTCTAACTATATATATACGCCCACTTTTTAGAAATCATTTTAATTCCTGAGTTGTACATGTTTTGATAGTGAAACTTGATATCGATACTCCCAACGTATAAGTTGATAACTCAAACTACCAACTTTTAAAGGGACAGTGTTTATCTGAATCTGCGCATTGGACTCCATCTGTTGACAATTTTTTGCCTAAATCTAAAAATTTGAGGCATTGACAGCTATTTTAAAGTTGCTACTTTTGTATATTTGGGTGAGGACTAACAACACTAAAATCGTCATACTGAAAAATTACGATTTTCTAGTTAGCAACTTATACGTTGGACGTATTGATATGTAGATGCTATGGGCCCAAGATGCAGTTACTGTATATTTGAGCGAACATTAGACAAGGGGAATTTGGCCACACAGGCCAAATTTATGATATCGAATTGCTTTGGAACTAAATGTCGTATAACAATAAAGGTATTTCTACTGAAAAACTGGCACGGGCATTCGAAAACGGGGCGTGGCTCCACCCATTTAAGCCAAATTTACGATACAGAATAGCTATAGAAGTGAAAGTCACAGAACATTGAAACTCAGAATGTAGATACCATTTGGTGATGTCCTTCTACTAGAAAAGGTGACATGCATTGGACAAGTGGGTGTGTCTCCACCCATACAAGACAAATTTATGATTCAGAAAAGTTATGGAAGTAAAAGACAAAAAACATAGAAGTAAGAATGAAGTTACTACTTGGTAATATCCTGCTACTGGGAAATGAAAAATGCAAAAAATTTACAATAGAGAAAGCTGCTATAGACTCCAAACTACTGAGCCGATTTAGCTCAAATTTGCGCAGTAACTATGAGGTCATTCATTACAATTACGTTACCAATTTAGTAGAGAGAGAGGTTTTAAAATGTACTACTATAAGTAACGAATGGGGGGAGGGGGTCTCAGATATAGTAATGTGGCCAAAAATAAAAAAAACTCGAAAAAATTGAAATTAATACAACCCAACATTTCAAACCATTTTTATCCTTACATCTTCATGTTTGACCGTCTAAATTGACTGTTAACTATTGGCAAGTGTAGTAAGGGCATAATTTTTCTTTGATTGCTTTTCGAAAGTTATTTTTTCTATTTTCGAATATTTTTTAATCAATTAATTTTTTTATTTCATATACTACGTTGCTTTATGGGGGTGGAGGGGAGTGTTTTTGAAATGCACTACGAAGAGTACGAAGAGAGGGAAAATCGGTCACGTAATTTATGAACGACTCCTATGTTTCGAAAACGAGATGGTTTAGAAATAATAACGCTGAAGGCATTGCAACATTTTCCGGTACTTATCTAGATAAGGTAAGGACCTCTCTGCAGACAATGGCAAACCTCAGAGAGTAATCAAAATGCCATGTAAAGCTTCTTGAGAACAAGAACATTCTGTTCATCGCCGTTCGGAGCCGGCGTTAAACATGTATGTCCGGTTCTCGGTCAATTGTGTATAAATTTAATAACACGCACAACACAATTGATCATAAGAAGCTAGGTCAAAGTCCTTTCAAGGGCTGAAATGGCCAGTTATTTATTTTTTTTTTTTATCTAGATAAGGTGCAGCAAAGCGCACCGGGAAAAAGCTAGTTTACTATAAATATCAATTATATCACAAATTTACAATTTAAGCTTAAATATACCACATTGTGAATACCCCTAATATTATTAAGCCGAATTTTATTTCGCTATGTTTAACTTTCTGCTTTAAAAAGAAATATTGGAATAACATATTGCCTTAAAAAAAAATAAAAAAATTGTAATTGTTTTTATTGCAATTAATAGAATTATTCCTGTTATTCCAAAATTGATGACTTGCAAGGAATCAGCACCTCTCGCAGATTTTAGGGAATTTAACTGAAATCTTACTAAGCTATAAGAATATTCAATATTCACGCAATATTTGCCCATTAGGATAAATTTTTAGATATCTTAAAAAACAATTTTCGTTTTAATTGTCCCTTTATATTTTTTTTAATGTGACTCTGTGCTACTTTCCTGGAGAGTAAAAACTGAAAATTAAAAATTTCATCACCAAATCATTGGACAGACAAATAAGCAAAAGTTGTGAATTTTTTTTTATAATTTTCATATTTTTATTGTATATTTCAGATGTTGTTGTTGTTGTTGTTGTGGCCTTATGCGCTACAACAGTTTATAGCCCGGATCGTTTTCGCACAACACGAAAGCAGCAACACCATGAAAACAATTTTGAGCGCCTTAAAAGTCGCATACAACTGATGCGCATGCGCGCCTTAATCGCTTTGATCTTAGCGCACAGTTAATTGCACGATTGCGATACAGCGAATGCAGAATGAAGAGAAGACAAACAGACGGACAGACAGACAAATGAGCTGGCAGACAATATATTCGAGTACAGATGGACGGACAATTAGCTACGCTGGGGAGGATCAAAATGACGTTGTCTGGATACAAATGCACCGATCGGCGGTAGCAGTTCAATCAAATTAATTGTTCCGCTTGACTTTATGCTTTTTATGTTTTTTGTTGTAAAAAAAAAAACAAAAAATATATAAAATTTAAAGTTTTTTAATGTTTGTTTTTGTAGTGGTGCCTTAGTGTCAAGGAAAGACCTTTTTATGCATGGATAAAAAAAAGAATTGTATTTAAACGCTTGACTGCAGACTTGTGCGGTAAATGTTGGAAGAAAATTTAAGAATTCATCAGCAACAATGGGGCTTCTGGTAGTTTCCCTCCATTTGTAAAGTAAGGATAGCAATGCACTGTAATATGTAAACAAATTGTTTTGTTGCACATTTCTCAGACGGTTTTCGCTTCTGGCATGTTCAAAGGTGCTGCGCAGACGCAATTGAAACGTTTTATAAGTCATTGTTTGTTGTAGCTTCATTTGTTTTTATTTTATTTATTTTTGTTTTTGTTGAAACATTGTAAGTGCCACATAGGTGGCATTTACTACTTACATTGTCATTAAAAGTTCCGGTTTTTGTGGGTTTTTATGGCCATCACAAGAAATACAAAAATTATGGCTTAATGGTCGTCACCACGGAAGAAGCATCTGATGCGCGAGTTACTCACTAATTGCAGGTAAAGTGCAACCGTGTGCAAAGACAAGGCAGTAAATTTAGTCCCACACTCTAGGCACACCTGCTGTTCACCAGTAGTTGGCATTTGTGCCGTTCAATCGTCGTTGGTTGTGTGCTGTTGGTCACTTTTATGACTGATTATTTTGAATTTTTCATTCCTTTTTTATAGCTCTTGCATCGAAAGAAAAATAGGGTCCAAATTATAAAAAAATACTGGTCTGAGAAAAGTGTTTTGATAGAGGCTTTTGGAATAACTCATACAAATACATGGTGTAATTAATCAAAAATTTTTTCCCTGTGTACGTTGTCTGATACGAGGGTTGTCTTTTAAGTCTTGCGCCTAACAATGAAAAAACAGTGGTTAATCGGTGAAAAAGCTTTGATGGTTTTCCAAAGTATTCTCTCAGACAGTGGCGAATCTAGGATTCGCGGGAGGGGGGGGGGGGCCTGAAACGTCTTTTCGGTCTTTTATTAATTTTTTCCCTATACAAAAAATTCTCCAAGGTGGGCTAAGGCCCTTTCAGCCCGTATGTAGATCCGCAACTGCTCCCAGATGATCAATACACTTGTGCATTCCTTTGAACCAATTTTCGAAATAATTTTGCCACTCTGAAGCTGGTATTTGCGAAACCAGGATTTTGAAGTCCTCAACAGCCTGTTCGGGCTCGCCACACATTTTTTCTTAATGTGAGGGAAAAACCAGAAGTTATTGGGTTTCAAGTCTGGACTGTAAGGCGGATAACCCATCGATTCCATGTTTTGAGTGCTCAAGAATTCGTTTGTTTGAGCTGATGTGGAATTCGCATTGTGGTGATGGATAATAATTTTCCTTTGGTGATTGGTTTTCCTCAATTCTGCAAAACTTCTAGCAAACAAATGGTTGTATTATTGATATGGTATTATTCAGCTTTAACAGTTCTCTGTGGTTCAAGTGGTACAGTTGCGAAATTACCGATTTTTTTTTGAAAAAACTGGCAACCATTTGCTTGGATGTGCTTTGAACGCGGACAACTTTTGTCAGGTTACTGACGCGAAATAACGCGGAAGTTCTAGTTTTGTTAATATTTTAAGGGAAGAGTATTATCAATTGGCTATAAAAGAAAGTCTATGCAGCGATATGGGAATAAGTAATAAATATTCCCATATCGCTAATTTATTCGTATAAGTTGTAATATTATGCAATTAATAAAAAGCTCGAAAGCTCGTGCTGATTTCTTGAAATGACAAAAGGTGCATGGATATGGAACACCCTGTTCTACAATTAATGATTCATTTCTTGCAGTTAGACGTTTTAATGTTTTACCGCGCAGGTTTCTCCAAAAGTTGGAAAAGGCAATTTTCCAAACTGCAATTGTTACTCGCTGGATATAGACATTACAAGAAATTTTAAGGTACGACAATAGAAATTAAGTGGCGTCCGTGGCGTAGTTGGTTAAAGTGTGTGGCCGCTATGTCAAAGAACCTGGAGACCCAGCAGCGAACCCCAGCAGCGACAGAAAATTATTTGAATTAAAATAATTTTTCTGTACGGCCGCCACCTCTCTGCAGACAATGGCAAATCTCAGAGAGTAATAAAAATGCCATGTAAAGCTTCTTGAGAATAAGAACATTCCGTTCATCGCCGTTCGGAGTCGGCGTTAAGCCTGTAGGTCCATTTCTCGGTCAATTGTGTACAAAATTAATAACACGCACAACACAATTGATCATAAGAAGCTAGGTCAAAGTCCTTTCAAGGGCTGAAATGGCCAGTTATTTATTTTTATTTTTAATAGAAATTAACGGTTTGTTCGGCGTAGCGCAATATTGCGAATGCGATGATGCATCGTGCTACATTTGCTGCAATTTCAACAACGATTGCAGTACTGCTTACTGACATTGAAGAGATTTTCCAAATAACTTGATTGAGACTCTCGTAGTTATTCTGCGTGAAATCTCCAAGACACCGCTGCAAAAGGCGTCCTTGCTCAAATCTTCGTAGATTGGCTTTATGGCTTCTGTAACGTCTGTAGAAAGAGCATTGTAGCTGTGTTTGAATGAATTCAGAGTGTTTGCAACTGCAGCTTTTTGCCATTCACACCAAGAGTCGCTTGAAACGCTGTATCTTCGTTACTTTTGACATGTTTTACATTATAAAAATAAAAAAGGTTTAAAACCTTACCCATAATTTGAATCTGAGGCAAGTGTTATGCCTCTGCCTCAGTCAATTCAAGTTATAAGGCAAGCTCATCCATAAACTTCTCTATCATCAACTACAACTTCAAGTCGTAAATATTAATAAAATTTCAATTTGAGTTGATTAGAAATTAGGATAGAAAATGAAGAAAGAACTCAGGTTCTCTGGGGTGGCAGTCTAGCATGCTACCTACTCGACTACCAAAGCCACCCAAATACCTCATCTCACCAAATACCTTTACCTAATATCTTTACCTAAAACTCTTACCTTTTATAGGGTTGTCCATTTTCTCCTTCAGAAAGTAAAGTATTAAAAAATACTTTAAAAATGTACACTAAATCATTATAATGTCTGGCTTTTGCCAATATAGGAAAAATACAAAATCATTCAAATGTCCTCCACGGGTGTTTTTGCAGGACTCAATCCTACTTTTTGTGCACAACTCGGGCACCAGCTCGGCCATGACTTGACGAATGTTAGTTTTTATTTGCTCAAGAGTTTGAGGTTTATTCACGTAAACACAACCTTTTCCGTAGCCCCACAAAAAAAAATGTCCAGAGGCGTGTAAATTTCCACGTGCTCGAAGGACGATCGCCATCGCCAAGTCTCGAAATAAGTCGTTGCCGAAATTAATGTTGCAACAAAGCCCTAATTGGTGCTGTTGTGTGGTTTGTGGCCCTATCTTATTGAAACCACAAATCGTCCAGATCCATTACTTCAATTTTGGGCAAAAAAAACAAAAAAAAGGTTATCATACGGTTCAAATACTGAAACGGTTGTTCCTTGATTGTTAAATAAAAAAAAAAAAAAATAATAGGCACCACTGACACCACCAAACCATAATACACACCAGACAGTCACTTTAGCGCCTGAACAGAATCAAAAATCGTTGCGGCCGACGACATTTGTTGTTGGAAAATACATGCAAAATGTAGAAAACACCGCAGCTCGTTTTCCGCAACGATAAACCGCAGACTTACACCCCTATTCTGGCAGCTTAACTAAGCTCACCACATTAACAAAATAGTTAATATTAACAAATTGTTAAGGTTTCGTATTCTGGTGATAATTTTAAAGCTCCTTTCTTTACTATTTTGTTAATGACAGAAAACAACTTAACAACGAAAGATAGTTCAGTATTAAGTCAAAAAAATGCTGTGTAAATAAAATAAAATAAAAAAAAAATGGATGAATTCTTACTTTTTACTTCTTTTTAGCATTGATACTGAAGAATATCAAAGAAAAAATAAATTTGAAAGACTGCAAAACACTCGAAAATTGCTTGTCTATTAAAAAAATTCATTTTGAAACTTAAAACAATTGAAAACAATTAGTAAATTATTTATTTCTTAACATTTTCCATCTTACTTGTAGAAAAACAAACATAAGCAATCAAAATAAGCAAGAAAAGAGCAATATAAAAACAGCTGACGCTCTATATCTAAGGCATTTGCATTTTCACCACGCGTGGTGAGCTTTAATAGCTTTTGAGAGCTTTCAAATTGTAAATGATTTGCCAGAATACGAGCATTTACATTACATAACAAGAACATTAACAAGAGCTCCTTAAAAATTCCTTGTTAAGTTAACAAGCAGAATAGGGCTGTTAGAATCTATTCTATTTCTTCTCTTGCGTCCGACGATTCTCTCTCTGAGTGCCATTAGTGTTGCCATATTTTTACTTGGGGATTTTTAGAAACCTTTGTATGGTAATTTTTCTTATTTATGTATTTATAACGTTCGTATCTCTTTTTTCGACAAAAATAGGCAAAAATGACAAAAACAGGAAACTTTTGCAGGACGCAGTTTAAAGTCGAAAAATTATCACTTCTTGTATGTTCAAAGAATTAAATGAGATTTTCATTGATAAAATTATCCAATTTCCCAGTTGGCATATGAATCCTTAAAGACGAAGTCTTCGAAGCCGTCTCGAAGACCAAGTACGCATACTCAGAGCGAACGCTGACACTCTGCACGACAAGCTGTCGATTGAACTGTCAGCATGTTTAAAACATTAAATGTTCTCTCATAAAAAATTTGTTTCTCGCCCCTATAGAGCCCGAACAAAACCAAAGCGACTGTCGGCTGGCGGTCCTCTCTCGGAGAAATCCACTGAGAACACGTTCAGAATAGAAGCGGTCATGATACAATTACTAAGTAGGCTCATACTGGAGAGCAGAGTGAGTTAGTTGTCAATATCAGCTGGTAATTTTGAGTTTTTCTAATTGTTGTTTTTGGTTTTGTCATTAGACGTTTGTAGCTTTGTTGCAAAATTTCTCATTTAAACAGCCATCTTAAAATGAGTTTACCTTGTAATATTATCATGGGAGCGGTTGTCGGATCAGCGTTGCTTTTCGGTGTGTGAATGGTACAAATGCAACACACACACACAAAACGAAATGTCAGCTCATGAAATGCAACACAACACACAAAACAAAACGTCAGCTCATGGTAAAAACTAAGACAATAGCACTGAACACAGACAATGCTTAGCTAAAATATGGCAACATTTACGCCACTCAAAGAGAGATCTGCCAGCCGTCAGAGAAAAAATAGAATTGATTCTATTCTGGCGTCTTTCCGTCGCAGTTTCTACGGCCATTTAATTTTTGGCGGCTGCATATATTTTCATGTATTTTGTTGCACAGTGCACCCGCCAATCGACAGCCGCTTTGGTTCTGTTCGGGCCCTAATTGAGAGAACTTCGTGCGTTTGATCGTGTACGTGTTTCTATTCTCGAATAAAGCCATTGAGTCTCACCACGCGATGTACTACGTGAACATCACTGTATCATGATACAATTACAAGGTATGCTCAAGGCATATTTAACAAGGTGGACTCGTGTCGGAGTGGTGCGTACAGTAGCTGTCAAACACAAGAAGAATATGAAAAAAAGCAGCGAATACAAAACAGTGCTTTTATTCGTAAACAGCCGGTGTTGACAGGTGCTGTACCCAGCACAAGAGAGAATTTCAACAACTAACACTACCTTGTAGAATATACCTTGGGGAGGCTCATATTGGAGAGTAGAGTGAGCTAGTTGTCAAAATCAGCTGGCAATTTTGAGTTTTTATAATTGTTGTTTTTGCTTTTGCCATACCTTGTAATTGTATCATGCACTGTATTATAGTATTACTATTCATCAAAACGGATTGAGTCTCATTGAAAGTGTAGAGATATAGAGCGGAAAAACTCCTTTAAAAAAAAAAAATTCTGAACGTGCTGAAGGTGGTCAGTGAATCCCCTTTTGACCAAACTGTGTTGAATTAATTCACCACATCAAAACTAATTTAGTGAGGTGAATTAGTTTGTTTATTTTGTTGTGTTGTGCTCCATGAGAACAAAGAGATAATAGAGTAAAGGGTATAGAGTAGAGTATAGTATAGATAGCTAGCTTTTCATGCGTTTGTGTGCAATCAAGCAATGCATGGCATTGTGGGTGATTTTTAAAAAACTTTACAATTTAATTAAAGATACTAATTGTTAAAATTTCGCAAAGAAAATACCCCTATATCCTTTTGTAGCACAAATGTGATATTTTAAAACTTATTTCATAAAAATCGGACCAGTACTTTTGAAGTTTAGCGACAGCAAAAAATTTTAAATTTTTTTATATAATAGTGTAGATATAATAATAAAAGGTATAAATATATTTAAAAAACTACACCCCCCCTTTTCTTTTATGTGACGTGCCATCCACCAATGAGCATTTGGTATAAATCGGACAGGGAGAGCATAGTAAATTCGAGTTCAACCGATAAGGTTTATGAATTCAATTTTAAAAAGCTGACTTTTTGAAGTTGAATCATTTACTTCATAACAAACTAAATGTTATTTTAGAGTACTTCAATGGAAATAACCTTGATGATTCCATACATTTTTTTTATACGGAGCTCTTTACTGTGTTTTCTCAGTCCGTACCATATGCCTCAAATTTGCGAAAAACTGTGCATACCCTTGGTACACAAAGAATTTAAAAACTCTTCGCAACAACAGGAATAGGGCATGGAAGAAATATGTCTGTAGTTTAGACTCAAATGACCTGGAAACCTACAAACGTTTGTTTCTGGAATTTGAAAATAGCTCAGCTGCATTATATAATGAATATTTAGACGATATAAAGCTGAGAATACTGTCTGATCCAAAGAAGTTTTGGGGATTCATAAATACAAAGAAAAAAAAAAGTTCATCATTCAAAACTGTTGATGGAATTACTGACGATCCCGTCATTATTTGTGGTTTATTTGCAAATCTTTTAAAAGAATCATTTTGTTCGGATTCTTTTGATCCTGATGAGGGGTATTTTGAATATATGAATTCTACACCCAGAGTTTCTTTGGACTCTTTATCCTTTACCTCAGAGGATATTTTAAAATATATTAGTTCGATCGATGAAGATTTTAGCGCTGAACCTGATGGACTTCCTGCTGCAGTGTTAACTCAATGCGGTACAATTTTGTGTCAACCACTTTCTTTGTTATTAAATAAATCTATAAACGAAAGTTGTTTTCCACTGTTTTGGAAAAAATCATTTATTAGTCCTATCTATAAAAAAGGTTGCAGGAATGATGTTATTAACTACATGCTCATTGCTAATCTGTCATCGATTCCAAAACTTTTTGAGCGAATCATGTATGATCGGGTAAAAATTCGCTGTCGTGAAGTCATAACAACTCGTCAGCATGGTTTTGTTAATGGCAGATCTACGGTATATAATCTGCTCGATTTTACAACGTTTTGCTTAAACACCATTGAGTCTGGTTGCCAGGTCGACTGCATCTACACTGATTTTAGCAAGGCATTTGATAAGTTACCACACAATTTAATTCTATTTGAACTTAAGTCCATTGGATTTCCACAATATTTTGTAAACTGGATTAAATCGTATTTGACAGACCGATCTTATCAAATACGATTCCGAGGAGTTTTGTCTGCTGAGTTTATTGCGTTATCTGGTGTTCCTCAAGGAAGTCTTCTAGGTCCACTTCTGTTTATTTTAGCCATTAATGATGTGACCCATATCATTAAAAACTCTCATCTGCTTATTTATGCGGATGATATGAAAATATACAGAAAAATAAATTCTCAAGAAAATTCAGCCCTACTCCAGTCCGATCTGAAATCTTTTGAAGTTTGGTGTTCTAAAAATAAAATGTTTCTTAATCCAGATAAATACCAAACTATGACCTTTTCGCGACAACGGAATAATTTAGTTTTTGATTATAAAATAAAAGATACTGCTTTATGTCGTGTGGATGTCGTTAAAGATCTGGGAATATGTATGGATTCTATGTATGGATTCTTAGCATTCATATTGATAACATTTGTAAAAAAGCATCTTCTATGCTTGGATTTATTAAACGCTGGGCCAAAGAATTTAATAGCATGATTACGACTACAACGTTGTATTATGCAATAGTGCGTCCTCACTTGGAGTACGCAAGTCAAGTTTGGTCTCCAAGTTACAATGTGCATGTTGATCGGATAGAGAGAATCCAAAAATGCTTTGTTCGGTTTGCCCTAAGGGGCTTAAGTGTATTTGACATTTTAAACCTTCCTCCTTATGAGGATCGCTTAAAACTTTTAAAAATACAATCATTGAGTGAGCGAAGGAAGTCTGCAGATATCGTCTATTTGCACCAACTCATCACCGGTGTATTCGATTCTCCAGAACTTCTTTCTCTTATAAATTTTAACTCTAATCGTAGAAGCAGTAGAAATGCTAACAATTTCATTTACTTACCATATAGTAGAACAAATTATATGTTAACTGCTCCTTTAAAACGTATGAGTAAATTAGTTAACAATTGTAGCTTTTTTGATGTTAACTTGTCTAAAGGTCAACTCAAGAGTAGATTAAAAACTATTGTGTAATTGCATGGTTATGTTTCTGCATGGTTAGTCGTGATGTCTTGTGTTGTCCTTGAGCCCAACCATATTTTGGTGGGTACATTTTTTCTCACATAAGCTTATTTTGAGCCACTTGTATTGATATCGTTGATAATTTCAAAGATATTGGGATTGTGACTTTAAATGTGTTAATGATGAGAATGTGCGAAAAAGCTGTAGTAGCTAAACTCGATTGTTATTGCATGTGCAACCTTTCTATCTCTATTACGCTCTTTGAGTGTAAAAATTTCGCTACCAGAAAAAAAAAAAACAAACCCATGTGGAGAACGCATGATTTTGTTTATATGTATCTGCTTTGTAAGACATGGCTTGACGACGCCGTTGAAGACATTTCCACAACATGTCTTGCAAGACCAAATGGAATTTTGTTGAAAATATCTTCGAAGACTGCCATGGAAATGGATCGATCCGTCTTGCCAGAAACTGACATGTCTCGAAGACTTCTTCGAAGACGGATCGATCCATATCCTGCTCATGGAACAACTTGCATGAAGAATGTTTAAAGGAGCAGAACTCTGAAATGGGTTGACCGATTTTAATATTTCTTTTTCTAAACTGTTCTACTGATCTTAAATTAGGTGCCTGCGAAGCCCAAATTTGGAAATTCTGTTTAGTTTAGAAATTTATTGAAAAAAATATTTCCATATCTTTCTTTGTTGATACATATTCGCTTAATTCAGTTTGCTGCTTGCCTGCTTCTGTATGTATACGTCGTTCTCTTCGCTCGCTCGCTATAAATAACCGAACAGCATGGAACAACAACAACAACAAAAACATTAAAGCAAATGTTGTTCGCTGCAACAGCTGTTTATTACTAACTAAAATAAATAACTGCTATGCTGAAGTTTGTAAATGGATGCAAATACATTCAAATTAAATTGTTTAATGTTTTTACTTTCATGTGTTGGTAAACCCTGTAAAATAAAAGAAATTTGCAATTTTTTTTAATTTTTTATTATTTGGTGACTGGTAGGCTTATTAGCTTTCATTGCTTCCCCTAAGAATGTGCTGATTTTAACATCAACTCATCAAACCATTATCAGATTCTATCAATTCATGACTATAACTTATGGTGTATTCGTTTCTACCAGAAAATGTTACCTTTTCATTGCCCTCTTCTTTTTTCGTGTTCGATTGTTAAATAAGTGCAAACGGGTGAAAAAAATCTGTGTTCGTTTCTTAAAATGTTACATTTATATAGGGCAAAACTGGCACATTTCTTGCCCTGCGAAATTTTTTGAGGGGAGAATGTTGCCCTGAAAATCAGCTGATTGCTTTAAACGAAAATATTATGAAATGCGTGTGTTAGACAAGGTTAAATATATGCATTCATAATTTGACACTTAAATAATATTTTAAATAAAGCAAATTTTTTATTTTTGGCGCACACAAATATATCAGCTGATTGAGTAAGCAGGGTAGTGTTTTGTGTTCAATACCTGCACTTTTTGAGGGTTGAGTGCAACACTTGAAAAATGTTGCACTGTAGTAGGGCAACATTTTTTTTGTAGAAACGAAAACACCAATAGATTTAAATTCAAATAATAAAAAAAAAAACCAATAAATGTTATAAAATCGTCTTTAGCAGTTTTAATAAAATGAATTTTTTCGACAATATTTGGAAATAATTCTAAGCCTCCATTCCTATCCATGTTTCGATCAATATCACGATATTCTAATTTGTAGGTCCTAGGATCTAGGATATTGTGATATTGATCGCGACATGGATTGAAATATAGACTTAGAAATGTTTCTAAATATTGTCAACATTTAGTTCATTAAAACTCCACTAGACGGTTTCGTATATTCAGAAGCATCAAGATATCGTATATAACTCAGCATTTGAATAGAGATGAAAGTCGAGTCTTGGTTTTTGTTCACATTGCTTTAAACAACAATTTAACACAATAATTAGCAATACTATATTAAATAAGGAAAGTGTTCGTAATGAACCAGATAATGAGGCAAATTGGACAGAACAACAAACTTTCAGGGAATGTTCATTAAGAGTATCATTAGAAGAACTGTCTACAAATCAAATTTTTAACCAACAATCAGCGTTCATCTTTTTTTTACACTGGACCCCCGGTAATCCGGCCCCTGACTAATTCGGCACCCCCTGTAATCCAATACGTCCATTATTATTGAATATTTTTTTGACAATCTCCGCTAATGTAGATAATGCATTATTGAACAGGTTACTTACTTGTACTTGTATTGATTGATATATATTATGATTTTATTCATAATTTTTGATTTTTGCGAAAGTGGCCGATTTATAGAGGAATTTCCTTTGTGCATTATGATCAAGTTTCCCAATTATTCTGGACCAAAATACAACAATTTAAATGTTCTACTTATTTATTCCGTAGTGGTATCATTCAAAAAAGGATCAACCAATTTTACTCGCAACAAATTTTCACTATAACTTGCGTATGCCATTAATATTAAAAATTGCAAAGATTAATTCTCAATCAAGCAGTTTTCGATACAAGAGAAAGGGAATTTAGGTTATATTCCTTATGATAAGAAAATAAATAAAAAGAAAGGATTGGTTCAAAAACGCCAAGAATACAATAAAATATTGTATTTCAACTAAAATATATTAACTTTTTTTTGTAATTGAATGTTTGAGATCTGGTAATTTTATTGACAAAAAATAGAATCCCCATTTAATTGAAATAACAAAACCTATTTAATATCTTTGCTTATATAGTTTTTAGAAAAATCTATTGGAGCTAGAAACTCAACTAAATTGCCTCCCCAACGTACCAATTTATGTGGCTAGCTAGAAAACGCGTAAGTGTTTGCTAAGCGACTGCTACGACCTAGTTTATTATTAAATTTAGGAATTGATATTTCGAATCTTTTGATATACGTAAACCATATTTTATGAAATCGGTGGATGGAGTCTAATTCCATTCCTCCCTTCTATCCTTTGCTCAATACCAACAAATTGCTTGTAAAACGCATAAGAAATTTTATATCAAAAATTGATTGTTTTTGTTTATTTTTGTAAATTATCTTAAGTTATATTCCTAAATTAATTGTTTATAACAGTTACTACGTATTAATATATAGTATATGTATCGATATATATACATACAAAAACTCAACTTTAAAATGTATACAAAAAAGTTATAGATAATCTTAATAATTTATAAGGATATATAATAAAATACACTTAAACTACTTTTTAAAGCTACTAACACATTATAAATTTTTTGTTTGTTTTGTTTTTAGCAAAAAAGGCTTAGAATAGATCAATCATACGAAGGGCTTACAACCAATCACACACAAACATATATTTACAAATACAAGAGCAGTGTCATTGACCAAACATTCGAGCCTGCAAAAAGCTTAAATTTATCAACATACATATTTACAAAGTTCCTAAAATTGAAACTTAAAAATAGAATCCATCCAACCCATTTGGGGCACCCCCCCTTGATAGCTACACTCGCGAATGATTTGAACTGTAGACGGGAATGTTGTGGAAGTTAATACCGCTATAGAGTGGTCCTCCACTAGCCGACTTACCGGTGACTGTGTGCTGCAGATGTTTCTTTGACAACGATGACACCGACTTGCTGCTTGCCGAGGAATTGGGCGTGGTAACGAGACGATTTCGATATGACTCACAGGTCTTACGTGACCAAACCCACATGCCGGTTAGAGTGCCACCTGACAGTTGAAAGAAGATACGCACCAAGGTGGGCCATGAAGTGACTTGTTCTGGCATCGTGCAGTCCTCGGCAGTTGAACAGGCGGGCACTGATGGCACATAACGCTCAAAAAACGAAGCTGCCACTCCTGCCGCGGTGGGCACAAAGAAAACCAATGAGAAGATCACGAAGCGTTTGCGTATCTGTGAGAAGCGTAGGTTGCCCAAAGCTTGTTGCATCTCTTGTTGTAGAGAGTGCAGTGAGTGGGAAGCGCGGATGGTGAAGAAAAGTCCAAGTAGCAGCAAGACTATAGTTGGTATTTCCACAAAGCCTGGAGCGGAGCACATGCCAGTCAGTTCGTTGGGACGCACGCGCTCCATAAGCAGGGCGGCAATGGGAGGTACCAGTGGCGGCACCCAAGCAAGCACATGAAAAAGTCCGGATTTCTTCTCGAGCGCCTCACTAGACCACTTCTTGTGCGAGGATAAAAAGAAGCAGAGAGCAAAGATGAGCCACCAGGTAGCAGCACACAAGCTCAGATAACTGGTGGTAATGTAAGATGCCAGGCAAGGAGGTGTCAGCGCACAAGGTAGGCTTACCTTGCCATAGGGATCAGCGAGCTCAGCTAGGGCACGAGATGAGTTATGAAAGACAATGCGTTCCAGATAGCAGATGCTGAAGAGATTATAGCACAGGCACAGGAAGAGCACGGGACGCTCTGGATAGCCAAAACGTGTAGGTTCCGCCCAGAAGGTGACCAGTGCAAATAGTGTCAAAACGAAGCATATAGCGGAGAGACCCAGTATGAGACCTTCGGCGATTTTTTTCTGTTGGGTGGAGTGGAATGCATCACGATTGCATTGTGGCAGGCAGTCATCGGCTTGCAGCGGGTTGACGGTGAAATTTTGTGGACAAACAACGAGTTGACTGATGGGCTTTGAAAGATGAGCTGGTAGTTTCCAGCTTGTCCAGGGCAAGGAGAATTGCTGTTGTTGTACAGGATGTGACTGCGGCTGATGTTGTTGCACAGTGGCGCGCTGTTCATGTTGCTTCAGCGACTCCTGGGGTATTTGCATGCAGAGCTCGTGCTTCTCTGGTTGAGGCAGCGCATCGCAGTTAAGGAAATCGGGCCAAAGTTGCATGAGCTCTACCTGGCTGGCACATTCGGACTTCACCGTATCGCAGAGTGACTTGCAGGGCGTTACGGGGCGTGGCACATCAGGAGTGCAGAGTGGAAAAAGCGATGAGCATAGCAGAAAGCGAGCGCGAATCGAGCAGCCTGACTCAATAAGCGGCAGAAGTTTGGCAATCTGAAAAGAGAGAGAAAGAGAAAATTTTAGTGGGTTGTGAGAGTAGGTAAACTTAAAAAAAGTATGTATATTTCTAAGAGAGAAAAATTTATATGTCCAGCTAGTTTTTTTAGAGTATTTTGAAATAAGTAACTAGTTCATGTCTGGTGCATTACACCTAGTTTGGAGTTAGCACAAAAGACATTCAGTGCTGAACGGTTTAAATTTGTGCTCGTGTATTTTTTATTGTATATTTCTTGTTTAGTTCAACAATATATTTGCATAAATCTGATAATTTTTCATTTAAATTTATAGAGTCTCAGAATAGGGAAGACCACTTAAAGTGCAACGAATCTCCGCTCTACGGTTTCGAATGGGAATGGGAACCAGACCCGGCCAGCAGACTATGGGTTGGAGAAATCTCTGGACCAATGTTTTACAAAACAAAGTTTAGAGTTGGCTCTACTTATGATATTATCGATAAGGGGGGAAAAAAATCAGTTCCTTGTTTCAGTTCTCAAGAACTTATTGAGAGAACTGACTTACGAAATTGGCTGTGCTCACACGTCAATTAAATGAATGAATGAACTTATTACACAATTATACAAGGTAGGAGTGACAACTGGTGATTTTCTAAAGAGTGTCTTGCACCGACTGTTATTTGCCTGTATATTTTTGTTTTGATTTTCTTTTCTACTTTTTCGTTCTCTAACTTATACTATATTTGACAGTTGGTGCAAGACGAAAAAACTGTCATTCCTGCCTTGTATAATTTTATCATGAACAGCTATGGGCACAGAGAGCTCTGGAAGCGTTGAGAGCAAAAGCTTTTATAGCAACACAAAATGCAACAACAAATCAAAGACAAAAGACAAACACAGAAGCTTTCAGTGTTGTGGTACCCATACCGGATCATGAATGAACTCAAATTTGTTGTTGTTTGTCCAGCTAAAAAAATTAACTCTCTGCGAGAGAGAAAAGGAACTTTGAATACTTCATAGTATCAATTAAAATTCTCTAGACCTGATGCTCTAGACCTGAATCATTCAATCAAAGCATTGCAAATTTTTACTCGGCTGCTGCTTAGTAGTAAATTATTGATAAGAAGGTAGTAGATTCAACATAAAAGTACTTTTAACAGTAGAAAAAGCATAAAATAGTAGGTAGCAGAAAAGCCTGCGTCGGAGGTTCAATCAAACAATTACTTGTGAGCAGACATAAGTTCAATACTCTCAGAAAGAGTACTGGGTACCAGCACATACCATTTTTGGATCTAGATTAGTACTATTTCTAATATGGTCCATTCTTTGGCAGGACATTACAAAATTTCTACTGAAAGCTTTCTCTAAGAAATCAAGCACTTATGAATCCTTTCAGCTTTACATGAGAGCCATAGAAATTTTCGTAATTATAACGAACAATTTTTTACCCGAATGTTTATCATGAAAGGTTGTAAAAGCAAATTGATGGATTGCAATTAAAATCGGCAACAGTAACAAGAAGACACACAGGAATTGCAAAGGCATATCATGGGTACACAGCGATAATTTTTTATAATCTTCAGTGCAGTAGTTTTTATACGAGTATAAAAGGGTTAAACAAACGAAAATAAAAATGGTCTGGCTATTTCCAAGCAATTTGAAGGCTGTAGCATTTAAAAAATATAACAAAAAACAGGTAGATTTTTGGCATATTACGTGGACAAAAAATGATGATGAGCCACGTCAAGTTTTAAAATGACAGCAACAAAGCATGTCTTGTTGTTGCTCTATATTTACTTCATCTTCTTTTCCGTGCGGATTGTCCATAAAGTATCCACCAGTCTTAAGTTAAGCAGCTCAATGTTGCAATTCCAAGGTAAAAAGCTGGTGCAAAAATAACTTCAAAGCCAGACAGAATTTTAGGGTAAAATTTTTTTCGTTCTGTAGTTTAAGCTACAACTTAAGTGGAGTTGAA
The DNA here is from genome assembly GCA_943735915.1 of Pherbina coryleti. Classification (NCBI taxonomy): domain Eukaryota; kingdom Metazoa; phylum Arthropoda; class Insecta; order Diptera; family Sciomyzidae; genus Pherbina; species Pherbina coryleti. The sequence continues at coordinate 42,682,476 of OX030951.1, read as the reverse complement.
AAAATATCGCTCAGAACAATGGATAAACATTTGATCCTTTCAGCAGAAAAAAAAGCAGAAAAAATTTTAAGGTTAACGATTGATCTTTTGTTTTGACTGAAGTTTGATATTTGACGAAATGACAACGAGTTTTTAGTGGATGGATTTTGGCGAAGATGTGACCTTGATTTTGTGTTAAGTTGGAAATAATTACAGTGACTTTTTCTTTAGAACTCATGATTAAGTTTTTTCCTGACTCTCTTTGTTTCAATAAATATTTTATATAGTCTTAATAAAAAGTCTGAAAGTCAGGAGGATTTTTAAAGTATAATAATTGTGGCTGAAATTTCTAAGAATTAATGCGTATAAATATTCGCCGTTGAGAGTTCTGAAAAAGTCATCCAAAATATTGATATACAAGTGGAGCAAAATTAATCAACTTATCGGAAGTTGTTGTTATTTTTGCAAATGGCGTCGTACGTCAATCACATTTGACATTTGTGAACTAGACAGCTGCAAAATACAAATAGACAAGCAATGGAGCGCTATACTCCACAAGAGCGTGGAATAATTAATTGATATTGTGAAAGAAGCGTTTCCTGGTCGAGTATCTTCCAATTTGGCGATTTGGTATGGCCAGCAAGATTGCTGGATTTAACCATCTCAGACTTCTTTCTTAGGGGATACTTGAATCCGCGGGCTTATGCCAACAAGCCTTAGGCAATCGCATACCTTAAGGACATCGCGATTAATCGCATTTAATTTGACAGAAATGCAAACAGTTATCATCGGAAATTCTGCGGAAAGTCATGGATAATGCTATAAAACGGGTTAATGTGTATCAACACTGGCGGCAGCCACTTCACGGATATCATCTTTTCCACTTAACAGAAATAATTGTAAAGATCTAAACATAGATTTCCATGGCCCAAAATTATTTTTTTTTAAGTAGTTAAAAAGTTATTCAAAAACAAAATTGGAAGATTAACTTTGCGCTACCTTGTACATAGTATCAAAATGATGAGAAAAATCTTCAGAATAATGGGATATCAAATTGATCATGTATAAAACCTAAAAAATTTTATTTTTACGTACAATGGCTCATTGAGAAATAATTTAACTAATAACTAAAATTTTATATTTTAAGGTGAGCGGAGTTTCTGTAGACAGTTTAATAAGAGAAATGCCCAGCCGTATTCTGGACAGTTTACTAATAGAAATTAGTACGGCAAATCCTTATTAAACGCTACACGGAAGTATCTTGAATTTTGTTCTGTATCAAACCTGAAGCTTAGTATTTATTTAATCGTACGGTTTTTTGTTTTTTTTTTTAAAACATTGTTTACTGCTTTTTCCCATCTTTAGGAGACGAATATCACTTTAGAAAAATACCTTGCACTTAGATACAATTCACGAATGGACCCTTTTTTTCCAATGTTCATAAGAAGTGAGCTTCTGCCTGGGCCATGAGACGTCGAGCGAAACAATTGGTACTAAGAAGAAAAAATATCTGAAGAAAGTGGTGGCCTTATGCCATATCAATTTGGTAGAAACCCTATTGCCCGGGACACTATCGCAGGGCTGGCTCTTCGGGGTAGTATCGGGCTGGCTGTGGTAGCAGCGAGCAGATCAGCGATGGTCGGCGAGGAGTTTTGCAGTGGTACAACCGGGTGGCAATCCCCAAATATTGTCAGAGATTTTAGGTCGGTCTCCATTTCAACCAATAAATGTGGATGGTGTTCAACACTATAAATAACACCATAAATAAAACTGGTACTGTTGCGTTCCAATACTGGTAACTATCCATACAGTATATTTATGAAATTGTATACCTATACATAAGTGTGGTGTGTATCCGGTATTGAAACTATTATAATAGGGCGTTGGTCACGTTTGGAGAAAATTACCAATTTGCTTATATAGAACAGTTTTTCCATAAAGTAAATCTGAATTATAAGCGTTGTGTGTATACAACGAAGGAAAAAACAAAGGAAGTTTTCAGTTGGGGAAAACAAATTTTCAATAGCTGCAATTTAAAAATCATTCACGTATATGAAAAACGAAATTAATTACCTGCAACTAAAAGACGCGTTTCTCGCAACTGACTATTATTATGACAACTGTTGAAACGTTTGCAAATAACGATTTCAAGCACGACAAACGAAGTTCGTTTGCGGCAACTGGCAAAAAACTTTTTTTTCTTTGCGTGTAGCTCCGCTTTGATATCGGTTGGACGGAGGTCATTCAAATGAAATAATTGTATGACAAAATAATGAATAATTTTTTAGATGTTTACAAATTCACAACGTAGCTTCGTAAAACTTTAAACTTAAGCTTTGTAAGGTAGGTACTTTCTGTCATAGAAATTTTTTTTACAAAAAAATAACGCTATTTATACATCAGGTTGGATACTTCTGAGACTACCCTTGTACATTTCAAGGTTAAAGAGTTAAAATATAATTTCTTTTCTACATACTATTTCTCTAAGAACGGTTTTATTTATCACATTCGTATTGTCATAGTTTTCAATTTAAAATAAATAAAGGACAACATGGGGCTGACCCATTAAATTTGTAAAAACTATTTTTTTCCATTCAATTGCAATATTACAAAAATCAGTTAAAACAAAATCTTATGTGGCGGGAAACAAAAAGCTGAGATACGCATATTTTTTTAATTTATTTTTTAGACCATCCCAGTCGGAAGGTAGGCAAACACCTCCCTAAAGCGATCTATCTTTTCTTAATCTTTCAAGCAAAACATTCGCACTAATACCTTAGGAGATAAATACGACAGCTGCAAAGCGATGTGTTGGAAAGAAATGTGTGCACATCGATAGGTCCAATAAAGCACTTGTCCGACTGCTGTAATTTTTTGTCAACAGATAGAGCTCATAAACACGGAGGTACCCTTCAAAAAAAGTAGGCGATATACAGAAAAAGGGTGTGTTATTATAAAAATGCTAGGTTTTTCTCGGTTAGTATTGATACTAGGGTATTGAATTTAGTACAGGGGTAGGAAGAATTATTACAAACAACGGTCAAGAAACGGGGCAAAATTCGACAAATTTTCAGCATAGTGTTAGGCGAAATAGAAAACAAAAATGGAACACGAAAACAAAATAGAAAAAAATATATATCCATATCAACATCGACATACATATCCATCCTTCATTGCTAAAAGAAGGTTTGCCCGGATTCTTGACGAATCACTTCTTACGTGCTCGAAGATGTGTTGAAGGGATTAATACCCCTTATCCATACAAAAAAAGATATGGCATTTGGTAGTGAAGGGGATTGATCGCCGAGTCTTAAAAGATGTGCCAAGAAGCTATCTTAGGTTGATCGCTTTTCCTACTGGGATGTTGAAATTCCTCATGGAAGTCACAAAAACTTTGATTTCGACGAATCTTGCAGAATAAAGCAAATATTGTGCTATTAAATGTGTTATTAAAAATTTATTTGATGACCATTAGAAGAATTGAAGTGCAGTCAGTTATACAGCGTGACTTGGTGCTTTTGTTTAATGGACTGGCGCTGTTCAAAAGCGACTAACAAGCGAGCACAAGTTGTTGGAATTCAAAGAGCAACGCAGTTTTTTTTACAAATTTTTTCTTTAGCTGGGTATTTAAGTTGTTTTTTTTTTCTTCGCAGCTTCAATCAATGGAAACATCGAAGCTACAATTGTTCAAGCGTTGCAAATGGCGGTTTTCTCGCCAAGCTTTATTTAATGGCTTATGAGGAAGAAATCAAAATCTATTGAAAGCTATTGAGCCACAAAAAAAATCTCAAAATAATTGCTGCTTAAATGGCAACCAGTAACAATTCGACTATTAATGATCTTTTTCTCAAGTGCTTTTGCGCAAGTCTTGCCATATTATTCCTGCTACTTTTTCAAAGCGTATTGCAACTAAATCCCTCGGGGGTTTAATGTGCCATTAACTTTTGTGCGCGTCCAACGACGAAGCTTACAACAGCTGACTGAATACGCTTTCGCTTAACTGACTGTTTTGGAGTGAGTTGATCTTTTAAGTAGGAACCGCCAATGAAATCTAACCAATTTGGCCAACATATAAATGAGCCACTGTGCAGCGGCTCACTTGGAAAAACTGAAGCAACTGTGCCACAGCCAATAAATTGAGCCACAAAATTATTTCTCCAAAAACTCCAAAAACTTTTAATAAATACTTATGGCAAATTTGCCAACTCATTAAAATACCTTGGAGCAAACAAAAGCGTAGTCAAACGAAAAACTGTTTGCTCATAAAAATCCTTGCATCAAGAAACTTGCCATACAATTGCTTCTTTGACTACCCATTGTGACGCAATATCACGCTGGCAGAAGCAAAGCAATTACAAGTTGCAAGTTCGTCTCCAGCTGTGTAAGCTTTCTACGCTTCGCATGCTGCACAAGGTGCACCCGCTGTGGCTGCACATCTTATAATGAGTCGCAGCTTCAAGTTGCTGACTCTTTTTACCTACCGACCGACCTCATGTGGTGCTGACATACGCTGCAATTTTTTGACGGATCAAATTTTTATTTAAGCTACCCAAACCAAGCTACTGTTGTAGCTGATGAAATATGAAGGATTTGCCGGACAATTTCTTGCTCATATCTTTGTTTATTGCTGCGCATTTATTGACAACATTTCAACAAGTTGTTTTATCAGATCTTTGTTGATATTCTTGCGCGAGTAAAAAAAAAAAATAAGATCTATCATCATATCTTAACCCATGAATGACTGATGTGACTTGTTTATTGAGAGGCATTATAACTTATTTTTTGGAAAAAAAAAGAACAATAGGTCTAGTTGTTTTTCCCTATACCCAAAAAATCTACTTCATGTACGAGGGTTTACGAGGGTTGCTACATATATTTCGGGAATAAATGTCAAGACCGAATTTTTTTCCGGTATTGGTTTTCGAATTATTCTCCTTTAAAATTAATACATTTTTTGCATGCGTTCGAACCATTTATCATAACATTTATCCCATTTCCCTTGAGACACCTCCAAAACATAGTTTTTAAACGCATCAACAGCTTCTTCTGGCGTCGAAAATTGTTGTCCAAGCTCTTTGTTATTGATGTGCGGAAGCAAAAAGATGTCATTCGGTGCCTAATCAGGACTGTATGGCGGATAAGCCATTAATTCGATGTTTTGAGTGCTCACAAACTTCATTCTTTAAGATGATGTGTGGGACTGTTTTGGGATTGTCATTGTTTTGGATTGGGTTTTGTCATAATTCTTTGGCGCTTGTTTGCTTTTTTTATTTGACGGAACACTTCTACCGAACAAATGGTTGAGTGGTACCTCAAGTGGTACCATGACCGCATGACCAGTTTTTTTAAAGAAACAGGTGACCATTTGCTTTGCAGTGCTTGGAGCTCGAAAAACTTTTGTTGGATCTGATTCATTTTGAAAGACTCATATCGTCGACTGCTGTTTAATTTCAAGCTCATATGCATAGATTCATGATTCGTCACCAGTCTGAGTATCTCAACTGGTACCATGACCACATGACCAGTGTTTTGAAAGAAACAGGCGACCATTTGCTTTGCAGTGCTTCGAGCTCGAACAACTTTTATTGGATTTGATTCATCTTGAAAGACTCATACCGTCGACTGACGTTTAATTTAAAGCTTATATGCATAGATCTATGATTAATCACCAGTAGTGACGATTTAATATACGTCTTTTGAAGCACCGCGATTGTATTTCTTCAACGTTTCTTTGCACCAAACGAAACGGGCCTATTTTTGAGCTATTGTCAAATAGCGTGGAATCCAACGTGAACAAATCTTTTGCACATCTACACATATATATTTATGTGTATATATTTTATATATATTTTGTATGTTGATATATTTTATATGTTCATGTAAAATGGTGTGTGTGCTGGTAGATGTAATGATCAGAGATGCCTCAATCTAACGGTATGTCAAATGACGTTTAAGCATTATCAGCTCGCGCACAGCATCAATGTTTTGTGGCACAACAACAGATTTTGGACGCCCTTCACGAAATTTGTCAGTGAGTGAAGTACGGTTCCACATGAATTCTGTGTACCTGCCATATACAGTTTTTTTTAATGGTGCTTCAACGCTAGGAGTCGAATTGAGCTCATCGATGTACTCTTGTTGAGATAATTCACATCGAAAGTTTTAAAAAATAATGTTCACATCCTAATTGCATTTTTTTGCTGAACTACAATTTTAAAAGTAGGTACTATAAACAACACAATAAGCGCATGTGCACCGAAACGTTGTGAGTACGTATGAGCTTAAAACTGACAAACTTTCCAATGGAGTTTGATTCCAAATCAGTTTGATTCCAGACACTAGGTTAACCATTTACCGAAATACAACTAGAAGCCTACGTTTTTGCGATGGTTGCGTGCAATAAAGTTAAAAGTAAAGAACCTGCCACCAAGAAGACACCGAGACAATACTATTTCCTCATTTTGAAGTTAAATCGACATTTTATTCTGGAGTAGGTTAGGTTCTTATGGCTGAGCCGGCATACGACTCGTACACTTAGACTAGTGCAGGCCCGTTGTGATACCATATAATCTCTTTTGACTTATGAGAGATATTCCTCCTCAAGTTCGAAAAGATTATGAATTTTATTATATACCTGATTTCCAGACATGAGACTTCGGTAAGTCCATTTAAGAAGGGATGGCCCAGAGTTTCCAATCTCCTTTTACTTAGCGCCGGACATTCGCAGAGGAAATGCTGGATATTTTCTACCTCTTCCTCGCATTTGCAGCTTCTGCAGAAATCATTTGATGTAAGTCCCAATCGAAGAGTATGTATTCCGATTAGACAATGGCCCGTGACGATTCCTACTATTTTTGAAAGTTTTATCCTGCTTAATTTAAGTAGTGATTTAGTGCGTTTTAAATCGTAGCGAGGCCACGTTAGCTTAGGTACCCTATATGTGTCAAGGTGTTCCCAACGTACTTGTGCAAGACCCAAAGAATTGTTCTTGCACTGGAGTTTATAGGAGGACATGGTTATACCATTGAAATCCTCATTTAAGAGGGTGCTCGAGGTCGTACCCTTTCTTGCCAATTCGTCAGCTAGATTATTGCCTGAATAACCTTGCCATCTCGTTAAGAGATCTGCGGCACTCAGTGAGAGTCTTAGCGTTGTCAATATGTGAGTTCAGCGCTTTGAGCGCAGCTTGACTATCTGAGAATATGTAAATATTCTTTCCCCTGAGGTCTCTCTGACCTGAAATCTTCGGTTTCATATATAGCCATCACTTCCGCTTGGTAGACGCTACAATAGTTTGGGAGTCTTAAGGAAGCCTCTATTTCCAGATCTTGGGAGTAAATTCCTCCCCTTACCTGTTTTTGAAGCTTGGATCCGCCTGTAAAGATTTTAGTTCCGTTTATTTTAAGGGGGGTCTTGTTAGCCCAGTCTAGCCGTGAAGAGATGAGAACTTCATAGTTCCTTTCAAGATTTAAACAAGGTACACAGTAATCTGTTTTGTCGGGGACCGACGAGTTCAGAATTACCGTGTGACCGCAACTGTTACCTATACAATTTCCAGATTCTCTTAGTTGTCTTAGGGCTGCTGAGTTAGCACACTCTCTGGCAAAGATATCTAGAGGAGGAAGGTGAAGAATGACATTAAGAGCATTTGTTGGGGTTGTGGATAATGCACCTGTAATACACAGATATGGACTTCTTTGAACTTTTGAAAATTTCTGAAGTGCAGTTTCCTTGTCAAGGGCTCTCCACCATACCATTGAACCGTATACAAGTATGGGGCGGACAATTGCCGTATACATTCAGCGTACTATTTTAGGGGGAAAACCCCATTTTTTACCTATAGATTTTGTACAGGCAAATAGAGCTATATATGCCTTTTTAACGCGTTCCTTTATGTTATCATTCCAGATAAGTTTCTTATCCAGAATAACTTCTAGGTACTTCGTGCTATCACTAAAGAGCAACCTCGTGCCATTCAGACGAGGTGGTACTAGGTTGGGGATTTTATATTTCCTAGTGAAAAGAATAAGGTCTGTTATATCTGGGTTTACGCTTAAACCACAAGAGGACGCCCATCTCGAAGATTAAGAGTGCTTTTTCCATGAGTTGACAGAGGGTTTGAGAAAATTTTCCAGTAAAGACGAGAGCGATATCATTCTGGAGTAACAGCGTTTGAAGTTTTGAAATTGCATGGACGGTGCCACGACCCGTATTGTTATCTTACTCACATGTTTTGGGCGGATAAATTAAGATGACGGTCTTCCTTGCTCTGAATTTATATATTGCGTCTGAAGTGTAAGAATTGTATGTAAGGTGCCATGCACCTTTGTCCAATACTACTCACATGTTTTGTTAGGAAAATACTCATCTTCGATCCAAATTTTTAGTCTCTAGCTTTTAAAAGCGTCAAGCTATCATGTCTTTGTAGATTATGTTGCGCCACCTATAGGTACAATTTTGTCCTATGCGCAAATAGACATCAAAACAAACATATTCTCAAGTTAATTGAAGTTGATTTGATGGTTAGTTCCAGAGTTATCGCGTTTTTTAGTTTTGCACTGGTGCCACATCCCGTTGTCTACCACCAAGAAAAAAAGTCAAATGGGATGTAAATATCATCAGAATGGTAAATGGCGAAATGCTAGTGACAAATGGTCTTCATGAAAAAATATAGTTTATTTGAAATGCATTTGAAAAAAACATTTCATTCAATGTACTGTCCATCGTGAGCCATTGCTGCTTCCCATCTATCGGGCAGATGATATTCCGACCACGTCGGAAGAACGCCTCATCTTTAGATATAATCGGCGAAATAAAATTGTAAGAGATAGCAGGTAAAAATTAAGCCAGCGTTAAGCAAAAACAAAAACATTTATATAAAGGATGTTTTTGTTTAGATACATAGAATTTCCCAGAGGTATAGCTATCAAACCAGTCAAAGTAAACACATGCGTTTGACATTTATGTTCAGTATACTTTGTCAAATTACCATGCAAAGACTTCACTTCCACAACGTGGAAATGTGTTTTCAAAATTCGCGTATTGTGCGGCAAACTTACAGTTCACTTCGCACACATTTTGGTGCGTGTAATCGTCAATCTGAGCAGGTTATACGTAATACAATAAACAATTTATGCCTACGTTTGCTCTTATGGACAATATTCGATCCAATACGAGCTCATACAGTGTATATCGAGAAAGCCATCGCCGCTGTAGAAGTTAGTGTGACCGAGGATGACAAAGGTTGGGAAAAATATGAGAAAAAAGCTCGAATCGCTTAAAAAAATCTGTAACGTCTAAACGGTTAGACGTAGAAGCACCAATTTTTGATATTTTATTTTTCACTTTTTTCGCTTTTAAATTTTAGTACCCTACATTTGGAAGTTTAGACTTTTAGCAAGCCTTATAACATGTGAAGAAATAATTTTTTTTTTAAGAAACTAGTTTTGAATCCTCAAAATATATTTTAAGGAATTATTTTCAACTTGATAAAAATTCCTCATTAACCCTTTAAAGTGATTTTAATTTTTATTCAATTTTCATCTTTTGCCAAAAGAAAGAAAAGATGACTTGAAAGAACCATGAGATTACTTCTGTTCATTTTCGACTCAAGCCCAAATGTGTAAAAATTAGTCTCAACTAAAGAAAATTTGTTTAACCCTTTAACGACAAAATAAAGGTCAAAGGTAAAAAAAAATGAGTTTTTCGTTTTTTTTTTCTGACGATTACAACTTTTACAACTTTTTGAATCGTTATATTTCAGAAACGGTGGCTCTTCTCTCTCTTCTCTCTCTCTCTTGAATCGTTATATCTCAGAAAAAAAGTATTGATACATACTTTAGATATTTTATGATCTACAATTTTTGTTCGGGGTAATTTTATAATAAAACTTACCGTTTTGCTGAAAATCGCGAAAAACTCATTTTTTTTTTGACCTTTGACCATTTTTTACAGTGGAATTAAGGGGAACTTTAAAATTTTATTTATAATTATGTTTTGAACAATTCTACTAACTTTCAGCTTGTTGGGAATTTATGTATCCTTGAATGTCTAAATTGACCGGACCATATGTTGAATAAAATCAATCTTATAGCTTGTTCACTGAAATGAGAGTTAAAGTGGGCGGGTTACTCCCATGTGTTGGCAAACATTTTGTTCTCACGTTTTATGCCTATATGGCTGGTGTTGTAGCTTAAACACAAGCCATGTATAGTGTTTTAACTATAGCGGGTAATCGAACGCTTCAGCTTCAGTGCATCCCAACTAACATTTCATCTTCCAGAAGGTTAAATTTTGAAATTTATAGAGGTTCAACCTCCATATCGCTTCTAATTCACTTATATATGGAGGTTTAACACTTTGTTCCTCGATAAGGCTTCCATGGCACTTGCGAACGCAGGTTACAAATATCGTGGCATGAGCTCAAGTTGGTTGCTTCGAGGAAACCTTTGCGAACCACTTTATCGAAGTTATCTGGCTAACCAATTTGAAGTAGTAACCGCAAGTCTTATCGAAGCAATTTTGTGAAACTAATAATTCGCTTGCAACAGCAAGTATTGTAAAGGCTGTATGACTCATAAATGGATATGACGACGGCGTCAGCTAGCAAAAACAAGTATAATCGGGGGAATTCGTTGTTGAAATCAGCGTCGCTGTTTCTTTTCATATTAGAGTGAATCGTCAACACGTGTAGACGTAACATAAAAGCGTTAATAAATTACATTAGCACTTTATACAATATAATGATTTTTATGTGGAAGAAAGTACGAGGATCGGGTACGTTTCGCAGACAAATAATTAAAACGCGAAACGAAATGATGAAAAAAGCTCATAAAATTGCCAAGATGTAAAAAAAAAATAGGGAATCGATATTTTTGTTGCCCTCAGTAATTGAAAACAATCCATAGATGCTCATAAATATAAATCCATCAGAGCAAGCGGTACCAGCAATTACACCATCAGTTGGCATTTATAATATTGATTATGTCAATAGCGTTGGTAAGTGCAATTGTTAACTTTCGTATATTGCCTGCGGGTCAAGAAGTACATGTGTGTATAATTTAATTAATACGGTTTACGTATTATAGATAATTATAATGCCGGCAATACTGCAATGGAATGTGTCGATGACGAAAAATTTGTACGCACAGAAGAAACAAATCTGGAGACACACGCCGCCTCATAGACAGTATAAACCAAAGTACGGGTAAGCGACTTTCGAGCGCTAGAAATACCACCGAAAGGAAAAAGCGCAAAGAAGATTCACAATCAAATGTATCGGCTTGTGAAACTGATGATATCGATCCATTATCATCCGATACTGCTCTGTAAAAATTTATAATTATATTTTACGATTCTTTTTATTAAAAAAAAAAAAATAAAGCCTCGTTATAGTGCCTTGGCGAAGGCTATGTGTGGCTCAGCTAGCTTATATAAGTTGCTTCTGAAGTGCTTCGCTAAGTATCGATATGTTGTTTCTGACTTGGTTCCGTGAAACAGCAATATAGAGGCCTATCACGCCAGCCCCGAACCTCGATAAGTGCGCCAAATCACCTTCCAGAAAGCTTCACCTTGCTGTTATAGAGGGAGGGGAAATGCCCTCGCTAAAGCCTTCTGGAAGCTCAAATGTTTGTTGGGATACTCGGTAGTATAGTCATAGTTTAAAGCTCAAATACTCGAAAAGGCGCAAGTAGTCGCAAAAAAATTTGGTACCACCAGATATAGGAAAGCTTGAAATGTAGGCCCAGAAGATTTTTCGTGTCGTGGATTTGAGTGGATTTAAAAAAATTACAGCTTATTAATAATTACACATTTTCAGGAAAAAAATACAAAAAACGCACAAATTCAAACAAGCGGGACTGTCCTAAGAAAAACAACTCTAATAACAAAATACACAGAAGTAACCCCCTATTAATTAGCTTTCATTGGATAAAGTTCCATTAAATTTGTTTTATAATTAAAGATTTTATAGGCAATTTTATTGAATGGTGTCATATTATAATAAAATAAACAACATTTTTCCAAAAAAGCGCCATCTTTAGTTGACCGTGCAAACTACATCATACGATAATTTAACAAACAAAACAAATTTTCTGCATAAGAAATGTGTCAAAAGATTACAAAAAGAATCGAAAAAATTGAAACCTCTTAACTTTCCAATAACCCCTAATGCGAGTGTTTTGCCTTTATTTTGCCCAACGTGCGCTGTTCTCAACAAGTCAGCCCTTACCCGTCCACTACATGGAAGATTTTGAGGAAAGACCTTGGACGGAATTTATACCACGGAATTTATACGGGTGTATAAATTACAACTGCTGCAGGAATTGAAGCCATTAGACCATCGTTTGCGTCCTACGTTCGGTGAATGGGCTGAAAATCAATTGGAAGTTGAACTACATTTTTAACTGTCAAATTATCTTCAGCGATGAGGCACATTTCTGGCTTAACGTTTACATAAATAAGAAAAATTGCCGCATTTAGAGTGAGAACAATCCTAAAGAGACTCTCTAGACTCCCTTACATTCAGAAAAAGTTACTGCCTGATGTGGTTTGCATGCCGAAGGCATTATTGGTCCATACTTTTACAAAACTGAAGATGGAGCTAATATTACCGTCAATGGTGAGCGCGACAGCCAAAGGATTCGCGACTTTTTGGTTTCCCACGTCAATATCAACTATCAGTGTCAGCAGGACGGTGCAATAAGGCATACAGCGCGTAAAATCGTCACTTTATTGTGACGAACTTTTGGTGACCAAATCGTATCAAGAAATGGGCTTGTCAATTAGCCACCAAGATCATGTGCTTTGACTCCATTAGACTACTTTTTGTGGGGGTACGTTAAGTCACTGACCAATACTGATAAAGCAGCTACGGCTGTTTAGTTGGAAATCTAAAAATTGGCGCGTAATTTTTTTTTTAGCTTTGAACCAAGCATTTCAGGTTTAATGCCTATACTGACAAGTTTGCCTTAATTCGAAATGGGGTGATAGATTAGTGGGTGGAAGGGGCAATCAAGTGAAACGTGTGTAGGATGTTTTTTGAGCGTGGTGAAAAGCCTTAGAAATATGAGAATTTGAATCTGAGGCAAGTGTTTTGCCTAAACTTTAGTCAATTCAAGTTATAAGGCAATCTCATCTACAAACTTCTACCACCACCAGCCACGACATCAAGTCGTAAATATTGATGTGTTTTCAATTTCAGTTCGTAGATGAATAGAAAATTGCCAATGCGAATGGTTAAAGCGAAGGACCATGGCCAGGTCGGAATTCGAACTCGGGACCTCTGGGGTGGCAGTAGAGCACGCTACCTACTCGACTACAGAGGTGGTGGTCACATGCCTGAAATTGTGTTCAACACTAAATGTCGTACATTTTGCGAACTAATAAAGCCAAAATATTAGCAATTCCATTAATTTTTCTGTGTTTTATTTGAAAGAAAAGTTATTTACCTCTAAAAAAAACACCCTTAATAGATATTTAAAATAACATCGATACTATAAACTTTTTATTTCCCAGATTAGAGCAAAGCAAAAAAAAAAAAAACAAGAAATCTTTTAATCATAAAAATTGTTCTTACAAATTAATGCAGTAAAAAGTTTTTTTTTACAAAAAATAAATTTTCTTGCTTGAAGAAAAGTCAAAGGCAAGAATTTCCAAATTCCTTTTCGACTGCAGCAGCTTTTATTGTTTTATTGGTGCTGCTGCGATGTACGCGAAATCATCCAAATAAACTTCAGAATCACAAAATCCGAAATGTTTATTTTTTAAATCGAAAAAAATGATCAATAATAAAGCGTAAGCGTCAATTTCGTTTGATGTTGGTTTGGTTTTTTTTTTTTTTTTTTTTTTTTTTTTTTTGTTCCAGTCGGTCTTTCAACTTGTATCTAGCTAATGAATTTAATTGTATCTATAAAGTGCGAGATACGAGCACGTACGTTAATGTTGTTGTTAGTTTGATATCTATGTGGAAAAAAAATGTAAGTATGTGGCCGATTGTGTGGCTGCGAATGTTCGAATGAATGTTTGTGCATTCGATTCTATCTTGTAGTGTTTTTTCTTTTTATCTAATAAATGCAATAAAAAATTTTATTTCATTGGGTTCTTTTGATGTGTTTTGAACTTATTTTTTATTGTATGGATATTTTTGTTTTTCAACTTACCGGCTGCAAATTATGAAAGAGAAAAGATTTCTTATTTGAATACTTTCATGAAATCTATTTTTACCTACAACTATAATTCTATGATTAACAGATCGAATTAAATTGTCTGTCTTTACAATTTTATTTTCAAATTAACTCTTAACTCTTTGAAACATGCATTTTTTTATTAAAAATATTTTTGCACAATTTTGTAACTCAAAGATTTTTGGAGCCTCTATTATCTAATATCTATATATTTACGAATTTTCAAATTCTGACTTAAATTTTTATCATCATCGGTTCCAAGAATTCACAACTAAATGAAAAAATTTTTATTGGATTATTAAGTTAACACAGAAAATTTTGTAAAGAGCATAATACTTTTCAGCCTTAAAAGGACCTTAGTCCTTTTTTTGAAATTTATGATCACTGTTTCGTATGATTGGGGTTCTACTTCGGCGATAACGACTTCAATATTCGCTTTAAGAGTTAAAATTGTTTGATGATGGTTAGCGTAAAACTTACTCCTAATATAACCCCACAGGAAAAAAATCGAATAGTGTTAAATTGCAAGGTTTTGGTGGCCAATCGGTGTCGTCAAAACGCGAAATTACGCAATCAGGGAGATAGTTTCGTAACGTGTACGGCCCCTAGCAACAGTCTGTTGAAAGAAGTGGTTGTCAGTATGCTTCATCTCCAAAAAATTATTTTCATATCTCTGATAAACTCCGTTGACTGTAGTCATTTTCGAAAAAGGACGGCCCTATGAAGTCTCCGACCCACAATCCACACCAAACAATTACTTCAGAATCAATCGCAGGTTTTCGGATCACCAAATGCGAAATTTGTGTTAAGTAGCCTCCTATGCGAAAATTAGCTTCGCCAGAAAACATGATTATTTTGCAATAATCATCAATTATTCAATTGAACCTTGTTCACATCCAGAGCCAAATATTTTGTCAATATTTGTTGCAATGTGGACTTAGAGAGTTCGAGGTCTTCGAGTTCGAGTTCCAGTTCCAGTCAGTGTCTTGGAATTTATTTGATTATATTGTGAATACATGTCTCGGAAGGCAAATGATTTGGAGGAAAATTTGAACGAATTTTCTGCATCGTAACTGCGACTGAACGTGAATTTTCGTAATATCATATAACGATTTTGATCTATTTTTCACTATGCTGGTAATTCTTCCCATTTCTGAATGACACATGTCAACATTTGCAAATTGCCAAGCTATCAGCTGTTATATAATGTGCCTTTTACTCCTACACTATTCGACTTGTCGATACACCCTTTGTAATATCCGAAGTTACGAAGGTTTTATAATTGTGATGACGTCACTTTGTATGGGAAGTAGGGGCAGATTTTGATAGATTTTTTCAAATTTTAAACTCATAGTGCATATTCAAAATCACAGCTTATCTGCAAAATTTCAAGTCATTATATTATTTTTTATGCAATTTTTAGAGATTTTACCGTTTGTATGACATCACTTGAAATGGGAGGTAGGCTTGGTTTTTAACCGATTTTGCTAAATTTTAAACTTGGAGTGAATATTTAGAATTAAAGCTTATGTGCAAAATATAAAGTATTTGGATGAATTTTTGTGGATTTTTTAGAGATTTTACCATTTTAATAAAGTCACTTTATAGGCTCCGCGAAATAACTCCTAACGAAATAACTTCTAGCGTAATAACTCCTAATGTAAGAACTCTTTACGATAAATGGAAGAATTCCTAATGTTCAAAGATGAACTAACTCCTAACCCCTGACGAAATAAGACCTAAAGAAAAAAAAAAATAAATAAGTCCTAACATTTAGGAGTATGTTCATTATGAAATAAGACCTAAACGAATGGTTATAATAATGCATACAAAACAAAAAAATTAAATCAGGGGCCAAATTTGGGATCTATTTCTTTTTTAATATGAAATATTGCCCTGCCACATAAAATGATATTTGGCCGATGAATTGCTTTTCTCATGTATGGAATTTTAAATACCACATTTCGTTAAAGGGCAAATCGTTATATCATAAATAAAAAAAACCAATTGGGCTTTTTTTTTTCTTTTAATGGTCATATTTTATGGAGCCGCTAGGAATACATAATTCAATATTGTCCTGTAGTGACGTAACCAACGATCGATGATAAGTCCTAATTAGGAGTTATTTCATTTATTATATTTTAGGAGTTATTGCATAAAGAGAAAACACCTAATAGTCAAAGATGAAATAATTCTTAACGTTGGTGGGAAATTCCTAACATTTAGGAGTTATTTCAAGTGCAATAACTCCTAACTTTTTATGGGAAATTTTAGGAGTTATTTAATTTTTTTTGTTAGGAGTTAATTCGTTAGGAGTTATTTCACGGAGCCCACTGTGTAGGGGAGGAAGGCGTATTTTCCATACGATTTGACCCCTGTTTCAACTTGATATTCCTTACTTAAAAATAAGTTTATATATGAAACTTAATTGCGATCGGTTGAAACTTACGGCTGTAATCTTGACGACGGATTTTTTTTTTGTGTTTTGAAGCTTTGAATCAATGATTTCAGAAGATATATCTATGCAGTGAAGTATGCCTTGATCCAAAATGGGATGATAGATTAATAGGAAAGAAGCGGAGATCAGTGAACATATCTTATGTTATGTCCACACAGAGAGATTAGTTTAAGTTTAGTTTGAGTTCAACCGAAGCTGTCCACAAAGTGATGCGTCGCACAGTGGTTGAAAGGTGGAAATAAATACCAAAATTCATGTTATCTTTTTAAAATTTAAATCATTTAAGAATTCTTCAATTAGCATAAATCCAAAATATTTTTGAATAATATGCATTGGTTTTTTGTCTAGAGGCCCTCAAGCTCGAACAATGCAAGCAAACTGGAAAAATTACGTTAAAAGTTGATATTTTTACAGAGTTTTACAAAAAACACGGGAAGAGATATTCCCCTCCTGTTTTGTTTTTTATTAATTTAAGAAAATGTTCAAAAACAGTTCTGCGTATTTGAAATATATTGTTTACTTCTATTTTTTAAAAAACTCGAATTTAACGTGGATATGAAAAAAAAACGTAAATTTTTTTTAAGCAAAATGTTACTTTGTGAGCTCCAAGTTGCGCCACAAAATCTTTTAACGGAATGTTTTTATTGATCTTTTACGTAAATGTTTCAAATAATAAAAGTGAGCTCATTTGAGCTTTTTTCACAAGATATGACAATAACTAAAAGCGTTTTGAGAAAAATATAGAGTTGCTCAGTCTCAAGGGTTAGTTCTTCAGCAATTATCCTTAGTATACTTTCAGGCTTGGCTTGAAAAGTTCAAAAGTGTGACATACTTTATCTTGTTTTTTATGGTCCCAGCAATATTGCACTGTCATATTGGCCATTTAAAGCTCACAAACGAATTTTAATATTTTTTTGCGACCATAAAAAACTATAAAAAAAAGATGAAAATCTTTCTGAAAGATAAGCAAGTGTTAATACGCATAAAAAGCTACAACATGAACTACGGATATGAAGATTAATAGCAGGTTTTAAATTATCCCCAAAAGTATACTCAAGTAAATTTTGAAAGTTGCTAACATCGCTTATGCAATAATTATTAATTTGTTGCAGATGCAAAAGGTTCATTCAAATTTTTTTTAAATAATAGCGAAACGGGCAGCTTTATTTTGAAAATTTTTTTGTTCATAATTTACAAAATAATTTCAAAATAATATCTTACAGTAACATGAACATCTTATTTTAATGTTTTAGATGCTAAATCACCTTAAAGCTTAAAATTTGGAAAACAAGTGGAGTGAAAAATTTTTTGGGGGAGGTGGAGATGGCGGAAAAAATGTTTTTTTTTAATTAAACACTTTAATTTAAGATCTCCGACAATGTGGTTTCATCATAGGATAAGTCATAGAAAAACATATGACGATTTTAATTTTCATGTTACATTGGAGGTAGGCGTGGTTGTGGGCGGATATCAAAAAATTTTAGATTTTATCTTGATACGGTCAAACTGAACTCATGTGCCTAATTTTATGGATTTAAGAGGACTACACTAAGGAAAAAAAATATTAAATTTATCCAAAAACTTTTTTAATTTATCCAAAAATCGAGTCATTTTTGCACCAATTACGCATTTGCTTAAATAGACTACGTAAATATTTAAAATTTATTTAAATACTTTTTGAATACAAAAAAATATTAAAATATTTAAACAGAACTAATAAAAAATATATTAAAATTATGCACGAATTTTTTTAAATATCTTTCAAATATTTAAAAAAAAATAAAACTATCGCATTTAAAGAAAATTTATACAAAAATATTGAAATTAAAAAAATATATATTTGAATATTTCCCACGAGATGCGTCCATCAAATGCCATTTGGTAGTATATTTTATATTCTTTTTTCGTTCTCTAATTTATACTATTTTTGACAGTTATTGCAGTATTATGGCAACAAATGTCAAAAGAGTACAAATTATAGAAAGAAAAATTTAAAATAAAATAAAGGGGCAAAGGAAAATATGCAGGCAAATGACAACCGGCGCAAGACATTTGTGAGAAAATGTCCGGTTGTCACTCAAACCTTACACAATTTTATTGTGCGATCATCAATTGCACTCGCAACTAGTCTTTGCCAAAAATCCAGGCTATATTACCCTTGCAACAAAAACTAAATGAGAACTATAAGAAAGCTGCAACTGCAAAAATAAACTGCAGGAACAGTGCGATGCTGTTGCTGTTTGTCGGAATATGTGTGTACGTGAACGATGCTGTTGCTGCTTGCTTGTATGGAATATGTGTGTACGTGTGTGGTATAAATATAATTCAAATACGAGAAAAAAACGAGTTGTAAGGAAAACATTTGATTTATCCAAGTAAATATTTAAATACAATTTATACTCAGGCGTGGATAATGATAATATGCGTTATTTCCTTTAGTGTACTTCTATTTTTTGACATTTTATTTTTATTTATTTTATTTATCTTCAATTAAGTCTATGAACAAATTTTCTTACAGACTAGTTAATATAGCAAAAAGTAATCAAATATTAAAAAAGAAAAGCATATTAAAAAAAGAGCGTTGGCTGTGTCGTGGACACACCCGTAAGTTTTGACGTGACGGTGTTTCTTTGTTTCTTTATACTCCTATTTTATGTCCAAACTCTTGTTCTAATCCATGACCAAATTTTTGACTTAATCAAATATACCGAATCCCTTTCCTAGTTTAAAAAGGTGTGTCTTAGTTTTTGTCCTAATCCATATCCAAATTCATGTCATTGTCCTTGTCCAGTTTCATTGTGTTATTTTGTTGTTTGTGAGCAGTGAAATCGTAACTAACTAGATTTTTGTTGTTGTTGTTGTTGTTGTAGTTGTTGTTGTTGTTTATGTTGATGTTGATGTTGATGTTGATGTTGATGTTGATGTTGATATTGATGTTGATATTGATATTGATGTTGATGTTGATGTTGATGTTGATGTTGATGTTGATGTTGATGTTGATGTTGATGTTGATGTTGATGTTGATGTTGATGTTGATGTTGATGTTGATGTTGATGTTGATGTTGATGTTGATGTTGATGTTGATGTTGATGTTGATGTTGATGTTGATGTTGATGTTGATGTTGATGTTGATGTTGATGTTGATGTTGATGTTGATGTTGATGTTGATGTTGATGTTGATGTTGATGTTGATGTTGATGTTGATGTTGATGTTGATGTTGATGTTGATGTTGATGTTGATGTTGATGTTGATGTTGATGTTGATGTTGATGTTGATGTTGATGTTGATGTTGATGTTGATGTTGATGTTGATGTTGATGTTGATGTTGATGTTGATGTTGATGTTGATGTTGATGTCGATGTTGATGTTGATGTTGATGTCGATGTGTATGTTGATGTTAATATTGATGATGATGTTGAAGTTGATGTTGATGTTGATGTTGATGTTGATGTTGATGTTGATGTTGATGTTGATGTTGATGTTGATGTTGATGTTGATGTTGATGTTGATGTTGATGTTGATGTTGGTGTTGGTGTTGATGTTGGTATTGATATTGGTGTTGATGTTGGTGTTGGTGTTGGGGTTGGTGTTGGTGTTGCTTTTCTTTTAGTTCTTTTTGCTTCCCCATTGGTTGTGCTCTAATTTCAATTAATCCAGCAAAAGTGATGCATATGCGTCACATTAGGCGGTTCCCTGGGGGTTTTTGACACGCCGTAAAATTTTTTTTTTTATTTTTGTCATATGCCCGAAGACCTCACCTTTGTTTTCGTTCCTTAAAATTTACCGTTGCACCAGTAGTCACAGAGTTAAAAATCCATGCAACGTTTTTTCATGGCTGTAGCATTTTTACTACATTATGTGATTGCATCCCTGAAATCATGACAACAAAATTTTTTTTGTAATTTAGTTGTGAAGCGTAATAACACATCCCTGCTGTCGTTAAACAAAATTTACTGTAGCACTCCTCCTGAGTGAGTAATAATTCCATGAAACGATATTACGTTTCTGTTACATAAGCTGCTATATTCACGACCTGACGACGCCGGAATTTTTTTTTTATTTTTGTCGTAAAGCCATGTATAAAAACTTTATTTTCCTTTTTACATTTTTATCGTAGGTTATATACTCATTGAGTAAAAATTCAATGCAACGCCGCTGCATGAATGTTGCGTTATCGATCTTTGAGCGGCTCTCTCAGCGTCCTTATGATGTCAGAAATTTTTTGTCTAATTTTGTTGTGAGGGCTTCCAATAGGCCTTTATTGGGGTATCGTATTTTTAATCCTAGCACTAATACTCAGCGAGTAATAATTCCATGTAACAAATTTTCAGTTGTGTTGCTTACGTAGCTCCCACTACGTCCCTATGCCGTATTAAATTTTTTTTTTATTTTTTTAATATAGCCAAAGAATTAGCCTTTACGGTCATACTATATTTTTAATCATAGCTTTTATACCCAGCGAGTAACAATTCAATGAAACGCAGATGAATTTTTAAAAAATTCATTTTTTAACTTTTTTGGAAACTAGAGGAGTATAACGTAACTTCGTCACGTCAAAAATAGTGTTTTAAATAGATCTCATATAATTCTTCGAGACAGTAAAATCTAGATTATAACTACTATTAATAGAATTATACAAACGCAAAACACGATTAATAGGAGCGTTAATAGCATAGTTAGAACGGCAAGTCTGCAAGTAAAAAGGATTATAACTTCTAAGCAATCTTGCAGGGCAATCAACCAAACCATTAATAATATCAAAAATAAAAAGCAAAGATAAAATCTTCTTCCGTTCTCCAAAGTTTTAAGACCAATTAAAAGGCATCGGGTATTATATGGAGGAGGTACACCATCGGTATTAAAAGACCGCAAAGCAAACCTTGTGAAAGATTTCTGAACCCTTTCAATTCGCAACTTATGAGACTCGTAATAAGGGTTCTATATTATAGCAGCATATTCTAATTTAGAACGTACAAGAGAATTAAACAAAGCTTTCAGAGTGTATGGATCATAAAAGCATGAACTGTTTCGTCTAATAAATGCTAGCATGGCAAAAGCTTTACGAATAATGTAATCCAGATGAAAGGTGAACGTAAACTTACAATCAAAAACCACACCTAGATCCTTGACTTGATGGACTGAAATCAGAGGGAAATTGGCAATATTATAAGCAGAAGAACAGAAAGTCTCAGATTTTGAGAAAGTCATGGAAAAATATTTATTAAGATTTAGGAAAAGACCATTTCTGCAGCACCAAATATAGAGTCTATCAACTTCACTCTGTAAAAGTTCAGTGTCATTTAGATTACTTATTTTTAAAAAGATCTTAAGATCATCTGCATAGAGCAAATATTTGCATTGAGGAATTCGGAATTTTAATCGGCCCATACTGATATGAAGACCTCATCTTCTACACTTGCCCAAGTTTTTTCTTCGCTTTTTTGTTCATTTTTTGCAAATAGTAAAAAGCACAATTTTAGAACATTTCAATGTATGTACATTATTATTTCAGAAGTTGCATCTGAAGTTCCTTTTTATATGAACATTAGCATACTTTTAGGCATTTCTCAAATTGAGTTTTAATAAACACAGAAAGCGAATTAAGTTTAGGTCGCATTTTATTCTAAACAATTCTACTGGAAACTCAAGAGTTTATTTTCAGTTCAATGGCAAAACTCAACTTTGTACTGGAAACTCAAACTTAACTCTCTGTGTAGACATGGCATTACGCGAATAAAACCCAAAATAGTCCAAGTTCATATTGTCAGTCGACAAAAAGTCGATAATCAGGGCTCTGTAGTGTTTCCGTTCACTGAAATGTCATTTTAAGCCGCATTTAAATTGTTCTTATAAACGGTCCGCCATCTAACTTTTTTTTTTCAACTAGTGCTTATTTCGTGAATGGTAACACTTAGTACATGTCTAATTTGACAGATAATTAGTTTTGTCCTTCCGCTGAACGAATATGGTTGTGTATACGCTTGAACAACGCTGGGAAATATTGCGACATTACTTTGAAAATCCAATGCCGATTATGCCAAAAAAATCATCTTTTCAGGTGAAGCTCATTTTGATCTTGGCTATGTTCTTTACATACCCAGAAGCAAAATTGTCGCATTTGGGGCACAAAAAACCCGCACGCATACATTGAAAAGCTGATGCACCCAAAACGAGTCACTGTGTGGTGCGGATTTTGGTCCAGAGGCATAATTGGGCCATTTTTCTTCGAAAATGAGCAAGGAGTGGCCGTTACAGTCAATGGCCATCGTTATCGGGCCATGTTGAACGAATTTTTGTTCACAAAAATTGAAGAGGAGGATATTGGCAACATTTGGTTTCAACAGGACGGCGCTACGTGCCACACAGCCGAAGCTACACTCGATGTTTTGCACCCTGTTTTTGAAGATCGCATTATCAGCCGCAGAGCTGATGTCGTTTGGCCACCTCGGAGCTGCGATTTGACACCGTTGGACTATTATTTGTGGGGTGCCCTCAAAGATAAGTGTTACGCCGACAAGCCAGAGGCAATTGATGCTTTAAAGGACAATATTCGTGAAGCCATTAGTGAAATACAGCTGCACACAATCGATAATGTGCTTAAAACTTGGACCGATCGTGTAGGCTACTGCTTGGCCAGCCGAGGCAGCCATTTGAATGAAATTATTTTCCATTATTAACCGGAAGGATTGTACATTGAAATAAAAAAAGAAATTTGAGAAAATATTTAGTAGTTTTTTTTTATAGCATTTTAAAAAAAAAAAAAGTTATTTGGCGGACCCTTTTTTACGTTTCCTAGCGAAATACAAAGTTCATTTAAATCGTTCACAATAAGAGTTGCAACCAGGGACTCAGCAGTTGGATAGTTCATATATAGCTGCTTTGCACTGATATGCCTACATTATACAGTTGGTCGTCACAAATCGGACGGATACAATTTGCTTCTTGCTTCATGTCGAATTAGTGTCCAATCGATCTTCCATGAAACATAGATTGATATGAGCAAAAAAATTTGATGGCTCATGAACATAAAATCTCCAATTTGATTTATAACAAAAATGATTTTATAGCTGCGAATAGCTGCCAAATTTGAGATGGAACAAATTAATCACATAAAAAACCCCATTCATTATCATTTATTTAATTTTTTTCTAACAGTTAAATACGAAATGTATAAAGCTAACGGCAGTCTCAAGTGTTGAAAATTGTTTGACTCGTCGAATAAAATTCATTAATTGAAAATATCTAATTTCACACACTTAGACAAAGACGATTTATTTAGTCTTAATCAATCACACACACACACACGCACAAACACAAACACACTGATAAATAGCCAAAGATCCAACTCGATGGTTGGACGGAATAACTGAAGGAAATAATAATATAATGATGATTACATCTTTACAACCGTGCAGCAGCAAGCTACAAATATATATTTTGGCGTAAAATGTAGTATGTTGCTCGAATTACTTTTTGTTGTTGCTTTTGTTGTTGTTGTTTTTGTTGTTGTTGTTGTTATTGTTTCTACATGAAGATTATCAGCGTCTGCAGACTGCAGACAACAAACAGTAAAGCTGCTTGTCTGAGGATTGCCCTGGAGCGAGCCAGCTACATAGCAGAGTTGGAAGGTGGACCCATGATGCCAATAACAACAACATTAGCAACAACAACAACAACAACAACAACAACAATGGTGCTTTTGAAAAATGCAATACATTTTGGAAAATCTCTAGCGTGGCGCATAACGAATTGAAGTTAAGCGGTTACTGCAGGGCAGCCAAAATGTAACAATTGCTCGTACAATAAGCCGCAATTTGCAGACATTGTGGCAGCCATAGATGCATATTTTTGTCTCTTTAGGTGCTCAGTCCTGGTTTTTATTATTTTCCAATTTTTTTTTAAAGGTAAACTCTGGCACTCAGCTTCTTAGAGGTTTTTAATTTTTTTCAAATTATTTTTGTTCCTGTCATATTTATTATTAATGATCGGAAGAAGAAAACCTGCTGTGGATCACACATACATCTTGCAAACACACACACGCATTCATACACACAGAGTCACACCACATATCTCCGGTTCTTGAATAGCGCCTTGCGGCTATGCGCTCGATCGAAGGTGTCAGTGATCAGTGCTTCAGTATTTTTTTGTTTGGTTGTTTTTTTTTTCTGATTGATCTTGGCTGAAACTACTGCTTCTTCTTTCCTCATCTTTTCCCCATTGATACCGTATCTTATTCAATGTTTTGAAGCTACTTCGAACGTAACGAATGAAATCTTTAACGCTTCAAGCATTTCAAATGAAGCAAATTTGCCGGCCATCGAGCGGTATCAGCTTTGTAGGTACGGGTATGAAAGAATAATAATAACAAAAATAATAATAATCTAGGTAGAAATGAGCACTGACGGAAGTTCCAAACATATGAGTTTATATTTTATGAGAAAATATCATGCATGATGATGATGATGATGATGACTACGATGTTTTGGGTGAAATATTTAAAAGCATAGATTAAGAAAGAAATAAAAGCAAAACGTCTAAGTGGAGGTAATGATGGAACGAAAGTGTGTTTAAAAGTTTTCTTAAATTATTTTAAGCCATCTTATCATCGGAAATAATTCAGTTAACACCACATTAGGACAAGCCTATATTAGACCTCCAACAAACTTTATACAAATGGAAATTTATGCAGAGATGTTGCTTGAATTCCATAAAATCTGGCTCATACCAAAAGAATGCATTCTCTGAGGCACTCCTAGCTAAATATCTTCTACTTAATATTTTATTGACAGAAATATTCTTCAAAGTCCTCTTTATTTTATCTCTTAAGGTTAATGCAAACTTTAAATACATTAGGAATGTCTTTGATACATTCATGTATTTTGACATGACAACGTCACGTTTTAACCGCGCAGGTTTTCAAAAAAGTTGAAAAAGGCATTTTTCCAAAATGCTTCGGTGTCGCATGGAATTGTTTCTCGCTTAGTATAGGTGCTATGATAAAAGCTATGGTGCGACCAAAAAGGGTTAATTCTTTGACTTTATGACAAAAATATAGAAAATAAAAATATTGATATCATTGAGACGCGGAAGAAGCTGTTAAGCAACAAAACTACAAATTTGTTACATGGAATTATAACTTGCTGATTATAGGAGCTAGGGGGAAAAAATATAATACGCCTGTATTATATAGCTCAGTTTTTAGTCTTCAAAACAAAAATAGACAACAAATTCATGACGTTATGAGGTCGCGAAAGGAGCCGCTCTTAGATTGAAAATTAAACTATAATGCAACGGTGTTGCATTGAATTATTTCTCAGTGGGTAGATGTTCCACGGTAAATGTAATAATGTTAAAATAAAGGATTATACTTCACCTTACGACAAAAAAAAAAAAAAGAAAGAGAATATTGATGTCATCAGGTAGCGTAAACCGCAGCTTATACAACAAAAATGTAACATTGTTTCATGGAATTATTACTCGATTAGTAAACATACATACAATAACAAACACTGGTTTTTTAATTTAATAAAAAACTAAATAAAAATTGGCGCCATGACACCACGGTGGCAAACCGCCTATTGCAGTGAAAATTCACACATCAATGAAAAAACGTTGCATGGATTTATAACTGACTATGGACGGCTACGATAAAAATTTTATGTATTTACAATGAAGGTGTGAATATAGATTTTTGGCTATATGATAAAAATTACAAAAAAAAAAAAAATGCATGACGTCAAGAAGCTCCTTAGGGCATCGCTTAAGAGCCTGAACAGAATCAAAGCGACTAGCGATTGGCGACCTTTTCAAGCAATAGAATGCATGAAAACGTATGAACACGTCCGAAATCAAATCGCAAATCGTCGATCGCGACGAACATTTGCCAGATGAGAATCTATTCTATTTTTTCTCTGGTGACCTGGCGATCCTCTCTTTGAGTGCTATCAAGCATGATAAGTATTGCCGTATTTTTCCTAATGATGAGGTACGTTCAGTGCTCTTTTCTTAAGTTTTATTATCTGACATTTGTCATTTATCTGTGTTTATGTTATCTGCATGTCAATTATGCATCACATGTACATGTTTTCTGCATGTTATGTATATTCTTTTTAATACAATCAGAATTGGCTCTAATTTTTGTAACATATTTACTTTTACTTCAGTATGATTTTCTACAAAACATATTGACAGTTCAGTCTGAATAGTCGCCAATGGCTTATCGCTTTCATTCTGGACGTGTTCTCAGCGATTGGTGAGAAGAGAGGATTGACAATCGCCAATCGCTTTGATTCTGTTCGGGATCATATGTAATACAAACACAACATCGTTGCATTGGAAATCAAAAGCAAAAGCAAAGTCAAAGGCAAAAGCAAAAGCAAAGGCAAAGGCAAAGGCAAAGGCAAAGGCAAAGGCAAAGGCAAAGGCAAAGGCAAAGGCAAAGGCAAAGGCAAAGGCAAAGGCAAAGGCAAAGGCAAAGGCAAAGGCAAAGGCAAAATCATAATAAAAATCAAAATCGAAATCGAAATCAAAATCAAAATCAAAATCAAAATCAAAATCAAAATCAAACTCAAAATCAAAATCAAAATCAAAATCAAAATCAAAATCAAAATCAAAATCAAAATCAAAATCAAAATCAAAATCAAAATCAAAACCAAAATCAAAATCAAAATCAAAATCAAAATCAAAATCAAAATCAAAATCAAAATCAAAATCAAAATCAAAATCAAAATCAAAATCAAAATCAAAATCGAAATCGAAATCAAAATCAAAATCAAAATAAAAATCAAAACCAAAACCAAAAGCAAAAAGTAAAAGAATGTTGTAATAAAAAATGTGGGAGCGATCAGAAACATTTTTGCTAGTTCTATCAAATTTACAACTTGATACCCTGTTTATGGTGCGATGGCTCCTCAAAATAGCCATCAACCTCAGCCTTCACCTCTTCAATGTTGGCAAATATTTTTCCAACATTGCCATTTTATCAAGTTTGGAAACGGAAAATAATCCGAGAGTGCTAAATCTGACGAATAAGGTGCGTGGGGAAGCAATTCGAAATTTAACCAACTCATGCCCAATGTTGCCTATAGACAACATTGTACCTACTTATAGGCTTCTAAGTCCCGCTATTTTAATTTTTTTTGACCTGCGGTTTTTGGCATTATGTAGCCTTATGAGTTGTGCAAACTAACAGCTATTTGTTATATTGTAAGCTATGCGCGTTCTCCGTAGAGTGAAATTGTCGAAATCAATATCAAGATCGTTTCGCGAAAAAGGTGTTTAAAATCATTAAAATTATTGTTTTATTGTAAAACCAAGACCAAGTAAACAGTGTAAATAAATACAGGTAGGAAAGTTATTTAAAAAAAAAAACATGAAAAAAGTGTTTATTTTGTCTTACCATTCCCCAATGTTGCCTATACACCAAGGACTTTGAAATTATTGTTACTGGATATTTGAATCAAGGCTTACACATATTTGTCCTTAAAAAATTTATAGCCCCGCCCATTTAGTAATTCATAATTCTGGCATGAAAGAGTTAAGGGTAGGCCATTATAGACTTTTAGAAAAATCGACATTGGTTTTAGTTTTTTGAAATGGTCCCATATGACCTCAAAAATGATGTCTCAAAAGCTTATAGCCAGGAAATATTTCTAAGTACTTGGTTTTTTAATTTTAGAATAAGGCCACCTGCATCAAAACTTCAAACGCGTTTATCTCAAAACTGCACTTTTTAAGTTGGCCGGAGATACAAGTCAGACAATTTTCAACCGATCCACTTGAAGTTTTGAATATATTTTGAAAAATATATTGTGTATGAAAGTACGCAGGATTTTTTCTTAAATTGAAGAGTTCATTTATTATTAAAAATTATCTGATGATTTTTTAGGCAAATTTTTCACTTTCCACTATAGAAGTATGCCATTTGACCGCAAATCAAAAGCTGCACAGTCGCAATTTTGAAATTAATCGCTTCAAAAAAATCATTGTAAACAGTCGCTGATATGTATAATAACTTCAATACTCTACACAAACGATCGCAATAATACTCGACGTTGAGTGGTTTACCTTTCTGAAGGTAATCACAAAAAATTATCCCATGCGCATCCCAAGAAACTGACGCCATGAACTTGCCTGATGCAAAATCTCACGTGTATTAAAGTTTAAACTTGTTGTGTATTGATTTAATTTTTCAATAAATTGACATCCCTTGAAGATGCAGGAGAGTGACCTACGAAAAGTCGGGAAAAAAATTTTTAAAAAAATTGCAATTATTTAACATTCAAAAACAAATTGACCAAAACAGCCCAAAAACACTCAGCAATTGTGGAAAATGAATTATGTTACAAGTTATCTACCCATCTAATAAATACCTATATTTAAAATTTTATCTGATTTGGAAGACTTTAAAGTTTTAACACAATAATACATGTTTTAAATGGTAAAAACACAGCAATTTAAAAAAATCATCAACGTTTTTGAATTATCTTATAGCCACGGCTTGAAAACAGAGACATATTGAAGATACAGACAATGCAAAACCCCTATACGCCCTTATATGTATATTATTGAGATTGTCAAAAATATTTTTCCAAATTTCACGACTTTCTAAAAATACGTAATTCAACATGAAAAAAACCCAAAGATACAAAATTTTATTAAATTTCACTCGATGGTTCTTATTTTAATCATAATACGTGACTTTTTTAACTTATTCAGAGTTTAGCACTAGTTTAAAAAACTGTTTTGTTCTAAGCATTTTTCATAACCGCAATATTCAGAAAATCCAGTTTTTACCCATTTTCAACCCTGATATTTTTTTGAAATAAAACCATTTGATGAAATGTGTAAAAACAAATATTATTTTCGAGCTCAGTGTACTTTAGACCGTATCACCTTGCATGGCAAAATAGTATCCATTTTGACCCCGCCTCAATCATTAGACATTTAAAAGACATTTTCAAAATAATTTTTTTTTTGAAATGGTCCCTATGGTGCTTCTTCTGTGTTTCTTGTCCGATCGAAAACATTTTTCATATATGTATTTTAAGGCGTAGTGAAATTTTTTTCTATTAAGCGGGATTGAGAAACTGAAAACTTACAGCATTTTAAGTAACATGGCCGAAGGATTCTGCGCTCCGACGAATTTCGAACCGCCAACTTTTCAAAAATAGCTTTTGATATGAATGCGTTTAAGACATATTGGTTCAAGAGGGTTTTTTGCTCATAAAAAGTGAACTGTTGTTCTAGATCAATGCTGTTTTGTGATAAGAAGATACCATTAAAAAAATAGTTTTTGCAAACATTTTTTTTTCACCCACTATGGCCCTACCCTAAGATTTCTGAACGCAAGATACTGATTTTTAGGCTTATTGCTCCGGAACATGAGTACTAATTAGTTGACGTCATTTCAGTGTTTAGGAAGTCTATAATTATAGATTATAATCTATAGATAATTTAAATACAAACATTTTGATATATTATTCGATAGTCTGAGTTACCCGGTTACCGAGAGATATGCAATCAAAAGTCACTGTGGGATTTATTTTAATTTTAATTTATTTTATATTTTTATTGCGAACAATAATAATATAGAATATATTACACTGCGTGACCGATTCGACCTTTAAAACCTTTTTAGCCTAAATTCTTAAAAATTTCGAGAGAGGGACATCTTCTGATTATATCGCGACTAGTCCGACTTCACAATTCCATCACATTTTATTTTTTAAATTTTTAAAGTTCAAAAGTAGGAATTCTAGTATTTCGATTTTTAACAATTTTATACATATGCTTAGGTTGTGAAAATTTAAAAACAAAATGCACTTTTGTTCAATAGAATTAAACGTTGAATTTAACAGTGTCAAAAGATTTTTGGAAAAAATATATAAAGTGGGTTTATCGCAATGCAGAAGTCAATTTTTTAAAAATTTTGTACAAATGTTAGTTTTTCTTTATTTTTTTAAAAATAGTAACCAACAAAAATCCTTAATTTTTTTTACAGGAATCGTTAAAACTACTAAGTACCTTTCAAGAAAGTCTAAGATAACTGAAATCAGTTGCAAATTGGGAAAATGACAGAAGTTTTAAAGTGTTGTTTGTATTGAATTGTAAGATTTGTTGTTGTAACAATGATGCAGGCAAAGCAAAGACGTTTGTTGTTGTTGTTGACTGCATAGTGAAAACGAAGAGTAGGTGGTGGTGATGGCCTTTTTTGTTGTTGGTACAAAGTGTTTAAATATTTTTTGTTCATGAAGGGAAGTGACGATGATGAGCTGGGGGGTGGTGGTGTCATTTAAAGCCGACAACAACTACTGTTGGGCAGAGTTTGTAACAGATCATGATTTTATTGGTTAAACTTACTCTCAACGAAAAATAATCGTCATCTTTAATAAACAATAAGAGATTTTATTACAATTCTAGTAAATATCAAATTTCAAATATAAAAGCTTTTTGCAATCTTCAACACTCGATAGAATTGACTTTTATTAATTGTCTTATGAGAACACTTGTGATTGAAAAAGCCAAGTTATTTGTTTAATAAAAAGTTGAGTATGAGTGACGAACCTTTCGAAAGTGGTATTTTTGGGACAAAATCGGTCGGAACTACACCAAAAATAAATTTTATGGATATCATTTGTTTCCATGGTCCTAATGATTTTTTTGTGAGCTTTAGTAATTTGCTCTTTTTATATTTTGTTAACATACACTAAGGGAAATAATGCATATTAACATTATCCACGCCTGAGTATCAATTTTATTTAAATATTTACGTGGATAAATCAAATATTTTCCCTACAACTTGTTTTTTTCCCGTATTTGAATTTTATTTATACCACACACGTACACACATATTCCATACAAGCAAGCATGCTGCAGCAACAGCATCGCACACGTACACACATATTCCGACAAGCAGCAACAGCATCGCACTCTGTTCTCTTGCAGTTGCAACATTAGTTCTTATAATTCTCATTTCGTTTTTGTTGCAAGGGTAGTATAACAGTATGTATAGTATGTATGAGCGATTGCGTGCTGAAATAATGCAATTATATGTAGGGTGGAGTTACAACTCGACATTTTCCCACGAATGTGTCGCACCGATTGTCATTTGCCTGCATATTTTGCTTTATTAGTTTACTTTATTAGTTTACTTTATTATTGCCATTAGCATGGTTACTTTATTTTCTTTTTTCGTTCTTTAGTTTTATACTATTTTTGACATATGGTGTCATAATATTGCACCGACTGTCAAAAATAATATAATATTAAGGAACGAAAAAAGAAAATAAAGTAACCATGCTAATGGCATTAATGGACGCAGCTTGTGAGAAATATTTGAATATATTGTTTTTTAATTTCAATATTTTTTTATAAATTTCCTTTAGATGTGATAGTTTTATTTTCAAATAGTAAATTTTTAAAAGATATTTAAAAAATTCGTGCATAATTTTAATATATTTTTTTATTATTTCTGTTTAAATATTTTAATATTTTAATTAATTAAAAAAGTTTTTAAATGAATTTTAAATATTTACGTAGTCGATTTATGCAAATGCGTTATTGGTGCAAAAATGACTCGCTTTTTGGATAAATTAAAAAAGTTTTTGGATAAATTTAATATTTTTTTCCCTTAGTGTAGTAGCAACTGAAATAATAAGGGTGATAATTTAAAAAAAACAAGATTCGCAAAAAAATAATTCCCAAAAAAAAAATGCAAAACAACAATAAATACATATATGAAAAATCTTTGGGATCAGACAAGAAACACAGAAGATATAACGAAAACGAGAAAAAAGCACCATAGGGACCATTTAAAAAACAAAAGTTTTTTTTGAAAATGCCTTTCAAATGTCTAACGATTGGGGTGAGGTCAAATATAGGTTAGTTTTGGTGATACGATCTAGTGTACTTTACTTAACATATCTTCATTAAAAAAAGAAATAATATTCCAATTTGACTTTTTTGCCTCTAGCAGGCCGTTTCGTTTCACAGTGCAACATAGTGCCATCAGTGACGTCACCTTTGTATTGTAGTAGACGTGGTTTAAGTCAAAATTTTAGCTCAGAGCACGTTTTAAATAGCATAGCTTATTTATAAAATATCTAGGCAATTATTAATTTTGTGGAATTTATGAGTGTTTTACTATTTATCATAAAATGATTAAAATCGAATTAACAGCCACTGCGTTATTCAAAGAGCGTGGGAACTGTCAAATGAAATAATTTAGAGATAAATGATCGTTGAGGATTTCTCAAT
This sequence comes from Pherbina coryleti, assembly GCA_943735915.1. Classification (NCBI taxonomy): domain Eukaryota; kingdom Metazoa; phylum Arthropoda; class Insecta; order Diptera; family Sciomyzidae; genus Pherbina; species Pherbina coryleti. The sequence goes on along the minus strand of OX030951.1, from coordinate 42,649,598 downwards.
TTCTTTATTAATTAGTAGATTTAATAGCCTATAGGTCAGTGGAAACGCCTAACGTTCATTAGCCTCTAGCTAAGAAACAGTCAACCATTGCATTTCGAAAACTTGCAATAATATAGCATTTGTATAGGTTTATAAATATTTTAATTTTTATTTTTTATTTTTTATTAATGCCATTAAATACCTAAATCCGACTTTAAATTGAGCTGATCTTCAAATTAATCTCTAGCTTTCACAACAACAATATTATTAGAGAAATACTCGTAATGATTTAGAAAAAAAGTTCGCCAAACAAAGTGTCTTTTTAAAGTCTTCATTCATTCAGCCAACTAATGAATATTTATTTTGAAGCCTTTGAACTTTTTCCTTATTCGTTACAAATTTATGCAAAACACAGGCAATAAAGTTTGTAAAAAAATCAATTTCCACCTGAAAGCAAAGAAATTTAAATAAAATCAAAACCAAGACAAACGATAAAACCAAATTAGTTTCATTCATGAAACACGATTAAAAGAGAGAGAGAAAAAAAATAACCACATTTATATGTATGTATGGCGACGTATATTAATTTCACATTATGTTAGAAAATCATGCTTAAAAGCTCAAAATCAATTCTATGCGCATTATATGTTAACCCTTTTTAAAAAAAAAAAAAAAAAAAAAAGACACAACCAAAGTTAAAACAAAACAACGAAACGTGTAAAACGTAATCAACAGCATTAAAAATGAGCTTAAAATCTGTCTCATTAAAGCGCATAAAATAATCTCTTAACAAATTGCTCGAACTTGCCGGTTTTAATGACGGCCACAGCATGCACCAGCCACTTTAGACCAAAGACTCGAAAGCGTTGTGTTAAAACGTAACAACGAACTGTTGAAAGATGCCACGGCTTAGGAGTCAAATTTTTTATAGCTGCCATGCAAGCAGTAACAGATAGATTCATGAAAAATTTTATATTAATCCATTACTTATGGAGAGCTTACATTTGCGTCTTATCGCATTATATGTGACCGCATGCGTGGAAGTAGTAGCCTGGAGCGGGTATCGGAACCGGTATGACTTGAGCACGAGAATTCTTTTTCTGTTTGTTGGTTGCCTTGTGCGTGTAGTACATTATTAATGGCGGAATTAAAAATGAATCTCAAGAAGCAAAAATTTATTATTATTTTAATGTACTTCGACTTAATTCTATCTCGGCTAAAATGAAGTAGGATTTCGATTTTTTAACTTGAAAATTAAAGAAGTTTCATGATTATTTTTTAAATTGAAATAATTTCAAAAAATTCTTATATGCCACAAAATGTAATAAAACTTAAGCAATTATTATACTGTATAACAGCAAAAAAACCCGTGGGCTTTGATGACTTTTATTAATGTTTTTAAGATCGCTGAAACCGAATATGAAGTCAGTTTTTTTCGGGTCACCCTAGGTTTTTCTATTTCACGGGGGGAGGGGGGTCTTTAAGGGAGGCCCGGAGAGGAGGTAATATGTATGATCGACCCTCATTATTTTTAAAACAGGAACATTTTCCCCTCTGGGACCTACATGCAAATAAAAATAACGTTTATCACCAGTTTGCCGCAAACAAACTTCGTTTGTCGTGCTTGAAATCGTTATTTGCAAACAGCTGTCAAATAATAGTCAGTTGCTAGAAACGCGTCGTCATAAACGCGCGTGATTTTTAAATTGTAGCAATTGAAAAGATTTTTTTTCCCAACTGAAAACATTGTTTTCTTTGTCTTTCGTTGTATAAACACAACGCTTTTAGTTCAGAGTTACTTTTTGGACAAATTGTTACTATATAGGAGATATAGAACAACAGAGATAGCAATAGAGATGCGATGAGTGCAATCCATAAGAAGACAGACGGGAGAAAGATAATTAAAATTATTTATAATAATAATGACCGAAATAGCTTGCGGTATATATAAGATATATTTATAAGTTGATGACAACTGAATATTAGTTTGCGGCAAATACAACTCGCAAACGAAGTGTAGTTGGTGAATTTTTCAGTTGCGGTAAACGAAAAATTTCTTTGCGTGTACTCTCTCCCAAGCATTCTATGCTTGAATCAAGCAAATAGGCTATCAGTTTACACTTAAGCGTAAATTTCTTAATGCAAGCATTATTTTTCTAGAATTGAGTACATTTTAAATATATTATAGTAAGAAAAAAAAACAACGTTTAATTCAAGAAACATTTGCTTAAAACTAAAAAATACTTTTTCTAGGTAACTAAAATAATTTGCTTGATTCGAGAAATTTATTTTCCATGAATTGAGAACAATTTGCTTGATTCAGCAAAGATGTAGGATAACCGGCTATGGGCAAAGAGCGCTCTGGGAGCAAGAATTGAGAGCAATGGCTTATTTAGCAACACAAAACGTAACAACAAATCAAAGACAAGAGACAAACACAGAAACAACACAGAAGCTTTAAATGTAGTGGTGCACATACCCGAGGATAACCGATCATAAAAAACCACTCGAACATACTAAATATATCATGTTAAATATATCTTGCTTCATTTAAGCGATCGCAGAGAATTATTTTAGTTTTTCAGTTTTTTTACTTCAACTTACATATATTGGCATGCTTATAATTCACAACATGTTTATATGAAAACATGTTTAAGATGGTGCGGATTGACGAACTATAGCATGGTTCGAAGGCGCAGTGGTTTATCTGTTACTTTAGAGTCTAAAAATAACCATAGAGTTTAGACACTTGACAATTTAAACTCAGAATGGAGTTACGATTTGGTGATGTCCTTCCGCTAGAAAACTTGGAAGGCTCATTGTGCAAGGGGGTGTGTATCTACCCATACAAGCCAAATTTTCGAATAGCTTAAGAAGAAAAGTATACAGAACATTGTAATTCAAAATGGAGTTACCTCTTGATGATGACCTTCTACAAGAAATCTGGGATGGGCATTGGACAAGGGGCGATTTCCGCTCATACAACATAAAATTTTTGATATTGAATATCTTTGCAGCTATATGTAGCATAACATTGAAACTCAACATGGAATTAGCATTTGGTAATGCTCTTTTACTAAAAAAACTTGGATGGATATTCGACAATGAGGTATGGTTCCGCCCATATAAGCCACATTAGTAATATCGAATATCTTTAGAAGGAAAAGTCACATAATATTGAATCTCAAAATGGAGTTACCACTTGGTGATGTCCTTCTGCTAGAAAACTGAGACGGGAGTTAAATAAGGGAGTGTGGCTCCGCCCATACAAGCCAAATTTTTGAGATCGAATAGCTTTTGAAGTAAAAGTTACAGTACTTATATTTAAATTAAGAATGAAGTTAAAATTTGGTGATGTCCTGCTATTGGGAAACTGTAACGGACAGTGGAGAATGTCAGTGGTGTTGAAAATCTAAAAATCTAAAGTCTAAAAATCTAAAAAAAGTTTTGAATACACCTATTTTGTTCCCATCTAGTTGCTGGGTGTAGCAATGCGAGCCGGATGTTTTGTAGTTTTTAATAAATACTCTTCATTAGTTGAACATCCCTGATTTGGCACCCACTGCCTTTTTTCCCCTGGAAACAAATAAAAAAAAAGAAAAATTGCGTGGTCAACGATTTTCGACACCCAGAGAAGTGGTTGTTGAATTCAAAATGTTTCTTTTGGAGTTATCACAATCTGAATGGAAAAAGTGTTTTCAAAACTGGTTCAAACGCATGCAAAATGTATTGATTTTCATGGAGATTATTTTGAGAAACAATAATACTAATTTCGATTATTGTTTCGATTTTTTCATAATCAGGCCAAAAATATAAATAGCAACCCTCGTAAGCAAAAAATTAATTTCTAAAAATTTTGAAAGAAGCTCCATATCTTCATTTAATTATCAAATAATCTATAAACTCCAAAAGATTCTGGTAGATATATTTCCTCCATAGTGAATATAAGCTCCACGGCTTGTATTAACTATACTGATTTGCCAACCACAGTAAATCACCTAGAAAAACCCTAGCTTTATGCATTATGGGTTATTTTTATTTGATATAATCCAAAGAATGACCTCAGGTCTTAAGCGGAGCTTAAGATTTATAAAATAATTAAAGATATTTTTGTAAATAACGCTCACTAGACCACTTTTAACGCATGATCTCATAAAACCATTTAAAAAAAAAGAATCTCTTGTTTTAAGCTGATATCACAACCATTTATAAACATTTATTAAATTATGTTAATTTGTTCTTTTATAGATTTCGGGTAATTAACAACCTACATGAACGATTCAAAAAAAAAAAAACACAAAATGCGACGTCTCGTTTTTAAATTAATTTGTTTGATCTTTGAATTACTTCGCCGATAGCAAAATTATTTATGAGATGATTAAGATTTAGACAGGCGGCTTTATTACAAATTAATATTAATTCTGAACGAATAGAAGGTGTTACCCGCGGAGCAGCATTGACAACAGGCAACAATTAAAGAAAATAAGCTCTAAATCTTGAGCAAAGTTGGGGAGATAGTAAGGCATTGGAGAGAAAGAGCAGTTTAGATAAGGAAAGTATTTTATAAAATTAAGAAATAAAATTTCATAAAATCAACAGCGAAGTTCAAGAAAGTATTTGAAAATTTTTTTAATATCTGGGAAATTTGTTTCTTTCCTCCCCATTAGTGAAGAAAAATATAAATTATATAAATAATTCTAAATTTTTGATAAATCAAAAAGCTTTCAACATGCTCCGCCATTATCGCATTTTAATGGGTTGTCTCTACGATAAACATCGAACTCATATCAAAGGCAGACAGTAAATCAAAGAGAATTAAATAAAAAAAGACCGAATAAACGGGAATTACAGTTCAACGCCGTCAAGTCATTTAAAATGAAATCAAATCTAGTTTGTTTGTGCAGTTAGTGGCTTTTTGAAGCATGCCGACAACAACAACAACAAAAACAACACCACGATCTCATGCAAGATCAATTACAAAACTCAGCGCTGAATGTCAGCGTGCAGTGACGGGCACAAAACGACTTTTAAATCTAATAATAAAATAAATGAATTATAGATTGTTAACGCCACTGGCGGTTTCCCGGTGCTGGCGCGGTAGTGTGCGTCTGCAATGCTGTATTGCTGCTATATGTATTTTCATTTTTCTTTTGGGCAGCGCTTCTCGCTGCTCTTATAAAACTTTGTTAGTTTTTAAGTTTCACAAATAAAACTGACCTCGGTCATTTAAGTTGAAACGCCGCGTTCTTATTTCTTTATTCGTTTAATTTAGAAGTTTTTCTTTAATGTTCAAGTGCTTTCTCCCCCCTCGCTATTCGCCAAAGTTACATGGTCCATCGCGAACCGGGTTTTTTTTAATTAAGTACCGCGATTGTGAAAAAAAAAAATTTTCTTGAAAAAGAAAAAATACAATTTATTGAAAAAAAAAAAAAAAAATTATATATAAATAATTAATTTAATATACTATAAAAAAAAAAAAAAAAAAAAAAAAAATTATTTTACTATTTTCTCAATTTTTACTAATTATTCTTATAATAATTTTCTACAACAAGAAAATAATTATATTAAAAATTAATTTTAAAGGTGCAATATATTATTGTATATATTTAATAAAATCGTTATATTATACATTTTTTTGCTTATTTTTTATAGCAGTTTCTTTTGTTGTGGTTGTTCAAATTTCTTTATAAAAATTTGCGAATTTTTTTCATTGTTTTTTTTTTACATACATTTAAATAATTATTTTAACAAGACATAGAAACAAAATGTCAACTTTAAAAACATTTATTCGTCTGTCCGATGCGCTGGTCGAGTTTGAAACGGATTTCAATGCCGTGGAAACTCACGACGTTTTCTCCCTGGAGGCTCAAAATGAAGAGCTAAAAACCCAGTGGAGAAAAGTCAAAGCTGCTTACGATGCTTGCTTGGAGAAAGCAATAAATGACGATGATTCAGAAGTTGAATCAATTAAAAAGAAGTATCGCAGCTGCTACCAATCATACATTAGGGTAGCAGGAAGAATTTCTGAGTTTTCTCAGAATAAGCCCTCGAAGCAAACCATTGCTTCTGAGCCGGCGCCGGTCATTGGTCACAGCATGCCTGTGCCACCATGCGATACTGAGGTTTTCAATGGTGATTACCTCTCATGGCCGTCCTTTAGGGACATGTTTACGGCCATATATATAATGAATTCGCGGCTAACTTCAGTGGAAAAACTTTTCCACTTAAACCAAAAAACACGTGGTGAAGCAAAAGAGATTGTGAGAAAATCTCCTTTAACCAATGATGGTTTTGCTAAAGCTTGGCAAGATTTGTCTGACCGATACGAAAATAAGCGTATCATGGTCAACAGCCAATTAAAAATTTTATTCAATTTACCACATGTGCCAAAAGAATCTGGCACAGAACTCAAAAAACTCCAGAGAGATATCAATGGTTGTATTTTTTCTCTAAAAATGCACAACATTGACATCAGCAACTGGGACGCAATCTTTGTCTACCAATGCTCGACAAGATTGCCAGAGATCACGCTCTCCTTATGGGAGCAATCCATTTCAAATAAAAATGATATTCCGAAATGGACAGATCTCGACAATTTCCTCACAAGTCGGTTTCAAACTCTTGAAACCGTGTCTGATATTCGCAGCTCTTGTGGCGCAATACCACGACAGAATCTCAATTCGTCCTCCTCCAACTCGAAAACAAACCAGAGCAATTCATCTGGAAAAAAGGTAAATAATTACCAAATTAAAATTACTTCTGCGAATTGCAAGCTGTGCAATACAGAACAGCATGCATTGCGCTTTTGTCCACGCTTTCTTAGAATGGATATAAGCAATCGCTTATCAATTGTTCGCAAACACAAATTTTGCATCAATTGTTTATCTCATTCGCATGAGGTGAAAGAGTGCAAGAGTCAATATACTTGTGTGATGTGCAAACAACGTCACAATACTCTCTTGCATCGAGACTCGACTCCAACTCAATCACCTGCTTCGAGTGTTGACTCAAGTAGGTCGAGCTCTCGACCCAACCCCCCGGGCTCTAACACACTAACTCATTCGACACAAATACAGTCCACTAGCAATGACGTTCAATCATGCTTCGCTACCACTACCAGGCACGTATTGCTTGGTACAGCAATGGTGACCGTATGTCACCTAGGATCAGCGTACACAACTAGAGCTCTTATAGACTCTGGCTCTGAAGGTACGTTCGTATCCGAAAGATTGCAGAAGCTATTGAAGTTACCCACAAGAGCCATTAGCGCTCAAGTTTCGGGGCTTAATAACGCAGTTTCAGCGCAAGTGACAAAAGCTTGCGATGTAATTCTCAGTTCGCCTAGAAATAGGCAATTTCAAGTAGAAGCTACAGCTTTTGTGCTGTCTCGCTTAACTGGGAATCTGCCGTCATGCTCCATTGATCCTTCGTTGTGTAAGAGTTTGCCTGACTTACAACTGGCAGATCCGCACTTTTTCAGAAGCGATCAAGTTGATTTACTTATCGGTGGCGATTTGTACCCTGCCATAATTCTCGATGGCATTCAACGAAACCTTCTTGGTTCACTTCTGGCTCAAGAAACAGTTTTCGGCTGGATATTCACAGGCCCTATGCCTTGTACCGAAATATCTAGTTTTACAACTTGTTTGAGCCATTATAGTGAAGTTGCGATCGATCAACAGATCGCACGTTTTTGGGAGTTGGAGGAACTACCTAAAAAACAATTTTTATCGCAGTCTGATAAGTTTTGTGAGGAAAATTATCAGAAAACTACAAAACGCGATAGCAAAGGTCGATATATAGTTACCTTACCATTCAAAAGTGGATTCCCAGATGATATTAATCTTGGATTTTCTCGAGGCATAGCCTTCAAGCAATGGGCTAGAAGTGAAGCTCGATTGAACAAAAATCCCGATTTAAAGACGCAGTATGAAGAAGTGGTGAATGATTACCTCAAATTGGGTCATATGGAAAAAATCCCAGCTCCAAAATTTGAAAGATCACCATCTCATTATTATTTACCGCATCATGCAGTAATAAAACCAGAGAGTACTACAACAAAAGTTCGGGTAGTATTCAACGCGTCAAGTCCCACTTCAAACGGGGTCAGCTTGAATGATGTCCTGCACGCAGGCCCAGTTCTGCAAGCTGATTTGACGCTTCTGGTATTGAAATGGCGGTTTTTCAAATATGTCTTTAATGGCGACATTCAGCAGATGTACCGCCAGATTCTGGTTGACCCAAAACATTCTGCTTTCCAACGAATTCTGTTTAGAAGTTCACCTGATGAGTTGATTCAGGATTATGAACTTAAAACAGTCACCTTTGGCCTAAACTGTGCTCCATATCTAGCAATTAGAACCATGCTGCAATTAGCACATGATGTTCAGCAGCAGTATCCTCTCGCTGCAAAAATTTTGCGACATTTCACATATCGTCGTTCGCAAATTATTGTGTTCTATATGACAAAAATGTTTTTTTGGTAAATCAAGTTTAAAGTTTAGTAAAAAACTGAACCGAAAAATCTGCCGCGATTTTCTTACCAATGAAAGTTCAAGAGATTGTGGTTTTTTCTGTCAAAAAAAATTTTCATCTTTGGAAGCGTTTTTTAGAGTAAGATGCGTTTAAAAAAAAATAATTTGTTCTATATGCACTTATTTACGAAACTATTCTTGTTTTATAGCATATAGAACAAAATGTAATATGTATTGGAGAAATGAAAAGCAATGTGATTTCACTCAATAAAAACTTTATTTCATATATTATAATATTAACTTGATTTTAAACTTAATCTTATAAATATGTTCTTATGAGTCCATTTAAATCAATACCTGTTAATTTCTTAAAAGGTAAGTTTCGACTACAAAATCAAGTAAAAAATTAACCAAATTCATTTGACTTCGATTCCACGAAGTTCCTGCTTGATTTACGGAGATTTTTTTATTGAAGCAAAGTTTGTTAAAAAGACGAAGACAAAAAATTGTACCTATATTTTAACTTGTATTAAACAAATTATTAAGGGTATTCATGGGTTGATACGAAACACAGTTGCGACGATGCGAAAATTTATGATTGCGAATTTTTTCTTCATTCCAACAACAAACACATTAGAAGTAATTTTGCAACTCTTCTTGAATTACGCACTGCTCAAACTTATTGCGAATGCGCACAAACAGTGATGCGAAACAGCTGATTCATGTTATGGGTGTTTTCAAGCATAGTTGCCATCTAGGTAAAACTTTAAAAAGGCTAAGTTTTTACGTTGATTCAAATAAGTAAAGTTACAATATTGATGTTGACGCGTTAGTGCGAAGAATATGTAGCATTTTCGCATTCTTGCAATTCGCATCAACCCGTGAATACCCCTATTGTAGTATGCCACTGCATCAAGTGATAAAAATTTGTATAAACTTTTCACATCATTTACTTTCTCCAATGATATCTTCTTATCTATTGCTTATCCATTCTTATTCTTAGTATTAAGCTTTTTTTAAACGTTGTTGTAAAATATAACTTCTAACCTTATGTTATTTATGATGGGTATTTTCTTTTCGTTTTTGTTTCATTTTATTTACCAACTGCAATCTAAAGCGGGATTTTTTCTTTTTTGTTTCATTTCATTTGCCAAGTGCAATGTGAAGCTAAGAAAAAAACCAGAAAAAAAACAAAAAAAAAGCAAAATACAAAGACCTCCAAATAATAACTTTAATAACTTTATTTAGAGCTGCATATAGAACAAAATAAAAAAATATTTTTTTTACTTGGTATTTTTGCTTCGTTTTTGTTCTATATGCACGATTTTTTGCATATAGAACACAATAGGTTACGAAGCTTGTCACAACAGTGTTGTATAGCACAAAGTCGATGCCTCATATTTCGAAAACTATAAAAGATAAACGCAAACTGATGACACAGATCGATAGATCTCGAAAAATTTGCCTATATACCAGTCTTATCTCAATTTTTTCAATTTTGCGATATAGAACACAATAATTTACGAACGACGATATGTCGATGATGCTCTAGCTGGAGCTCATGATGTTGAAAGCGCAATTAAAGCTAGAAATGAGCTAATCTCGGCTTTAGACTCTGCAGGTTTTACTATGCGAAAGTGGACTGCGAATGCTTCCAGCATTTTAGCAGACTTGCCTACAGAGCATCTTTTGCATGAAGACTTCTTAAAGTTAGAAGATACGAGTTGTGCCAAAGCATTAGGAATTCGTTGGAATGCCACTTCAGATTTATTCTATTTTACTGCTAAGCGTCTCGAAATAAAATCATCTTATACAAAACGTGAAGTCCTATCCATGATAGCGCAACTGTTTGATCCTGCAGGTTGGCTGGTACCTATAGTGGTGACAGCGAAAATTCTAATGCAGCGTATCTGGTTGGATGAGATAGATTGGGATGAAGATCTCCCTGCGCATAGTTTTCAATCTTGGCAAACATTTTTGTTAGATTATGAAAATATTAACGATATTCGCATACCACGTTTTGTTGGGTTTTCACCTGAATCCGACGTAGAGTTTCACGCCTTTTGCGATGCATCTGAAAAGGCATACGCAGCGTCGATTTACATTCGTGTGAAGGAAAATGATGGCATAGTCAGTCATCTGCTTTATTCAAAAAGTAAAGTTGCTCCAGTCAAGACGATCTCACTACCCCGTCTTGAATTATGTGGTGCAGCCCTTCTCGCGGATATGGTAGATTCATTACTATCGCACCTTGATATAGAACGGCACCGTTTGTATTGTTGGACTGATTCAACAATAGTGCTGGCTTGGCTTTGTAAGCCTCCATGTTCCTGGACAACCTTCGTAGCCAACAGAGTGTCAAAAGTGGCAGAGAAGGTAGGAATTCACAATTGGTTTCATGTAGATACACATGAAAACCCTGCAGATTTGGCAACGCGGGGAGTTACGCCACAAGAGTTAGTTGAGAAAGCTCTTTGGTGGCATGGACCTTCCTGGCTCTCGCTCGAACGATCAGCTTGGCCAAGAATGACTCCACCCCCAGTTCTAGAAACTTCGCTTGAGCGCAAAGCTGTAAAAGTACACTTTGCATATTTTTCGGAATATGAAGATATTCTAGAGCGTTTCTCTTCGCTATCGCACGGATTGAGAGTGTTAGCTTACGTGTTTCGCTTTCTGCATCGCACGCATCCAAAGTCTCGTGCGTCTTTTTCAAAAAAATCAGTGTGCCTTGAAGCGGCTGAAATTAAATTCGTGAAAACACGATTGGCACTTCTATGTCAAAAGATAGCTTTTCCAAACGAATATCACTGTTTGGAAACTAAACAGATAATAAGAGCTAAGAGTCCCATTCTCGCTCTTAATCCTCTGTTGAACAACCACGACAATTTAATGCGTGTTGGTGGACGGCTCGCCTCATCACCAGTGTTATCATATGATGAAAGGCACCCAATTATATTACCATATAATTGCCACTTTTCACGCCTTTTAGTACGTTTCGTCCATGAAATTTCGCTTCATGGAGGGAATCAATTAGTGCTTCGACTTATTCGTATGCAATATTGGATCCCACGTGCTAAAAATCTAATTAAATCAATTCTACATAATTGTAAAACCTGTGTTGTACACATGAAACGCCAAAGAACACAAATAATGGCTGCGCTGCCAGCCGAGCGAACAGTTATTTCACGGCCTTTTGCCGCGACTGGTATTGACTTCGCTGGCCCATTCGACATAAAAAGCTACATAGGTAGATCTTGCCGAATCAGCAAGGGCTATGTTTGTTTATTTGTGTGCTTTTCTACGAAGGCGATTCATCTTGAGGCCACGAGCGATTTATCAACCGCCACTTTCCTAGCAGCCTTTTCTCGGTTCGCAGCGAGACGTGGCTGCCCCGCAAACGTGTACTCCGACAATGGTACAAACTTTGTGGGGGCCTCAAACTCTCTTAAAAAAGATTTCAAAGCCTTCTTAACAGCGTCGCATGATGCAATACTATCTCAGTATGCACATCAAGAAATTGCATGGCATTTTATTCCCGCTGGTGCTCCCCATATGGGAGGCCTATGGGAAGCTGGAGTAAAAAGCTTTAAAACGCATTTCAAGAAGATGGCCGGAAGTATGAAATATACTTTAGAAGAATTTTCCACACTATTGAATCGAATCGAAGCGTGTCTGAATTCGAGGCCACTTTCCACCATGTCGGAAAATCCTGTTGATTTTCAAGCTCTCACTCCAGGTCATTTCTTGGTCGGCGGCCCACTGCTATCGCCAGTGGAGCCAGAAATAGCTGAACAGCCTCTGACTCTTGTCAATCGCTGGCAAAAAATCAAGGCGATGCATCAGCACTTCTGCCACCGATGGAAAAACGAATACCTAAAAGAGATGCATCGACGTACCAAGTGGAAAACGCCTCAATCAGATTTCAAGGTCAACGACTTAGTCGTTGTCAAAGAAGACAATCTTCCCGCGAATGAATGGCGATTAGGTCGAATATTAAAGATTTATACCGGTACCGACAAAAGAGTCCGTGTAGCGGACGTACGCACCGAAAGAGGTTGCGTCACGCGGCCTATAGTGAAGCTGGTCACAATACCGTCGACCTAGCTCCGTCACCATTTATTTTCTCTTAATTGTTTTTTTTCTTCTTTTCTTTTCTTTTCTTTTTGTTTCCGTCTCGTTTCAGGATGTCTACCACCAACATCATGCGCGACTTGATCGAAGAGATGCTTCTTCAGACGGACTCCGAGATGGCCATGAGCGAGAACGATACGGTACGCGAGAAGACGCCAGTTCCGGCAGCCAGCGTACTCCAGCCTCAATCCCCGGTGCGGAGCGTGCTGTCCCGCGTGGTCCCCGTCGTGACGCGCAGCGACATGATCCCAAAGTGTCGCTTGTGCTCCATGGAGCACAATCTCATGTCGTGCCGTCGGTTCATAGCTATGAACCTGGAAGAGCGGTTGAGAGCAGTACTCCTTCATTTTTACTGCTCCAACTGCCTTTCAGCAGTTCATATGCGAAAGGACTGTCGGAGCGATGTGAGGTGCCGTCACTGCGGTGAAGATCACCACAGCATGCTGCATTCCCACGCTCGGGTCCGATCAAGTCGAGCCCACTCACGAAGACCACGTGGAAGACGTTCCCGAGCAAAGCACCCAAAGCTGCAGCCTGCATCCGCAGCTGCCCGAGAAGCAACGAGGTCTGGGGCGGAATCGAAGAGTTCGTCTTGGAAGGGTCCGCAGTCGACGTTCCAATCTGCGTCGTCGTCGAGGGACGCCGTCCCGAAGCGGTCCCCTTCCAAGAAGAGACCGCAGTCGATGCTACCGTTAGCGTCATCGTCGAGGGACAAATTCCCGAAGCGGTCTCCCCCCACACGACCAGCAACGACGAGCCTCCAGAGAGTGGTCTCTCTCCTCCCCACAGTGGTGGTAAGTGCTTGGGCCAACGGAAGAATGGTCCAAGAACGAGCTCTGCTTGACTGCTGCCTTCCGCAAACGCGAGTGGCCAGAGAACTGGCTGTGAAGTGGAGACTTCCAACTTCTGAAATCGACGGAAAGGAAGTCTGCACACTCTCGCTTCGTGGCAGATATGGCTCGTCGGTCAATATAGAGACGACAGCATTGATTGATCGGCGCTTACAAGTCATCACGCCGTCCAAAGACATAGATGAGAGGATCAGTCAGAGCTATCCTAACATAAATCTGGCTGATCCTCATTTCTACAAAAGGTCGCCGGTCCGGATCCTGCTGGGTATAGACGTTTACTCCCGGGTCATGCAGCCGGGTATTCTGCCAGCTGGTTTTAGCATGCCGTTGGCCCAAAATTCGATCTTCGGTTGGGTCTTATCAGGACAGGGTGCCTGGTAACGTCTTGCATTCTTGCAAGGCGGGCGGCATGTTAACGCCACTGGCGGTTTCCCGGTGCTGGCGCGGTAGTGTGCGTCTGCAATGCTGTATTGCTGCTATATGTATTTTCATTTTTCTTTTGGGCAGCGCTTCTCGCTGCTCTTATAAAACTTTGTTAGTTTTTAAGTTTCACAAATAAAACTGACCTCGGTCATTTAAGTTGAAACGCCGCGTTCTTATTTCTTTATTCGTTTAATTTAGAAGTTTTTCTTTAATGTTCAAGTGCTTTCTCCCCCCTCGCTATTCGCCAAAGTTACAAGATAAATTGAATTGAGTTCTAGAGCGTGCTTTAAAGGGGCTTATTTGGAGTTTTCTACTGCATTTGTTAAAAATCAAGAGGCACAGTATTCTTAGAATTCATTTCCAAATGGAAATTTGACCATTTTCGCAAATTTGGCCTTATTTCCATTTGGCATTATAACCTTTGGCCTTATAACATAACGCCAACATTTTTTTATCTGGCAATGCTGCTAAGGGCACTTGTTCCTCTTTTTGCCAGATTACATACATATATACCGAATATGACAGATTGTATTTGTAAACCATTTGCAAAAGATCAAAATAGGCAAATTGTATCCAACGAAATCAAAATTCTGAACTATTTTATTAGAAATTGGTTTAATCAAATAAAACAAAGAAAAGCACAAATAAAAGCACGCTTATGCCGAAGATTAGTTTGAAGCTAAAAACGTTTCATGTATAACCTTATGGAAAAAGCTCAAAGTGTCCACAGTGCAAGCTTATTCCGAAGTTTAAGTTGCTTATTAAGAGGTTTCAAATTTTATATTGCTATCTCGCTAGCTCTCACAGTTTGCAATTTTGTTTCGTTTGTTGTTTCATTTGCACTAAAGCTAAATAAGCTACTTTAATTTTAAGCAATAAGCGCTCACTATGGACACAATAAGTTTAAATAAGCAGCTTTAATCCAAAGCACCAATAATCTTCGACATAAGCGTTCACTAAAAACGCGCTCTAAAGCTGTATTAACTTTGTAACTATTCGAAATAGTTTAAGAAGACTTTTGAAAACAGTTTTTTTACTCTTAAAAAAGAGTTGTAAAAGATTGCAATCATACAATCGAAAACTCACACTGATGATTTTCGCTGATGAAAAAAATTTCAATCAGCAATCTTTTGGAAATCTTAATTTTTAAATTAATTGGTGAAATTTTCTTTTAATTCTTTTGATGCATGCACTAGAATTGTACCTAAAGTTCCGCTCTTTTGAGTCCTTGATTGCATTCAATTGTAAACATTTGAAATCAATGAAATCATTGGTAGTGAAATCATATTGAAATCATATCAAATTTAAATCGTATTTAAAATCAACGAAATCACTTGCAGTCAATTGAAATCTTTGGATTTCATTAAAAAATTTTTTGAATATTTTGTGTGTGGAATAAGCCGGATCGATTTGTATGGAAAAAAAAGTTAGTCAGTTGGTAACCGATTCAAAAGTTAGAGAGACTCATAAGACCTATTTCTACATAAAATTTTTTTATCTGAAAAATCCCGATGAATTTGGCGGTTTTCCAATGGCGGTTTTGGTTCCCCTGAACCTTTTATTTCACCCAAAAAAAAAAAACACATTTTTTCTTGTAACTTTTTTTGCCTTTAGAATACATACAAATTCAGCAAAAATAGAAACATTAAGGGAAGGCTTCCCTCATTTTGGACTAAAAAATCGATTTTTTTTTGCAAAAAATGAAAGCCACATATGTGTAGAATATGTGTGTAAATGGATTTTTCGATCCGACGAATATTTTTCGAATGGCAACGTCTTGAAGACACCTATCTCACGCGCGCTACGTCCAAACTAAACTTTTAAAAAAACTTCAAACGCGCTTATCTCGAAACCACGTTTTCCGATCTAACTAAAACTCTCAGGCCTGATCTATTGATCCGATTCTCTTTATCTAAGAACTGTTTGGAAGTGCATGCTTTTTTGTACGCCCTGAACTAACATCATGTATAAAAATTATTTATTTATATTTTTTTAACGTTGTTGAAATGGAAAAAAACAAGCAAAATTTGAACTTTTAGTTCTAATGTTCATTATTCAATGAATTTTACATGGATAATAACAATTTTAGTTCCAGTCATAGAAAATATCATTATCTTTAAGTAATAACAACAATTTTTGATTTCAGTCCACCACAAGAAGCGGCAGAATTTTAGTTAGGACACCATGTTTTTCGCGCGAAAGGCCCACGGAAATGTGCATTTTGTAGCCGCCATTTTGAATTTTTTCAACTTTTTCATTTTTTTAAATTCTCTGATAATAAACTAATATAATCATCAAAACCAAAAGTTCGTACGCCTTTTCATTGTCCTACAACAAAAATACAAACTTTGCCTTATTTTTGTCCATAATGAGGGAACCCTTCCCTTAAGATCTTACAAATGTTTTGGCATAAAAAAAGTTTGAATTATTTCTTTATTTTGGGCCCTTTCTTGTCTCCAAAAATTAAAAATGTGTGTTTTTCACAAATATGTCTTTTTTTAAATCCCTCAAAAATGTATTTTCATGGGATTTACACAATTTTTAGGGAACAAATTTTGTCGAAAAGGCTCTTCTTTCTATTGGCTATATTTGACCGAAAAAAGGGTTCAGGAGAACCAAAACTGCTCCATTGGGATTTGTCAGATAAAAAAAAAAATTATATGGTAATAGGTTTAAGGGTCCCTCTAACTTTTGAGTCGGTAACCGGAAGTATCTAAATTTCGATTCGGTTTAATTTTTTAGGCACACTTATCCAGACTTTATGAAAAAGAGGCTATACATCTACTTATGAAAGCTCTCCACATCGACGAAAACAAAAATAATCATTAATTTAACAATAACAACAAGATGACAGAATTTTAAAACATTTCCAATTAATTTTTTTTTTTAGCCAAAGAGAAGAACGTGTACTCTTCACAAGAGCATTGGTTTTTTGATGATTTCCCAGTGTTTTATTTTTATTCTTCTCTTTGTGTTATTAGTTAGAAACAATAATTAATAACACAAAGAGAAGAATAAAAATAAAATTTTTTAATTAATAATTTCTTTCGAATATGCTTTAAGATATTTAGAAAGATTTCAATTAAATGACTTCAAATACTTCATGTTGGCTTTAAAAGCTTTCACAAATATTATAGTGATTGTAGCCCCTTGCAATCTTTTCAACTCTGTTAGAATTTTAAATAGGCTTCAAAGACTTTAACACCCTTTGTAATCCCTAGGACTTTTTTGGAACACTTAAGGACTGTTTTAGAACACTTGAAAGAGTTGTTAGAGATTGAAATTAATTTAATTTTGAAATAATTGAATGTCATTTCTCTTTTTTACTATTTCATTTCCTATGACTTTAATAAATTGAAATTATAATTTGAAGTCATTAGCTATGAAGTCACTGATTGCAAAACCAAATAATTGTAATCTTTTACAACTATGTTCTTTTTCAAGGGTTCTCTTTGACTGTTCTGAATTTAATTTTACGACTACCGAAATTAATTTGACTAATAATTATGAATCTCATTTGACTGTTTCTTGATTCGGTTTGTATATTCCGAATTCAATTTGAGTATTATGGACTTAATTGTATTTCTGTGGAATTCAATTTGACTGTTCTACATTCCATTCCACCTTTTTCGAAATTAATGTGAATATTCTTAGTTCCAGTGGAATTTTTCAGAATTAAATTTGAGTACTAAATTTTCACGATTTCTGAATTCAATTTAATCATTCGGAATTCAATTGATGTTTTCTGAATTCCATTTCATCGATTCGGAAATCATTTTGACCATTGTGAATTTGATTTCACTGAATCTGAATTCAATTCGTGCATTTCTAAACTCTGAACGCTATTTTACGATTTATAAATTCAAAGTCACGGTAGTCGAGTAGTTAGGTGCTTGACTGCGACCACAGGGGTCCCGGGTTCGAATCCCGCAAAAAAAAAAATCAAAAACAAAAATGATAAAGAAAAAAAATTCTGAAATTAAAATCACCATTTCTTATACCAATCATTTTTTAATTCAGTCTGGAATTGGTGTAAATATATTACAACTATCAAATTGGAAGCGGATCAATTTCAAATAATCTCAAAATTCTCAGTATCGAAATTAAATTTTAAAAAATTCCCCTTTCAAAATTTCCCCCATTTCAAAATCTCATAATTATCCATAATGTTCAAGATATTTTTTAAAATTTTGCAGCATTCAATGACACTCACTGTGCCCATGAACCAATCAGCAGTGCGAGAAAAAAGTATATTTTTCGTGCCACGTCATCGGTCACACAAAAAGCTATATTGCATACGTTTTTCATGCAAAACATGTGAAAACTTAAATAAAAGTGGAAAATAATAAAATTAACAAGTTTAATTTGCGAAAGAGTGTTTGAATACCTTGTTTGTTTATATTTTAATGCATTAACGAAATTTAAAGAATTTTTTTTTTTGCTGTTGAAATTATTGCACGTCGGTACAGCACACTTCATTTTTATAAAAAACACAAAAAATTACTGAATTATAAACACTAATAATTCTTTAAAACTTCAAGAAATAATTTTTCACATATAATCGCTACACGTAAACAAAACAATTTGTGACCGATGACGTCAGACCTAAAAGCTTTGTTTTGTTTACAATATGGCGGCTCTTTTCTTTGCATGATCTTTATTTCTTGGTTCATGCACTGTGCCAGCGCAACTAATGCTTGCTTTTTGCCGAAGCTTTTTTTCCAATTTGATTTATTTTGTTGAGGGGTCGCATAAAAACCACACTTTGAGTCACAAAGCTTTTAAATTTGATATGCCGCCAACCAAGCGAGCACTGGTGTGACGACGACGACTTTGAAGTTGTCATAAAAAGTTTTATATTTGCAAATAAATTTTTGCTTTATATAAGTTAACAACAAATAAGTTAACAACACATAACGTCACTAAACATAGCTGCAGTTCTTGCGAAACAGCAGTGTAAAGCCATATCACCGAAACTGCAAAATTAAACAATTGAGCAATAGTACATCGACCGCTCCAATTAAAATAAACGCTGATCAACAATGCGAAAGAACGTTGAACAGTTACAACACCAAAACTGCAAACGATTGAGCAATAGAACATCGACCGCCCCAATTAAAATTAACGCTGAGCAACTAGGAAATAACACATCGACTGACCCAATAAAACAAATGCTGACTAAGACACCTGCACGCGCCAGTGCAAGAAAACAACAACAAAAGCCGCCGACATATGTTATTCAATAAGTTTCTTTTTAATCATAAGATAATATTGTATTTACTCCTTAAGTAGCAGTCAATAAAGACGCACTGTTTTCAGTGCGGGTTTTTTAAAAAAATAAAATAATAAATATTTTATTAACTGGCGCCCGAGCTAATTCTAAAAGAACTCATACCCGAGCAAACTAAAAATAAATAAAGTCTATTTTAAATTACTTATATAGTAAATCAAAAATCTAAAGTGAATTTAAATGCTCTAAAAGTAGTGCTAAAAATAAACACTTTAGTTGAAGTGACAAGGACAAGAGTAAAATAAAAAGTGATAAAAATAAGCACTGTAATAAAGTGATAACAGTGAAAAAGTCACAAAATTACTCAAGTAATAAATGACAGATACAATAGTGAAAAAGTGCCCTCAAGTAGTGCAAAACTAATGATACTGTCTTAAAGTCACCCAAAGACCAAAGTGAGGAAAAGTGCCCTAAAGAATTTAAACACAATTAAGGCCGTCACTTAAAATTCTTAAACAGTGACTTAAACAATATATTCAAAAAAGTGTAGAGAGAATTTTAAAGATTTACGAACCCACCAAAGGTACGCCCAAATATTATGGAATATTAAACGTAATAAGGAACAAAATTGTGGGTAATGCAGACATTGCATTAGAATCATACAATACCTCACTCGACTGGTCAGCTATAGCAAAATGTCTAACCTTACATTACGCAGACAAACGCGACCTGTCCACGCTCGAATACCAAATGACCGCCCTAGTTCAAGGTAGGTCAACATTAGAACAATTTTACCAAAATGTTTACTCCCACCTGTCATTGATTCTAAACAAATTAGGATGCTTAGAAGTCAGTACAGAATCCCTTCAAATCCTCACCCAAACATATAGAGAAAAAGCCCTTGATACCTTCATTCGAGGACTTAACGGTGAACTTCCAAAACTATTAGGAATGAAAGAACCAGCTGATCTGCCACAAGCGTTACATCTATGTTTAAAACTAGAAAATCAGAATTTCCGAACCAACTATGCCAATAATCAACAACAAGTTTACAAAAAATACCATTCAAATCTAGCCCCACCTCTACCAAATATGAATACTTCTACGCAACGCCCCAGACAAGATTTCCATCCTCAAATCGCTTATATTCCTAACCCTCAAAATCCCACATTCCCAAGGCGAATCCATAATACGACACAGCAATTTAATCAATATCCACAGAGACAACCACCCCCACGACCATTTGCTCCCAAACCTTTACCTAGACCAGAACCTATGGACGTCGACACAAGCCTTCGTTCAAAACGAATCGACTATATGAATAGGCCAAGACCAGAACAGGTCCCAGAGAAAAGACCACCGCCCTCCCAACATAGCGTTATTCCTCACAAGGCTCAACGTACATTCCATATAGACACTGAACTCGACGATAATACCTTCAACGAATACGAACATGACCAAAACGAAGAGGAATACGATCAAACGCTAGACGAGTACTTGGCAACTATAGAATCTGAACAACAAGACTATACAGAACAATCCCCAGAGCTTAACGACATTCATTTTTTAGAATGACGAGCTCTTCATTGCCATATTTCGAATGCCAACAGAAGAGCGGAAAAACTCTAAAATTTCTCATAGACACGGGTTCAAGCAAAAACTATATTCAACCCGGTCTTGCAAAAAAAACTATTCCAAACGAAACATCTTTTCTTGCTAAGTCAATCGCAGGAGACGTGAAAATCCAAGAACACACGTTCATCAACCTATTTAATCTCGAAGACAAACTTAAATTTTTCATTATGCCAACTTTGCAATCATTTCATGGTATTTTAGGGAACGATAGCCTTAAGGAACTCAACGCGATAATTTATACAAATAAGAATTACATGCAAATAAAAAACAATAAAAAGGTAAGAATAAAACAACTTATTTCAAAAACAGTTAATTCAATCGATATTCATGATGAACATATGACACAACAGCAAAAGCACTCAATTAAAAACACAGTCAACAAATTCCCTAAATTATTCACTGAACCGGACGAAAAACTAACATACACGACAAAAGTCTTTGGTGAAATTCGCACATCCTCCGACGAACCAGTTTATAGTAAATCTTACCCATACCCAAATTCCTTGAAAAATGAAGTCGAAAATCAAGTGAAGCAAATGCTAAACGATGGCATAATTAGACCATCAAGGTCCCCTTATAATTCTCCAGTATGGGTTGTGGAAAAAAAATCTGACTCCAAGGGTAACAATACAGGATGGTCATAGACTATCGCAAGCTAAACACAGTCACCATACCCGATAGGTATCCAATACCCGAAATCTCAGAGGTTATTGCTCAACTAGGAAATTGCAAATATTTTTCAGTCCTAGATCTAAAGAGTGGTTTCCACCAAATCCCTCTCAACGAGAAAGACAAGGAAAAAACGGCATTCGCGATCAACAACGCTAAGTACGAATTCAATCGCTTACCGTTTGGATTGAGAAATGCGCCATCAATCTTCCAACGCGCACTCGACGACATTTTACGAGAGTATATCGGCAAAATATGCTACGTATATATTGACGATATAATTATATTTAGCAAAAGCGAACAAGACCACTCGCAACATATTGAACTTATATTCGAAGCTTTGGAAAACGCGAACATGAAGGTGCAGCTAGATAAATGCCATTTTTATCAGGAAGAAGTGGAATTTCTAGGATTTATAATTTCTCCGCAAGGAATAAAAACAAACCCCAAGAAAATCGAAGCTGTGGCAAACTTCCCGACACCTAAAACAATAAAAGACCTACGAGCATTTTTGGGTCTATCAGGTTACTACAGGCGCTTCGTGAAAGACTACGCAAAAATTGCGAAACCCTTGACAACCCTCCTAAGAGGCGAAGAAGGCCGAATATCAAAAAAACAGTCGGCAAAAATATCAATTAATCTGAACACCGAAGCCCTTGAAGCCTTCAAGAAGTTAAAAAATTCACTAATTTCTAAAGAAACTTTGCTTTCCTACCCAAATTACAATGAATGCTTTGAACTAACAACAGACGCATCGAATTATGCAATTGGTGCAGTGTTGTCACAAAAAGATAAGCCAATCTCATTCATCTCCCGAACCCTCAACAAAGCCGAAGAACATTACGCAACAAACGAGAAAGAAATGCTGGCCATAATTTGGGCCCTAAATTCCTTACGCAACTACCTCTACGGATCTCGCAAAGTTATAATTCGCACAGACCACCAACCTCTAACTTACGCCATGAGCAATAAAAACAACAATAGCAAGATGAAACGATGGAAGGCCATATTAGAAGAATATAACTACGAATTACAATATAAGCCAGGGAAAAGTAATGTAGTTGCAGACGCCTTGTCAAGAATTCCGTTGCAATCACAAGTAAACTCAATGTCCACAATGACTCATAGCGACGATAGTTCAGGTCAAAATCTAATAAGTAGCGTCGAAGCTCCCATCAACGTATTTAAAAACCAGATTATCCTCAACATAGGTCCTACCATACCATACAAATTTCAGATTATATTTCCAACATATCACAGACACACAATAACAGAATTCAATTACACTACAGAAAAACTAATAGAAATCCTAAAAAAAAATCTTAATCCATCTGTTATAAACGGTATAAAAACGCCAGAACCAATAATGGGCAAAATTCAAGAAGTTTACACAGATTATTTTTCAAAATATCGCATCAGGTTCACAAGACACCAAGTCGAAGATGTTGCCAATGAGGAACAACAACAAGGTATAATCATCGAAACACACAAACGAGCCCATAGAAACACCAAAGAAAACAAAACTCAAATTCTGGAGAAGTACTATTTTCCAGGAATGAGCAACAAAATAAAGAAAATAGTGAAACAATGTACCGTATGCAAGCTTAATAAATATGACCGTCACCCCCCTAACCCCGAACTTAAAGAAACACCAATCCCTACACATCCCGGACACACCCTCCACATCGATATTTACAAAACAGAAAACAATCTCGTTTTAACCGCAATTGATAAGTTTTCTAAGTATGCCCAAGGTAAAGTCATAAAATCAAAAGCAATCGAAGATATAAGAGAACCACTACGTCAACTTCTGTTCTTATTCGGAGTTCCAAAAGTTATCGTTGTTGATAACGAAAAATCCCTTAACTCATCTTCAATAAATTTTATGGTTATGGACCAACTGGGAATTCAGATCTTTAGATCACCCCCTTACAAAAGTTCAGTCAACGGCCAAATAGAACGATTTCACTCAACACTCTCAGAAATCATGAGATGCCTGAAATCAGACGGAACCCACCGATCCTTTGTAGAACTTCTAGACAGATCTATATACGAATACAATTCCTCAATACACTCAACAACTGGGAAAAAACCCATAGAAATATTCTTTGGACGAAACGTTAATATAGACCCCGAACAGTACGAAAAAGCCAGACAAGACAACATTCAAAGACTTAAAGAAAAACAATACAAAGATATTAAATACCACAATAAAAATCGACTACCTATCATAACATACAACCCAGGTGACACAGTTTACGTTAAAATTCACACTCGTCTAGGATCCAAAATCTCACCTAAATACAAACAAGAAACAGTAAAAGAAAACAGAACTACAACTATCCTTACAGAGTCAAACAGAGTAGTTCATAAAAGTAACATTAGGAACTAAACCCTCTTTAATATACTAAAAACACAAAAAATAAACCAAACATATTCCTTTTCAGACCACTCGTATTCCTGATTACAACGAACGCAGAATTATTACTGACCGACTATTCCTCCGCTCACCTAATAACAATAGACGATGGACAAGCAAAAATACAAAACGGAACCTTTAACTTTATCCACATCATAAACCTTAACACGTACGAACAATTTTTACACGATACTGACAAATACGTCAATACAAGCATCGAAAGAAATAGTATCTATTATCCATTGCTTAAATACGAAATCTCCCAATCTATAGACATTTTAAATCAGATTAAACCACGTCACCCAGCAAACAGAAACAAAAGATCAATAGACATAATAGGCACAGCATGGAAATACCTAGCTGGCAGTCCCGACCACAATGATCTACAAATTATTGAAAACAATTTAAGCGAACTAAACAGAAACAACAACCAACAAATAACAATAAATACTGCTCTGACTAAACGTATAAACGAACTATCAAAGATAACGGACCAACTTAGGAACTCGTTAAGGAAAAGCGAATACGTCAATAACGAAATAGCCTCAAATATCCAAAACAGAATAAGACTTACTAAAGAAGAACTGACAAATATTAGATATGCAATCGAATCGAGCAAATATGGTTAATTCCATACTATTTAATAGAAATGAAATAAAACAAGTGTTGGAAAAGCTAACAAATGAAAATATGCCATTCAGAAGTATTGAAGATGCGTTAGAATTTACAAATATTAAAATCTTATATAATGGAACGAATATTATGTACTTAATTAAAATCCCAATGACAACAGAAACAATATATGAAAAAACTGTAATAAGAGCCGTTAAACGAAACGAAACAATTATTGATATTCCATATAAATCATTACTAATTAAAAACCACGAAATTTTTGGTGTACAGAACAAATGTAATAAATATAATTCTATTAATATTTGTAACCACAATAAATTAGTAAATTTAACTAACGATCTGTGTGTAAGTAGACTAATATATGGTCTAAAATCTTTTTGCAACTTAACAAATAACCAACACATACCTACAGTAGAAGAAATTTCTCCTGGAATCTTACTATTAAATAATTTTAATGGAAGTTGTTTTTTTAAAGAATCAAATCATAATTTAAAAGGTACATTTTTAATTAAATATCATAATGAAACTATTAGAGTAAATAATAAAATATTTAGCAATATTGAGATTCCACAAATGAATATCAAACCATCAATAATGCAACCAACACCCATAGAAATAAGTAGATACAATGTATTATCTTTAGAATCATTAGAGGAATTACATATTAATAATACACACTCAATTAAATCCATTCAGAACAACATGTTTATAAACAGAATATCATCATTTGTCTCAATAAGCAGTATTGCTTTGGTAATAATAGCCATTATGGTTCTTAAATATCCACGCAAGAAGATCGAATTTGTTATCCAACAACCAGAAGCGGCAGCACCTAGTCTACCAGCAACAACATCTGAATCTCCGATAATCACAGCGACATTGCCAAAACTCAACGATCTACCTTATTTTTGACGATTGCGGACAATCGTTTTAAGAGGGGAAGAGTTAACAACAAATAAGTTAACAACACATAACGTCACTAAACATAGCTGCAGTTCTTGCGAAACAGCAGTGTAAAGCCATATCACCGAAACTGCAAAATTAAACAATTGAGCAATAGTACATCGACCGCTCCAATTAAAATAAACGCTGATCAACAATGCGAAAGAACGTTGAACAGTTACAACACCAAAACTGCAAACGATTGAGCAATAGAACATCGACCGCCCCAATTAAAATTAACGCTGAGCAACTAGGAAATAACACATCGACTGACCCAATAAAACAAATGCTGACTAAGACACCTGCACGCGCCAGTGCAAGAAAACAACAACAAAAGCCGCCGACATATGTTATTCAATAAGTTTCTTTTTAATCATAAGATAATATTGTATTTACTCCTTAAGTAGCAGTCAATAAAGACGCACTGTTTTCAGTGCGGGTTTTTTAAAAAAATAAAATAATAAATATTTTATTAACTTATACATACATACATATGTACAGATAACTGCTTAATAAATTGAATTGTCAAATCGAGTGACTACAGCTGTTGCGGTTGTTGTTTACATTTATATATATTTGTTTATATATGTATATATATATACGATTTGAAAAATGCCGACAAAGAGCGTGCACATACGTTTAACAAAGTTGTTAACATATGGTTAAATAAAAAAAAATGTCTGCTTGAGAGACCAGCAATTTGCCTTTGAATTTGCTTCTTGTATAGATAGTTGCACAATATTTAAAGTTTTCACTTTATAACCAAAGCTACGCTATGCAAACGTGCATGTTTTTGTTTTTTTTTTGTTTTCTCTGAAGTATCTGAACGTGCGTCTACGAAAATGGCAAGGAAATTGCAGCAAAGCCATTTTAAGGCAAACACATTAAAACTGCGCATGCGCAACCTTAAATTTAAGTTGTTGTGGCTAAAGATGCAACACTGTCTGACCAAAATGACAGCAACAAATGCTGAAATTGCGGTTAAGAGCGTCCAGTAAATGTGGAGACATGACACATGGCCGAGGATGGCTTACGTTACGTGTAGGAGAAGATGTTGCTGTAAATAATACGGCAGAAGTTTAATTGCAATTATTACGAGTTAGTCTCTGAAGGAAAACGCTACATTCATCAAGTCATTAAAATTTATCTAATAAAAGTTTTTTAAAAAAAAAAAAAAAATTAATACAGAAGCCACCTGAAACATTTTGTTTTAATTCTGATTTGCGGTTAACTTTGTTGAACATATAAAAAAATTATCAAAAGTATTATTTTTTTTGATAATTTTCATTTTTTTTGAGGATAAAGCCTGATCTGTTAAATTTACATATCGTCGTTCGCAAGTTATTGTGTTCTATATGACAAAAATGTTTTTTTGGTAAATCAAGTTTAAAGTTTAGTAAAAAACTGAACCGAAAAATCTGCCGCGATTTTCTTACCAAGGAAAGTTCAAGAGTTTGTGGTTCTTTCTGTAAAAAAAAATGTTCATCTTTGGAAGCGTTTTTTAGAGTTAGATGCGTTTAAAAAAAAATAATTTGTTCTATATGCACTTATTTACGAAACTCTTCTTGTTTTATAGCATATAGAACAAAATGTAATATGTATTGGAGAAATGAAAAGCAATGTGATATCACTCAACAAAAACTTTATTTCATATATTATAATATTAACTTAATTTTAAACTTAATCTTATACAAATGTTCTTATGAGTCCACTTCAATGAGTCCAATCAATACCTGTTAATTTCTTAAAAGGTAAGTTTTGACTACAAAATCAAGTAAAAAATTAACCAAATTCATTTGACTTCGATTCCACGAAGTTCGTGCTTGATTTAAGGAGATTTTTTAATTGAAGCAAGTTTGTTAATAAAACGAAGACAAAAAGTTGTACCTATATTTTAAATTGTATTAAACAAATTATTAGGGGTATTCACGGGTTGATGCGAAACACAGTTGCGACGACAACAACAAACACATTACAAGCAAATTTGCAACTCTTCTTGAATTACGCACTGCTCAAACCTATTGCGAAAGCGCACAAACAGTGATGCGAAACAGCTGATTCATGTTATGGGTGTTTTCTAGCATAGTTGCCATCTGGGTAAAACTTTAAAAAGGCTAAGTTTGTACGTTGATTTAAATAAGTTTTTGTTATTTTGAAATAAGGTGGCAATATATTTCGTTCCGCTATCGTAAAGTTACTATATTGATGTTCTCGCGTTAGTGCGAAAAATATGTTGCATTTTCGCATTCTTGCAATTCGCATCAACCCGTGAATACCCCTATTGTAGTATGCCACTGCATCAAGTGATAAAAAGTTGTATGAAGTTTTCACATCATTTACTTTCTCCGATGATATCTTCTTATCTATTGCTTATCCATTCTTATTCTTAGTATTAACCTTTTTTTATAAGTTGTTGTAAAATCTAACTTCTAACCTTATGTTATTTATGATGGGTATTTTCTTTTCTTTTTTCTTTCATTTTATTTACCAACTGCAATCTAAAGTGGGATTTTTTCTTTTTTGTTTCATTTCATTTGCCAAGTGCAATGTGAAGCTAAAAAAAAACAAAAAAAAAAAAAACTAAAAAAAAGGCAAAATACAAAGACCTCCAAATAATAACTTTAATAACTATATTTAGACTTGCATATAGAACAAAATAAAAAAATATTTTTTTTACTTTTTTTTTTACTTTAGTATTTTTGCTGCGTTTTTGTTCTATATGCACGAGTTTTTGCATATAGAACACAATAGGTTACGAAGCTTGTCACAACAGTGTTGTATAGCACAAAGTCGATGTCTCATATTTCGAAAACTATAAAAGATAAAAGCAATCTGATGACACAGATTGATAGATCTCGAAAAATTTGCCTATATATCAGTCTTATCTCAATTTTTTCAATTTTGTGATATAGAACACAATAACTTACGAACGACGATATGACGAAATGACAAACATATGTGTGAATGACACCAGTGACTTTTTACTCAATCCAATGTTTTTGAGTTTTTATGTTTTTGTTTTAATTCTGCTGAGAGATTCCAAATTTTTAAAAAAATGTTAAAACTTGACTGTTCATCAACATATCTATGGAGTTATTTACCTCTCTTGTGAGCAATATCTATTTTCTTGCAATAGATGAGGACAATCCTTATGAATCAAATGAATATATTAAGATACATGATGGCTCTTCCTTAAATTATAAGCATAACTTCAAGGAAATTATTTTTACGTCGGCACAAAGCTTTACATTAAAACACAAAAAAAAAATATCTATTTGAGTTCATTTCAAGGTTCAAAACGTTCAATTGTCAATGGTTTTAATTTTCTTTTTTTACGTGGTTTTTCATTTTGTTATGCTCTTTAATTGACATTAAATGTCAACGTGTCAATGACAAACCGCAACGAAGAACCGATGCCATGCCATGCGAAGCAGTCAACTAACTCATTGGCAACACTGGCAAAGCGACGATTGTCATTCACAGCATTTGGCGAAACATCTCAAACGAATGAATGCTTAAATGTAAGCCAGAGGATAAAAGATGCAGCGATCAATGCACAAAGCTGGATGCACAATGCAAACAACTTATATCTTGAAAGAGATAAATAAATAAAAAAAAAACAAAAATGTCTGACTTACACGCTGCAGAAGAAATGTCAGTTGCGGTTAAATTTCAATACAAAAGTCAATTGACATTTTTTGCACTGACATCACAGCGAAAAAAAAACAAACGAAAAAGAAGTGGAATAAATGCTAAGCATGGCTTGAAAAAGGGACAATAAAGGAAATAAAAATGTGCAGCAAAATCTAAAGACAAGTTTAAGCCTAAGTTGCTTGTATTAAAGGTAGAGCTTAGTAAAGAATTTTATGGCTAAAGCAATTGAAATGCTGCGTTCGATCTGGTTTTTTTTTAACGCTCGACAACTGCGGTAACAACTGAAGCACAATGTCGGATGAAATAAAATGCTGACATGTTGACAGCTGAAATTTTGGCATTTGAGATGCGCAGCATACAAAAAGTGGACAAGGAGGAGCAGCAGGGCGAGAGAGAAGGCGACAAAAAAGTAAAAACCAAATTGTTATTTTTATAAAATCTGTTTAAAAAATTAAATAAAAACAGCAAAACTTAATTTTTGTCGCCAGAAAAAATTTTCTCACAGCTGCTTGAATAATTAGCTTAGAGCTGGAAAAAAAATATTATAATTGATTGTTTGCAGTTTTAGAGTGAAAATAGCAGAAATATTTATTTTGCTAAAAAAAATATTCTGACGCTAGCAGCTACACATTTGTAAGAACTGCAATTATTTTCGGTTTCCTTTAAATACATACATAATGACTCAAAATTAAACTTTTGTGAAAGTAAAAAAGTCTCTTGGGTTCACGAAATATTCTTTGAAAAACAAAAAATACGCCGCCGCTCCGTCCTTGCATCTTAATTTCGTAGAATCTTTGCTGTTGTTGTTACTTCTGACACTTTTGCAACTGCTTCATCTGCTGCTGCTGCTGCTGTTGGTTCTTTAAAAGCCATCTTTGTTTGGCTGGAATTTTTCCTGCAATTTGCTAACAAAATTCACGCGCAGGCGCGCAGTTCAATTAACTTAATTGCCATGTAATTACGTTGCTTCGTTTCGTTGTCTGGCTCTTTTTTAACTTCTTGCTGCATCATTTTTTCCCTCCTTTTTTGTTGTTGTTATTATTTCCTTTTCTTTTGTTTTGTTTTATTTTTCAAAGCAAAATGTAATCCGAGGCCCAAACCGGAGCAAACAACAAAAAAAAAAAACTCAATCCAACACAACGCAACGCAACACAACGTGTTGGCAAGCAGAGCACATCAGATACACATAAAAACAAAAGACTTAAGCGACAAACCTGATGCTGAGCTTGCAAAAAACTCGTAGAATTTGATGTCGTTTGGAGTTATTCGCAAAGCCTTGCATTCTATGCGTGCTTTTGTTTTGCGCATGCGTGCCAGCAGCATTGCATCTGCAAATGCTTATTTTGCTTTTCTTCTTGGTTGTGTGCTTTTAGAGTTGCCACCAAATTTCTAGGGATTTCATGTGCAAGAAGAACAAATAGAATACAAAATATTTTATTTTATTTTATTCGAGTGCATTTTATACTTTTTAAGCTTTGTTCATTTTTGTCTGCTTTAAGCTTTCAAATATTCATTTAGTTTTTGAAAGTAGAATAAATAGAATTAACCGTATTTTATTCTAGTGCATTTAAATTTAGACAATATTTGTACTTTCTAAGCTTTGTTTAATTGATTTGTATTTGCTTTAAGCTTTTTAATAATTACTAGCAGAGTACCCGACCTTGTTCGGATTGGCTTAAAGGGATTATATACCCAGAACTTTTTTTTTTAAATTCAAGTCTCAAGAATATGAGGTTAAAACTTCAAGTCGATATATCAAAAACTTATAAAATTATAGCCTAGTGAGTGAACCGCCTTTGAGAACGCGCCGTGCTGATTCTTATTTTCAAACGCATTTTTCTCGAAACCATGTTTTCAAAGTTGGTGACCAAGATTTTCGAAACTCAGTGACCCGATCGTTTTGATTTTTTTTGCAGGCTTATTTTATTCATAATAATCTTGTACTTGTCATAGGGGTTTTTTTTCGTAGATTCGTACATTAGTTATAGGCAAAATAATGAATTTTTGGTCGAAAATCGTTACTTTACTTTCGGATGAATTTAGTAGGAGCAATTTCGGTGACCGCTTTTCACCTTTTTTTCAAAGCGCTCTAAAAAAAATGCAGTATCTACCTTGATATTAAATTTTTTTTAATAAAAACAAAACTAAACATACTCTTGAATGTGACTTAGAGCGGGTTAATTTTTTTTTTCAAAAAATCGTAGGCGCTGATAATGTTCTACGGATAATTCTATTCAACTTTGCCCAAGAAACCCTTAGTCAAAAATCTATTTCGAGCCTCCAGTTTTTCAAAAGGTCTTAATTTGTGTTTTGCTACAATATATGAAAAAATTATTCTACTTCTTGGAAAAAAATTTACTACGGTCAAAATAAGTAAACTTCGTTTGACGTTTTTTAGAACTCATGTTTTATTTCATTTATTATTTATTTATTTTTATTAAAAGTGAAATAGAGAACGCTTCGATTTATTTACCGTTATCAGAAATGGGCCTAAACTCATAATCTTTATTCAGTTCCAATATGACACATATGCCATCTCATATGCCTCAGGCAAAGGTACTCAATTTTTTTATTTTTGTTTTCATCCATGCAGATTGTGTATGTTTTTAAAAACCCTCCTTTAAAAAAATCTCTTAGATTTCCTTAAAAAATTCACAAACATGCCCTTGTTTTGGCCTCAGGATATAATATCCCCCTTAATTTGAGTTGAATTAAATTAAAGAAGGAAAAACGAATTTTTAAGTTTCTTCTAGGAAACAAATAAGTTTCTTCTAGGATCAATAGATTCTGTTTTCTTTTTTCATAGTTGGATGAATTTATATAAGTTTTGCTTGAAAAAAATTATTTTTTCAAGCTTATTTACTCTGTCGTGGAAACTCTGCTTAACTTACTAAATAGCTGACGAAGTAAACGTTGTTTTGCCCAAACTGAATAATTGATGTATCCATTTCTTATTAAATAGATGGCGGCGGAGCTAGAAAAGGGCTAAAATTTTGAATATTTTATTTGTACCTAAAATTACATAAAAATTAATAATTCGTGTAGAAAGCAAAAAAAAAGTATTTCGAAATTTTTAGCTTCTTGGACTCATGACACCCATATACCAAGTTTCACTATCAAACCTGTACAACTCGGGAATTATAATGATTTCAGAAAAGTGGTCGTACCTATAGTGCTACTGCGCTCACTTTTAGTACATTTGCTGAAGGTAAAGATAAAACCTAAACTACCAAATTTTAATTCAATACGACAGAAACCGTCTGACATATAGTATTTTTATTGATTTATGGGCGATAAAAGAGGAAGTAAAGTTATAGAAATTGATCTTAGAGAGCGTGGATTAGGTCCAGCCCCACCAACTTTTTTCCCAATGGTTTGTTTTGATACATTGCACCTTCATAATGAATTTTATCATTTAATCTTACACCTACATAGCATATTTAATTATGAAAGCATTTACATCTCAGGAATAATAATTATTTATGAATAGTGGTCGTAGCTGTAATGAGATTACACTCATTTTTAATACATTTGCTGGCAGTAAGTGCAAGTAAATTTTAGTCCAATACGACCGAAACCGTTTGAAATATACCATTGATATGTGGCTGTAAAAGGGGGCGTGGCAAGCCATTTTTGGTAAAATTTTCTCCAGTAAACATAAAAACTAAATTACAAAATTTTAGTCAAATACTACCAAAACCGTTTGAAATATAGCATTTTTATTGATTTGTGGGCGGTAAAAGGGGGTGTGGCAGCCAATTTTACATACGTTTGCCGACAGTTAGCATACAAATTTAACTGCAAAATTTTAGTTCAAATAGGCCGAAACTGTTTGAAATATAGCACTTTTATTGATTTGTGGGCGGTAAAATGGGGTGTGGCAACCCATTTTTCGTACAGTTGCCGACAGTCAGCATACAAACTAAACTACCAAATATTAGTCTTATACGGAAGAAACCGCTTGAAATATACAATTTTTATTGATTTGTGGGCGGTAAAATGGGGCGTGACACAATTAATATAGCCTATGTTCAGCGCAGTAACTTAAGGCATCGTTTTATATAGGTTTTATTAAAATCTGTTAAGTAGTTTAAGAGTCTATTCCAAACATACATACATACATACAAACAAACAAAAATATTATATAGATTAAGTTTTTGAAAGTTCTAAAACGGTTTACATTTGCACTTGTAATCCTGCTTTGATTAAGTAGAACGTGGTACTAAGTTGTTGCTTGAGTAAGAAGACTGCATAAACTAAGAAATACTATTTATTTGGGTAGGAAACAGTTACCCATTCTAATGGTGATTTTTTATATTTGCACTGGTTTTGTTGCAATTCGGTCACATTTTGCATCAAGCTTATCAAACAAATAAAAAAGACACAACAATAATTAAATAAAAATAAAACTTAAGTCAACAACATTCAAGTCATATAGTACTTCTTATTGATACTAAGGCTGTGTGCAAAATGATCTAAATTAACTTACTAAACTAAATCATTTTAAGTTCGTCGTTAATGCAGTGCTTACCTACAATTTAGAAAATTTTCGAATTGACTTTTCATGACTGAATTAAAAATGACAATATTTTGTGGGGCATAAATGGGTGTTTTATATATGTAAAAGTGAAAAACGTTTCCAAATATTCGAATTAATTCTTACCGAAAATGTTTTATATAAATGGTTGTTTTGGGCTTGATTTGGGCTCAAGGTCAATTTTTATTAATATAAAACACTATTTTCTTGTGTTTAAATTAATAATATTTATTTCGTCCAATATTTCGAACTCCGCCGGAGTTTATCTTCAGGGACACTGTTACAAAAATATACATACATATATATTACAATTTTCAAAATATATTGAAACACGAAAATGAAAACTTACATATTAAACATTAAACATAAAGTTTAACAATTAACAATTGTGGTAGACATTAACCAGGAACAAAACACAAACAGATATTGCCTTAAAACTATATTGCACCACCCGCGGTTTCGTCGTTTCGTTGTCTACTGATGTTTTTACTTTGTTTTGCTTGTTATTAGGTGTCGGTAGCTTTGAGCGCATCTTTCTGTGTCTGTTTTGAAATTTAGTCTTTATTTTGGTGGTATGTTTTTTATGTGTAGCATTTCCAACATATATCTTCACGCGTAATTCGTCTCTTGTTGCAAAATTTGTACATTATCAAAGTCTGGACAGTGGTCAAGTGTTGTTCAGTGGGCCGCTAATGCTGGTTTTTGTTCCAGTGGTTTGGTGCGTGATTTATGTTCTGACTTGTACGCAGATATTCTTGTCCGTAATTTTATCTTTGTAGTACCCACATATACTTGGTTGCATATTCCTGCGCCGTCTCCTTTGCATGGCATTTTGTATATTAAATTTGATTTGTCATTCTCGTCCATTTTACTCTTTGTATTGCTATATAATTGTCCAAGATTATTGTCTGAGCGCGTGGCGATTTTATATTTGTTCTTATCATAGCGATTGGATCCAATTAGTCTTTCCGATTATCCTGGTACATACGTCATTGATTTGTATATTTTTTGAGGTTCAGTGTTATGTTGCTTTGTTTTTTGTGTTCTTTTATTAAATCCAATATAGTCTTTTTGGGGAATCCATTTTTAATTAATATATTTGTTATTTTTCTATTTCTAATTTTTCTTATGAAATTCTTTGTCACTGATCGTCAGGACTTTTCTTATGAAATTGTTCGCAGTGTTCATTATCGTCCTTTTTGGATGTTTGGATGTATAGTTTATGAGACGTCCTGAAGAAGTAGGTTTTTTTATAACAGTCAAGTTTTAATTTATTGTTTTTATTTATAATTAAGGTGTCTAAGTAGGGTATTTGTCCTTCTTTCTCTTCTTCTTTTGTAAATTTAATATTCTTATGGAATTTATTTAGATTATTTAACGTCTCATCAATTTTGTCCACTTTAATCATTCCAAATAAGTCATCTACATATTTTGTCATTAATCGTGGTTTTTCGTCTAGTTGTTCCAGGACCGTGTCTAAAAGCTCTTCCATGAGTATGTCAGCAACTACTGGTGATAAAGGTGATCCCATTGGCATTCCCCTCAATTGTCAGTACACTTTGTCATCGTATTTAAAATATCTGTTGTTTAATGCAGAGAATTAAAATGTCCATAAATTGTTCTCTGGTTGTGCTCGTATGATTTTTAATCAAGTCCCATTTCTTTTAATTATGTTGATGGCAAAATCAACCGGAATGCTCGGAAATAACGCAACCGCGTCAAACGATACAATTATTTCGTCGTCATGTGTCATTTATTCGATTTTTAAATTCCACCGCGTCTCCTACGTTATATTTGGAGTCTTTGGTCAAGTTTTTTAAAATGTTGGAGATATATTTACATAGTCCATATGCTGGTGAGTTTACCGATGAGCAAATTGGTCTTAGTGGCATGTCATCTTTACGTATTTTTGGGAGTCCATATATTCTCGGTGCTGTAGAATTTTTTATCAGTAATCTATATTTCTCTTGCATAGTTATAATATTATTTTTTGTTAATTTTTCGATGAAATCGTTGTTTTTTTGTTGAAGCGTTTTATATTGATTTTATATATTGCTTGTTTAAAAAATATTTTCTTTGTACATTTCTACTGTTATATGATAGGAAAAATTAAGCACTTAATTTCTACAAAAAAACATGTGTTATTTAGTAAATCGTCTGGCAACATTAAGCTTTTGCTTATATTATTGTAAGCTCGCCAATGTGAAGAAAAAAGATAGCAATAGATGCTTTAAGCAACAATAAATTTTTAAAGCAATCAAAAAGAAACAATGACAAATCCTTTCGATTATTTCGTTATGATTAAAAGTTTGAGTTCATTGACTTGTGGATTTCAGTAATTTTTCCCAAGTTGAGCTGCCTCTAGAGTTAAGTAGTAGCACTCAGTACACTAATGGTATGTACAAAAACCAATGCACTCGAACTTTTCACCTCACCCAAATTATATAAATTTGTTGTTTGTTTATTGCCAAAAACAGCTGATGGTAAATTCTAAGATATGGATTAAGATATTTGACACCTTTCTGCAGTTTGTTTCTTCTGTTCTCTCTTTTGGTTTCATATTTCATGTTATTGCGTAAAATTCATCTAAACTAGAAAGTTATAATACGAATTTTTCTCCCAGTGAAGATCAAACCGACCAATTAGTTATTAAATCAACATTCTATTATCAGATCAGTACTTTCAGTGTAACATAAACATCGTTTGCTGATTGCAACCAACCAGCTTCGAGAGTGACGTATTTCTACGTCAAAAACCAATGCAACTGATATGTATGTATACAGTGGCGGATTAAGGCATTCCGCCGCCCTATGCTCGACGTTGACGCCGCTTCTAAGATTTTAAATTTTTTTCTTACAATAGAACAAAATTACAAAAAATGAATTTTTAATTTTTGACATACAATTAAAAAGTGATTTGTACAAAATAAGAAAAAATGTTGAGTTCATTATTTGTTTGCAACAAATGGTTTTTTTCTTGCTTTTGCTCGTTCGAAATCATTTATAACGTCCTCATAACTTGGTTCTTGTACTAAATCTGCTTCCATTCACAATAAGGTCAGTACATTTAATCGCTACTCATTAATAGTTGCCCGCAAATAGTTTTCAATTCGTTTTAATTTTGAAAATTATCGTTCTCCTGAACATTTTGCAGCAGAATACTTAAATAAATCGTCAATAATATTTCCACATCGATATATGTACATCGCAAAGATCATGAATATGCAAAATATTATTAACTAGTCTAGCCTTTGGTCGAAATTCGAGCATTTAAGAACTGTTTGTTGTTTTTTTTTTTTTTTTTAATATTATTGAAACCATGTTTTTACGTCACTTTCACTTCACAAAATAGTAACTCCATTCTGAGTTTCCATATCCTGTTACTTTTACTTTCAAAGCTATTCGATATCAAAAATTTGGCTTACATATGCGGAGCCACACCCCTTTATCCAATACCTGTCCCAGTACCCTACTTCCCATATTCTACTTTCTATTAGAAGGATATCACCAAGTGGGAACTCCATTTCATTGAGTTTTATTGTTATAAGGCATTTAGTTCCAAAGATATTCGAAATAAAAACTTTGACTGTATGGGTGGTGACACGCCCCCTTGTATAATGCTCGTTCAATTGTTCCAGTTGAAGAACACGACTAAATAGGAAGTTCCCACCAAGTTTCATTTATTTGTGACTTATAGTTCGAAAGTTATACCGAAAATTTTGAATGCGCCCTAGCCCCTCTTTCAACGCCCATAAAATGTAACCAGTGGAATGGTACGTGTGATTTGAGGTCGAATACGGATTTCCGTGACCTATAACTCTAAAGCTATTCGAAATCGCAAATTTGGGTTGTATGGGATGTGCCACGTCCACCATAGATATTCGTTGCAGTCCTACTCCCTACTCTTATTGATTTAAAAAAAAAATTATCAAAATCGGTTGAGAAACACGGGAGAAAATGGTTCTTAGCTGTTCTGCCTACGCCTATTTATATATAGATTTCTGATACAGATTATATCTTGTTCCTCTTGTTGCAAAAATATAAAAGAAAACTTTTTAAATTAACGAATTTCTCACGGAGTGTGTCTTCCAAATCATTTGGACACTTAGATAATAAATTTGTTGTTTGTTTTTCTAATTCAGTAATAGCAATATTGGTGAAATTATTAAAAATACTAAAGTGACTGAACAGTAGAAACAGTCAAATCATTATTTGCTGCTGGTTCTCCATGCTCCCCCCTCTCTTGCAAAAAAATACTTACATAAAAAATACTTGCAAAAAAATAGTAAAACGCCCAAAAAAGTCTATTCACTATTCATAAACTGGATGAGCTACAGTTATAAACGTGTTCAATGTGTACTATTTAGCAATAGCAGTGAGATCAATGCGTTCTGTGGTGAGTGTTCTTCAATTTTTTTTTTCAGTTTGTTTTGCATCCTTTAATAGTAATTCAGACTGTAAAAAAATTGAAATGCTAATTTATTGATTTTGAAAACAGGTGTTTCAGCATTTTCGTCTTAATGATAAAGAAAGTTTTACACTTACCACTTTTGAATTTTTACTTGGAAAATATATAAAACCGAATAAGCGTTAATTGATTGATTTTTTAAATTACCGCCAATGACATTCCCATGTTAAAGTAATACTTTCTGTAACCCAAAACTTAATCGATTGTACGTGTTTTCTACATTATTTTATCTATTTCTTGTAAGCGAAGTTTTTGCTGCTTAGTTTTCCTTACACATTTGTCGCTCGAAATAAGGCCTCCTAAAAATTTACAGTATGGGTCAAACTAGCTTATTGATTTATTTTGAGTTTCTTTATAAACTAGCTGTGGCGTCCGTGGCGTAGTTGTTTAAAGTGCGTGGCCTCAATGTCAGAAGAAAATTATTTGCAGCGACAGAAAATTATTTTGTTTTTGTTTTTGTTTTTGTTTTTGTTTTTGTTTTTGTTTTTGTTTTTGTTTTTGTTTTTGTTTTTGTTTTTGTTTTTGTTTTTGATTTGTTTTTGTTTTTGTTTTTGTTTTTGTTTTTGTTTTTGTTTTTGTTTTTGTTTTTGTTTTTGTTTTTGTTTTTGTTTTTGTTTTTGTTTTTGTTTTTGTTTTTGTTTTTGTTTTTGTTTTTGTTTTTGTTTTTGTTTTTGTTTTTGTTTTTGTTTTTGTTTTTGTTTTTGTTTTTGTTTTTGTTTTTGTTTTTGTTGATATTGATATATTGATATTGATATTGATATTGATATTGATATTGATATTGATATTGGATATTGATATTGATATTGATATTGATATTGATATTGATATTGATATTGATATTGATATTGATATTGATATTGATATTGATATTGATATTGATATTGATATTGATATTGATTTTAATTTTAATTTTGATTTTGATTTGATTTCATTTGATTTTGATTTGATTTCATTTGATTTTGATTTAATTTTGATTTTGATTTTGGTTTTAATTTTGATTTTGAAATTGATTTTGATTTGATTGTAATTTTGATTTTCATTTTGATTTTGAGTTTTGAGTTTTGATTTTGATTTTGATTTTGATTTTGATTTTGGTTTTGATTTTGATTTTGATTTTGATTTTGATTTTGATTTTGATTTTGATTTTGATTTTGATTTTGATTTTGATTTTGATTTTGATTTTGATTTTGATTTTGATTTTGATTTTGATTTTGATTTTGATTTTGATTTTGATTTTGATTTTGATTTTGATTTTGATTTTGATTTTGATTTTGATTTTGATTTTGATTTTGATTTTGATTTTGATTGTGATTGTGATTGTGATTTTGATTTTTATTTTATTTTGATTTTGATTTTGATTTTGGTTTTAATTTTGATTTTGACACCAAAAACTCCCTTACCTACGGGCCTGTTGTTGGAAAAATCTTTTGATTTGGATTTTAATTTAGATCTTGATGTTGATTCTGATTTTGATATTGATATTGATATTGATATTGCTTTTGATTTTATTTTGATTTTGATTTTGATGCCGATTTGAGTTTTGATTTTGATTTTATTTTGAATTTGATTTTGATTTTGATTTTGAATTTTGATTTTAATTTTGATTCTGATTTCGATTTGAGTTTTGATATTGATTGTGATTTCGATTTCGATTTTGATTTTGATTTTGATTTCGATTTTGATTTTGATTTTATTTTGATTTTGATTTGATTTTGCTTTTGATTATGATTATGATTTTGCTTTTTTACTTATTATCCAAATGTATAGGTACTATTTAAATTTATAGACCAAAAATTCCTCTTAACAATTCTAGAAGAAAATATGTCTTTCAAAAGAATATAAAATAATTATGAGATAAGGGTAAAAATATTTCTATCTACAAAAGAAACAAGATACTAAAATGGATGGTTGCCGATGAAAATCAGAGAGAATTTCGGATAATCAAAGTGAAAATTAATGAACAAAGTGGTCGATGAACTTATTTTTATACCACCCTTTATTTTGGATTTTTTGTATTTTCTTCGGCCCTGGGGGGGGGGGGGTGGTAGGGAGAGCTTTGACACCAAAAACCTTACGATTGCAATCAACTAAAATGTAACAGAATAAAAACTGTGTTATCTTGAATCACCAAAATTTTTTTGTGAAAACTTGAATAACTTGAAATCTTGAATAAAAATTATAAAAATTAAAAAATAGCGAAACGTGTAACGATAATTTTTCAAAGTACAAATGAGCTGCCAGATATGACACCATGACCATAACTTGACTACAAAATTATTGATAGCAAGAAATCTTTAATTATAAAAAATACAAATTTTCTTTGAAAAACCAACCTTGTCAATGCTAGTGTAGTACTTTGAAAAAGAAAAAAAAAATATTTACAAAAGCCCCTTTCGAGCACATCGATCAAACGAAAGCAACCTTCAAATACTATAAAGAATAAAAAACACATCAACTGTCTATCGATATTTATTACTTCACTTTGCTATCTCTGCTTAAAGTTCATCCACAACTTAATCCAATGCGACATAAAATAAAAATAAAAATAACACCGACGTTACAACAACTACAACACTTTATCTAGGCGGCATTTCTATCTAGACACTTTGTAGAACACGCTTAACGCTACATTAGCATTGAAAAATGTGCCCAATCCACCACCACTTCGCCCGCACATCATGCCACTGGACGACGACGACGACACTACTTTTCATGTTACGTTATTGAGTTCTTTATAGTTTCAATACGATTATGTTTTATGTCGATAAAAGCCGCTAAAGTTGCTATTCTCTGTTGTAATTAGAAACGTAAAAATGTCAACAGGCATTAATAGCGGCATCAAAGCGTGCGATAGTGACACATTCGGCGTGCTTTGTTGCATTGCGTTGCGTTTGGGGGATGGAGGATTTTAACTGGTGGCAATAATTTAAGAATTGTTTCCAGGTTAGTAGAATGAAACTTTGTTTTTTTTTTTTAATCCTTCAAAATTCGTTCGAGTTACCGGTAATTACTCTTGAAATTAAGCGAAAGCTTGGCAAAAATGAGAGTTTTGCGAAGGTTTTTGGGTTCAAATTTGTCTCTTATTAACTTTAGTTTTCGAACTTCCGTTTACTGAGGTTTCTTACATAAGGGTGAGCAATGTAAAACCTCAGACTCAGAGAATAAACAATGCCATGTAAAGCTTCTTAAGAACATGAATATTAGCCATAAGGAGTGGGAATTAAAACTAGCAGATCCAATTCTCTGTCATATATGTACAAACACTTAATAACTCGCACAACACAGTTGATCATAAGGAGCTCGGCCAAAGTCTTTTGAAGTTTTGAAATAGACAATTTCTTTATGTATGTATATATGAAATCACATAAAGTATCCTGGGAATTGAACGCAGGCTTCGTCGCATTACGATCCAGGTAGACACCTGCTAGGCCATTCTGTTATATAAAAGGTTACCTATTTCGGGTTTCGGAAAGTGCATACCTCTCATTTGGCAGCTGTCAAAACTGGTTTTCTGTAGATAAAGATTTGCCTTTTTAGAATATGGAACGTTTTACCACCGAACAATGTTAAAATTGTCCTAAAAAAAAGCTAATTTTTCGAAGCAAATTTTCTACCGGGATGAATCCCATTTCGCGCTAGATAGATATGTGAGTAAGCAAAATTGCCATATATGGGGTTCTGGAAATCTCCAAGCGATTGTGGAGAAGTAATTTAATCTTGTGGCTGAAGTAGTGACTGGTGTGAATTATGGTCTGGTGGTGTCATTGGTATTTTTTTTTTTAAAACGATTAAGGAGCAACCGTTAAGTCAATTCTGTGCGCTATGGCCGGGTGTTAACCAACTTTTTTTGGCCTGAAGTAGAAAATGTGAATTTGGGCGATATGTGGTTTCAACAAGATGGAGCCACAAGCCACACAACAGCACCAATTAGGGTTTTGTTGGAATAAAAATTTCCGAGACGACTAATTTCGAGATCTGGTGATGTCAATTGGCCTCCGAGATAGCAATTTGACGCGTCTGGATATTTTTTTTATGGAGCTAGGCAAAAAATCGTGCTTACTTGAATAAACCTCAAACTCTTAAGATATAAGAAGTTATTACTTTTATTTTAAATTTATACAGGTTATTGTTCATAAAAAATACTTTATAAAAAAAATTTTTTTTTTTAAATACAGTTCTTGCTTTTATATAGAGGGCGCTGAAAATGGCATTGAAAAAAAGACATCCAAAACGGTTCGATGGATATATGGCCTTTCCCATGTATCGGAAACAAAAAAATCAAATGAAATTTTAAAGCATAGACCTTATATTTCCCCCTACGCAAGACCCCCGGGGTTCTTTTTTTTAATTATGGCGGAAGTTGAAGTAAAAAGTTCGAAAAATAGATACATTTTGGCGCGCTTTTTTGTTTATATAAAAAAAAAAAACAAAAAAAATAGATACTTGAATTTAGGGGGGGATGCTTAAAGGATACAATAACGAACAAAATGCAAAAAAATCATTGAAATTGAACTAATAGATTTCGATTTATCTATCGAACCGTTTTAAAAAACTAGTTTCGAGGAAATCGCGTTTAAAGTTTCTTATTTGTTGTATGGAGCTTAGACATAGGTTAACGAAAACCGTTATAACTTCTGTTTTTTTTTTTAAATATCGATTTTAAAATGTGTATGTATATTCTAAAAACTATAAATAACACATTAAACAAAAAAAAAATTTTTTTTCGAAAAATTTACACGTATATACCTTAAGCAATTGCTAAGAATAATTTTAGTTTTCAGTTTCAAATTGGTTTCTTGAATCAAGTAAATTTCTCTCACTTCAACATATATTGGCATGCTTATAATTCACAACAAGTTTATATGAAAACATGTTTAAGATAGTGCAGATTGACAAACTATGGCATGGTTCGAAGGCGCAGTGTCTTATCTGTTACTTTAGTTGGAAGCATGTAAGCTTCTACTAGATATAAATATTTAGTATATTCGAGTAGTTTTTTATGATCGGTTATTCTACATCCTTGCTTAAGTATTTTCATTATGTTAAGAAAATCAAGTTTCTAATATCAAGAAAACATTCTAGTATTAAGAAAATTACTTGAATCAAACAAATTGTTCTCAATTCAAGGAAAATCAATTCCTCAAATCACGCAAATTATTCTAGTTTTCAGCAAATTTTTACTTGAATCAAGCAAGTCCTCACTTCAAGCAAATGTTAGTCTTGAATATAAAAAAAAAAATATTCTTGAGTTTTAAGCAAATGTTTCTTGAATTAAGCATTTTTTTCTTAATATCATGTGTTTTAAATTTGCTCAATTCCAGCAAAATAATGCTTGAAGACTAGAATTGAAAGATTCGTTGTGGCAGTTTCACCTCCGCGAAAACCATGCTGTTGTTCGTTAAGTAATGGGTTAACTAGGCATGTTAGCAGGGGCGCTAGAAGCGGGGGACAGGAGGGGTCTGTCGCCCCCTCAGTAAAAACTCTCACAATAATTTTTTTAATAAAAATGTTTTTTGCTTTGACCAATTTTGTTCTCGTTTTGAAAAATTTTTTTTTAACTTGTTTCTAACCCATGGAGTCCATACTAGTGCAAATTCGCACCAGAAAAAATAAATATTTAAAAAAACAAAATTAAAAAATTTGTCTATAAACTAATAACTTTTTCGTTTCATATTGAATTTAAATGTTCTGTTTGTTTTTACATGCTTTTATCGATCTTATTTTTAACCGACTTCAAAAAGGAGGAGGTTCGTTGGTTTGTCCGTTTTTTTTTTTTTTTTAAATGTATGTACATCGATAACTCCTAAAGCACTTGCCCTCCGTAATTTTTTGTCAACAGATAGATATTATGAATGCGGAGGTCATTTTTTAAAAAAGTGGGCGATATTCTACAAAGGGGCGTGGAAATAATAGAAAAATACTGTATTTCAGTTAATATTGACACTAGGGTACTGAAATTTACAGTAAAAATACTGGGGTAGGCAGTATTATTACAAATTACGGTCAATAAAGTGGGTGTTGTTTGACAAAGGGGTGTGGCCATATTAGAAAAACACTGTATCTCAAATAGAATTGACACTAGGGTACTGAAATTTAATACAGGGGTAGAAACAATTTTTAAAAATTACTGCAAAGAAAGTGGGCGTTATTCCACAAAGGGGTGTGGCAATATTAGAAACACACTATAAATCCAATAATATTGACACTAGGATACTGAAATTTAGTACATGGGAAGGCACAGTTACTGCAAATTACTATCAAAGAAGTGGGCGTTATTCAACAAAGGGCTGTGGCAATATTATAAAAATACTATATCTTAGTTAATATTGACACTAGGGTACTAATATTTGGTATGCAGATAGGTGGGTAAGTAGAATCAT
The DNA here is from genome assembly GCA_943735915.1 of Pherbina coryleti. Lineage (NCBI taxonomy): Eukaryota > Metazoa > Arthropoda > Insecta > Diptera > Sciomyzidae > Pherbina > Pherbina coryleti. Next base: position 42,605,174 of record OX030951.1, on the reverse strand, counting down.
TACAAAAGTGGGCGGAATTGTATATAGGGGGTGACACTCTATGGAAAGTACTATATTACGGTTAATATTGATACTTGGGAACTGAAATTTAACACAGGGCTAGGTAGAATCATTATAAAGTACGGTAGATAAAGTGGGCGGGATTATAGAAAGGGCGTGGCACTTCAATAAAAATTGTTAAGAATCAGAAATGGAAAATACCCAACAAACTTTCAGGAATTAATAAAAAAAATTTTTAAGAACAAAGTTTCATGTTTGAAATTTTCCTCAAGAATACTATTACATAAAATTTTTCATATTCTCTAAAAAGGAAGAAATAAAAAATTTTTAACAAAAAAAAAAAACCGACTTCAGAATCACTACAAAGTAAAAAGTAATTTTAAATAACTTTTCCCATTAATTTCTTGGTCAAATTTAAAAACTTATTTATATGTATTATAATATAAGAAATCTTATCATTTTCATTTTTTCTATTCCGTTTTATTATCATCAATATATTAATTGCTTATGAATATAAAAGTTTTGAAGTCGGGAATAAAAAATTCGCCTATGCCTCTCGTGAAACCACATCCTTCGTAATAATTCGTTTATTCGAATATTTTCCTTTGCAAAACTATTCCCAGTCTATAGCATTCTAGTCACAGCAACCGAAGCGTCAAGCATGCCAAGTACCTCGAAAACAAACCCAAAAACAAAAACAACGAAAAGTAACTAGCGGCTTAAAGTAACCTAGTATGGTAACAACAAGTTGCTTAAAGTGGCTCAAAGTGCCGCTTCTTGCGCTGCATGCGTTCGATATGCAAAGCAAGATAAAAGTACGAAACTGTAGACACAGACGGATTTTGTTACAGGACAATGAATGTTGAATAAAAAATCAAATAAAAGGATGTGTAAAAAAGTGGTCTATTGGGCTAGCTTATTGTGTGTGTATCGTATTCTTTCCTTCCTATTATTTCTGTTATTACTTATTTTTATTTTGGTCTAAATGGAACATGTTACGCAAGTTTATTTATTTATTTATTTAAATGACCATAACAGAGGGTAACACGTAAATGGTGCACTGTGTGCTATGCTTTGTTTGATCATTTGGAGAATCCTGCACGGTGGGGATCTTATTTGAGTTGCCTTGAAGAACAATGAACTTGAGCAAACAGGATTTTTTAAACATATTTTTTTCACAGGTGTTTTGGTGGATGTTTTATTGCCTGAGTGTGTATATGTAAGAACTTTGCAGAATTCATTTGAAGTTTAAAATCTTAGTTTATTAAATACTAACTTATTGTTAAATCCAACAATTTATTTCAGGTTCTTGGGTAAAAGAAATAAACGTAGTTCTTTTCGTTCCAATATCAATGAAACTAAGCAGCTCTATACACTTGGAGAAGCTTAAGGAATTTCGTCGTGTTTACAGACGACTGACTCAGGGCAACAACTACAACAACAAGAGAAACTGAGCCTGTAGCTGGAATTGTGCTCAGTCCTAGTGGAGCCGCAAAAGAAATCAACAAGCATAAAAAATACAAAATAAGGTTCATCGTCATTTTCTTTGGAATGCCTGGCATCTTCCGTAGCTCATCCATTTTAATGGTTTCAAAATTATACACGTTTCGTTGGATTTTGTTTTATTATTTCGCGGAAATTATGAACAATTTTTAAGAAAAAAAAAAAAAAACAAAGCAAAACAAACAAATAAAAAGCAAGCGAACATTAAGTGATGAGATTTTATCATTCTTGTTTTTTTATATAAAAAAAGTAGGTACAATTTTGTCTTCATTGCAATTATCATATCCTTAAGAGCCGAGTGGTTACAATTTTTAATTAACTTTTATTAAGGTAGCTTTTCAAAATAATTTATCACTGTTATAAAAAAGGCGTAGGGGTCGCATAACAAAAAAAATGGTGCCAGAAAAATTACAGTCCTGGCACCTTGTTCTTAAAAGAAAAAAACTTAAGCCGACCCCCGGGCACTGGATCTGAAGGGGCACCCCAAGTGCGGAATAACATATAAGAAAAAATTAAACAAATGGCCTTTCCATGGTGAACATAAATTCTGATGTAACAAGAAAATTAAACTTTTCAGTTGTAATACAGGGTGGGCCATCTAGTGGTTTCTTTTTAAATCATAGATTTTAAATCATCATTATTTTGACACTGGCAGCTGTTTCCCGCTCAAAATTTTGACATAAAGTTTGTATCATACCTCCGCGGAAAGAAATGAGTCGCTTTACGATTGCACAACGTTGGAAATATCGGAAACTTATTTCCAAAGTGCGTGGCGTCTGTGGCGTAGTTGGTTAAAGTGCGTGGCCGCTATGTCAACGAACTTTGGAGACCCAGGTTCGAACCCCAGCAGCGACAGAAAATTATTTGAATTAAAATAATTTTTCTGTACGGCCGCCACCTCTCTGCAGACAATGGCAAACCTCAGAGAGTAATCAAATTGCCATGTAAAGCTTCTTGAGAACGAGAACATTCCGTTCATCGCCGTTCGGAGTCGGCGTTAAGCATGTAGGTCCAGTTCTCGGTCAATTGTGTACAAACTTAATAACACGCACAACACAATTGATCATATGAAGCTAGGTCAAAGTCTTTTCAAGGGCTGAAATGGCCAGTTATTTATTTATTTATTATTTCCAAAGTGAGTGCTGTGTAGCCTCATCAAAAATCTTTCTGACGAGGCGTATTTTCATCTCGGCGGTTACGTTAACAAACAAAATTTCCGCATCTGGGGTTTGGAAAACTTGCACGTTATTGTCAAGAAGCCGATGCATCCACAGAGAGTGAAAGTTTGGTGCGGATTGTGGAGTGGTGGTATTATTGGACCATTTTTCTTCGAAAATGTGGCTGGAAACAACGTTTCGGCCAACAGTGGGCATTACATAGCCATGTTAACCGACTTTTTTTACTGAAATTAGAGACATGCATTTGGACGACCTCTGGTTCATGCAGGATGGCGCGCCATGACACACAGCCTATGCCACAATCGATCTTTTGCGCACCAAATTCCCAAATCGTGTTATCAGCCGTCTTGACAATGTCAATTGGCAGCCTCGGAGCTGCGATTAAACCCCTTTGGACTTTTTTTGTGGGGAACCGTGAATGACCGATGTTATGGCAACAATCAGAAAACGATTCAAGCACTTAAGTCCAATATCATCCAATCAATCCGTGAGCTGCAGTCCGAAACCACCAAATTTTTTGTGACTCGAAACCTAAATATATTATTTTATTTATTTATTATAATAATTATTTAAATTATTTATTTTATTAAATTTAGGGGAAAGACTCAGTTTTGGCTACGCTGTGCCACTTCAAAGTTGAGATATTTTTCAAAAAAATCATGTTTTGTTCAATTCGTTTTGGGTTCTCTTAAACAAATACACTAAGGGAAATAACGCATTTTAGCATTATCCACGCCTGAGTATAAATTTTATTTAAATATTTACGTGGATAAATCAAATGTTTTCCTTACAACTCGTTTTTTTCCCGTATTTGAATTTTATTTATACCACACACGTACACACATATTCCATACAAGCAAGCAGCAACAGCATTGCACACGTACACACATATTCCGACAATCAGCAACAGCACCGCACTCTGTTCCTGCAGTTTATTTCTTGCAGTTGCAGGTTTCTTATAGTTCTCATTTAGTTATTGTTGCAAGGGCAAAAAATAGCCTAGAATTTTGGCCAAGAAATGAAATGATGTAGGGTGGAGTGACAACTTGATATTTTCTCACAAATATCTTGCACCGGTTGTCATTTACCTACATATTTTGCTTCTAATTATGTATAATACTTTTTCTTCCTCTAATTTATACTATTTTTGACACTTGGTGCCCTAATATTGCACCAACTGTCAAAAATAGTATAAATTAGAGAACGAAAAAAGTGAAACAGAGAATTGATGGACGCAATAATCAATTTAATATGTTGTTTTTTAAATTCAATATTTTTATATTCAATATTTTATATATGATCAATGAATTTCGTCTTACATATTAAAAAATTACTTAAAAAATTATATATTTTTTTAAAAGTTCATTAAAATATTAACATTTTAGTAATTAGTAATGAAAATTCCAGACATGGAAATACATTTAAAAAAAAAGCATTAACATTATATAATAAAAAAAAAAATAAAAAAAAATCGTTATATATGGGGCTTTAGAAAATCGTCCTAAATAGCTGGTTTTTAGCAAAACTATAAAGTTTGTAAAAAATCTGAGATCATTTTTGAGCTCAGCGACACATTATTACTTATAGTACCAAATTTCATCGATATCCAACCAATCCTTCTATTTTTGTCCATTGCTTGTATGGGCTCAACGCACTTTATTTCAAAATTTCAAAAATTCAGACGTTTAGGGGGGGGGGGGGGGGTGGACGATTTGATGAAGAACGCCCCATATAATTATTTTTAAATGGATGGGGCCCTCAAATACAGTGACCTGGGCTCTGAAAGGCCCTGGGTCCATAGAGTTTAATATAAACACACAGATATGCGTAATGAGGTTATGAAAATCACATTTAAAAACCAATTTTCGTAACGATCAAATTTCCAACTCTTTTGTGAGTTTATTTAGTTCCACACAAGATGTTGCGCGAAAAGGGTTAAAAGATAAATTCAATGAAAATACCGTTGGTTTTGTGGCAGCTATCACGTTGTAGGCATCAATAATAATGAGTTTGTTCTAATTTAAATCTGGTTTTATACGATAATATTATATGATGTGAAGTAAATATGAAAATACAACCTCTTAATCGTAATTTTTTATAAACATGTTTAATTAAATTAACTGTCAACACGTTTTATTTTGTTAAATAACACGATCGGGTCGCAAAGTAATGCGACACAAAGCAATTGTTGCGACTGCTCTACTATTCTACACACTAACATGCTTATCGCAAATTAATTTAATTAAAGTCACCCATTTATTATATTTATGACATTATGAGTCAGTCAAATTGAGCCATACGTAGTTTTATCGCAAGTGTTGTTTGGTGTGCGGCACTCTTATTTGAAGCTATCATATCAGGCTGTAGCGTATGACAGACAGCAATGACAAGTTGTGGCGGCAAATAACGTTTGAATTAAATGATATTTGAACAAATGTGACAAGAAAAACAAAAACAAGCTGTTAGTGAACGTTAAAAGAAAGAGGTTTAAAAGAGAACAAAGTATCTCATGGGTTAGGTCGATTTTATAGTTAAATTTAATGCGATAATAGCAATAAGTGTGAAAAGAGCGTGCAAGTTGTCAATTAGTTGTGGGATTATGAGGAATGCACTTCCAATAAGAAAACCCATACTTGGTCTAACAGACCTAAACAATTTGCAAAAATAATTTGATAGTATAAAGAATGCGAGGCAAAAGTAAAACTGAGAAATTATTAACCTCACTTCCTTTGACTTTACTTACGAGTAAGATAAAGACTGCTTGATGCATTCGTTGGTTTCTTGTTTTATTTGGCTTTTTCTGCTTATTTTTTCCCCAACATGCCATTCTCGACACAAAATAGTGATGAGATCACAAAAACCAAAAAACAAAAAAAAAAAAAAAGCACTCAAGAACTATGGCAATCATACAACACTCCATTCTTTAAAGCCGCTAAAAACGTAAACTTAAGTCAGAAAGAAAAAAAAAAAAAAACAGAATACTCTGTGAAGATCACACAAATTTTGAGATTTTTTTTTTATCTGTTTGTTTACGCTTTGATGGATTTGCTTTGATCTTTTGCAGCATTCCTCAGTGATAGCCTCAACAAAATGTGAAGGAAACAATATTAAATCGAAAAATTCTACTGTTAAAGGAAAGCAATTTTTGAGAATTATAATGTTATGAGTGATGAATTTTTAAAAATTTGAAAATATATGATAAAAAAAGTATGATTTTAAAAAATTTTGGAAAAGTTAATGAGCCATTTCAGCCCTTGAAAAGACTTTGAAAGGACTTTGACCGAACTTCTTATGATCAAATTGTGTTGTGCGTGGTATTAAATGTTTGTACACAAATGATCAAGAACTGGACCTACTTATTTTATGCCGACTCCGAACGGCTAATGTGCATGTGCTCAAGAAGCTTTACATGTCATTATTTACTGTCTGAGGTTCGCCATTGACTGCAGAGAGGTGACGACCGACCAGATTTTTAATTACAATTAAAAAAAATTTTGTGTGTCAGCTGGGGTTCGAACCTGGTCTCAAATTTGCATCGATCGGTCACTCTTTAAAGAACTCGGCCACTGCCGCCATAAATTACCACCTTCAAAAGCTATTATCTTAAAATTCTCCCCAAGTATAAATATTACCAGATATAATCATAAAAAAGTGGTGAAATTGGAGGATTAATAGAATAAGTAGGAAGGAATCCCCTTTCATAACTTTTAATGATAATAATTTTCACTTTAAAAATAACGGTCTTAAAACTTGAAACGGGAGTGAATAATACAAGAAATTATCGTCACTAAAACAAGTGAGGAATTTGGTGGCCGGACATAGACACAAGGGTTATAAGTTCACATTGAAAATTTAGGATTGCGTCCCTTTATTTGGCGGAAATAATTTCAAAAAATTGGATTTGGGATTATGACCGCCTTTTAAGCCAAACATGCCCACGTAGTTGCCCGTATGGCCCGCGTGGCTCTTCATACAAATTTTTTTCTATCTTAATTTTGTCTTTGCAATGAGCCAAAATTCAAGAACACCTGAAAAAAACAACAACACAAACTGCACTCGTTCAGTGTTCAGCACATTTTCCAGCGAACTTTACAAAAACAAAGCCAAAATCAAATAACGCATACTCGATGATGTCGATGCTGAAGCTGATTATCCCGTTACTTGTGTGTCGTGTAATTTTTCGTGCAAGCATTGTTATTGTAATAGAAATTAATCCTTGTCGCAGTGCACTGACAAATAAAATTGAGTTCATCGATTTGTCATAATTGCAATATCTATCAAACATTGAATATATTAAAAAAAAAATAAACCACATTTTCTTGCAGTGTACTTCATGACATCTGATTGTATTGCATTGTAATTGTTTTTTGTTTTGTTTGATTTTTTGGCAAATGCAACAATGAGCAACATTTTGTGTTTGTTTTTTGTTTTTTTAAGTTTTGGCCCGCGCATAAAATTTCTTGGGACTCACTGTTATAAGCAGTTAAGCAGTTATAACTCCAAATTGCGGTTTCGACCGCTTGGGATTATGTCCGCTTTTAAAAGGTCTTAATCACAAATGGTTTTAATAAAATCTTATAAAATAAAATAATGGACAGTATGACTGTTTGGATACCTGAAATACTCCTAATACTCCTAAATGCAATAACTATTGAAAAGTGAAAAAAACTCCAATCCTAAATAATCCTAGCGACAGAACTCTTACCGAAAAATTAAATAACTCCTAATGCAAAAAATGCAAGAACTCCCAAATTTTATATATTGGATATCGTTGGTTAGGAGTTAATTATATTGATTATGACATAACTACAAGTCAAGAATGAAATAACTCCTAATATGAAAATAAAAAAACTCAAATAAAAATTAATATTCATCCATTGAGAAAATGATTTGCTCTTGTACGGAATGTTTTATAAATTTCAAACTGTTAAAGTTCCGTTTCTAGCACGATAATCTCTTAATATACACATTTTTTTAAGAAGAATGCAAACTTTTTATATGGGTTTATGAACACTACCAAAGAGAACATAATTCCAAATTTGGGATTACGACCACCAACTAAGAGGACATGTCCCCAAATTTATTTTGGAATTATGTTGTCTTTTTTTGGGGGGCTTATGAAACTGGCCATAGTCCCAAACCGAATTTTTGGGATTATGTCTTCAAGAAAAAGGGACAATGTCCCGTCACCAAAGAATTCACTATATGGGGAGTTCGTATGGGGGATAGGCGTGTTTTCATTAAATTTTTTCAATCTTCATACCAAGAGTACGTTTTAAATATCAAAGCTTATGTATTATATATCAAGTCAATATAATAATTTTTGTGGAATTAAAGGTGGAATTTATGAAGGTTTTGCTATTTCGATGATAGACTGTGTTTTTGAAATGTGCAGCTTATGTGCAAACTTTAAAGTTTGCATATTTATTTTTGTGAATTTTTGAGAGATTTTACCGTTTTGATGACGTCACGTTGTATGGGAAGTAGCAGCAGTTTTCATTCGATTTTACTAAATTTCCAACTGGGAATGCGTATTTGGGATCAGAACATATGTGCAACATTTTTAATCGATTAATTTTTGTGGTATTTTTTGAGGTTTTATCATTTTGGTTTAGTCTATTTGTATTTAAGGAAGGCGTGGTTTAATTTCGATTTGATCTATTTTCGAACTTGACATTTATTTTATAGAAATAATCTTATAAATCAAATTTTATTACGGTACCTTGAAATTTACAACTGTAATCGTAACGACGGACAGACAGTCAGGCATGGCTAAATAGACTCAGGTCAAGAGTATAGGTATATACTATAGGTAATATTGAATATGGGACTATAATATATTATAGTCCCAATATATATATAATATATTGATATTGAACCCTCTCATACATATTTCAAACTGATAAAGTGTTCATTTTCAAAAGAAGGTGTTATACCTATTCAGTCAAGTCTATCATGGTTCGAAATTGGGTAAAATATTAGTGGGATGAAGGAAAAATCAAGTAAAAAATGTGCTTAGGATATTCTAAGAGTGACAGAAAGCCGTAGATTCATGCAAATTAGGACACTGGGAAAATTATAATAGAACCAAAAAACTTTTTTAACTGCCTTTAGGGTTTGAACTCATCTATATTCTTTTGATTGATAGTTCTTTACGTTATTTTCTGTGCCATTATTTATTTATGGGGGGTATCAACAAGAGGTGTAGGATTGGTTTTTTGAATAAAACAAACAATTGTTTGGATATCTTCGAAATTTCCAAATTTTCATTGGATTATAAGGAAGGCACATGAAGATTATGTATGAAATATAATATCTTTCAAAATTGCTAAGCGACTGCTAATACGCCTTTGCAGCTCTATATTTTTCGTTCATTCAGCCTTTAGAAATTTATAATTATAATTAAAAATATATAATTTATTTTAAAAATATATCGTTTATTACTCCTCCGTACTAATGTTGACAAAAATATTTCTGTCATTGCCACAAATGGAAAAATACATTGATGTTCGTTGATTGCTCCAGAACTTATTCGAAGTTTGAACTATTGGGACCGTACATATGTAAAAAAAAATATTTCTTCTGCCTTTTTGGGATTTTTATGCCCCTACGTTTAAACGTAAGATGGGTGTATTAATTCTGTAACTCCGTTTGTAACGCCCATAAGGAGGTATGGTAGGTATAGAAAAATAGATATATTCTTGATCAGCATCACCACCCGAGTCGATTTAGCCATAATCGTCTGTTTGTCCGTCTGTCTGTCTGTCTGTGATCACGATTACAGCCCTAGTTTTTTAAAATAATCTAAAAAATAAAGGTCAAGTTCGAAAATGAGCCAAATCGGATGAAAACCACGCCTATCTCCCATACAATGAGACTTTATCAAAACGGGAAGATCTCTTAGAACTCCACAAAAATTAATATATGGACTTCAAATTTTGCATATCAGTTTTGCTATTTAATATACACTCTTAGTACGAAATTCAACTAAATCGGATAAAAATCACGCCTATCTCCCATACAAAGTGACTTCATCAAAAATGTAAAAACATCTTTAAATTTCACAAAAATTTATATATGGACTTGTAATTTTGCATATAAAATTTGCATATAAAATTTATAACATGTACTCGGTGCATGAAATTCAACGAAATCGAGTGAAAACCAAACCCACCTCCCATACAAAGTGACTTTGTCAAAAACAAAAGAGAATATTTCCTGTTAAAACTATGACGAAAATGTTTGTACAAATAAACATTTTATTGACTGCTTAAGACTTTGAATATACTTTGGTTTGGCCGTGAGGGTATTTTAACTTCGGCCCAGTCGAAGATAGTTTTTTACTAGTTTTTTATTCGAATTAGTACTTAGTTCCCATGAGAACTTTTGTTAACTCCCAGTACTGAACATTATCAATTTAACAAAAATATGTGAAAATAAATATTCTGTCTTGACCAATAATTTTAAGAGTTTGTTTTTTAAATTTGAAGTAACATTAAGCATTAAATCCCAACTATCCCAAACATTTTTCTCTCTCAACATCATCTCACTCACTTTTTTACCATCAAGAGTTAGCTTTCTAGAAAGCACCTTCACTTTCTCACACTAATGATGGACAAGAACTTCAATGGCTCTGCATAATAATAATAAAAAAGCATCAAAACCCCATTTCAGACAATAACCTAAACGGATAAAGAATATTAAGAATCATCGAAGCCACAAAGCAAAGCGATTGCGTTCATTAACACCTTCTGGCGAGACTAAATTTCCGCAGCATGCGCTCTACTCTACTCTGTTGGCCGTCCAGTCATGCCCATGCCCATGCGCAGAGTCAGCTGCCACAAATGGCAGCTTAAGGTGAAGGTCTTTTTTTTTGTTTTTTTTTTTGTTTTTTTTTGTTTTTTTTTTGTTTTTTTTTTGTTGTGTCTTTTTCTTTTGTTATCGAATTTTGCTGCAAGTCAAATATGATGATACTTCTCTTTTATATTGCTTTTCGGTTCGTTCTTCTCTTGCGTCCGTCTACTACTGCTCGTTTGGACTAAAGTGCATTAATCTGAATGTAGCGTCTTTGAAGTCATACCGTGAATTGGTTACTCTAGCCGCCTTCTTTTGAAGGCATTTTTAATGCTTGTGTTTTTGATGTTTTTCCTTTTTTCTTTTTTTTTTTTTTGGGTTCTTTGAACTGTTTCATCTGCTTTTGAGAAGAACCCTTAAAAAATGTGCTGTTGATGAACTGTTTTACGTATTGGTTTGAGTTTTGGAAAATACTTAATATTAATTATAACAAAATTCTCTGAAAGAAAAAAAAATCGGGGTACTTTAATGGCGCCTAATTACGCGGTAGAACCAGCCAAAAGTGTAGAATAGGCGTGTCAGTGAAGCAAGAGAGTGAGATATTCAGCTGAATTGAGTTGTTATGTAGTTAAAATTTGGGTATTAATAGAGGGCATAAAATGTTAAAACATCATTTTCACTACAATTCCGTTTTTGGTCCCTTTGAACTTTTTCGGTGTTAACTTTTTATAGCCCAAATATGGGCGTAAAGTTCCTAAGAGACAAAGAAGTTATTTATTTTAAAATTAAAGGTTTATACGAATTTGCTTTTGGCAAACTAAGTGATGGTAGAGTACGTATTCAAGTTCAGTATAAGCTTTAAAATTAAGCCCGAAAGCCCATTTTTCAAGTTTTAAATATTTAATACCTCCAAATACTGATATCAAGGACCAATTCTAAACTCGACTTTAAATTCTACGAAAACAAAGATTACTTCGGAAAAGATTGCCAGATTGGCAATAAAAAATTTCTTTCTTTGCAGACCTGTGTATACCTTTCAATGTGAAGAATTGCTCGCAAACTGCTCGGCATAGAGCGATTATGGAGAACTGCATGGGTGAAGATTGAATAATCTATCTATATCTATACTATTATCTATATCTATACTCTATACTATTATATAAAAGGCGTCTCTCGAATTTTCATCGTTCAATCAAGGGGGTAAATGCTGAACCGATTTAAATAATTCTTTCACTATTCAATTGCTATAATAAGCGACCCTGCTACTGAGTACTACGTTTTTGGTAAATCTTTTTATTTAATTATTTAAGAATTCGTGCATTTTAATCCATGCTGCCATTGTATAAGCAGCACGAAATAACAGCAAACAATAGCTTAAGCTCTTTGTTGAGAGAGAGAGGTGAGATTCTACAACTCACCGCGCTGGTCTCTTGAGTGGACAGTTGCACTCAGTTAATTCCTGCTACAGTGTAGCCATAAGCAGTGTTGCCAGAACTTTTTTGAGAAAAGCGCGAGATTTAAAAAAAATATCGCCCAAAATCGCCTAATGAAAAAAAAAATCGCCAAAAATCGCCATTTTTTCTAAGAAATTTATTATATTAGAAAAAACAAAACAAATTATATACATTTTTTTTCAAATAATATTGAGATCTGTTAATAGTATTAGATATTCTTATTTTCATATTTTTGAGATCTATAAAAAATAACAAAAAAGATACTTCATTTTATACAAAATTTTGATCGTTAAAGAACATTTTTTTAGAGACTATAACTTTTTAGAATTTTTCAGTATGCAACTTTAAAATAAAAACTTTTTGCAAAAAACGTAGTTCCTTCAGCCATATTAGACTCTTCCTCCGTTTCGTCAATTCTCGAAGTATTGTTTAGTTCATAAATTGATTTAGTTTATACAAGATGAATGCCAACTTACAAATATTGTCAAACATTTTTCCACCTACGGCTGTCTTAATTTTGTATGCCGATTACCAAAATTCTTCACTTTCAGATGGCACTTTGTTTTTGAAAACATTGCTCCATGGAAATGTCAACAAAGATTCGTATTCGATTTCTTCTGCACGTCGCTCTTCAAGAGATAGATAATGAAGGGGGAGTTCACGGAAAGAAGGTCTTATATAGTTTAAACATCTTTCAGGACATAAAATAAAAGCATTTTCAAAAATTTCTAACAGACTAGGTAATCGTTTTAACATTTCCTTGATTAAAACTATAATGAAATTCTGGCATTTTGATAGTATGTCTTTCATAACAATATCATCACTTAATTTGTGAATTTCTTCATGGAACTGATAATGAAATGTAAGGTCATTAATTCTTTTAAAAATTGCTTTTATCCGCTAAAATTTTATTTAAGCTGAATGTAGCTAAATTATCAAAATTGAAATTTTTGACAATGTCTTCTTTTATTATTTTTGAACAAGTCTTTGAATAAATGTTGTGATTTCAACGTAAGCTTGAAAAAAGTCAACTTTTTCTCATTGAAAATATAAATTAAGTGAGTTGATGTTTTGAACAAACGGTCTCAAAAAAATAAGTATTTCGATATAAATAAATTATCGGTAAGGGCTTGTGAGCTGTCTTCAGTCGCATTGTTAACAGAGTGTTCCAAACACTTAAAACAATTGTTATTTTCTTTAATTGAAATTTTAAACACATTTAATGAGTTTATGAAAAAAGATTGTTTTTACAAAAATCGCCCAAAAAATCGCCAGACGATTTCCTAAAAATTTAAGCGCAAAAACAAGAAAAAAAGCGCCCAATTGGCGATAAATCGCCCAATCTGGCAACGGTGGCCATAAGCCCAATATATCGTATTTATTTGCGTGCCACTCTTTTTATTTCAATATCAACTGAGTTAAATAATCCAATAAATATATTGAGATAAATTTTACAGCATCCTAATATATTAAAATGAATAGTGGTTTGTTCGGATGCTTAAACTTGAAAACGACTGGACCAAATTAGATACTTCCTTCTGTGAATTTGTTCGTAATTGTTACGCGAAGATTTTGGAAAAAATGCACGGAACATTGGACAAGGAGGCGGGGCACCTCCAATACAACCCAAATCTACGATAGCGAATAGCTTTGAAATTATAGGTCGCATAGCATCGGAATTCGGTGTTCTACCTCAATTTACAAGTGCCGTTCCACAGGAAAAATTTTATGGGTGTTGGACGTGGGGCGTTGCACTTTTTCAGCAGACCAAATTTTCGGTATATCTTTCAAGCTATAAGTCACACATCAATGAAACTTGGTAAGAGCGTACTATTTAGTCGCGTCCTTCGACTAGCAAAATTAAGCAAGCATTGGACAAGGGGGTGTGACACCGCCCATATAATTCAAAAATATGATATCGAATAGCTTTGGAAATACATGTCGCATAACAATAGAACTAAGAATGGAATTACTATTAGGTGATGTCCTTCTATGTTCTAGAAAACTGAGACGGACTTTGAAAAAGAGGGTGTCGTTCCGCCCATACAAGCTAAATTTGTGATATAGAATATCTTTGGATATAAATGTTGCACAACAATGTTACTCAGTATGGAGTTGCAACTTGGTGATATCCTTCTACTGAAAAACTGGGACAGACAGGTCTTTCCATGTATAGTGGTTTCCATGTACGTTGAGTGTTTTAACGTTATCTTTTTTGGGCCATCTTGAACACCAGAGGGCGCTGTAGTACAACATTTTTTGCAAAACCACCTTAAACTCCCAAAACGTTCATGCGATTAGAATGAAAATTGATATAAAGTGGTTTTTGTGTACGTTGAGTGTTTTTCTGCTATCTTTTTTAACGCATCTTGAACACCAGAGGGCGCTGTAGTATAACTGTTTTTACAAAACCACCTCAAACTCCTGAACCGCTCATGCGATTAGAATGAAAATTGGTATATAGTGGTTTTCAGGTACGGTGAGTTTTTTTTTATCTCCTTTGATCCACCTTGGACACCAGATGACGCTGTAGTATTACCGCCATGTAAAACTGGCTAAATAGAATTTTTTGTTATTTTTGTAGGTAATATTTTTTTATTTTTATATATTACTCAAACTTGACTTATACATTGCGTTTCTTAACAAATGAAGTATATAACCAGAAAATTTGGTAGCGCTATATAGAAAAATGGCTTTGCAACAGTCAAAAATGCATAAAAGTGGAAATATTTAGCCAGTTTTGCTCGCCACGTAGTGGTCGTCCGTGGCGTAGTTGGTTAAAGTGCATGGCCGCTATGTCAAAGAACCTGTGGAGACCCAGGTTCGAACCCCAGCAGCGACAGAAAATTATTTGAATTAAAATAATTTTTCTGTACGGCCGCCACCTCTCTGCAGACAATGGCAAACCTCAGAGAGTAATCAAAATGCCATGTAAAGCTTCTTGAGAATAAGAACATTCCGTTCATCGCCGTTCGGAGTCGGCGTTAAGCCTGTAGGTCCATTTCTCGGTCAATTGTGTACAAACTTAATAACACGCACAACACAATTGATCATAAGAAGCTAGGTCCTTTCAAGGGCTGAAATGGCCAGTTATTTATTTTTTTTTTTTTGCTCGCCACTGTAGTTGCTGGGTGCAGCAACGCGCGCCGGGAAAAAGCTAGTATTATATATAATTTAATGTTTATAGCAGTCCATCGTTTTTCTATTGGGGAATCAGAGTAAATTAATAGATTTTTTTTGTTTAAACTGGATATTTTCCGTTTTGGAGGTTCCATTTTTCATATCCAGTGTCATAATATTAATATTCTTGTTAAATCTGGATTAGGATCCTGACAGTTTCGAATAATATTTTGCTTTGAACTGATCGGTCTTTCATAAGGACGTATATTTAAAATTTGTATTTTCACAATGAGATCCTGTGTTTGCATTCCCCTTTTTTTAAAAGTAAGTTTTAAATTGAATAGTCTCTCTTGACGTTTTTAAAAGATATAATCCTAAAATTGAGGCTAAGCTTTTGAAATGAGTTCCAATCTGTATACCGTTATTAACCCGACAATTTTCCCCGTTATTAGCCCGGAAAAGAATTTTTGGTTAAACTTAATTTATAAAGGTTTTTTTGAGAGGTTTTGAGAAATTTTAGGAGTGTTACATTGAAATAGTGGGGTCAAAATTTTAAAATTAACAAAGTGGTTCAGACTTCAAAATTCCAAGAAATATTCGGTTTGTACTGAATTTTCTCTGAATTTGTCATACATATTTTTTTTAAGTCGCACACCACACAAGAAGCAGAAAAAAGATTGAAGTACGGGGTTAACAATTCCGTAGCTTCATAGCTACAACCAGATTTAAATCTAAATGTAACTAGTAAGAAATGATATTCGACTGAACCGAAGTTAAAATACCCGGATGGCCGAACTAAAGTATATTCAAAGTCTTAAGCCGCCAAAACAATTTTCGTATGGGAGGTAGGCGTGGTTTTCAACCAATTTCGTTGAATTACATACTCAGAGTGCATATTATTCATCAAAGCTCATATGCAAATTTCAAGTCTATATATTAATTTTTGTGGAAATTAAAAAGTTTTTACCTTTTTGATAAAATCACTTTTTATGGGAGGTAGGCGTGGTTTTCATCCGATTTGGCTCATTTGCGAACTTGATCTTTATTTTTTAGATACAAGCTTAACCCTTAAATCCAACAACACCGATTTCATTAAAAAAATTTTGTTGTGCTAAATGATCCCCTGAACACGACCCCGTTTTTACTTTTTTGCAAATATTTTTTGTTTAAGAGTTATTAAAGAAAATATGGTTGTATCCAAAAAGATACTGTGGGCATTCCGACGTATACCATCAATCAGCTTGGTTGTAGGAGTTCAAGGCATTAACGTGGAAAACGATTATTTGTAACATTTTAACACTACCAGTAATTTTTTACTCTAAAATTGTTAATAGTTTAAAAGATATTTCATGTCAAAAAGCGAAATTTTCGTAAAAATTAAAAAGAACTATTTTTTTAATTTGACGGTCAATATTTCCCAAACCAACAAAGTTATGCCAATAATTAAATTTTTGTTTTAAATTTGCAATTTTCTGAGTGAAACTACATATCCAGAATTTTAATTCTTGCAATATTTTAAAATAAATAGCTTATTTTCTCGGTTGTATCCAAAACGATACACTGGGCATTTAAGGGTTAAATATCGAGATTCGTGATGAGAGCTTGAAAATAATTTCTTTAATCGTGATCACAGATCGGCAAAATAGACTGAGGTGGTAGAGCTGATCAAGAATATATATACTTTTCTATAACTACCACGCCTCCTTAAAGGCGTTACAAAGGGAGTGACAAAATTAATATACCTCTTTTACGATTTTTAAACGTGGGTGTATAAACAAATTTCATTACGATAGAGGGCATTTCAAAAAAGTTTCAAAAAATTACGATAGAGGGCGCTTCAAGTAATAAAATATATTGTATGACTCGATAATGCCTGATCGCCTAGACCGAATTTAAAGAAATTTTGTATTAAAAATCGAACGAACGAACACTAACGAACAAACATGGAGATGAACGAAGGCAAACGAAGATGAACCGAAAGCTAAATACTAAAAACGAAGCCAAACTTGACCGAAAACTAAATTCGCTGTAACTTTTTTTCCTACTAATAAAATCAAAAAGTTCTTTCACAAAAGTTCAATGATTTTTACGAACTTTTATTTTCTTAAAAACAAAAATGAAATTTTTGGTGTTACTGAGGAAATAAGACGAAAAGTTGAAATATCTAGTCAAAGATTGAATTGGAGGTAAAAATGTTGTTAAGCCCTTATTGAGATCTATTCAACGACATACTTTTTGTTAAAATCGGTTAAAAACTGTTGAAGTTATATAAGAAAGAACATTTGGGGTAGATTTTGGGTCCACGTAAAAACAAAAATGTATATGCTACTAAAACCCTCTTAACATAAGCTTTCAAATGAGGGGAGGTCTTTTGATATTTTTTTTGGTGACCCTCTTTAATATTCATATTCATATCATATTCAGATCATATTCATATCATGTTCATATCATATGCATATCATATTCATATCATATTCATATCATATTCATATCATATTCATATTATATTCATATCATATTCATATCATATTCATATCATATTCATGTCATATTCATATCATATTCATATCATATTCACATCATATTCATATAATACTCATATCATATTCATATCATATTCATATCATATTCATATCATATTCATATCATATTCATATCATATTCATATCATATTCATGTATTAATAACATAATCATTTCATATCCATATCATATCTATATCATATCTATATCATATACATATTATATCCATATCATATCTATATCATATTCATATCATATTCATATCATATCCATGTCATATTTATATCATATTTATATCATATTCATATCATATTCATATCATATTCATACCATATTCATATCATATTAATATCATATTCATATCATATTCATATCATATTCATATCATGTTCATATCATATTTATATCATATTCATATCAAATTCATATAATATTCATATCATATTCATATCATATTCATATTGATATTCATATCATATTCATATCAAATTGATATCATATTAACATTGTATTCACATCATATTTATATAATATTCATATCATGTTCATATCATATTCATTTTATATTCATATCATATCCATGTCATATTTATATCATATTTACATCATATCCATATCATATGCATATCATGTCTCTATCATATTCATATCATATTCCTATCATATTCATATCATATTCATATCAAATTCATATCATACTCATATCATATTTATATCATATTCATATCATATTCATATTGATATTCATATCATATTCCTATCAAATTGATATCATATTCACATTGTATTCACATCATATTTATATAATATTCATATCATGTTCATATCATATCCATATCATATACATATTACATCCATATCATATCTATATCATATCCATATCATATCCATATCATATCTATATCATATCCATATCATATCCATATCATATACATATCATATCCATATCATATAATATCTATGTAATGTACGTATGATATTCTAATCATGTGTCTAATTATGCACATACATTAATTGATAGCATATGCATATCATATTCCCATCATATTCATGACATATATCCTATCAAAACCTCTAAATTCCGTTACAAATTTATATGTTCAATATAATAGTGCTTTTAAGAGGATTACAGTACCAAAGCCACAAATACTTTACTTAATATCTTCAAAATATGTAAGATCTGATATGAAATGAATCAAATTTACTTTTTAACAATCTCAGCTTTTGATGACTAAAAAGTTAAATGACAAAAATTTCATTACAAAGAATCGTATTGGAAACCAAAATACTTCTTGAAAAATTCTGGTTACTTAACTCACTTGAGTTATCTCCGCATCGCTTTTAATCTTTATCAAATGAAAGTCTTCATTTAATTTGGTTTTTAAAAAAGTAATTAAAATAAAACAAAATTAAAATTATTGCAATATCATAAAAAAAGCCACACAATAACTAAAGCTCAATTAGATGCCCTCAAACAATAAATCTATGAAAAACAATCATTATTTCCATGTTCAAAAGGTTGCCGCTACATAAAGTGCCTTTTTCAAGATACACACAAGCATCGAGAAAAAAAAATAACAATTAACACCAGACTATAAAAAACACGATATGACAACAAAACAACAACATTTAAATATAATAGTCGGCATGTCAATCGCAAATTTCTACAGTGGGCACTTCAATTCCATCCAAGTGCTTCAAACAACTAACAGAGACAAAAAAAAGCAACACATTCAAAAATGCTTAAAGTTCACTTCATTTTTAACACCTGACTAACATTAAGCAGTAGTAGCAGCAGCGCTTCTTCAAATATTTTTCCATCTTGTTTTTTTTTTTGTTTTTTTTTTTTAAATAAATAACAAAAAAACCTTTAATTTGGACAAATAGAAAAAATTTAGTCGTACAGACATATACATAGTTTACAAAGTTACACAATCGTAAATGATTTAGGGTTTTGTTGTTTTTTTTTTCTTAATTGTTCTGCTTGATTTTATGACAAACTGCAAACAAACCGAAGTGACAGAGCAAACAGTTTAAAACATTTTTCAAGTTTTTTTTTCTCTGTGACTATAATGAAATTGTCTTTCAATTTGACACTGACAACAATAAAAAAAACAAACAGTGAAGCTTTTTACTTTGATGCACATTGAAAAAACTCATGTAAAATTACATAAGAACCTTGTATAGCATATGCAACAAAAAACAAAAAAAACTACGTTCTTATTTCTATCAAAGTTATTTTGATAAATCAACTTTAAAAACTTGTATAAAACTAAGGTAATTAACTATTCTCAGGTAAAGGTGTAGGTTTCTCTCCAGTCGGATTTAGATTAAATTGACATAAAAAAAAATTGATTGTAATCAACTCAGGTATGAATTATAAAAGTTGTTTGTTAAATTTTATTAGTTTTATAAAACGGTGGATCAGGAATTGAGTGGATCACAGTGAAAAGTCATACAAAACTACTGATGAGTTGGTGTAGCGGCCAACGAAACAGTCTGTATAGTAAAGCTGTGTGATTTGCTCTATACAGAACCGTTGTTGTTGTTGTTGGTTGTTGCCTTCTTTGTCTTCAAGTTGTCTTGTTGTCAACATGCTTGGCCCAAAGCTCAAATTTTTTTTCAATAAAAATAATGAAAGGCCGTATTCAAATATTAAGATTAAAAAATTTTTTAAAACTTCATACAAAATTTTCTAACTTAGTATTTCTAACTTGACTTATGTATATGTCAAAATTATATATATTTTTTCGTTCAGTGCACTTTAATATGGAAACAGAAAAGAAAATAGTTACAAAAAGTTAAGAAAAAAAAAAAAACAGTTGGTGTACTCTTCTGTGCCATACTGATAACAGCTTAACAACTACAAAGTTATGTACGAGTTCATTTTTTAATTTTTGTTTTTGTTTCTGTTGTTTATTTGAATTTATGTTTGTGAATACATGTCTGTTCTCTGTAGATACTGTATGACGTACCGATAAGTAGGCCTTTTAGGCCATTTTATCTTAAAAATACCCAACAAAGCAAACTGAAGTTAACAATGAAATGCAATTAATTTGTGGAGTTTTGAAGAAGGTTGCTTTGGAGCAAAGTTAATATATTCTTGTTATGAGTTTTCGAATATTGGAAATTCGTCCGCCTTAAAAGACTCTTTGCTATATAATTAAGCAATAACTGGCTTCCCATAAGCTCAATGAATAATTTAATAAATGATTTAAGATTCATTTACATAAGATTTGAAACTAAAAATCAGTAAATTGTGAATAAAGATATAGCTCCAGAAGTTTAAAATGGTTCGAAATAATAAGATTCTTCTAAAGGAATCATATCAATTTCAAAAAAGAGAATCATTTAAATAATTAAGAAAATCTTAAGGAACAAATAATCATTGAAAGAAAAAAACATGCATAAACCTTACGAAAAAATATCTTTACAACAGGTAACCGCTATGCAAAAACTTTAGGTTAATGCACAAAATCACATGAAGCAGAAAAAAAAAACGAAATTATTGGGATTTGCGTCGTATCTCATAAAGATTTAAAATTAAATTTGTTAGATATGAGGACAATTTGATAAGTCAGTGACGTTTTTAATAAGAGATCTTTTATTATTTCAGATCGATACATTTAGTCTAGTGCTTTTCCAATTTTTTTTTATTGCTTGGTTTTATCAAGGTCCTCAAAATAGGCGCTTGTTTCAGTAAGACCTCTTCATTCGACCCAAATCCCTTACCCCCAAGCTTTTTTTCAGGTTTTCAAATAGAAAAGAAAGGGTGCATTTTTAGCAACTTTCTTTTTGGCAACACTGTTTTTGTCAGCACAGCTGTTGTCGTGTAACATGTTACTTTTAAACATATTCAGTTTGGTCTATAATTTCACCATGAATCGACTTACAAACGAACAATGCTTGCAGATTATTGAATTTATTATTAAAATTCATGCTCGGTTAAGAAAGTGCATCGTGCACTTCTTCCATTTTATGGTCAGTTTGGGCGACCTTCTGAGGCGGCTATTCGGAATATTGTGACTACATTTCGCACCAAATTTACATAACTGCACATTAAACCACCAACACGCATACGTAGAGTGCGGACAGAGGAAAATTCGTAGCTGTATCCGCCAGTGTTCGCAGCAATTGGGCCTCTGTTACTCCACTACGTGGACCTAAACCTTTTAAAATACAGCTGGTGCAAGAATTGAAGCTACACAACCTACCACAACGGTTAACTTTTGGTGAATGGGCGCTGACAAAGTTGGATGAAGATCCACTTTTTTATCGGAAAATTGTGTTCAGCGACGAAGCTCATTTCTGGTTGAATATATACGTGATTTGCCGTTTTTGGTATGAAGAGCAGCCAGAAGCATTGAAAGAACAACTGCGTGAAGTTAAATTCGTAAATCCGACGCTAACTTAGCAAAGACATAAACCAATATTTCTTCTCTGTACAAAGTTAAATTCGTACTTTTTTGCAAAGTACGAATTTAACTTCGAGTACGAATTTAACTAACGACACTACGAATTTAACTTTATTTGTAAGGAAATAGCTTTGACATCGACTTGGAAATAGAAAAGTTGAAAAGTTTATGTTTATATTTAAGTTGAAAAAAATATTAAATAAATAAAAAAAATAAATAACTGGCCATTTCAGCCCTTGAAAGGACTTTGACCTAGCTTCTTATGATCAATTGTGTTGTGCATGTTATTAAGTTTGTACACAATTGACCGAGAACCGGACCTACATGCTTAACGCCGACTCCGAACGGCGATAAACAGAATATTCTTGTTCTCAAGAAGCTTTACATGGCATTTTGATTACTCTCTGAGGTTTGCCATTGTCTGCAGAGAGGTGGCGGCCGTACAGAAAAATTATTTTAATTCAAATAATTTTCTGTCGCTGCTGGGAGTCGAACCCGGGTCTCCAGGTTCGTTGACATAGCGGCCACACACTTTAACCAACTACGCCACAGACGCTCACTAAAAAAAAATATTATTAAAATAAAAAATATGCATAGAAATTATTTAAAGAGAAAATTTCGGAAATTCATCAACAGAACATCTTGAAATGTAGTGAAGTGTTGTAGGAACATTGCAGCCAATTTGAATAAAAAAATCCTAATATCCAAAATACAAACCCAAAATGTGACTCATACCACTGGACAGATAATTGATGCTCTTTTCCAATGATATATCATTCATGTGTGTACACTCAAGATTTTGGCCAAAGGAAATTTTTGAAAAAGTATTGAAATGTAGGCAAGAGGTACTAACTTTGAATGAAACAATTCTAATATCGTTTCTAATTGGTTTGTGTCTTTGCTAAGTTAGCGTCGGATTTACGAATTTAACTTCACGCAGTTTGTCAGAACTGCCAATGCATCCCGAAAATGCACTGTTTGGTGTGGATTATGGGTCGGTGGCATCATTGGACCGTACTTCTTCAAAGACGACGAAGGCAGGAACGTTAGTCGTCGTTTTTTTTTTTCCAAAAATGAAAGAGCTGGACCCGCCTGACATGTGGTTTTAACAAGACGGTGCCACATGCCACACAGCACGCGAAACAATGTCCCAATTGAGAGGCGAGTGCGGTGAACACTTTATTTCACGTTCGGGGCCGGTCAATTGGCCGCCTAGATCGTACGATTTAACGCCTTTAGACTATTTTTTGTGCGGCTATGTTAAGACTCATGTCTATAGGGACAAACCCGCAACGGTTGACGTACTGGAAGCCAATATTAAAGAATTAATTCGTGAGATACCGGCCGATATGTTGGAGAGAGTATGTCAAAATTGGACCCAGCTTATGAACCATTTGGAGCGTAGCCGTAGTCAACATTTACATGAAATCATCTTTAAACATTGAATTATATAGATCGTTCTTTCGACTCAAAAAAGATTTCATACATTTCTCTAAATTTTATGTGTTTTTGTTTTTTAAATCAAATCCGAAAGTTCTAAAAAAATTACCCTTTGGTAGTAGGGCGCGGATTAATATGGTGGATGGGATAGCAGTTCGTAGTCCAACTTATTTGACTATGGATTTTTGCCATGGCGACTACAGACGTGTGTGCCGGTGCGGAAGAGCACTTTTTTCTTCGCCGAATGAAATCTGTTCAACAGCTGTATCAATAATATTCGCCGGTGATCGTTTTACGTTTTATAGGGTAATCGATGTGAATGACAATGTGTAAATGACACTGTTGGCCCACCTTGTTGACCCACCTTGGCCTTCTTTGGTGCACGTTCACCAGCAGAAGTCCACTGCTTTGACGGTTCGTTGGTCTCTGATGTTTTTTGATATACCCTTACATGAGACTCATTTCGCGGCTTCACGAAATAAGCCCCAAATGAAATATTAAAAAAAAAAAAAAAAATTAAATAAGCCCCAAAAAATTTCCATACATTTTTGGGTGTTATTTCATATGAAATTTTTGGGGATTATTTCACAAATTTTCGGTGATATTTAATTTTTTCTTGGGTGTTATTTCATTATGAAATAAAGCCCAATGAAATAAGCCCCAATCAAATTTTATTTGGGGATTATTTAATTTTAGTTTGTTTTTTGGGTTTATTTCATTCGGTTTGGGGATTATTTCATTCCATAAATTTGGACTTTTTTTAATATTTCTGTGTAAATGCGTCTTTTACAAATTATTCATTCTGTAAAAGGCGCACATTTTAAGCTTATTTCTTTCTATTTTTGGGGCTTATTTAATTTTTTTGGGGGATATTTCAGTGGGGAAAATTTCCTTTTTTCATTGGGTGTTATTTCATAATGAAATAAACTCCAAATTTTAGGACTTATTTCATTTTCCATTTGGGTTTTATTTCATTGCATTTGGGCATTATTTCATTTCAGTCATGTGGGGTTTATTTAATTTTCATTGGGTCTTATTTCATTGGGTGTTATTTCATTTGTGGGTTATTTCGTGGAGTCTCATTTCGCACTAGATGGCTACGTGAATAAGCAAAATTGTCGTATTTGCGGCACTGAAAATCCCAAAGCGATTGTGGAGAAGCCACTGCACCAGTAAATAGTGACTGTTTGGTGTGCATTTTGGTCTGGGGGTGTCATTGATCCGTATTTTTTTTTAAAACAATCAAGGCGCAACCATTACTGTCAATTCAGAGAGCTTTGGCCGTATGTTAACCAATTTTTTTTGAGCCTGAAATTGAAAATATGGACCTGAATGATACGTGATTTCAAAAAGATGGGGTCACAAGCCACATAACACCACCAATTAGGACTTTTCCAGAAATTTCCAGAACGACTTAATTCGAGATTTGGCGATGTCAATTGTCCTCCGAGATTTAATGTCTCTGGACTTTTTTTTTGTGGATCTACGCAAAAGATCGTGTTTACGTGAATAAACCTCAAACTATTGAGCAATTAAGAAACAACGTTTGTCAAGTTATGACCAAGCTAGTGCCCAAGTTATGCACAAAAATCATCGAAAATTACCTCAAAAGGATTCAGTCCTGCAAAAGCTTGAATTGTATTGACTTCAAAAGAAGACTTGTCAAAGTCTTTTACCGAGATCTGCATTTTTAGTGTGTTCTTTAAACTTTACAGTCTTACTTTGTACGTATAACCCTTTAAAACAAACATGCCCTCGTAGTGGCCCGTATGGCCCGCGTGGCCTTCATACAAATTTTTTTCTTACTTTTGTCTTTGCGATGAGCCAAAATCAAAGAACGCCTGCAAAAAACAACAACATAAACCGCACTCGTTCAGTGTTCAGCACATTTTCCAGCGAACTTTACAAAAACCAATGCATGCAAAGCCAAAATAAAAAGCGCACACTCGATGATGTCGATGCTGAAGCTGATTGTCCCGTTACTTGTGAGTCGAGTAATTTTTCAGGACATGTGATTTTATTGCATTGTAATTGTTTTTTTGTTTTGTATGATTTTTTGCCAAATGCAACGATAAGCAACATTTTGCTTTTTTTTGTATTTTTTTTAAGCATTGGCCCGCGCTTAAAATTTTTTTGGGCCCCACGGCTTTAAAACAACAAAGCAATAAGAAGCTGAGGAGTGAAAAGAGTTAGGTGCTGGGCATCGCTAAATTTAACAACGCTTAATTGTTTATAAACAGCTATGGGCAGAGAGCGCTCTGGGAGCGTTGAGAGTAAGAACTGAGAGCAAAGGCTTATGCAGCAACAGAAACAGTGCAGTGGTGCCCATATCCGTTTATAAACCATTCTTGGTTTGGCGTTTGGCCGTTATCAACCCAGATTAGAGGTCCGGTCTGGTCGTACAGCATAAAAGAGGGAATACATGATCCTCTACACAAGGATTGACACTTTAAGTGGACCGACTAGAAAGTACACAAAGAAAAGTTTATTCTTTGTAAAGGTTGAAAAGAACAAAACAAAATATACACTTCTTTTGATTCGTTATAAGCGCTACTTACTTATTTTATATAAACCTAGACTTGGATTACGGCTGCTTGGACCTGCCCATAAATAACAGCAAACTTTAAGTTCATGCATGTTCTGAGAACTACGTACATACATTTTGTTTTTCAAACTTCAAAGACTACAACGATGCTTCATTTTAATTTTCTACATGTTTTTATCTTTATAGCTGATCTTTTTGGCACATCCAACGCCGAACAGTGTCGGTTGGAGGTTGTCGGTTTTTGTTTTAATCTTTTTTTTTTTAAATAACTACGTGTAGACTAGTAGTCAGTCATGGCAGTCAGCGAGACTGACAGTTAAATGTCTGCGCATGCGTGCAAAACTTTCAAATTGTTTTAATAAAAAAAAAAAAATGCCGCGGAAAAGAGGGAAAACAATTGGACTTTAGCCGAAAGGGTTAGCTGACTGAGAGTTAGTGTCTGTGTCTGTGGCTGTGTCTGTGTGTGTGTGTGTGTGTTTGTTTGTTTGTTGATCATTAATTACAGATTTGCTCGTATTGAAATGAGATCATCTGAAGTTTTAGACACGGAAGCAAAATAAACCAACTATATCCAAGAATGCCGGCATTTTTTGCTGCGTTTTTCTATAAAATTTAAGTGGCCCATAAAAAGCCTTTTAAAATATTTCTCTTTAACGTCACTTTACTTCTTCCAGAGGCACATTCAAATATCTAATAAAAATATTTCTAAAGCCCTCGATTTTAATAGTCATTCCTGACTGACTCACCCTCAACTCTGCATCCAGTTGATTATTGTGACCCGCTAGATTCGGCATAACTGTCATATTGTATCCAAGTCCTTGACATGTGGGCACTGCTATCCTCTGACATTGTAATCCATTTGTTGTCTGAACTGCTGTTGTTGCTTTGAAGCAAAAAATTGCCATCAGCAACATTTTCATAACTTCCAACATTTTGTCACTTCTAATTACACTCCGATAATTTCTGATTATCAACTAATTTTCACACACACACTTATATCTTGAGAATATAAATTGAAATTATTTTTAAATAGCTGTTAATCGCGGTTAAGCGATTTCAAGGCAACGAGGTTCACGCCTTGCAGTTCGGATAACAATAACACAAAAATTAACAACAAAAACAACTGCAGCAACAGCAGCAGCAATTAGCTTCTTTCCATTTAGTATTAATTCTGTTTTTGTGTTAAGTAAACACAATAAAATTTTCAAGCAAACAATATTGTTGTTGTTGTTCAGCTAATCTTTTGTGTAGATTTCGTCTTCTTTAAACTGATTGAACGGCACCGACAAGTATAAAAAAAAAAACAATAACACGTTATTTTCACTACCTCACAAAACAATCCGTAGAATACGCGTTGTTTGCCGAGTATCTTAGCCGACGTAAAAACAATACACTTACTCTTGGCACTACGGTCACGAACTGTGCCAGTGCGATGGGCAACACGTTAGTTTTTAGTTTTGTTATGGTTTGACAAGTTGGTTGGAGTTGGTTGGAGTTGGCTGGTTCGAGTTGGCGGTTGCAGTTGTAACATGATGGGTATGAAGATAAATATGCTGAACACGGGATTTGAATGCGAAAAAAGACAGAACGGATGGACTTGTGTTAAGTTTATTTTACAATTATTTTAACGTAGAATACGTTATACGGGGGTGTTAATCTGGAGCACAAAATTTTGAGAAAATGTTTGTCACTTTCATTATAAGTTTTTAATACTTTATGCATGCATTGAAGAAAATTCAAGTATGGTCGTAACATATTTAATATGTCTTCTTTTGATTTGTATTTAAATAATCATATTGCTACATATAATTTTTTTGATTCTATAAGTAAATCAAAATTTAACTCCTTCAAATTTTGTATTAATTTTCATATGCTTTTTATTTTATGTATTATAACATCATGTGTAAGAGCAGTACGATTATCTGTGTGTTCATCACAGAACCAGTGTGAGAAAGAGAAAAGTATAATGACCAAGTAGCGAACAGTGTTGCCAGAAATTTTTGGGGAAAAAGGCTAGATGGGCTTTAAAAAAGGGCTAGAAAAGGCTAGATGGCTTAAAAAAAAGGGCCAAAAAAAAGGCTAGATTTTTTAGCATTCTTTTTTTACTCTGTGAATATAATTAGGTATTTATATATTTGCATACTATATGAATATGATATAAAACAATACCAAAAACAAAACATATTTGCAATTGATTAAAATTGAATTCAGTCTTTCAAGCCCAAATATATAACAAGTGTAAAAACTGTATTTTTTCGAGTTTTTTAGATTTTTCTTGCTTGCACTTAGCTCCTCAAATTCCATTAATCAGACGAAGCACCATTGCTGGAGCTGAAAGTACTTTAAGTTTCATCTATTTTCTAACTCATTTCTTGTATGAATTTAGAAACTTTATTGAAATATCTAGTAAATGGAAACCAGAATTGCAAAGAATATTTGTTTTTTCCATTTCCAGCTGAAATAACGTTTTATTTATAAAGTGCTGCCAAATATATTATTTTTAGAGCGCAGGGTTGCACTGGGTTCATACCAGAGATCTGCAACAAGTCAATTGAATATCACGTGACTTGAAAAAATCAAGTTTTGACTTCACTTGTAGAAACTTGATCTGTTTCGACTAGCTTCTGAAAACCGAATCATAAGTCAGACTTGATTCTATTTTGTTTCTACCCTACAAGCTTTCTACTTTTCAAGTCTAAGCGACTGCGCTGCCGTAGAAAGCCACAGCCGATCGTCTACTTATACTTTTCTATACAAAGGGACAAAATTAATTAACCCCTACGGAGTGGTCGAAGGTAATAGGTACCCAAGGGAAAAATGTCCCTTTTGCAAAAGTAATGGGGGTCGGTCATATATATTGACCCTCTCCGGCCTTTCTTAAAGCTCCCCTTTTCAGGTGCAGGTAATAAAAAAAGATACAGTATACCGTGTATACAGTAAAGAAGTGAAACTTCTTCTTTGTATACACTCTTTCTATTCTAGAATAAGAACCATTTTAGTGTAAAGGCTCGATTATGCAATCGTAAAGCTACGCAACGTAACGTGGCGTAGATTTCTATTTGGAATGGAACCCATCGCTGCGCTAGGTTACGTTACGATTTCACTAACCACTTACACTTATTTTTCATAAGATAGAACTGCTTTACGATTGCATAATCGAACCTTAAAGGCAAAGAGAGAACTTTTTAAGCAAAAGAAATACAATAAAAATTTTTTATAAAAAAAATATTCTGTTTATTTAATATTCATTGGTATGGACCTATGGCCGAAAAGCAATTAATTTTATAACCAATTTGCGTCGTATTTACATAAAGATGTGAATACAGAATACAACTTGATATATTTTTAATTCAACATATGTACGTATTAATATTACTCACATCAAATTATACTTTCTATTATTAATAATATTTCGATATAAAATTATATAACTACAATATGTTTAAAATAGTTATCTATAAAAAGAACTTATTCTAACTTTTCTTGCGCTCAGTGTCAAGTTAGCATCATGGGCGACAGCATATGCTTCATGAATTTGGGTTTTTATATAATTTTATATCGCAATATTATGAATAAAAATATAATATGTGTAATATGAGCAAAATTCATAGAGGTTATATTAATTTTTTGAATTAGAGATATACCAACGTTGGTATTCTAAAAAAATATTGGCATGGCAGCCCTAGTATGAGAGTCTACTTTGCGAAAATCATAATGCGCTCAGGGCAACTCTCTTATTCACTTTTGCTTTGCTGAATCTTTCTCTCTTCTACTTGAGTCATGGCAACCCCCCTGTCTACCATACATAGAACGCAATCAGCACACAATCTGCGGCTTTTGCCACCCAGCGGTAATCGAAGCGCTTCAACAGCACTAAACAAGCGCTTCTGCCATAGCGCTTCACACATCTGAAGCGGTTTTTAAGTAAACCAAATTCATATTAAAATTTACTAGTAAACCCCTATGACGTTAAAACGCCAAAATGCGCTCGCGATATCTTCGTTGTGAGGCTTAATAGCACATCTATTCTGTCGTTAACTAAAATTTACCGTAGCACGTCTCCTGAGCGAGTTATAATTCAACGATACTAAATTTCTGTTGTATAAGCTGCTATCTTCACGACCTGACCTTCCGTGCGTAGAATTGGGCTTATCACCCAATACAGATGTCTTAAGAAGAGGTATAGGATGTTTGAATTAGCTGTGCAAAGTATGCTCTCCTTCAAATGAGCTGGCGGCGATGCCAGTAAAGGCTCCTGGAATAGCGATTTTGCATGAACTTGCTATTTTGTGGCTAGTGTATCAATATAAAATATATTTGTACGTTTTTCGCTTCGCTCAACTGCTTTAATAATACAATAGTATGAAATTAAAAATTTGAGAAAAAAATTGATCACATAATTTTAGGCATTAAATAGAAATCTGGCTTTCTTCGTATAAGATTGTTTTGGTTTTCTTATTTAAATACAAAATTTTTAAGAAAAAGTAAGACCTTATTGCACATCTACAGAGCAAGACCTTTCTATTGATACCCTCTTTATAAAAATCGCATTTACGGTATGGATTTGATGGTCGTCACAAAAAAAGCGCTTGCGTAATAATAATATAGAATAGATATTGGATATCCTAGGATGAAAGCGCTTCTTTACAAACAAATAGTTAAAAAGCTCTTAAAAAAAACAAAAAAAAGCTAAAAAATTTTAAAAGATGCGGGGATTGAACCCGGACTACTGGCATTGTTATCAAATGTCATACCGCTCTGCTATTACCACGCTGTTTTGGATGCGAACAAAATGTGTATAAAAATCTGAAAAGCACATCCTCAAAGCATATCAAAACTACACATAAAAAGCGTTGTTTCTAGGAACGCTTTTTATTTTGCCGCTGGGCATCTACAGCAAAAGTAGTTAGATTAATTGGTATATAGAGCAAATTTTTGTATGAAGAGTTTAGCTCATTAGATAGAGCGCCGTCTTTGTAGTCTTAAGTTCGCAGGTTCGATCCTCGGCGGTAACAAGCATATTTTTTAAGTCTTTTATACAATGTATATCCATCTCATTCTCTCTACTGTAAAACATATCTTTCTTCTCTATCGTGTAACGAAATGAAATAAATTGACCTTGAAATTTCACTCCTCAATATTCTCGTTCAAATTTCGAAGCGCCGCCTAAGAAGTTTCACTTCAAAAAACAACAAAAAGAATACAAACATACCTCAATCCAATGCTTTAAAGTTAAACTGTATTCTTAACTCGAGAAACGAAGTTTGCACTGACGACAAGAAGTTATTTCCTCGAACTTCGAAAACAGACTTGAAAATAAAGGATTTAAAGGCAAAATAATTACTTTTTCCCTACATTTCAAGTTTCTACATTTCCAGTTTTCTATATTTGGCGACTTAAATCTTGCTGCCCATGATTCGCGCAAACTTGTTGTTTTCCTGCCTCAACTTGCAGGGAGTTGAAAAATTAAAGGAACTTGAATCAACAAGTGGATCCATTCATGCCAATTTCTGGTTCATACATCTTAAGCAATATATCAAAAAAGGCTAGAAAAGGCTAGAACGAAACAAGAAAAGGCTAAAAAAAGGCTAGAGGCTAGATGGTATTTTTCGAGGCTAGACGTCAGTAAAAAAAGCTAGATCTAGCCTCAAAAAAGCTAGACTGGCAACACTGGTAGCGAACGACAACCATGATAAATACAACCATGATTTTTGTTTGTCTTTTCTTTTAATATCAAAGACATGCTCCATATGCGCCCTTTGCAGCATTTTTTTATGCGGCGGCTATTGTAAATCCATAGGTATTCTTAATTTTTGTAGAGATTTTCTATAGTTCAGACACAAACCTTACAATCATAAGCAGAAAATGAAAAAATGTTTATGAATAACAATAGCTGCGTTCGATTCGCCAATGCTCAACTCAATTACGAAAAAAACGGCTACTCACTTAGCTGTTACTTAGTGCATAGTTGGCAACACTTTTGTTTTTACAGACCACATAAAGTCTGCCAATAAATTAATTTTGTTTTTGTACTCTCATTACATTTTGACAGAATCTATTACATTTACCTTATTCCGTACACAAACCAACTAAAAATTAAGAACTTGGCAACGCAACTTTACTCAACTCAACTGATAATTGACCTACTCTATACTCAACTAGCTGTTGACTTTGTTGTTGTTTTCACATACAAATTTTGAAATAAGCGACTTGAATTGAGTATAGGCTGGCGAATCGAACGCAGCTAATGTTAGCAAGGTTGCATAGAAGCTGCGTAAAGCCTAGTATGCTGTAGAAACGAAAATTTCTTGGCATATAATTCTACACCCAAAATATTAGTGTAGAGTCAAAAATGTTTGTGTGGAGAAAAAGCAATTACAGTACGACCTAGCTCAATGCAACTAATAGAAATTCGGCCAGTTGACGTAGTTAATGTTGAAGAAACGCAATTAAACTTCTAAACATAAAGCTTTATGGCTCTGAATCCTAGATATTGTAGTTTTATGTATTAAGATATGCACTTATTTTCCTTAAATATTATTTTAAGAGATTTTTCGTACATCAAAAATGTATTTTACAAGAAAAGAAGAACTGAAAGTAAATAATATAAAAGTTTATGGAAGTGTACGCAAATGGAAGTTGCGATAATTGTGCATTTTTTTTTAAGTTGCGTTTACTGAGTCAACAATATAAATTTTTGAGTATTGCGATAATCGAGTGTTGCGTAAAGCAAGGTCGTACTGTTTTCTTATTGAAATGTCAAAATTCTGGCGCCAATTAAATGCCCGGACATATAATCGACAGCGAAATTTTGACATTTCAACTTTCCACATGGTGGTTGTACTTGCTAGCATATAACAAATTTTTCACCTCTACAGCGTACTAAGTAGCGAAAAAAAAATTCCGCTGCCTTTTCGCTGTCAAAAACTCAATGCATTCCTTATGGAAAGTTTCTTTCCGCTTCATACTGGGCTTAAAGCCTTAAACAGTGCGTAACTAAACAAGCGTTTAAAGGTTGTTTAAGGAAATCTATTGAATAAGGCTGTTAATGACTTACGTATTCTACGTCTGACCTATGCGCCCGTGTTATCTAACACAGGCTTGAGCTTTTTTTATTTTTTTTTAATTTCTAAAATAAAATAGTCAAACAAATCGAGTTCTTAAAAACTTAAAAGAGTTCGCCAATTATAACTCCCCCAATCTCCACAGGCGATTGTTTAGAACTTCATACGATGAGGATATTGCGAAAAACCCAGGGCAAACATATTTTGGAAGTAATTTTTAAAGAACTATGAGCCCTGACTGCCTTAAGGGGGGTCTATGTTTTAAAACTTTTTTACATTTTTTTTTCATTTTTCTTTCTTTTTTCTGAATATACAACATGTCGTGCGTATTGTGTCAAAATTTCAAGTAAATCGCAGCAAAACTAACGATGATACAGCGCTTCAAGCGACCGGCCCTCATATACCGGATTGTCGATTATAAAAAACTTTAAATCCATTTTCTCGCAAACGTCATTTTTGAAGTTCGTGAACATTATAACTCAAAATCTACTTGAACGATCCTTTTGAAAGTATAACATTTTTCTACACATAAATCTAAAGGTAATCAGATGTAGGTTTTTTTAACCATTTTTTTTCAGTTTATAATAACAAATTCACCGAAATTTTTTAGCGAAAATCGTGTTTTCACTTCCAAATGCAGCCAAATAAATAATAAAACAAAATCGAAAAAAACTCCCTCTGACAACCTAGAGAAATATATAACCTTTTAAGCTTTTAAGAAATATATAACCAGATGATCCGGTAACGAGTTATGGAGTTCACCGCATAACACCTTTTTTGTCGAGGTGCCTCCTGACTTGCTGTCAAGGACTTATTTATTGATATTTTTATTTGCAAATTTTTCCAAAAATACTTCAGATCTTCCAGAACATGTATATGAAATAAATAAACCCATTATTCATAACTCCAAAAAGAAATCATGGAAATATGCCTTTTTTCGCCTTAAAAACCTTACCCCCTTCTTAGGAATCCTTTCGTTGGACATGAAGAGTTGCTTTTTGTCAGCATAGGTATAATCGCTTTCACAAGATTTCATTTGGGAACTGATCTTCATGCGGCGTAAGTACTCTTCGTTGATGTGTTCGGGTACTTTGAAGTCACCCAAATCGACGCGAGATGAACAAGCAATAGCATAACGCTGAGAAACACGACGTAGTGTGCATTAGTTCAAAGGAAAGGAGTTGGTAGCCAACAGGATATCAGATTTGAGTATCTTCGTCAGCCTTTGCTTGATACTTCCAGCCAAGAGAATAATCAAAGGGATGGATTTCATGTCAGACGCACATAACGTTGATGACGGCTGAAGGTGTTCTTGGCGGAGGGCTTTTTCACAAAGGTCTTGGTGGGGTAGTTAGAATTGGCATTCTCCAGGTAAACTACACGTTCACCGCTATTATTGGGTCCTACTAATTTGTTCACCTTGTAGATAGGGGTCTTTTCCTTCTTGACCAGTGGAAGTTCGGTCCAATTAAGACCGAATCAATCAAAAATATACTTTTGGGGGATATTTGGGCTAATTGAAAACACTCATAAACATTTGATAGCATTACATCTTCGCTTCTAAACTCAGGAGAATTTGCAGGTGTGAGATTGAAACATAATAAAATGTTTATAGATTGGACAATTTTAGGGAAGTTTTCAGAAAGCTTGAATGGAAATGTTTATTATAAAGTCAGTTATGACTTCATTCCCGACATTTCAAAGCAACATAGATCTTATTTCACACCAGATTTTATCAGGTATTGCAATTGCTGACCGTTGGGTATATATATAAGAAAAACCATCATAGTAACTTGATATGTTTATGAAGTTTTCTATTTCTAAAAGTTTTTGCTTCTTCACAGTCCTTGCATGCTTTCCATGCCCTTGCAAGTAAAATAAAAATAAAATAAAAAATAAAAAAATAAAAAAAAATTAAACTTAAGGGGTTTTCAATATGAAGACTCAAACCTCTTGCTACCTCGTCATACACACAGAGTTGGCCTATCTTCCACCTCAACTTGGCGAATTTTGCAAAAACACTTGGGAATGTATTCGAATAAGATTCAATTGATACAAGAACTGAAGCGTAAAGACCACCAAGCTAGTGGTACGTTCGCTTATTAGGCTCTTGAGCTATTAAAAACGGATCCAAACTTTTGAGAAAATATCATCTTTATTGATGGAGTACATTTTTTTTGTTAAACGGGTTGACAAAAAAGTGCAAAAGTATAAAGAGTCTTTATTGCATCCTGTGAAACGGACGGTTTGGTGTTAATTTTAGCTAATCAGCGTCATTGGGCCATACAACTTGCGAAACGAGATTGGCCAGATGATGTCTGTCAATGGCATACGTTATCAGGCCATGATAACTGACTTTTAGTGGCCTCAATTGGAAGACATGACACCTGGAAAACATGTTATTCCAAGCAACTTGTGATATATCAGACGTTACATTGGATTTGTTGGAAGAAAATTTTCCAGAATGCGTTTTTTCCAGAAGAGCCGATGAACAATGGCCGCCAAGATCATGCGATTTAACACCCTTTTTTCTTTTCTTTCTGGAGCTACGTTAACTCGATGGCCTTTGCCAAAAAACGAAAAACAACTGGCCAACTGAAGAATAACATCATTCAACCATTGTTAAGCTCCAGAGCGACTGAAACAACAGTCGTTTAATTTGATTAATTTTTGTTGAAATTTTAGAGATTTAACTATTTTGATAAAGTGATGTAGGAGAAAGGCGTGGTTATCAACCGATTTGGAACATTTTTGGAACTTGAACTTAATTTTTTTAAAGGAAGTTTATAAATCAAATTTAATTACAATTGCTTCAAAAATTAGGACTGTAATCGTGACAATAGACAAATGGACAAGCAGTTGGATATGGATAAATCGATTCAACTGGTGAAGCTGCGCAATAAAATATGAGGTATGTTCAAGAAGTAACCGGAATTTTAAAATTTCACGTGTTGTGTTGGTCCGATTGTCAAGGTTTTTTATTGTTGTGTTGGCGGGCATGTCTATCTATATATTTTGACTGTTTACCAGCCATATTGGTTGCTAACTTTTTGTCAGCTTTTGAAAGAATAACACATTGGTTGGTACCATTTTTAGTTTTTTTATAAATAATGAATCAAAGAATTTGCATTCAATGAGGAGACACTATCAAGATAAATTTTGATGTTGCGAATGGGGTTTCAAATTATTTTTATACCCCCACGTTTAAAAAACGTAAATGGGGGTATATTAATTTTGTCACTCCGTTTGTAACGCCCATAAGGAGGCGTGGTAGGTATAGAAAAGTATATATATTCTTGATCAGCATCACCACCCGAGTTGATTTAGCCATGTCCGTCTGTCTGTCCGTCTGTCCGTCTGTCTGTGATCACGATTACAGCCGTAATTTTAAAGCTATCAGCACGAAATTCAATATTTAAGCTTTTATCTAAAAAATGAAGGTCAAGTTCGTAAATGAGCCAAATCGGATGAAAACCACGCCTACCTCCCATACAAAGTGACTTTATCAAAAATCTCTTAGAATTCAACAAAAATGAATATATGGAATTCCAATTTTGCATATGAGTTTTGATGTTCAAAATACACTCTAAGTATGAAATTCAACCAAATCGGATGAAAACCACGCCTACCTCCCATACAAAGTGACTTTATCAAAAAGGTAAAATTTCTCTAAAATCCACAAAAATTAATGTATGGACTTGAAATTTTGCATATGAACTTTAATATGTACTATATGTATGAAATTCAACCAACTTGGGTGAAAACCACGCCCACCTCCCATACAAAGCCATTTTATCAAAAATCAAAAGCGAATATTTTCTGTTAAAAATATAACGAAATCGTTTTTACGGATAAACATTTTATTGATTGCTTAAGACTTTGAATATACTTTGGTTCATCCGTAGGGGTATTTTAACTTCGGCCCAGTCGAAGATCATTTCTTACTAATTTTTTTGTTTCTTTTTATGTGACGTGGCCCGGCTTAGTGCATAGACTGATTTAGTATATTGCACATTTTATCCGCCATACGAAAAGCGTTTTTAACATAGAAGAAACGATCCAAATATAATTTTACAGGAAACCTAAATAGAGTAAAGAAATAACTATGAAGCGATCCAACCGTACACAAACATGTTTGAATCCATACCTGCTGAAATCAACCCAACTCATGCAACCAAATAAAGCTATCAAACAAAGCCTCAGTTATACAACAAACTGACCAAAAACACAACATAAGTAAAATGAAAGAAAGATGAACCTCGAGCAAATGAAGAACTCTGGGAAGAATTAGCTCTCAGTCACTTGGGTAATTCGTAATTTCATTGCATTGCATTTCATTTTAATCGCAATTTTCGCAAATGGATAATAAAGCGTGTGGCGAGGACTATGTTTCAAGCCAAGTCGTACGTACGTACCAAGCCCATATCGTACGCCAGTCCGTCCCTAGTGCATTGCTTAAAATGTGTCTCAAATCGAAGGCAGGCTGTCAGACGCCCGGGCCCTTCCCCAGTATGACGACGATATCTGCCGATGCGATGCCACTTCTGCGCACTGTGAACGTTGGGCAATCATTTTGTTACCGGCGGCGAGACACATCAGTAAAGAAGAAGAAGCAATCGAATAAGAAGATTCCAAAACTGTGGCGCTGAACAGTAGGGCAGTGAAGATGTAAGGAAAAAATTACGAACTATAAGCATGTTATGCATACGAGAAGGAGGAGAAGTAAAAAAAGAAACAAAAAATATTAATCCATATGGTGCGACGCTTGAGGCATGCAGGGGACTGGCGTAGTGAATTGGTAAGCGTAGCAAATTCGGTGCAGAGTATTACTTGGGCACCGATGATAATAGGGTGGTCTGCGATATCGTTATATTTTCTTCATTTCAAGCGAGTGCGAAAATTGAAGCAAAACTACCTTCAATTGAAATTTTTCTTCATCACTTTACGCAGAGATGGGTGGCGACGGATATTTTCTTCATGTTGCTTACCTTTATTGATATGGACACCTGAAACAGAGAGAGATGTAGGCATTATTTTCGAAGTGTACTTTTAGTCACATTGTTTCTAATGTTTTTATGTGTTTCATAAAACATTACCTTAGTTAGTTTAAGTATAATTTAAGTAATGAGCCCGTGAACGATATAAAATTAATTTTATATTTATATATTGTACTATCAAAGAAATATTGAATTTTTCAATTTTTAGCCCACCCTTACCATAATAAGCAATGCGATTAAACCATGCGAACGAACATCCGAACGAGCCATCGAACCAGTCATTCGACGAGTGAGTACTCGATCCGACGGACAGAAATGAAAATAACTTCAGAGAATATTTGCCGACATTTGGCTGGTTGAACAATTCAAAGATTGAGGACGATCGGTGTGTAGTCATTGGAAGTTTGACTGTGAAAAATGCAGTAATATCGACAGAGGCATGAAATTAAGGTAGCCAGATGTAAATCTATACATATCAAACACATTTACTTTTGTTTGCTCAATTATAGCAAAGACCGTTGTTCCTACAGAACTGAAACTATGGAAAGTTTTTATTTTAAGAGCAAGAACGGATTTATGGGAAAATTTAGATAAAAGTTATATATCGCTCATTCCAAATAAGGCATTGGGACATTTGGAGTACATATTTTGAAATGAAAATACATTTTAGTGAAGAAATATTTGTGGAATAATTTTTTTAATTTTTTCTACAATAGTACTACTTATGTCCTTACCAAATACACTTATATCAAAGTTAAATATGCAACTCCTTTCGAGAATAATGCATTCAGATAACGTCAGGCACCGGGACACGGACAACTTTTTTTTTGTGAGATGAAATTTTGCAACCGAAATTTCTGCATTTTGGATACATTTAGAAAAAAAAGTTTTCCCACGAATTTTTTGTAAAGCATTACCCCTTCATAATATACCTTTATAATCCTAAGAGGTAATTTCAATAAAATAATATCTTTTTTTTATCTCGTATGGCATTGGGACATAGATTGTAAGGCATTGGGACTTTTCCGTTTTTCATGAAAAATTTCAAATTATTTATTAGAAAATACATTTTTAAATTATATATCACTTCATTTCATAAACATATCAAAGTTTAATATAAGAAAAATTAAAGAGTTTAAACATAAAAACAATAAAAATTAATTAAAAATAAATTAAATTATTTTAATTATTTTCTTTTGCGAGTTAGATGTTAAGCCACCGACTAAATCTGATGAATTGGTTGCTGTAAAATAGTGTAAGGATGCAATACCTTTAATCGATTGACAGTTTTCCCATCTTTTAGTCAATCTTTCTTTGCAACACTGAACTTTGACTTTCGGTACCATAATTATAGAAATGCCTTTAACTTTATTTGATGCACAGTGATAGAAATCTTGAGCAGAGAAGACGTTAAATGCTCTTGCCTTGACTTGTGTGCTAACAACTCGTTTAACAGTGCCCCCGATACCGTCCACTGCCCCTTTTCCATGACACGAGGCGAAAAAATTCCATGTTAAATTGACTCCAAAATCTTGTTCA
The DNA here is from genome assembly GCA_943735915.1 of Pherbina coryleti. NCBI lineage: Eukaryota > Metazoa > Arthropoda > Insecta > Diptera > Sciomyzidae > Pherbina > Pherbina coryleti. The sequence goes on along the minus strand of OX030951.1, from coordinate 42,565,603 downwards.
GCGTACAGTAAATTGGATAAATTAAATTTATTCTTAAACTGGCCAATGCAACCGTCGGAGAATATTTCTACCATTTTTACATTTGGATTTCTTAATTTTAAATCTTTCAGAATGCTTTCTAAAAATGTCCAAACGGTGTATTTATCGTGTGACAATTCATCACTTATTATTGCGCAAGATGATGTACCTTGCATCGTCTAGCAACAGGCTGTAAAAACTGTTACTTGCTGATAGCTCCAATGAGCAGCTTGGATCTCGTCTTGGTGAATCGTATGGTAGTTTTCTGAAAAATCAATCTGCAATACAGCGTTGTCCTCTGTCAAACTATCCTTCCTATTTTCAAAATAATTATACTGTACTTTACGAATGTATGCATGTTTCTTAAACTTCAAGAATTTTGCCTGTGCATTATCTATTAGTTCATCAATCGTGCCGTTGTAAGTAACAAGACGCATTTTGTTATCTTCAATGTTCCATTGCTTCCATGAAACATCGTTCAAATCATATGATAAAGGTATAATATCCCGAATGTCGTTAAAACAGGATTGACAACATCCGGTCATACAATGCTCATTCAATGTATCGCAGCATGTTGTTTCGAGGACATTTTTATAAGTTTTTGGAAATCCAGGAATAGCTTTGTTCAATGCAGTTACTAAAAATTCGAAATTGCAATGATGTGGGCAAACGCACATGTTGTGGGGAGTTTTGGATATCGGCAATACCTCTTTTGGGCGTAAATTAAAAAATGTAGACTTACTAACTCTTATATCTGGATATTTAGTGCAAAAATTTTCATACGCCTCGGATACTGTCATTAGCATGTACCGAATAGTTTTCAGTTGTCGTTTTTTTGTCTCAGCATTTTTAACTGATTTTACGTCATTTTTCCCAGGAGCGATACGACTTATTTCGTCCCTTCGGTAGTAAGAATCAACTTTACGGTTTCTTTCTCTATATACTGTGAGACATTTTTGCGTTTTGACTTCTCCAACCAAAGTTTTGTGCTTAGGGAAAACTTCACGAACCAAATGGGCAACAACAGTTTCTTGTCTAGCTTTTAATAGTGGCAGAGCCTGGCGAAGTTTCTTAACAGCTTTTCCAAGTGATTGTTTAGACTTATAACCATTCATCGGTGTTGATGCTTCTAAACTTGTATCTTTATTACCCAATTTTAATCTTTGTCTGTATGTCCTCTTTCTCTTCGCTTCAGCTTCTCGTCGCATCTTTTGTAAACTTGCGTTAGATCTTTCTTCATCTTTTTTCTTACCACGAAACTTTTTGTTCACGATTTTTTTCTTCTCTAAATATAGCTTGTAACGTTCCGGATCTTCTTTTAAATGCCTATAGTATTTTTGTTGCCTTTTACAGGAACTCATTTTTTTTCTATAAAATTGTATTATCAAACTACTGTTTTATTGAATATTTTATGTCCCAATACCTGACGCTTTTTATGTCCCAATACCTGACGAAAATTTGCAAAAAAATAAAAGGGTAATGTAATTATAGCATAATTGAATGTATTAAATTTTTTTAAATTTTTATAGAACCAAAAATAAAATTAAGCTTAAAAATTTAAAAAATCTTGTTTTTTGTCAAGCATTGGGACATGCTGTGACACATTAGAAAAAGTTTTTAAAAAAATGGGTTTGATACATACCGTTAATGAATTATATTGATATATGTAATGCTCAAGGTCACAACAATCGTACAAAAATTTTTAAGCGATCTGCCTTCATTCATATGCTCTCACGGACTGATTCCAATTTTACCTATACATGACCTACTCAGCAAACAATAAAACATAGAAGATTGCTTTGAGTGTTCAAGCATGATTGAGCTTGTTTTTGACAAGTGTTAATTTTTTTTTGTAACACTTACATATTGCACTTAGCATATACCATACATATATATATAAAATATGTATTCTAAAATTCGGCTGTGTGGTTGACTTTTTTTTGGAATGAGCGATATGTATATAGTCCGAACTTGCACCCGGTTAGAAAAGTGAATCGGATTGGATCATGGAGTGTAGTATCTCCCATACAACCAGAACTCCAAATAACAATATCGTATATATACAAATATTATATTATTTGTATATGTTATAATATTATTTGTACTCAGTTTGGTTTGCCATTTTACAATGAATAAACAAACGCTGGAACAAATCTTGCAAATTTATTTAGAATATCGTGGTTCAGTTTTGAAATATTACCGTGAGCTTCGTCCATACCGTCGACATAATCGTCCATCGAATCGTTTTCTGATCGTTTTCACACCACGCCATCATAGGTTCTCAAACTTTTTCCGTTTAATGCCTCTATTTGAGATACAGTTTTTTCAGCGCTACCTTCGGATAATTACCTCCTTTTTTCTTAAAAACTATGGAAAAAGAAATTGAAACTTGTTTATTTTATTATTTATTAAAAAAAAAGATCAAAAATTCATTTGTTTAACGTTAGTTAAGAATACTTTATAAAAAAAAAAAATAAATAATAAAAGTTAAATAATAACTTCAAAAAAATATTTTTAAAGAGAAGGATAAGCCAAGGTGGCGCAAAGTTAACCATCCAAATTTGTTTGTGAATAACTGTTTTACTAAATAAAAAAATATGATTTTGAGTGATGGAAGTCTTTATTTGGACCTTCCCTTTTTTATATTAAGTGGAAAAAAATTATATCCGTCAAGTGGCTGCCACCAGTATCAACACATCAACCCGTTTTATCTCATTTTTTAACTGTTCGCATTTCTGTCGAATGTTCTCCTTAAAGTCTGCAATTACCTGAGTAGCCCCAAAGGAAGAAGTCTGGGATGGTTAAATCGGGCGATCTAGCTGGTCATGATAAATCTCCAAAACGGAAGACTAAGCGACCACAATATCCATTAATTATTCCACGCTCTTGCGGAATATAGTGCTCCATTGCTTGTCTATTTTTATTCTGCAGCTGTCTAGTTCACAAATAGCAAATATGATTGAAAAAAATTACAACATCTTTCGATAGGGTGATTTATTTTGCGTTACCTGTTATTCGTTTATCAATATTGGGTTCCATTTTTGTGACATAAACCAGAAAAGCAAGTGGATGTCTGTTTTTGTAACCAGACCTCCTGGTACTCGTTTCTTAATTTTAGTTTAAACTCTTCATTTGTTGATACCTCAATAATTTCCTCCTGCAAATGTATGTCAGATTCATAAGTGAAGGTGGGTCCAGAAACCAATAATAGTTTTCGTTTTTAATTAATTTAGTTTATCTCCTTTTAGCTGTAAATTAGTCTGCTTAATGTAACTTTTACCGAAACTATTTTTTAAAATAACAAATTGTTTCCATTTTCCCACAAATATCCGCGAACTCAATACCTTCTCCCAGGGCGCCTTTAGCCTAAAATTATCTTTGGAATAAAGCCAATTTTTGCTATGAAATTTTGTTATCTCAGTATTTTATTTCAAGTCAAAATTCTATACCTCAAAAAGAAATTATAGTTATAACTATGCCAAAGTTTTAAAAATGACAACGGGGTTAATTCTACTCGAAATGATTATGAAACCACAACCCATAATAACCCTCATTTCAGATGCGACATCAGCAACTAAAATAAAATATAAAAGTTTCTGAAGAATATCCGTGAAATTTACTCTATCGAATCGAAATTTTCAGTTTATTGAATTTTAATGTTTTGTTTTTCCCAACTTCCATGAAACCACCATAACCTCCGTGGATTATGGTTACCACTATAAACTCTAATTTTATACAAAAAAAAAAAACCAAAACTTTAAGATATTGAAACTGTGAGTCCAGGTGTCACAAGCGGTATTACGAACGGACTTGTATCACGAGTACAATTCCCAGCAATATAACTTTTCCTTATCATTTCTTACACCCCTTATAATTATTGATCCCCAACAAGCACTTTTCTTAATTCATTTGTTTACATATATAAATGTATATTTAGGTGGTTTTTTATGTATGAAAAAAAAAACATGTTAGCTCAAATTGTTAACGGCATAGGCTTAAAATATTCGATTTGGTATAAAATTAAAATACATAAAGTTTCGAGCCGATCAATGAACTTTTAGAACTCGATCGAGAGCCCAATAGATGGAGAAGCGTTTTACGAATGTTTGTTTTTATAAAAGAAGTAATAAAAACAACACTAAAAGTATGTATTTTTAAAAAACTTGAATATTTAAAAATCGGATGAAAATTACAAGAGTTGTGTTATTTTACTTTTTGAAAAACAAAAAAAAAAAAAAAAAAATTCAAAATAAGGACATTTTTTAAATATTTCCGATTTTTAAGAAATATTTTTAAAATATTATCAGCACTAAAAGCAGAGTCTGGCAATTCCAAAATTGTTTTAAAACGAACTGCAGAAGGATCACCAGTAGCGCTGTACATTATCTGCCGTACATTAGTTATTGGAAAACATGAATGAGAACGGGGATTTTTGACAAAAAATCGTGTTTTCTGATAAACCTCATTTTTACGTTAAAAAAAATTGTCGGATGTGGGGATCCGAAAACCCTCGAATATTTCTGAAGATGCCAAAAAAACTCATAACGAGTGGCTGTTTGGTGCGGATTGCGGGCCGGATATATAATTGGGCCGTACTTTTTCGAAAATGATGAAGAAATAGCCGTTACAGTCAATGAAATGCGCAACAGATACATGATAAACAAGTTTTTATGATCGGAGATAGAGTATAAGGACACAGACGACTTCTATTTTTAACAGAATGTTACTACATGCCATACACGTGGCGAAACAATCGAAATTTCACGTTCTGAAGACACCAAATAGAACATACGACATAACGCCGTTAGACTTTTCGGTTGGGGATATGTTAAGATTAAGGTCTACGCCTACCATCTGCAAACAATTCAAACTATCAAAGCAAATATGAAGACGTCATCGCCGAAATAGAGTCTCAATCTGAAAAAGTGATCGAGAATTTCGAAAAAAATATTAAGGTCCGCAAGTTAAGATACATAATATGCATGTATCTTCATTATAATTCAATAAAAATATAAGAGATATCGAAACAAAATTTTTCGTTTTATTTTAAAATTACAAGGTTAGGTTAGGTAAAGAGGGATGGGCAACCCGATGTTGCCTACACGGGGGCCTATTGGTCCATTGTGGTTCCCTATGTTTGTGGACCTAAATGTGGCAAAACCAGAATAAAAATCTTAGTCACTTGAGCAAGTTGGTCGAACCAACCGGTGCTCCGTATAAATCTGAAAAGATCCATCAGTGGTACGTCCACGAGCTCTTGCAGTTCTCCGTACACTCTGCTTCCCATGTGGCGAAGTGGGCGTTGTTGGAGATTGGGACACTCGCAAAGTAGATGCTTGATGGTTTCTGTTTCCTCGACATCTCCACAGCTTCTGCAGAAGTCTGGGTGCGGGATTCCTAGTCGCGAGGCCATTGTGCCTATACAACAATGCCCCGTGAGGACCCCTATTAAGATGCGAGTTTCATTTTTACTCATTGAAAGTAGGGATTGGGTCCTTTTGGGTTTAGGCCAGAGATGGCGAGAGATAACACAGTCGTCTCTATTTGACCAAGAGTTATTTGTGATATTTCTGGCTTTATCATTTATTTTCTTCTTGAATTCTCCGATTGGAGCCATGATCGACCCAATCACAGAACTACTTTCCAGTTCAGAGCCCTCCCTAGCCAATCTGTCTGCTATTTCGTTTCCCTCTATGTCTCGATGACCGGGGACCCATCAGATATTAAAATTACAAAGTCTTAAGGTAAAATTATCAAAAAAAAAAAAAAAAAATTACAAAAGCTGGTGACATTTCTCAATATTTTGAAAGACCTTAAAAGATTTCTTAAAAGACAAAAACAAATATTAAAGCATAGGATACAATTGAAATTTTTAACCCTTGGTCACCCTTGGTTGCACACAACCAAATATCATTTTCCTTGCCAATTTAGCATTCGTGTATGACGAATTGTAGTTATTGTTGTGTTTGTTGTAATTGTTGCATCGCTGTTGTTTTTGTTGTAGTTTTTAATACCCATACCATGCATTGGTCTAAAACGTTGTCATCATTATGATCATCACAATTATCATCATCATCACCATCATCATGACCATCATCATCATCATTATAATCGTGGATGTGGCTTAAGACGGCTGCGGTTGGCACATATTTGTGTGGCTTTCAGCGAGCCATCCAACATCTTGGTTGAGCGCTCTTTTCTGGTCTCAACAGCAGCAATCCATAAAAACTGTCCATATTCTCGTCCGTCTGTATGTCCGTCCATCGCAATGTCTGACTGTGCGGTGCTTTTGCTTTATAATTATTATTAAATTGTATTTAATGTGTGTAAAAGTGTCTTCATTGTTGTTGTTGTTGGTGTTGTTGTTATTATTGTTTTGATCGTATTTGTTGTTTTAGTTGTATCTGCTGTATCTGTTGATTGAGTCTATTGAGTTTGACGATGAGTTGGGGTTGAGATGTTGGTAACATTTCACGATTGGTTTGAGCTGGCATTAAGGAAGAATTAAAATTATTGCCGATCATATTAAAAAAGAAAACCTCACACGTTGAAAATTGCGCGATATTATTGAATGTATTTCGAATATTTTTTGCTAATAATAGAAGTAATGATGGTATCTGGAGGATCAATTAAACTGCTAGCATGCTTTTATGTGCAAGAAATTTTCTCAAATAATTGGGAAAATTAATTTTAATCTTGAAGTTTAAGCCTTAATATTTACATATATTGTTCTATAGAATCTCCACGCTTCCACAACACATCCAAATCTTCTGGTCTATGGAATTTTTATTCTCATCAAGCGTTTTTAGTCCAAAAGATCACTTCCTAGTCCAACAGTTCAGGTGAACAATAAAAAAACTTTGCACTGGACGACCTCTTCATTTGACGACAACTCAGCAGCGAAAGCACCAGCCGCAATCGTTGTCATCCTGTCAGCCGTAAGTCAAGCTTCGGCTCGATCCATGCATGAAAGGCTGTCTATTCAACGCCCCTTGCCAGAGATTGAAATCTTGCCAAAGCTTGCAGCTATTGCAATTCATTTTTTCGTTTTTTTTTATTATTCCATTCGGCAATCTTATCGCATACAGCCGGAAATCAAAGCCAACATCAAAGTCAGCCGCCGCCAATTCAACGTATCGCGAATCGCGTTGGAAATTCGCTAGTTTTTATTTAAGTTGTTATTGTTGTTGTTGTCGTATTTTTTTTGTTGTTGTTGTTTGTCTTGGCGCATTGATCGTATTTCTCAGCGGTGCGAAGTAAGCCAACCCGTCAGGCCATGTATGATGAGGCTGTACGTTGGTGGCGTTACCTCTTCGTGTGTCTCGGCGAAGGCACTCGCACGGTCTGCTATCTAAATATTTATAATTATTATTTGATGTGCATATTAATGCAGGAGTGAGCTCTTGAACCTGGCCCCGATTGTTGGCTACGATATAAAACAATTTGCTTAAATATGTACTGACTATTTTGCACATTCAGTAATTAAGGGCACCCTTTACCTTGGCGACCCTAAATGTAGATAAAATAGCAAACTTTGTTGAAAAATTGTTGTTGTTCTTGTTTTTTTATTGTATGTCATGTCAAAGAAGACTAAGACCAAAAAGAATGCCGCTTATTGTAATAAAAAATCTTTGTGAATCATCTGAAAATGAAAAACAAATCGGAAATATGTTAAGAACTAATGCCGTTATTAACTAGGGTCGTTCAAAAAATAACGGAACTGTTGAATACAAATGTCAAAATTTAAAATGGTATTTTTTAAGAATTAAAGTTAAGTTCAGCTCCGTTGTCTTGGAGCTACCCTCATGATTTTAGTACTGAAGAGAATCACTAGTGTTTCGTCGACTTTTATGAAATGCCTCAAAAGTCCTTCTTATTGTGCTTGAACATTGTCGAACACTCCTTAGAAGTAAGGTAAATTTTATGGAAAATAATAGTAAAACAGGTTTTCGGTTGTCAATTTGGGTTTAATGGCATTATGAGGCCTTTCAGGGAACCCCTTAACGTAACATATTTACAACAAATGCAAAGCAAAATAAAACTATTAAAAAATGATCTTCGACTGGGCAGAAGTTAAAATACCCCCTCGGCCGAACCAAAGTATATTCAAAGCCTTAAGCAATCAATAAAATGTTTATTTGTAAAAAAATTGTCGTTATAGTTTAAACAGAAAAATTCGCTTTTTTTTTTTGATAAAGTCACTTTGTATGGGAGGTAGGCGTAGTTTTCACGCGATTTTGTTAAAATTCATACACAGAAAATATGTTATATATCAAAGTTCATATGCAAAATTTCAAGTCAATATATTAATTTTTGTGGAATTTATAGAGATAGGCTTTTGATAAAGTCACTTTGTATGGGAGATAGGCGTGGTTTTCATCCGATTTGGCTCATTTTCGAACTTGACCTTTGTTTTTTCTATTCTTAAATATAGAATTTCATGCGGATAGCTTGAAAATGACGGCTGTGATCACAGACAGACGGACAGACGGACATAAAAATAAATACTTAAAATTAAAATAAAGACAAGTTTTAGGAAAGGAATATGGATAAAGATGAGGACAAGGATTGAAAAAAGGATAAGGGCAACGATTTTGATTAAGATTCGAATCCAAAATAAGATAGGAATAAGTAGGACAAAGATTTGGACAAAGATAAGAGCATGGAATTAAAAAAGTATTAAGACAAGAATTCAGACAAGGATTGGGACAAGGCTTAAGGGCAAAGATTTAGAAACACCTAATATGGGTCAAGATTGGAAAAAGAATAAGGTCAAGTAATAAATACAAATAAATAAATAACTGGCCATTTCAGCCCTTGAAAGGACTTTGACCTAGCTTCTTATGATCAATTGTGTTGTGCGTGTTATTAAGTTTGTACACATTGACCGAGAACCGGACCTACAGGTTTAACGCCGACTCCGAACGGCGATGAACTGAATGTTCTTGTTCTCAAGAAGCTTTACATGGGATTTTGGTTGCTCTCTGAGGTTTGCCATTGTCTGCAGAGAGGTGGCGGCCGTACAGAAAAATTATTTTAATTCAAATAATTTTCTGTCGCTGCTGGGGTTCGAACCCGGGTTAACAGGTTCGTTGACATAGAGGCCACGCACTTTAACCAACTACGCCACGGACGCCACGCCAAGGTCAAGTAATAGGATAATGAAAAGAACAAGAGTTTAAACACATTAAGGATAAGATTTAGGATAAAGATTGGGAAAAGAATTTGGACAAGGATTGGCAAGAGAGTCGAACCAGCATATAGTCAGGAATTTGGGCATGGATTAAAACTTGAGTTTGGACAAATAACAAATATAAGATAAAAATGGGCAGAAGTTTGGAAACAAAGGAAAGGTTAGGGACAAGATAAGGATAAGGATAAGGATAAGGATAAGGATAAGGATAAGGATAAGGATAAGGATAAGGATAAGGATAAGGATAAGGATAAGGATAAGGATAAGGATAAGGATAAGGATAAGGATAAGGATAAGGATAAGGATAAGGATAAGGATAAGGATAAGGATAAGGATAAGGATAAGGATAAGGATAAGGATAAGGATAAGGATAAGGATAAGGATAAGGATAAGGATAAGGATAAGGATAAGGATAAGGATAAGGATAAGGATAAGGATAAGGATAAGGATAAGGATAAGGATAAGGATAAGGATAAGGATAAGGATAAGGATAAGGATAAGGATAAGGATAAGGATAAGGATAAGGATAAGGATAAGGATAAGGATAAGGATAAGGATAAGGATAAGGATAAGGATAAGGATAAGGATAAGGATAAGGATAAGGATAAGGATAAGGATAAGGATAAGGATAAGGATAAGGATAAGGATAGGGATAAAGATTAGGATAAGGATAAGGATAAGGATAAGGATAAGGATAAGGATAAGGATAAGGATAAGGATAAGGATAAGGATAAGGATAAGGATAAGGATAAGGATAAGGATAAGGATAAGGATAAGGATAAGGATAAGGATAAGGATAAGGATAAGGATAAGGATAAGGATAAGGATAAGGATAAGGATAAGGATAAGGATAAGGATAAGGATAAGGATAAGGATAAGGATAAGGATAAGGATAAGGATAAGGATAAGGATAAGGATAAGGATAAGGATAAGGATAAGGATAAGGATAAGGATAAGGATAAGGATAAGGATAAGGATAAGGATAAGGATAAGGATAAGGATAAGGATAAGGATAAGGATAAGGATAAGGATAAGGATAAGGATAAGGATAAGGATAAGGATAAGGATAAGGATAAGGATAAGGATAAGGATAAGGATAAGGATAAGGATAAGGATAAGGATAAGGATAAGGATAAGGATAAGGATAAGGATAAGGATAAGGATAAGGATAAGGATAAGGATAAGGATAAGGATAAGGATAAGGATAAGGATAAGGATAAGGATAAGGATAAGGATAAGGATAAGGATAAGGATAAGGATAAGGATAAGGATAAGGATAAGGATAAGGATAAGGATAAGGATAAGGATAAGGATAAGGATAAGGATAAGGATAAGGATAAGGATAAGGATAAGGATAAGGATAAGGATAAGGATAAGGATAAGGATAAGGATAAGGATAAGGATAAGGATAAGGATAAGGATAAGGATAAGGATAAGGATAAGGATAAGGATAAGGATAAGGATAAGGATAAGGATAAGGATAAGGATAAGGATAAGGATAAGGATAAGGATAAGGATAAGGATAAGGACAAGGATAAGGATAAGGATAAGGATAAGGATAAGGATAAGGATAAGGATAAGGATTAGGATAAGGATAAGGATAAGGATAAGGATAAGGATAAGGATAAGGATAAGGATAAGGATAAGGATAAGGATAAGGATAAGGATAAGGATAAGGATAAGGATAAGGATAAGGATAAGGATTCTGACGCTGTCAAGTCAATAGCTACTGGTGTGTCCACTATGCACTGAAATACTTTTTGTAGAAAAGTTTTTTATAAGCAAATATTGTTTAAATATAGTTCAGGGCCATAAAAAAAAAGATTTCCTCATAAGTTTCTTTACGCTAGTGTTTCTCCTAGTAAAACTGTTCCCTTAAGTCGACGAGTTGAAATATACTGACTTGAGTCTCGTAGACTTATCTGAATTAACTCATTTACTGGTGGTCCTTCATATAATTGCAAAATCCAGATTCCTGCTGTACCTTATCGATCGAAATTAATAGCCAGAATACAATGTTTGACAACCTCATTTAAAACGCAAACGTCAGTGTTTTGCACGACCACCGAATGGAGCATAAAAGTTTGCCGGCATATCATCAATCCTACTAAATAGAGACTTAAATATATCAATTAAAATGGTATTTTTTAAGAATTAAAGTTAAGTTCAGCTCCGTTGTCTTGGAGCTACCCTCATGATTTTAGTACTGAAGAGAATCACTAGTGTTTCGTCGACTTTTATGAAATGCCTCAAAAGTCCTTCTTATTGTGCTTGAACATTGTCGAACACTCCTTAGAAGTAAGGTAAATTTTATGGAAAATAATAGTAAAACAGGTTTTCGGTTGTCAATTTGGGTTTAATGGCATTATGAGGCCTTTCAGGGAACCCCTTAACGTAACATATTTACAACAAATGCAAAGCAAAATAAAACTATTAAAAAATGATCTTCGACTGGGCAGAAGTTAAAATACCCCCTCGGCCGAACCAAAGTATATTCAAAGCCTTAAGCAATCAATAAAATGTTTATTTGTAAAAAAATTGTCGTTATAGTTTAAACAGAAAAATTCGCTTTTTTTTTTTGATAAAGTCACTTTGTATGGGAGGTAGGCGTAGTTTTCACGCGATTTTGTTAAAATTCATACACAGAAAATATGTTATATATCAAAGTTCATATGCAAAATTTCAAGTCAATATATTAATTTTTGTGGAATTTATAGAGATAGGCTTTTGATAAAGTCACTTTGTATGGGAGATAGGCGTGGTTTTCATCCGATTTGGCTCATTTTCGAACTTGACCTTTGTTTTTTCTATTCTTAAATATAGAATTTCATGCGGATAGCTTGAAAATGACGGCTGTAATCGTGATCACAGACAGACGGACAGACGGACATAAAAATAAATACTTAAAATTAAAATAAAGACAAGTTTTAGGAAAGGAATATGGATAAAGATGAGGACAAGGATTGAAAAAAGGATAAGGGCAACGATTTTGATTAAGATTCGAATCCAAAATAAGATAGGAATAAGTAGGACAAAGATTTGGACAAAGATAAGAGCATGGAATTAAAAAAGTATTAAGACAAGAATTCAGACAAGGATTGGGACAAGGCTTAAGGGCAAAGATTTAGAAACACCTAATATGGGTCAAGATTGGAAAAAGAATAAGGTCAAGTAATAAATACAAATAAATAAATAACTGGCCATTTCAGCCCTTGAAAGGACTTTGACCTAGCTTCTTATGATCAATTGTGTTGTGCGTGTTATTAAGTTTGTACACATTGACCGAGAACCGGACCTACAGGTTTAACGCCGACTCCGAACGGCGATGAACTGAATGTTCTTGTTCTCAAGAAGCTTTACATGGGATTTTGGTTGCTCTCTGAGGTTTGCCATTGTCTGCAGAGAGGTGGCGGCCGTACAGAAAAATTATTTTAATTCAAATAATTTTCTGTCGCTGCTGGGGTTCGAACCCGGGTTAACAGGTTCGTTGACATAGAGGCCACGCACTTTAACCAACTACGCCACGGACGCCACGCCAAGGTCAAGTAATAGGATAATGAAAAGAACAAGAGTTTAAACACATTAAGGATAAGATTTAGGATAAAGATTGGGAAAAGAATTTGGACAAGGATTGGCAAGAGAGTCGAACCAGCATATAGTCAGGAATTTGGGCATGGATTAAAACTTGAGTTTGGACAAATAACAAATATAAGATAAAAATGGGCAGAAGTTTGGAAACAAAGGAAAGGTTAGGGACAAGATAAGGATAAGGATAAGGATAAGGATAAGGATAAGGATAAGGATAAGGATAAGGATAAGGATAAGGATAAGGATAAGGATAAGGATAAGGATAAGGATAAGGATAAGGATAAGGATAAGGATAAGGATAAGGATAAGGATAAGGATAAGGATAAGGATAAGGATAAGGATAAGGATAAGGATAAGGATAAGGATAAGGATAAGGATAAGGATAAGGATAAGGATAAGGATAAGGATAAGGATAAGGATAAGGATAAGGATAAGGATAAGGATAAGGATAAGGATAAGGATAAGGATAAGGATAAGGATAAGGATAAGGATAAGGATAAGGATAAGGATAAGGATAAGGATAAGGATAAGGATAAGGATAAGGATAAGGATAAGGATAAGGATAAGGATAAGGATAAGGATAAGGATAAGGATAAGGATAAGGATAAGGATAAGGATAAGGATAAGGATAAGGATAAGGATAAGGATAGGGATAAAGATTAGGATAAGGATAAGGATAAGGATAAGGATAAGGATAAGGATAAGGATAAGGATAAGGATAAGGATAAGGATAAGGATAAGGATAAGGATAAGGATAAGGATAAGGATAAGGATAAGGATAAGGATAAGGATAAGGATAAGGATAAGGATAAGGATAAGGATAAGGATAAGGATAAGGATAAGGATAAGGATAAGGATAAGGATAAGGATAAGGATAAGGATAAGGATAAGGATAAGGATAAGGATAAGGATAAGGATAAGGATAAGGATAAGGATAAGGATAAGGATAAGGATAAGGATAAGGATAAGGATAAGGATAAGGATAAGGATAAGGATAAGGATAAGGATAAGGATAAGGATAAGGATAAGGATAAGGATAAGGATAAGGATAAGGATAAGGATAAGGATAAGGATAAGGATAAGGATAAGGATAAGGATAAGGATAAGGATAAGGATAAGGATAAGGATAAGGATAAGGATAAGGATAAGGATAAGGATAAGGATAAGGATAAGGATAAGGATAAGGATAAGGATAAGGATAAGGATAAGGATAAGGATAAGGATAAGGATAAGGATAAGGATAAGGATAAGGATAAGGATAAGGATAAGGATAAGGATAAGGATAAGGATAAGGATAAGGATAAGGATAAGGATAAGGATAAGGATAAGGATAAGGATAAGGATAAGGATAAGGATAAGGATAAGGATAAGGATAAGGATAAGGATAAGGATAAGGATAAGGATAAGGATAAGGATAAGGATAAGGATAAGGATAAGGATAAGGATAAGGATAAGGATAAGGATAAGGATAAGGATAAGGATAAGGATAAGGACAAGGATAAGGATAAGGATAAGGATAAGGATAAGGATAAGGATAAGGATAAGGATTAGGATAAGGATAAGGATAAGGATAAGGATAAGGATAAGGATAAGGATAAGGATAAGGATAAGGATAAGGATAAGGATAAGGATAAGGATAAGGATAAGGATAAGGATAAGGATAAGGATAAGGATAAGGATAAGGATAAGGATAAGGATAAGGATAAGGATAAGGATAAGGATAAGGATAAGGATAAGGATAAGGATAAGGATAAGGATAAGGATAAGGATAAGGATAAGGATAAGGATAAGGATAAGGATAAGGATAAGGATAAGGATAAGGATAAGGATAAGGATAAGGATAAGGATAAGGATAAGGATAAGGATAAGGATAAGGATAAGGATAAGGATAAGGATAAGGATAAGGATAAGGATAAGGATAAGGATAAGGATAAGGATAAGGATAAGGATAAGGATAAGGATAAGGATAAGGATAAGGATAAGGATAAGGATAAGGATAAGGATAAGGATAAGGATAAGGATAAGGATAAGGATAAGGATAAGGATAAGGATAAGGATAAGGATAAGGATAAGGATAAGGATAAGGATAAGGATAAGGATAAGGATAAGGATAAGGATAAGGATAGGGATAAAGATTAGGATAAGGATAAGGATAAGGATAAGGATAAGGATAAGGATAAGGATAAGGATAAGGATAAGGATAAGGATAAGGATAAGGATAAGGATAAGGATAAGGATAAGGATAAGGATAAGGATAAGGATAAGGATAAGGATAAGGATAAGGATAAGGATAAGGATAAGGATAAGGATAAGGATAAGGATAAGGATAAGGATAAGGATAAGGATAAGGATAAGGATAAGGATAAGGATAAGGATAAGGATAAGGATAAGGATAAGGATAAGGATAAGGATAAGGATAAGGATAAGGATAAGGATAAGGATAAGGATAAGGATAAGGATAAGGATAAGGATAAGGATAAGGATAAGGATAAGGATAAGGATAAGGATAAGGATAAGGATAAGGATAAGGATAAGGATAAGGATAAGGATAAGGATAAGGATAAGGATAAGGATAAGGATAAGGACAAGGATAAGGATAAGGATAAGGATAAGGATAAGGATAAGGATAAGGATAAGGATAAGGATAAGGATAAGGATTAGGATAAGGATAAGGATAAGGATAAGGATAAGGATAAGGATAAGGATAAGGATAAGGATAAGGATAAGGATAAGGATAAGGATAAGGATAAGGATAAGGATAAGGATAAGGATAAGGATAAGGATAAGGATAAGGATAAGGATAAGGATAAGGATAAGGATAAGGATTCTGACGCTGTCAAGTCAATAGCTACTGGTGTGTCCACTATGCACTGAAATACTTTTTGTAGAAAAGTTTTTTATAAGCAAATATTGTTTAAATATAGTTCAGGGCCATAAAAAAAAAGATTTCCTCATAAGTTTCTTTACGCTAGTGTTTCTCCTAGTAAAACTGTTCCCTTAAGTCGACGAGTTGAAATATACTGACTTGAGTCTCGTAGACTTATCTGAATTAACTCATTTACTGGTGGTCCTTCATATAATTGCAAAATCCAGATTCCTGCTGTACCTTATCGATCGAAATTAATAGCCAGAATACAATGTTTGACAACCTCATTTAAAACGCAAACGTCAGTGTTTTGCACGACCACCGAATGGAGCATAAAAGTTTGCCGGCATATCATCAATCCTACTAAATAGAGACTTAAATATATCAATTAAAATGGTATTTTTTAAGAATTAAAGTTAAGTTCAGCTCCGTTGTCTTGGAGCTACCCTCATGATTTTAGTACTGAAGAGAATCACTAGTGTTTCGTCGACTTTTATGAAATGCCTCAAAAGTCCTTCTTATTGTGCTTGAACATTGTCGAACACTCCTTAGAAGTAAGGTAAATTTTATGGAAAATAATAGTAAAACAGGTTTTCGGTTGTCAATTTGGGTTTAATGGCATTATGAGGCCTTTCAGGGAACCCCTTAACGTAACATATTTACAACAAATGCAAAGCAAAATAAAACTATTAAAAAATGATCTTCGACTGGGCAGAAGTTAAAATACCCCCTCGGCCGAACCAAAGTATATTCAAAGCCTTAAGCAATCAATAAAATGTTTATTTGTAAAAAAATTGTCGTTATAGTTTAAACAGAAAAATTCGCTTTTTTTTTTTGATAAAGTCACTTTGTATGGGAGGTAGGCGTAGTTTTCACGCGATTTTGTTAAAATTCATACACATTCATTGTTTTTGTGGAATTTATAGAGATTTTAGCTTTTGATAACGTCACTTTGTATGGGAGATAGGCGTGGTTTTCATCCGATTTGGCTCATTTTCGAACTTGACCTTTGTTTTTTACATAAAAGCTTAAATATAGAATTTCGTGAGGATAGCTTGGCGGCTGTAATCGTGATCACAGACAGACGGACAGACGGACAAACGGACATGGCTAAATCGACTCGGGTGGTGATGCTGATCAAGAATATATGTATTTTTCTATACCTAGCACGCCTCCTTATGGGCGTTATAAACGGAGTGACAAAATTAATATACCCCTTGTACGTTTTTTAAACGTGGATGTATAAAAATAAATACTTAAAATTAAAATAAGGACAAGTTTTAGGAAAGGAATATGAATAAAGATGAGGACAAGGATTGGAAAAAGGATAAGGGCAAGGATTTTGATTAATATTCGAATCCAAAATAAGATAAGAAGTAGGACAAAGATTTGGACAAAGATAAGAGCATGGAGTTAAAAAAGGATTAAGACAAGAATTCAGACAAGGATTGGGACAAAATGGGTCAAAATTGGAAAAAGAATAAGGTCAAGTAATAGGATAAGGAAAAGAACAAGAGTATCAACACATTAAGGATAAGATTTAGGACAAAGATTGGGAAAAGAATTTGGACAAGGATTGGCAAGAGAGTCGAACCATATATATAGAACCAATATATAGTCAGGAATTTGGGCATGGATTAAAACATGAGCTTGGACAAATAACAAATATAAGATAAAGATGGGGACAAGTTTGGAAACAAAGTAAAGGTTAGGGACAAGAATAAGGATAAGTAAGGATAAGGTATGTAGTAATTTTACATTATTGCCCTTGGAAAAAAATGAAAATAATCCTGGAATGAAAGAACTTTGATAAAATTAATGTAAAGAATTCGACTTGCTTATGTGCATTGTCAGTAGTGTACCTTCTGATCAAAAAATACCCGGAATTCTTCAATAAAATTAAAACGAATTTAATCATCGATGTTCAAATTATAACCTTCAAAGTAATCTCAATAACAATCAATACATATACTTGGGCCATGTAGTGGTTCCTTTTCAGATCATAGATTATTTTGACACTGACAGCTGTTTCCCGCTTGAAATCTTGACATATAGTCAGTATTATACCTCCGCAGAAAGAAATGAGTCGCTTTACGCTTGAACAAAGTTGGGAAATATTGGATTTCCAAGGATTGGAAAAAGGATAAGGGCAAGGATTTTGATTAATATTCGAATCCAAAATAAGATAAGAAGTAGGACAAAGATTTGGACAAAGATAAGAGCATGGAGTTAAAAAAGGATTAAGACAAGAATTCAGACAAGGATTGGGACAAAATGGGTCAAAATTGGAAAAAGAATAAGGTCAAGTAATAGGATAAGGAAAAGAACAAGAGTATCAACACATTAAGGATAAGATTTAGGACAAAGATTGGGAAAAGAATTTGGACAAGGATTGGCAAGAGAGTCGAACCATATATATAGAACCAATATATAGTCAGGAATTTGGGCATGGATTAAAACATGAGCTTGGACAAATAACAAATATAAGATAAAGATGGGGACAAGTTTGGAAACAAAGTAAAGGTTAGGGACAAGAATAAGGATAAGTAAGGATAAGGATAAGGATAAGGATAAGGATATGGATAAGGATAAGGATAAGGATAAGGATAAGGATAAGGATAAGGATAAGGATAAGGATAAGGATAAGGATAAGGATAAGGATAAGGATAAGGATAAGGATAAGGATAAGGATAAGGATAAGGATAATGATAAGGATAAGGATAAGGATAAGGATAAGGATAAGGATAATGATAAGGATAAGGATAAGGATAAGGATAAGGATAAGGATAAGGATAAGGATAAAGATAAGGATAAGGATAAGGATAAGGATAAGGATAAGGATAAGGATAAGGATAAGGATAAGGATAAGGATAAGGATAAGGATAAGGATTAGGATAAGGATAAAGATAAGGATAAGGATAAGGATAAGGATAAGGATAAGGATAAGGATAAGGATAAGGATAAGGATAAGGATAAGGATAAGGATAAGGATAAGGATAAGGATAAGGATAAGGATAAGGATAAGGATAAGGATAAGGATAAGGATAAGGATAAGGATAAGGATAAGGATAAGGATAAGGATAAGGATAAGGATAAGGATTTTGACGCTGTCAAGTCAATAGCTACTGGTGTGTCCACGATGCACTAAAATACTTTTTGTAGAAAAGTTCTTTCTAAGCAAATATTGTTTAAATATAGTTCAGGGCCATAAAAACAAAGATTTCCTCATAAGTTTCTTTACGCTAGTGTTTCTCCTAGTAAAACTGTTCCCTTAAGTCGACGAGTAGGAATATACTGACTTGAGTCTCGTAGACTTATCTGGATTAACTCATTTACTGGTGGTCCTTCATATAATTTCAAAATTCCAGATTCCTGCTGTACCTTATCGATCGCAATTAATAGCCAGAATACAATGTTTGACAACCTCATTTAAAACGCAAACGTCAGTGTTTTGCACGACCACCGAATGGAGCATAAAAGTTTGCCGGCATATCATCAATCCTACTAAATAGAGACTTAAATATATCAATTACACAAGCACAACAAAAACAAAAAAAAAAAAAACAATTACTACAAATAATATCAGGGAAGAAATGAAGCACAAGTTCGAAGATTAATAATAGTCTTGCTTTGAAATCAGCCGACCAGTGAACCAGCTAAACTTGCAAATAGCAATAAAAAAAAAAAAAAAAAATAGTTAAAAGCATGCAACAGAACAAATAAACTAAGATGCAGAACATGATTTCAAGCAAATACACGGTAATAACGTCGATGAAAAAAGCATCAGAAGAAAAAAGTAGTAGATCAAAGACATCAGTATTTTAAAGACTGCAATGAGACACGACAACTTAAGCATTAACGGACTAAATGAATAGTGAGAGGGGAGTCAGGTGGGAATGGGGGCAGCTGGGAAGTTGAAGAAATGCAAAGTATGGATGAACATTGTCGACGATGGCGGCTCAAAATAATGCATTTATTTCAATGCGCTGCCAAATGAAAGGCAAACAAACAAACAGACAGACAATCCAACAAACTTGCATTGAAACCTTTAAAGCAATAACAACAACAAAAACAACAACCACAACAGCAAATATAACTTAAGACAATTTAACAGAAGACAAAAAACATTTTAATGCCAAGTCGAAGAAGTTGACGGTTGGAACCAGAAAAAAAGTCCAGTCACATCGATGGCCCGCTAACAGAGTCAAATGGAACAGATGGACAGAAGAGCCACCAATATTCTGACATACAGTCAGAAATGTACTCAAATGTAAATATTAAGATGTGCCAGCATAGATAGACTTGTCGGTAGAACAATAAAGCGGCCGGCATATAAGCACCTTAAAAACCTACAGCTACAAAATGTGAAAATAATATTGTTAAAACAAACAAAGTAAAGTGAAGTGCTTACATTAGTTATTACTGGGTACCCACCACAGGGTAGACTTCGAATAAAGCCACATCATACCGAACCGACTGGTTCCTTCTTTCGTCGAAGATCAAACAATCTGGCGAATTCATTGTGTGCTGACAAGTAAACAAATAAAGAATCCAAACGAACGAAAACCACTCGACGGATTACAAAAGAGATTAAAGATCAAACTAATCAAACATAAGACTAGTTGGAGGAAAGAAAGAAAAAAAAAAAAACAAACAAACTCCGAGTTTCGTCTATAATCTCGGGGAACAAAAAAAGTAGTCGAAAAAAATGTACGAAATCGGATGGCCTAGTGGTGACAAAGAGCACTTGAAGTTGAAGTGCACTTTGTACACAAAGCGCTAGTTTCATTGACAGTTTGAAGAACCCAGAAGCAGTTGAGCAAAAACAAAAAAAAAAAAAAAAAATGAAACATAATGATCCGAAATGGATCATTAGGTATGTAGTAATTTTACATTATTGCCCTTGGAAAAAAATGAAAATAATCCTGGAATGAAAGAACTTTGATAAAATTAATGTAAAGAATTCGACTTGCTTATGTGCATTGTCAGTAGTGTACCTTCTGATCAAAAAATACCCGGAATTCTTCAATAAAATTAAAACGAATTTAATCATCGATGTTCAAATTATAACCTTCAAAGTAATCTCAATAACAATCAATACATATACTTGGGCCATGTAGTGGTTCCTTTTCAGATCATAGATTATTTTGACACTGACAGCTGTTTCCCGCTTGAAATCTTGACATATAGTCAGTATTATACCTCCGCAGAAAGAAATGAGTCGCTTTACGCTTGAACAAAGTTGGGAAATATTGGAAAGTTTTTTCTAAAGTGAGTGCTGTCTTGCCCGAATAGTGGGTTATTTAAAAAAGAAGATAATTTGGACGAAAAATCATCTTTTCTGACGTGGCGCATTTTCATCTCGGCGGCTATGTTGCCGCATCTGGGGCTCGGAAAACCCGCATGTTATTGTCGAGAAGCCGATGCATCCCCAGAGAGTGACAGTTTGGTGCGGATTCAGGAGTGGTGGCATTATTGGACCATTTTTCTTCGAAAATGAGGCTGGGAATAACGATTCGGTCAACGGTGGGCTTTACAGAGCCATATTAAACGTCCTTTTTTTTGCTGAAAATGGCGGCATGAATTAGGACGACCTCTGGTTCATGCAGGATGTCGCGCCATGCCACAATCGATCTTTTGCGCACCAAATTCCCAAATCGTGTTATCAGCCGTCTTGGCGATGTCAATTGGCCGCCTCGGAACTGCGATTTGACCCCTTTGGATTTTTTTTTTGTGGGGAACCGTGAAGGACCGATGTTATGCCAACAATCCGGAAACGATTCAAGCACTTAAGGCCAATATCATCCAAGCAATCCGTGAGCTACAGCCCGAAATCTTCAACAAGGTCTTGAAACATTGGAGTGACAGAATGCGCTACTGTGCAGCCAGCCGAGGCAGCCACTTGAACGACGTTGTGGTCCAAAATTAATGGAAATGTTTGCTCTTATTAATAAAGCCATAATACATGGACAAAATTTAGTTTTGTTCATTTTATTGCATACTTGTATTTGCCCCACCCTGTATTCCAACGCTTCTTCCAGTCTTGGAAACACTATTCATAGGCCGATTTTGGAATCGCCTTCAACTCCTTCTGCGAATTCTCCTCTATCGCCTCAATCGTCTCAAAACGCTCTCCGCGAAGTGGTACCTTAAGTCGTGGGAACATGAAGAAGTCACAAGGTGTCATTTTGGGTGAATACAGGGCTTTTGGAACGGTATGAATGTGGGTTTTGATCAAATAGTCACGTACAAGATGAGATTGTGGTGTTGTCATGGTGAAGAAACCATGAATAGTTTCTCCACAATTCGGGCCTCTTGTAACGAACATTGTCCTTCAAATGGCCTAGCGGAAGTACCACAACCATAGCAATCAAAGAAAACGGGTATTTTTCGGGTATTTCGGGTATTTTTTTGATCAGAAAGTATTTTAAACCCTCATCAATTGATGATCGGTATATTTAACCGATTTAGGAGGAATGAATTATTTAGATGAGTAAATATTTGCAAATTATGTGTACTTTCCGAAATCAATAATTCTTAACCCTGTGAGATCATTACTTGGGCATTTCGAGTTTTTACCCGAATTACCCAAAATTTGAGAAACCGGATTTTTTATTCATTTTTTAATTTTTCCAGTTTCTGTTTTCTTGAAATTAATAATTTGGGGTTATTCCAAAAACTGGTTATTTCGAGTCGGGTTATTCGATATTTATTCGACACTTAGAATACACTGTACCAGTTTTCCGTTCAGTTTTTATCTTTAAAATCTTTATCTTTGTAACCCGTGGTAGTTATAGAAAAGTACACATGATATACTCTTCATCAGTATTACCACTGATTGGATTTAGCGATGTTTGTCTGTCTTCTAACAATAACGGCCGTAATATTATTAATTTTGTAATATTTGAAGATGGCTCGGTGATGTTGCAATGTTCCACGTAGTTGCCCTTTACAGGATATTGTTGACTTATTATACAAATTTGACCTCTCAGAAAATGGTGCACTTGTTCTGCAGACTTGCCTGAATTACAGAAAACGAGCATCCACGGCGGCTATGACTTCTCTGTACAATTTGTCCGCATCATCACTATCATCGTAATCATTCAAAACGACCTACATATAACTCTATCCCTTGTTCCATATCGAATGCATCAACTTTTAGTTTAATTTTCTTCTGGCACATCTTCTTCGTCCTCCAAATGGCCACCTAATTCGAAAGGGTCAAGTTACTGACCTATAATTTCTTTAGTTTGCTACCTTTTTTTTGGCATCACATTCGGAAAATAAATTTAAATTTTAAATGAAAATCAGCACTTTTTTTTGCTTAACCATCGTAATACCTATTTTTAGTAAGTGTTTTTTTATTCCTCTCTTAATTATCTTAGACGACGAGTTACACTTCAACTCTATCTTATTTTCAACCACAATACGACAATAGGCTCCATAATTGGATTAAAATAGAAACATGACAATTTCAAGTTCAATTTCTAGATAAAATATCATTCTATAGTAAAACGATATTTTAGAACTTACTACAAAGAACAAAAACAGTCGTCGTTGTCATTTGCTTCCTGCCTGTAATGTTAGGAATATGCTGAAAACATTGTAGAAGCCGTAGTAATACACAGCCTATGGTTACTTCTGGTACAAATTTTCCGGACTCATAAAGGTTACCACAAAAATAAGAAGAAGTAAGCAAGTGAAGAAGTAGAAAAAGCAGCAGCAGAAGAAAAAGTTTCTAGCTGCAAGAGCTCAAGTTAATCCCATTGAATGGTATAATCCGTTCATCCAAGCGTCCATTCGTTGACTTAAATGACACAAAGCGAACAAAGCGGCAACATTTTTACAAATAGGTGGATAAATGTGTAAATGTGTGAATGTGAAAATGTGCTCGTATGACCAAAGTGTGAGCACTGCTGTTTTTGTTGTATGGTGTATGTTTTATGTTTTAGGCTTTTGCTATTTATATGCTATTTAAGTGTTATTGAGGTGTTAAATCAGAATTCAGCATATGTACGTGTATTCTGAATATCTTAAAGATATGTTTTGAAATATCCTTTAGAAAGATTGGTCTTTGTAAATGGTGAATTAAGGGAACTTCAATTGGAAACTAATGGAAATGATGTATTCGTAAGAATGCATAATTTTAAAAATTATTACAAACATAAATATGCTTTATAAAGGGGTTGTATACAATAAGAAAACATAAAAAAATTTTTATTTTATTTTCTTAATATATACAAAGCAAACTTTCTTGCTATTACAGTGCTTTTTAAAATTTTCAGCCTGAAAGTATGCAGAGAAAACTAATTTTTGCAAAGTGATGTGCCTAAATGGAACATATTGTTTGTCGTATTATTTACTCAAAATGGTTACAGTCCCTCGTAGTAGATGGGCTTTTAAACTAGTGTACATATATTTACGTAAATACACATACACACTTTAATTCGATGAATATTCTTGATATGATACGTACATTTGTAAAGACATCTCGGAGCGTCTAAACTATGTTTTTGAAGTCCATAAAATTCTTTTAGAAACGGCTGAACCGATCAGTTCTGACGTGACAATGTAACATTTTACCGCACAGGTTTCCAAAAAGTTAAAAAAAGCATTTTTTAAAAATGCATCGTCGTTGCATGCAATTGTTACTTAATGCGAATAGGTATTCCGATAATCACATCACAGTAATCATCGACTGCCACCCCAGAGGCCGCGGGTTCGAATAGGGGCCAGGCCAGTCTTACACTTTAACCTTTTTTCATTTTCAATCCTCGTTTCTAACCAACTGAAATTAAAAATTTATTAATATTACGACTTGAAGTTTTTGTTGATTGTTGATAAGTTTCTGGATGAGATTGCCTTTTAACTTGAATTGACTTAGTCAAAGGCAGTACACTTAGCTCACATTCAAATTCAAATGTTTCTTCGGCTTTTCACCACGTTTAGAACATCATTTACACATGAAACATTTAGAACACATGTCTCACTTGAGATTATCCATACCTTTGCACTAATTTATCACCCCATTTCAAACCAAGGCAGACTTGACTGAAAAAATAAAAAAATATATTATAACGTTGTCAGTTCGCGTAGGTAGAAGTTTAAGCAACCAAAATATAAAATTGTTGCATGGTATCATAATTCACTGAGTAGAAGTGCTACGAAAAATTTAATTTCACAACAGCAAAGAAATGTCTTTTGAACTCAAAACGAAAATAATGAAAAAATTAGACCACGGAGGCACCCGCTTTATGTATTGAAAAGGCAACAACAATGAAAAAACGTTGCATGGAATTATAATTCCGTGACTATCGCGCTACGATAAATTTGAGAGTTCTCAAAAAGCTAAGATTTTCGGTAACATGATAAAAAAATAAAAGGCGTCACCAGGCATGTCAGGGAACGCCTTAGAATTACCTAAATGCACCAAATGTAATAGCAAAGGCAAAAATAGAAATAAAAATAATAAAAAATAAAGTAAAAATAAAATAAGGACAAGTTTTAGGACAGCGATTTGGATAAAGGTTAGGACAAAGATTAGAAAAAAGATGAAGGCAAAAGTTTGGATAAAGCCCTAAGGTTGGACAAAGCTAAGATAAGCAGTAGGACAAAGGCTTGGATAAAGATTGAAGCACGGAATTGAACAAGGATTAAGACAAGACTTCAGACAAGAATAGGGAGAAGGACTTTGACAAGAATTGGGACAAGAATAAGGAAAAAAATTTAGGCACGCCCTTAAAAATAAGGATGAGGACACACTAAGGATAAAATTTAGCACAAAGGCTGGGAAAAGAAGTGGGACAAGGATTAGAAAAGAGATACGAACAAGGATCAGGAATTTGGGCATGGATTAAATCAAGGGTTTGAATAAGAAGTAGAACAATTATTAGTACAAACATAATAACAAGGATGACGAGAAGTTTGGAAAGAAAATAAAGGACAAAGACAGGAATAAGGTCTAGTATAAAGATCTCACATCAAAACCTGCGGGTGTGTCCACGAAAAGCCAATTTCTTTTTTAAGGGGGATATAGGTTACAAATTAAAAAAAAATTTTTTTTCGGATTTTTTTTTAATAAAAGGAAAAAAGAAAAAAAAATAAATTTTCAAATTTTGCACATATATTTATTAGCGTTTAAAGAATACAAAAAATTTTTTCAGTTTTTTTTGACGGTTTGGCGGTTTTTGACGTCATTTGATTTTTTTTTTTTTTAAATGCCATGAAATTGACGTTGTGCAGGATATCACCAGTCTGGAACATCTGAGGAAAAATAAGAAACCAAATTAATCCTTGTTTTAGTGACTATCGCCTGAACTAGGATAACTTTTTTCCGCTGAAAAAAAAAAATCAAAATAACGACCATTTGAAAAAAAGTAAATTTTCGAGGTTACAAAATCGGTCGCCATTTTGTTTTTCTTTCAGAGGAAAAGATTTTTCCTACTTCAGGCGATAGCCACTTAAACAAGAATTAATTTGGTTTTTTTATTTTTTCTTCAATGTTCTAGACTGGTGATATTCTGCACACTGTCAATTTTTGGCATTTTTTTAAAATAAATCAAATAATGTCAAAAATTATTTTTGTATTCCTTAAATGTTAATAAATAATAATAAAAAAATAATTAACTGGTGGCAATTTCAGCCCTTGAAAGGACTTTGACCTAGGTTCTTATGATCAATTGTGTTGTGCATGTTATAAAGTTTTGTACACAATTGACCGAGAACCGGACCTACAGGTTTAACGCCGACTCTGAACGGAATGTTCTTGTTCTCAAGAAGCTTTACATGGCATTTCGATTACTCTCCGAAGTTTGCCATTGTCTGCAGAGAGGTGGCGGCCGTACAGAAAAATCATTTTAATTCAAATAATTTTCTGTCGCTGCTGGGATTCGAACCCGAGTCTCACGGTTCGTTGACATAGAGGCCACACACTTTTATCAATTACGCCACGGACTAATGTTAATAAATATATGTGCAAAATTTGAAAACGATATCTTTTTTCTTTCTATTATTCCCGAAATTTTTTTTTTTAAATTTGTAACATATATGCCCCCTTAAGTAAATTTTTTAGTAATGTTAGGTTTTTTCGTACTGATAAATATTTTCCATTTTATAAGCAATTTAACACCCAAATTTTTGTTGAAAATCGAGATTTCCTTGTTGCAGTTGCAGTTGCCATTTTATCTAAAATTAATATTTTGCTTATTCCTACTAGACAATATTTTACGGTAAATACATTTTTTTTTGTTTTTTTCATTTCAGATGATTCAGTTAAGAATTATCATGCTCAACGCAAGGCGTCTTTTTTAGAAGAGCTCCCAGTTATCGGCTACATCAACTTTAAAAAAAATAATTTTTACAAATAAAAAATATGAAAGTAAAGTTAAAAAGTAAAACTTATCATAATATGTACATGCATTTTGATGCTTATAAATTAAAATTTTTTTTTTATAGTATTCTTATTAGGCAAATTCTTCAAAAATCGTTTTTTATTTTGCCTTCTGACTGAGTATAACCCTTTAAGTCTTTTCTTGTTATATTCATTATCAAGCCAAGATACAAATATGAACGAACCTGAACACGTTGTGGACTGCAAGAGTTCTTTGCTCAAAAGCATATAAGTTGGTGTTTATGAAATTGATATAGCTTAATTATAACTCCCTTTTGTACTTTATGCCCAAAGAATTTTTTTTTTCTTTTTATTTTTTTTTCTTTACATTCAGACCACTTCAGTCAGCAGCAACGAGCAGACAGAAGGACGTCAAACAATCACTTAAGATTTGAGTTGGAAGCCATTGAAATTCAAACAATTTGCATTAGAAGTTCGCAAGAGTATTTCCATTATATTCGATAACAATACATTCAGCATATTTGCCTGACGAACTAATAATGTGTGTTTATTTTTAAATAATAAAAAAATAGAAATGAAAAAAAAAAATCATGAGAACAAAATTATTTGCTATACAAAATTCCTGACCCTGTCCTGAATCATTGAAGTATAAAATCCTTTCGACATTGAGTGTGCAAAAATACAATTAGTTCATAGAAAAAAAAAAAAACAAAGAATTATACAAAAAACATATATTCAAAATGAGCTCAATTTTGGACACTAACACATAAACCCACAAACCCACACAGACAATACATACACACGATCATAAAGAAAAGATCAGCTTCAAATGTCTGACATTGCCTTTAAAATGGGTGCTGCTGATACGCCTTTATCCTCAATATTATCCGGTATGAAATTTAAAGCATTTAAATTCCACTTTGCTTCGATAAGATTTAATTTTATGTGCTGAAAATAACAAAGAAAACAATTTTTACTTTAAACAGGAAATAGCAGATTCCATTACGCTCGATTTAATATAAAAATAGTTATTATTTTCAAAATTTTACATGCGAAGATTAATATGTAAAAGGCACTGAAGAAGAGTTTTAAGGGGAGTTATATACCCAGATTTTTTTTGTACTTAACGTCTCAAGAATATGTGGTAAACATTTCAAGTCGATATCTCAAAAAATAACAAAGTTATAGCATAGTGAGTGAACCGCCTTCGAGAGCGCACCTTATTTTCAAACGCGTTTTTTCGAAACCATGTTTTCAAAGTCGGTGACCAAGATTTCTCGAAACTCAGTAAATCGATCGTTTTGATTTTTTTGCAGGCTTATTTTATTCATAATCATCTCGTGCTTGTCATAGGATTTTCCTTTTTCATATCTTCGTTCATTAGTTATAGGCAAAATAATAACGAAATTTTTGGTTGAATATCGTTACTTTACGTTCGGAAGTCCTCCACTTTATGAAAAATCAATATTTTCAAAATCGGCTAAGACAAGGACGAGTTTTGAGTATCTAGTTTAATAATATTTTTCGGTTTTTTGCTTCAGATGAATTTAGGAGGAGCAATCTTGGTCACCGCTTTTAACCTTTTTTTCACAGCGCTCTATAAAATGCTGTATCTACCTTAATATTAAATTTTTTTCAATAAAAAAAAAATAAATATACTCATGAATATGTATATTTTTAGGTATAAAAACCATCATATAAAAATATCTCTTAGGTTTCCTTCAAAAAATTCACAAACATGACCTTTTTTTCGGCCTCTGGATATATAGTCCCCGTTAAGTACTTCAACGTGGTGCCTGTTTCATTGTCTCCTGATAGATACCAAGATTTAACTTGAATAATTTCGTTAATTAATAAGATTTAATTTTTAAGTTGTATTTAAAAAACAAAATAGGGTATTTTTTTTTCAAAGTAGGACTGAAGCAATTTCATAAATATAAGTACAGTACACTCTCACACTCTCGGAGGGAGCTGGTTGCGTAACGTAACTGCAAAGCGCGCTCGACTGCTAACACAGAGGTCTCGGGCTTGAATCCCGGCCAGGCCATGGTTCTACGCTTTGACCTTTCGCATTTTACAATTTTCTTTTCTTATTTCTTTCAATATTTATAAAATCCTTTATTATATCCTTATAAAATTCATCAATATCAATAACAGTGCAACACGAAAAAAATAACCATATACGGACACCACTACGTGATAAAAGACTAAAAAAAAAAGACCCGTGTCTCCCAATTTTTCCCAAAGTCATGCACTTTTTTGTTTATGGGCCGCCAAAGATTTGGGGCCTCGGTATCATTTTCGCAAAAAAGTGATCATTTTCTCGGGCTCATATCTTGCAAACCGTTCAGAATTTCGATTTACTCTCTGCGGCAAAGTTGTAGCTCTTGTCATAAAGAACAAAAATTGCGAACATATAAAATCAAAAAACTTCACCTTCCAGATCAAAATCGTAAAAAACTTAAAAAAATGCGATTTTTTTTTACATTTTTTCCCGTGTTCAGGTCCATAGGTAGCAAACCGTTCAAAATTCAAGGAAACAATCAACTACAAAAATTTACCTAAGATCTCAATAAACAAATTTCTAGAACATATAGACTTCCTAGAGATGATTCTTAACACTGTTTAGGTAGCACGCAAAAGTGAAAAATTTGCCGAAAATTTTTTATTTTGATTTTTTTTTACCTTTTTTCCCGTGTTCAGGTCCATAGGTAGCAAACCGTTCAAAATTCAAGGAAACAATCAACTACAAAAATTTACCTAAGATCTCAATAAACAAATTTCTAGAACATATAAACTTCCTAGAGATGATTCTTAACACTGTTTAGGTAGCACGCAAAAGTGAAAAAAGTGACGCGGTGAAAGTTATATAAAGTGCTACAACATAATTCGTACACAACAGTGGCAACTGACAGTTTCAGTATGCAGTGTGAAAAAATTGATTTATTTTGCTACGTTTGCGGTCATCAAACCAGAAAAAAAACATCTACAAGATTTCAGAAGGAAAAGAATCTTTTAACTAGTGAATTCAAAAGAGCATATACATTATTTTTCGACGAAGTGGACTTGACCGGTGAAAATTACACACCTAATACAGTGTGTCGCCAATGTTATAACAATCTCATGGCATGGTTGAGTGGAGGTAGAGGTACTATGAAGTATTGTAAACCGCATGCATAGCAACTGGTTGCATCATGATCACCTGGGCGATTAATCCAGTTTACCGGCTTACAATACTTCATAGTACCTCTGCCCATAAACAAAAAAGTGCATGACTTAGGGAAAAATTTGGAGACACGGGTCTTTTTTTTTAGTCTTTTATCACGTAGTGGTGTCCGTATATGGTTATTTTGCCATGACTTAAAAAATTACACACAGTGTAATTCATCAAATTCAAAAGTTTCGTTGGCTTTCCTACACGCTTAGAACATCCTACATACCCATTTCGAGCCAAGGCAGAATTGACTGAGCAAAAAACAAAAAGCTGATTCAAAGCTCCAAATTTAGTTCCCTCACGACAAAACTAGTTAAAAACTATAACATTATGCGGATGCGGGGAAAGCCACTTCAAGATTGAAAAAGCAATAACTATGCAACGGTGTTGCATCAAATTATTGATCGGTGAGTATAATCGCTATGGTTAATGTTATGAAACGAACATAAAGCATTTAACTTGCCCTTACGATAAATTTAAAAAAAAAAATATATTATGTCATTGGGGGTATCGGAGGTAGTACCTTATGCAACAAAAATGCATTACTGTTGCTTAACATTCTTACTCGCTTAGCATAGATTTGACTTTATAACGAAAATAAAACTACATTTTTTGGAGCAATAACACCACATAGACAACTGCTTAATGCAGTGAAAATACAAAGGGAAGAACGTTGCATAAAATTATAAATCTGGCACTATAGGCGCTACGGTAAATTTTATGGAACGACAAAAAAGAATAGGGTTCCGTCCACACAGTAGAAATAACAAGAAAATAAATAGCGTTATGGGGAATCGCTTAATGTAACATACATGCACCATTATTGCATGAATTTATTGCATGGCGTTAAGGTAAACATTAATGTTACAAACAAAATATAAAACAAAAGAAACAAAAATAAAAAAAAAACAAACAAAAAATCAGAAGGAAAACATAATAAAAATAATATATATATAAAAAAATAAACGTTTAAAGTAAAATAAATAAATAAAATCAAAATCAAAATTAACAAAAATAATTAAGATAAAAATTAAGTTAGAATTCAAATAAGATTAAAAATAAAAATGAACTTAAAAATAAATATAAAAATATTAAAAAACATATTATGTATGTTAGAAAATAAAAATTGGATTAAAATTAACATAAAAGAAAGAATCAGAATTAAAAGTTAAAATAAAAAAATTATGTATAAAATATGGAAAGATAAATATAAGAATAAAAATAAATTTAAATAACTGAAAATAAAAACTAAAAAAACAAAAATTAAAAAAAAATTGAAAAGGGATAAAAATACAAATAGATATAAAAATAAATAAAATAATAAGTGCATATAAATAAAAATATTGATATACAAAGGTATATAAATAAAAGGTTGATATAAAAAGGTGTTTTTGTTATTAGCTATCAGCCGCTTCTATTATTTTGAACACAGCTGTATATATAAAATATAAATTAATTTAAAAATAAAATAAATAAAAAACAAGTATAAGGACAGGTCGGAAACTGGACCTGTTAGTTTTAAGTAGACTTCGAAAGGTTTTGTGCATGTTTTCAAGCCGATATATTTTTAATAATTTCAACGTTTTTCCCTACATTTTGGAATGTTGGTATGTTTGGTTAGTGGTATGAGGATATGGTGACATTACTTTTTTCACTTTACCGAACACTTTAGAACAAAATTTTTTCTTAAGATAAAGGCTCAAAATAAAAAAATGACTCAAGATATGCACTCGTTTTAATTTTAATAACTCTTGAACCATTAGGATTTTCATTTTGGCTTCTTCAGCAAAGTTCTTCCTATTATTCTGACCAACAATTGCATTGGGTTTTATCAAGTGGGTCTTAAAAAAAGGGACTTTTCGTTTTTTTAATTTCTATATTTTTGTAAAGCCCAATAACATTTATTAATAAAATATTATTTAATAAAATATGGTATATATCAAAGATGTAAAGAGTGATTTTTTAAGTGCCTGATAACTTTTTTTTAAAAAAAAACGCATAAAATTTGCAAAATCTCATCGGTTCTTTATTTGAAACGTTAGATTGGTCCATGACATTTACTTTTTGAAGATAATTTCATTTAAATGTTGACTGCGGCTGCGTCTTAGGTGGTCCATTCGGAAAGTCCAATTTTGGGCAACTTTTTCGAGCATTTCGGCCGGAATAGCCCGAATTTCTTCGGAAATGTTGTCTTCCAAAGCTGGAATAGTTGCTGGCTTATTTCTGTAGACTTTAGACTTGACGTAGCCCTACAAAAAATAGTCTAAAGGCGTCAAATCGCATGATCTTGGTGGCCAACTTACCGGTCCATTTCTTGAGATTAATTGTTCTCCGAAGTTTTCCCTCAAAATGGCCATAGAATCGCGAGATGTGTGGCATGTAGCGCCATCTTGTTGAAACCACATGTCAACCAAGTTCAGTTCTTCCATTTTTGGCAACAAAAAGCTTGTTAGCATCGAACGATAGCGATCACCATTCACCGTAACGTTGCGTCCAACAGCATCTTTGAAAAAATACGGTCCAATGATTCCACCAGCGTACAAACCACACCAAACAGTGCATTTTTCGGGATGCATGGCCAGTTCTTGAACGGCTTCTGGTTGCTCTTCACTCCAAATGCGGCAATTTTGCTTATTTACGTAGCCATTCAACCAGAAATGAGCCTCATCGCTGAACAAAATTTGTCGATAAAAAAGCGGAAACACATTTCGAACCGAACACTGATTTTGGTAATAAAATTCAATGATTTGCAAGCGTTGCTCGTTAGTAAGTCTATTCATGATGAAATGTCAAAGCATACTGAGCATCTTTCTCTTTGACACCATGTCTGAAATCCCACGTGATCTGTCAAATACTAATGCATGAAAATCATAACCTCAAAAAAATCACCCTTTATAAACATTAAGTCGCCTCACAAAAAAAAAGTTGACCGGGTACGCCCCTCAAAATAAACTTCGGTCTATGTTATGATGATTCCCCACATATTTTGGCTCTAACGATAGCCGTCAGCTAGCTAGAATGGTTCGAAAAAACCTCTAAAAATCGCGTTTTTCTTGGATAAATTTTTTGCCATCATATTTTTAGTACAAAAAATTGTGACAAATAGTGTAATTCAAAGAGTTATAGAGTTCTGCATCAAAAATTTTGGGAAATTTGCCCTAACACAAAAGATATGTACTTTTTTACAATGTTTTTTTTTATATATTTTTTTTTCAATTTTTTTAAAACATGTATAACTCCTCCATCTTTTGCCTGATTTTTAATTCCAAGGTATCATTAGAAAGGTGCTGACTGCTGCTCTTCATTCTTGTCACTTATTTGCCCTTATATTCCTTTTTTATTCTGTCGGTGCAATCTCCATCTATACGATTTCAATACGTTTACTCTTAAATGTGAACAAATTCATTCAATCTGGCTAATATCCGACAGCATAAAAAAGGCACATAAGGGTAAATTATTGACAAGAATGAAATGGATCAGTTAGCACCTTTCTAATGATACCTCGGAATTGAAAATCAGGCAAAAGATGGAGGAGTTATACATATTTTAATGAAAATCGCAAATAAAAAAATATATAAAAAATCACTGCAAAAAAGTAAATATCTTTTGTGTTAGGGAAAATTTCCCAAAATTTTTGATGCAGTACTCTGTACTTCTTTGATTAACACTATTTGTGATAATTTGTTGTACTAAAAATATCATGGCAAAAATTTTATCCAATAAAACGCGATTTTTAGAGGTTTTTTCGAACCATACTAGCTAGCTGACGGCTATCGTTAGAGCCAAAATATTTGGGGAATCATCATAACATAGACCGAAGTTTATTTTGAGGGGCGGACCCGGACAACTTTTTTTTCCTCCATAGAAAGTGAGGCGACTTAATAAACATATTTTTTTAAGCTGAAATGAAATAGTTGAAGCCAGAAAAACAAAAATCTTAATTGTTCAAATAATTTTGGAGAAAAACGAAAATTTTTTTTTAAGCTGAAATGAAATAGTTGAAGCCAGAAAAACAAAAATCTTAATTGTTCAAATAATTTTGGAGAAAAACGAAAATTTTCCCCTGTTTTAATGTCAAAATGTAGTTTTAATAAGAAATAACAACCATTATATTAAATATTTTGTAAATTCATTACAATTTCTTGAATTTTTTATTGATTTCTGTTTAAAATTACCATTTTAACATTAACTTATTTATCTTCGCTCTCGTTGATGAAAATCCAACAATAGGCTAGCAAAGAACAAAGTTTTTTCCACTGAACTACACCTTTTCAAGTTGTAGTTCAGAAAACGTAAATTTTATTTCAGATTAATAAGTTTTATTTCAGAAAGCGTAATTTGTATTTCAGAACTGTGAAATGAAATTCAGAATCCGTAAATTGTATTTCAGAAAAGTGAATTGTAGTTCAGAATAGTAAGTTGAAATTCAGAATTCGTTAATAGAATTTCAGATTAGTTAAATGTAGTTCAGAATAGTAAGTTGAAATTCAGATAGCGTAAGTTATATTTCGGAATTGTAAAATGTAGTTCAGAAATCGTCAATTGTATTTCAGAAATATTAATTGTATTTCAGAACATATAAAATTTAGTTCAGAATCTGTAACATGTATTTCAGAAACTGTACCATGTATTTTAGAACATATAAAATGTATGTAGTTTATGTACTACACTAAGGGAAATAACGCATATTAGTATTATCCACGCCTGAGTATAAATTTTATTCAAATATTTACGTGGATAAATCCAATGTTTTCCTTACAACTCGTTTTTTCCGCGTATTTGAATTTTATTTATACCACACACGTACACACATATTCCATACAAGCAAGCAGCAACAGCATCGCACACGTACACACATACTCCGACAAGCAGCAACAGCATCGCACTTTGTTTCTGCAGTATATTTCTTGCATTTGCAGTTCTTATAGTTCTCATTTAGTTATTGTTTCAAGAGTAATATAGTATGCATGTTTGGCAACGAAATAAAATTATGTAGGGTGGAGTGACAACTCGGTGTTTTATCAAGAACATCTTGTACCGGTTATCATTTACCTGCATAATTTGCTTCTTAGGTGCATCTAGGTGATGTATTTTGTAGATTACTTTTTCGTTCTCTATTATATTATGTTTGGCAGTTGGTGCAATATTAGTGCACCAACTGTCAAAAATAGTATAAATTAGAGAACGAAAAAAGTGAAGCGAGAATAAATTATACAGGCAATGGCATTTGATGAACGCAATATAAAGAAAATAATACCATAAAACCACTAATAACATATTCAATTTAAATATGTTTTTTTTAAATTCAATATTTTTACATAAATTTTCTTTAAATGCGATAGTTTATTTTCAAATAGTCAATATTTGAAAGATATTTTAAAAAAATTCTTGCATAATTTTAATATATTCTTTATTAATTCTGTTTAAATATTTAAATATTTAATTTAATTAAAAAAGTATTCAAATAAATTTTAAATATTTACGTAGTCGATTTATTCAAATGCGTTATTGGTGCAAAAATGACTCGCTTTTTGGATAAATTAAAAAAGTTTTTGGATAAATTTAATATTTTTTTCCCTTAGTGTACATATGTTCATATACATACAACTTATGAATTACCTTTATCCGTGTTATACATATCGATACGTCCAACGTATAAGTTGGTAACTTTTATTAGCAACTTTTAAAGGGACGGTGTTTATGAGAATCCGCGCATTGGACTCAATACGGTTACAATTTTTTTAATTCCTAACTGAAAATTTGAAGGATTTTCAGCAATTTAAAAGAAAAATTTCAGTACATTTATATGGAGAAATATATTTTAAATGTGATTTTCTAAAATAGTACGTTTTTCGAGTTACCAAATTATATATTGGATGTATTGGTATATATTTACAATCACGGTTAAGAAATATACAACTATTGCATCGCCATGACAGTTTTAAAATGCTAGCAATTAAAAACAACATAATCGGTTTACAGGATTTAAATCCTTACATATATTTATTATATAGAATATTATTATGTACATTCATAATGGTACACACGGAGTACCGATTGCGCTATTTTGCGTTTTTTTTGGCATCGCAATACAGAGTAGGGCCCCTGTACGATTTTGATCAAGCCATATGGCATGATGCTCTATAAAACCACTTTTGCAAAAAAAAAAATTAAAAAAAGTACTTTGATTATTCAGCACGTAGGCTTAAACTGCAATAAAATGGAAAATAATGATTTGTAAAGTCAAAAACAAAATATGTAGAACTTCCGAAAAGGTTAAAAACTAATATATTACATATTCTGAACTACATTTCATATTTTCTAAAAAACATGTTACAGATTCTGAACTACGTTTTATATATTCTGAAATACATGTTACAGTTTCTGAAATACAATTAATATTTCTGAAATACAATTGACGATTTCTGAACTACATTTTACAATTCTGAAATATAACTTACGCTTTCTGAATTTCAACTTACTATTCTGAACTACATTTAACTAAACTGAAATACAATTAACGAATTCTGAATTTCAACTTACTATTCTGAACTACAATTTAGTTTTCTGAAATACAATTTATTATTCTGAACTACAATTTACTATTCTGAAATACAACTTACAATTTCTGAATTTGAACTTACTATTCTGAACTACAATTCACTTTTCTGAAATACAATTTACGGATTCTGAACTACATATCACAGTTCTGAAATACAAATTTCGCTTTCTGAAATAAAATTTACGTTTTCTGAACTACAACTTGAAAAGGTGTAGTGTTCTAGCGGTGTTGCTATTTGATGAAACTTCAGTAGGAAATTGACGCTAAAACCAATCAATATGATAATGCAAGAAAAGCTCCTTTCAATATATATTGACATTTATGTATATTCTTAAATGAGGAGATCATTTCACTTATAAGTACATGCCAATCTTCCCGTCGAACTTTTCCCAAGTTGTGTTCAATTATGGCTTTTAAGTTGCAAGCAACTCCAAATTAACCAGGCTTATTACTCTAAATCAACCAGGCTCAATTAGAGTAATATAGTTAAGAGTTAGTTCAAGAGTTATCATCATGGAAATGAATGTATATCTTGAGTAATTTATGATTTTGAGTTATATAAATCTTTAAAAAAATTTTGCTCTAAATACAAAATTTGTTGATCTTATAACATCAACAACTTTGCTTCAGCCAGTTACTGAATACCTTTTTATTCCACTTCAAGTCCAGATTATGGGAGTTCTATATATGATAGATAGATGTAACTATCCTCCAATTATTAAAAATTTTCAAATATTAATCCAAAAGTTGAATATTTTCAACTTTGATGAAATATTTATTTTAAATTTACTATTTTGGAAACCAAAATATATTTTGCCTATATCTACAAAATAATCTTACTAACCAATAATAATATGAACTGAAATACACCCATTTATAGCGAATTCTTTTACGAGATAAACACAACTTAAGGTGCATTGGACCGAAAGATTTGCATTTTCAAAAGCAATCAACTTCAGCGAAAAGATAAGAATAAATGTGAAACTAATCCAAACATTTTTGACCACATTAATGATGACAGATAAGAAGACAGACAGACGGACAGATGAACGAAGCAAAGACGGGTGGGAGAATTAATACAGGCATAAAGACAAACGGACAAATTGACGTAGTCGATGCAACCAACGCACATGCCGCCGCCGAACAAGCTTTCAACATGGAACAACCCAACCAAATCGACTGAATGAAGTCTGCCAAAGTGCATCGGCGTGGAATAGTCAGAAAATTAATATTGACTTAAATAACCACAGAGCCACAAAATAAAGAGCATGCAAACATAAAATGATTGTGGCACACAAACCAAAAAGCCACGCCGTGCATCACGTTGACCAAACATTCAAGCCAATCGTCGTCCACATTCAACAGGCTGAATAAACAGGCAACATGGTAAGAGCAAATAATAAAGCGAAGAACACAAAGAGTCAATTAATTAGTAGATGCAGTCAAGATTATCGGAATATTAACCACATTGGGTAGCTTAAAATAAGAATTTCAACGGAAACGAAACAAAAACAAAATCAAAAAGCAATATCCACCACGTGCTAGTTGGTGAGAGATATTCACATCATGTGGAGGATGACGGCACTGATAGCTGCGGCTATGCTTTGTCACTGATCGCTGGTGTACCTTTGAGGGCACTTTCTGCTCCACAACCATTAAATGATAACATTTCCAGCTGAATTTTTTTCCCCTCTCTGCATATTGATTGGTAATAAAAGGTACCGCCGAGGATGCGCTCCAGAATGCGCGGCTGATAAGTGAATGTGGTGTATGTAAAGCGAAAAACGCGATATGATGAACTTAGAGTGCAGCTAGGTGAAATGGTTTTGGAGCGCTACTATGAATTTTATGTATGCGGCATACTGATAATAATAAGGTTTGAATACTCGTAAAAGGTTAACAGTCCAGGAGATTTTCCAAATACGCGTATAAATATAAAATACCAAAAATATTAATATCAAAGCCCTGTGAATGCTTAGATAAGTTGTTAGCTGGACGGTTAAAGTACATTCCTTCAGAATTGTCCAGGTCGATCAAGAACTTAAACTACAAACAACTATGTAGATTGTAGAAGAAGGGTGTACCTAGAGATCTTAGTCTACATATTGCTAGTGCTATTATCCTTTTCGTTAAGGTCATCACAGCTGCGACAGTAGGATACTAATACTTTTAGCATATGAACCAATGCACCATGTTTGGTACTGTTCCGTACTGATGACCGACTCTAGTTATATATGCCTGGAGTTTGCGAGTTTTGCCTAGGTTTTATGAGGTCCGAATTTTTCTTGTTCTACAGATTGTTAAAATGATGTTGGGTCAATCAAATGGGTGACTCAGCCTGGCTAGTTCCCCTTTACACTGCTTTATCAACTTATAGTTTCAATAGAATAACTGCACTGTTTTTTTGTGCTTTCACGGGTAATAACCCGACAAGTTTCTCTTATCGCTAGAAGTTCTGCCTGCCAAACCCGGTAGACACTAGTTGAATCCGGTAGACACAAGGATTTGGCTAGTTTTTCTGTGCACACCTTCTGTTCAAAATTTAACCGTACTGTACAAATAAAACAACAATGGTTAATTATTCTTCAACATTTATCTTATCACCTTCAAAATAATCGCCATCGGAGGCGATACACATATATCAACGTTTTTTCCATTCTTGAAAGGACTTTTGGTAGGCCGATTTCGGAACGGCCTTTAGCTCCCTCCGATAACTCTCTTTTATGACTTCAATCGTCTCAAAATGTTTTTCACGAAGCGAATATTTGAGTTTGGGAAAAAGGAAAAAGTCACATGGGGCCATATCTGGCGAATATGGTGTTTGTTGAACGATATTGAAATTGTTTTTGGTCAAATAATCGAGTACAATGCGTAACGTGTGAGCTGTAGCATTATCGTGGTACAAAAACCATGAATTGTTCTTTCATTATTCTGGCCTACGTTGCCAAATATTCTCGCACAAACCCTTCAAAACACTCAAATAATATTGTGCTTTGACCAATTGACCTTGCGGAAGGAATTCCGAGTGTATGACACCTTGAGAATTGAAGAAAACAGTCAACATCAACTTAATGATTTAACGACTTTGGCGTGGTTTTTTGGGTTTCGGCTCATTTGGATAGCATCACTCTGCAGATTGTTGAGCTGTTTCAACGTCATAGTCGTACACTCAAGTCTCGTCACCAGTAATGATGCGCTGAATTGTCCATTAGAAGCATCTACTGAGCGACAGTTTTACGAAATTCTTTTGGAGGGAAATTCAACATCATGTAAAATAGTGTGTGCCGATCTAGTCGATATATCAAGCTCGACAGCTATATCTCACACGGTCACACGACAAGTTTCGAGCACAATTTCCTTTACTTCTTTGACATTTTCATCGTTTATTGATGTTGCTGGACGAAAAGGGTGAGGCAAGTTGTCAACTGTTGTACGACCCTCTTTGAACAATTTAATTTGTACCACTCAAATGCCTACGTACGTGATAGAGCAGACTCCCTCCATAGGCTTTTTGTAACATTTTTAATGTATCCGGACAAGAAATTCCGTTGGTAAAACACAATTTCGAACACACTCTGCTCAATTTTTTTTTCCATTCGCAGGTCAGACTCGATGTGAACTTGTTTGCAAAGCAATAAGAAAGAAACTGCTTAACAGATCACGCTAAAAATTAACACCCAAGCCTATAACAGTGTTACCAGCCTCAAAAATGCATTAGCTTTGTGACAACTGTTGTTGTTTCATTCGCACAGTTCGGTTCAATTTTGAACAAAAGGTACATAAAAAACCAAAGTTTTGATAAATATAGAAATTTCAAAAGATAGAGGACGGTACAACGTCGTTTAATTAAGTTATTCCATTTATTTTATCGAAATTGTTGGAAAACTAGTTGACAGCAATACAGTTGTCAAATACTTACTTACTTACTTATCTGGCGCTTACAACCGTAGGTCGGTTTTGGCCTCGTATAAGAAATTTCGCCAGCCATTTTTGTTTTGCGCTTGCTGGCGCCAGTTGGAAACACCAAGCGTGGTCAGGTTATCCATCACTTGATCCTTCCAACGAAGATGTGGGTGTCCTATTCTGCGTTGACCATCACCGGGCACCGAATCGAATATTTTTTTCGTTGGAGCGTCGTTTCCATTCGCTCAACATGACCTAGCCAGCGGAGCCGCTCGATTTTAATGCGCTTAACTATGTCGATGTCAGCATGCAGCTCATACAGCTCGTGGTTCCATCGAATTCGGTACTAGCCATTGACGCAGATTGGAACGA
Source organism: Pherbina coryleti (assembly GCA_943735915.1). Taxonomy (NCBI): domain Eukaryota; kingdom Metazoa; phylum Arthropoda; class Insecta; order Diptera; family Sciomyzidae; genus Pherbina; species Pherbina coryleti. The sequence continues at coordinate 42,524,537 of OX030951.1, read as the reverse complement.
AGGATCTTTCTCTCGAAGCTTCTCAAAGTCTTTTCATCAGAACTGCTCAACGTCCAGGTTTGTGCTGCATATAATAGGACGGGCATGATTAGTGACTTATAGAGCGTGAGTTTTATTCGTCGAGAGATGGTTCTGCTTCTCAATTGTCTACTTAGCCCAAAGTAACTCCTGTTGGCAAGAGTTATCCTTCGCTTTATCTCAATACTTACATCGTTGAAAGAGTTTACGCTGGATCCCAGGTAGACGAAGTCCTTAACAACCTCGAAGGAGATGTTGTCAACAGTGACGTGGTTTCCAAGACGCTGGGACTGTTTGTTTGTTGACACTAGGTATTTCATCTTATCTGCGTTCACTGCAAGACCCATTCGACTCGACTCTTTCGCTAATCTGGAAAATGCTGCACTGACTTCGCTCGTATCATGGCCAATGATATCGATATCATCAACATACTCCATAATACTTTTGTAAAATATAGTACCAATGCGTCTCAAATCAGCAGCTCGGATGATCTTCTCCATCATTAGGTTGAAAAAGTCACACGATAAGAAATCACCTTGTCTGAAACCTCGTTTGGTATCGAATGGAGTGAGATCCTTCCCGATCTTAACTGTGCTGCTGGTATTGCTCAGTGTCATTCTGCAAAGACAGATGAGCTTTGCAGGAATACCAAATTCAGACATTGTGGATTATAGATGATTCCTTATTGGACTCTCGAAAGCGGCTTTAAAATCGACAAAAAGATGGTGTGTGTCGATTTGTTTTTCTAGGGTTTTCTCCAAGATTTGTCGTAGCATAAATATCCGGTCTATGTTGGATTTGCCAGGTTTGAAGCCACACTGATAAGGTCCGATCGGTGGTTTACGATGGGTTTCAGTCTTTCACATAATACGCTCGACAGGACCTTATATGCGATATTAAGAAGGCTTATCCCACGGTAATTGGCGCAAATGGTGGAATCGCCTTTCTTGTGGATTGGGCAGATCACACTGAGGTTCCATTCATTTGGAATGCGGCCATATTCTGCATAGAAGCTCATGAATGCATTTAAATAGAGCTTCGCCTCCGTTCTTGAAGAACTCAGCAGGTAAGCCATCGGCTCAGCTCCAGCGGCTTTATTGCTTTTAAGCCGAGCTATAGCTTTCAAGACTTCACTATGGTCGGGCAGCGGAACTTCAACGCTGTCGTCCACAGTTGGGGTTTCCGGGATATCATCTCTATTGGCGGGATTGTTGTCGTCGTGACCATTCAGAAGCCTAGAGAAGTGTTCCCTCCACATCATCAGTGTACTTTGGATATCTGTCACTAGTTTCCAATTTTCATACTTGCAAGAAGAGGCCCCGGTCTTGAAACCATCGGCCAGGCGTCTTATTTTTTCGAAACATTTTCGGACCTCATTCCTGTCACCATGCATCTCAATTTTGACAGCTGTCAAACATCATGTAATCTACGGCACTCATCACTGTTACAAACAAAAATTCTACTGAGATCGAAATGTCAGATCTAAATTAGTAATTCCATGGGGGAATAAATAAACATAAGTGTTCTCATCCGAATATCGGAAAAAAATAGGCTGCCTAATTTTGACATTTTCATACAAAATATTCCACCATGAGTAATTCTATTTTTAAGATGATTTCATTTTCCTTCTTATCATTGACAAAATATTTGGGAACAATTGATTCTTACCAAATGTTCAGAATAGAGTTGTAAGAAAGACAATTTTATAATTCAATTTCACATGTTAGCTAACAAGTCAAATATCGCCATTTGACATCACACAGAAATATTGAAGACATGTTGATTTAAAATTTTTCGTTATTACAATGACGCAAGCATCTGCAACGACCAGATATCGAGGAAGTCAGAGATAATTATTTAGCTCGAAACGCGCAGGTTAGGAAGCAGGCAGATGTCTATGTCTATTAACGCATCCGAAGCCCTTAAAGCTACACCTCGAAACAGTGCATAAGTTCTCGATGTGGCTAATTCTGAGCCCAAATTGCACAGAAGAGGCAGAGTAAAATAATTTCCTGGAATTGAGCAGAGTTGCGCCTGCGTAAAAAAACGCAAATTACAGTGTTGCATATGTTCTCCTAATGGACACAGGGACGGACAAATGAACGACTGAACGTTGAGGCATAGAAGGCTTGCGAAAAGAGAGCGGAGCGGGTTTTGGTGTTTTTATAAAGATGCGAAAAACACATTTTGTTGTTGCAACAACGTGATGCATTCAATACAGAAAGGGTAGAAAAAAAAATTATTAAATAAAAACGACGTCTACTTTTTGTACAATATTCTGGAATTTTATTTTTGTTTTTTCAAAACGCTGCTGATACGTTCAGCAGCATTCGTCTGTGTTGCTGTAGGATGTTGGCAGTAGAGTTGCCAGTATTTTTGTGTACATTTTTCCAAACAGACATAAAAAAAACTGTCTCTTTCCCTTAAATAATATACGACAACAATTTTCAACATTTCTCTCAAAATGCAATTTTATTATAAGTTCCATTTTATATCCTCCTTTTATTCTTACCATAAGTATAATATTTCCTATTATATTAACTATCGCCAATAAAACCCCTTTACAAAGGGAACTATTCCTTGAACTGGCAACACTGGCTGTGAGCATGAAATTGCTTTGTTCCCCCTTCGGCGCGCACAGGAATGCAACAACATATTGTGGCTTAATGGAGAGTTGCTGCATTTAATTTGGCATCCACGCCGATAACTCGACGTTGGTCTGTAGGTCAGTGTGAATGGTGGGACTGTCTTTTGGGCTGTCCTGCATTTTTATACTGACTTTCGTAATGAATATTCAGTGTTTCTCGTATGTTTTTCATACAGTTTTTTTTTTTTCTCTTTTGACGTCAAGGTGAGAAAATCAGTTCGAAACGCTTGCGTGCAATATTAATTTTGAGTCAGGTTCTTATTTTCTTTCAGCAAAACTCAACTTACACGATCCAAATCCAAGGTTGCATTTATTGTGCTTAATAGGTGCTTTTAGCACTTAAATGACTCAAACGATTTTTCGAGTCATAAAGTTGGTTCAACTTGAAATTTTTCTAAATAAATTTTTGCAAAAATCCAGAGATAATGCGAAATGAATGGTGAATTTTTGTTAATGCAAATTTTATGGATTATGGATATTATACTGAAAGATAAAATTTAATTTTTTGAAAATTTCAAAGGAGCCACAATAATAAGCAAAGAAATAACTTAGGAACCTTTTGAACAAAACTGTCAGTAAGATGCTTCGTGCTATTTTGTAAGTGCTTCTTAAGCTCGGATTTCATATGAAATTACGAAACGTGAAAAGTATTTCTGATGAACATTGAGATAGAAACATTTTTTCATTTTTGAAATTCAAGGATATGATGAATTTGCGGGCCTTTTTAGATTTCCCGAACGCTGCCCAGAACGAAAATAGCTCATCAAGTATTTTGTCGGTGCCAATATGTATGTATATAGGTGCTGCTGACCTTTGAGAAATCAGGAGTCTTTCGTCCGACTCATTTGAAGAAGGGACCATTTCCGAGAATAAAGGTCTGCTTACCCTTTTTTTGTTCGCTTCTGGGCATTCGTTTGCAAGCATTTGTCTCTGATAACGCGTACAGTCGCGACGGGTCATCCAACTTACCACTTACCTTTACTCTTACGTTTACTTTCCCTTTACTCCGAACAAGCTGCTCTTCTTTCAGGTCTCCTATGACCAGTAGCTCCTCTTTGTAGCAGTAAATTGAAGTCGCCATAGTTTCGTAGATTAGGCTCCGGAACTCACAGGGGTAACCTTGACTGCCGAAGAGGTGGTCTGCTCCACCATGTGGATATCCTCGACTTGAAGCAAGGAATTCCTCACTGAACTATTTGCTTGAGTAATGGTTGATTTACTATCCGAGGACATCTCATCATCCGTAACTGGTCTTGTGCTTCGGAGGAGGAGTTTTTTGTAAACATGGAAGAAAATGGATTTCGCTTCGGATAAGATATTATCAGTTAGGTTCTAGAAAACGAGTGAAATGAGGTCAAAAGTGAAATTGCAAATCGAGTGAATTTCATTTCAGTGTTCTGCAATCCGAACAAATCCGAGTGATTTTGTGTTTCCGAACTCGGTTCAATTTCACTTTCAAAACAGCTGATAGCTGTCGTTTTGCATTTCCATTGTTTTATTTATTCTTGAAAATAAAAGTGCATTAAACAGGATTAGGAAATAAAGTTCGTGTCCACAATAAAATGAAATATAAGTGCGGTTTATGTTGCTGCTATGCGGCATAATGAAGCGCATAATTATGCAATTGAAAAATTCAAAAGGCGTACTTTGAGGGACAATTCAAACTCGTTTCAAATTCCTGATACTACGTTAGGATTGCTAAAGATTACAATTTAATTGGATTTTTTAGATAATTTGAATTATATTTAAGGTTCGTTTATTACTATCGCGTCAATAAAAGTGCCTTCCAAATGCTACTTGATACGATAGAACCACATCTTAGGAAGTCATCCATTCCATCCCAGCTAACATCTCCGTGTTGCGTTTTTTTGCAGAAGGCAGTTTTTAACGCTCCGTGGGAAAATATGAACACATTGTTTTAGGCCGGAGCACAATATTAAAGGTGCTGCCTGAAGTTGTTAATAGTTTGGAAAGAAGAGTATGTTCAAATTGGATTCAACTTTCAATTTCTGAAGAAGAAAGCAGAAATTTGAGGTGGAATTTCATGGAAAATTTTTATATTCCTGGCGTTGTAGCTTGTGTGGACAGCACACATGTCAAAATTTTACGGCCACATCAAGATTCTACGCTTTTCTTTAACAGAAAAGGATCTCACAGTGTCAATGTTATAATAGTAAGTTTATAAAATATTGAATTTTCTAAAGTTAATTATTCTTTCTTAATAGATTTGTGATTATAATTCAATTATAAAAGCAATTGATGCTCGTCACCCCGGATCAAGTCATGACTCGCTCATATGGAACGTTTTTTACAGGGTTTTCCATTAAGAGGTGTTATTGTGAATCGCCCGCTATTGTGAATCGCTCACTTTTAAAGCTTTTATTCTTTGACATTTGACAAGTAGAAACTACGCCATTACTAAAAATGGAACGATAAACGCTTGAACAACGCATTGAAATTATTAAATTTCATTACAAAAATGGTGAAAATCTTGCAGTCACAGTTCGCAAAACTAAAGCATTTTTTGGTCGTCGTGAAGCACCTTGTCGGACCGCAATACAGAAATTGTTGAAAAAATTTGAGCTGTTGGGACAAGTTAGTGATGTGAAGAATAAAACCCGTGCACGTCGCTCAAGAACAACTGAGAACATTTATGGTGTAGCCCAAAGTGTTGAAGAAAACCCAGGTTTGTCCATTCCTTGTCGTTCTTTGGAATTGGGCATTCCACATACGTCATTACACCGTATTTTGCATAAAGACTTAGGTCTTAAGGCTTATAAAGTTCAGTTAACACAAGAACTCAAGCCGGCCGATCAATAACAACGTCGTGTCTTTGCTGATTGGGTCCTTGAAATGCATTAAAATAATCCGGAATTCCATCGAAAAATCATTTTGACTGATGAGGCCCATTTTCACCTCGGTGGCTACGTCAACAAGCAAAATTGTCGCATCTGGGGCTCGGAAAACACAAGAGTTATTGTTGAGAAGCCTCTCCATCCTCAACGTGTGACTGTTGCGATTTATGGTCCGGCAGGGTCATTGGACCTTAATTTTTCGAAAATGAGGTTGGATCAGCAGTTATGGTGAATGGATTGCGCTATCGAGTGATGATTAATGATTTTTTATGGTCGGAGTTGGATGGTATTGGCCTGGACAACGTTTACTTTCAACAAGACAGCGCTACGTGCCACACAAGCAACGAAACCATTGATCTTTTACGGGAAAAGTTTCCGGACCGTGTTATCTCTCGAAGAGGTGATCACAATTGGTCACCGAGATCTTGTGATTTAACACCTTGCGACTTCTTCCTTTGGGGCCACGTGAAAGATAAGGTCTACGCCAGCAGCCCAGCATCGATTGAAGACCTCAAAGATGGAATTCGTGAGGCTATCGAGGACATAGGGCAGCCACTTTGCGATTTGGTTATGGAAAAATTATGAAAAGGATATTGTCCTGTAAGCGTGGTCGTGGTGGCCATTTGGCTGATGTTGTTTTTCATTATTAACGGCATACCTTCCTCCGATCATTTATCTCAAAAAATGGCATTTTTCTTTGAATACCAAAATAACTCCTCTTATTGGAAAACCCTGTATTATATACTTTTTTCCACCCAGTGGCATCCTTTTGAGGTGGACCGTGGCTATTGAGATCTTTCACCAAAGTGTTCCACAACTCATCGGCTACCATTCGATCGCCTTTCCCCCATTGCTAGGTCTATATGATTTTCCATAAAGGAAATGAAGATTTTTCCTGAGCAGAATTTTTGTGTTTACCCCTGTTTACAAAAACACGTATAAAAATTTCAATTAAATATGTAATACTTATTATTTAATATTAATTACTCACATATCCGCACGTTTCAGTTTATTTTATTGGTATGAGAACTAAAGCTGGTCATATTTGAATAGTTTACTTATCGATAATTAATAATCGTTGCAAAGAAAAATGTTGCCATAACGAATAATTTTCTGCGTTTTCTGCGCAAAATTTGTATGTTTTTCACTTTTTTTTATTAATTAAGACTTCTAAAGCTAGTCGGTTTGAAATTACTTTAAAATCGTAAAAAGTGATTTGTGGAAAATACCATTTCACTCGATTGTAATTCGAAAAAAAAGTGAAATTGAAAACGATAAAGTGAAATGTGGAACACCAAATTTCAACTTGTATCGATTTCGATGCCAATTTCGAGTGAAAGTGAAATACAGAACCTAGCTGTATATCTTGATTGGGGAAAAAATGTTACGCACATCAAAGCATCGCTTATTGAGCATTAAAGCAACTCTTCGCCACACCGAGAAAAAAACTTATGAAAAATTAATAAAAAACCTAGTATAAATTATACGATGGCTTTGGCAGTTTTCAGCCTCCTAAATTTTTGGTCAAAACATCTAAGTTCTACAAGTTAACTTACCGATATTGATTTGAATGATAAATTAGCGAAGTATTTTGTAAGTTACACATTAGCTTCGACAATTTATATGAGCGTGGTTGTTTATTCTGCCGAACATAGTGTTCAAGTTTCCAACAAAAAACTTTGTTGAACTATCAAAGTTAAATAGATAAATAAATGCAGGAAGAAGTATAAAATATACATCTACTTAGGTAAATTACTGTATATTGTTTTTGTAAAAAATTTCCAAAGACAAGTATGAAATGTACATATAGTACTTAGGTAAAATTTTGTATATTGCTGTTGTGTAAAATTACCCAAGCACTTAGATGAAATTTCTAAATAAAATGAAACCAACATTTTAATTTATATAAAGGAAAACCTGTTTTGTTTAATGTAAATAGACATACCTTTACAAAGTTTACAACATAGATTTACATAGTAAAAAAAAATTATGCATTTAGATCGCTTTTATAAATATATGTTGTCTAATTTAATGCCAAAAAATGCACTCACGAAGCATTGCGCCTTAGCTAAACATCTAGGCTATATAATTTTCACTACAAAAACTAAATGAGAACTATAACAAACCGGGAGTAGTCAGCGAACAATTTTGCACATACCATTTTGATAAAGTGTCTAAGTTTTCGGTGGTTTACCTACACTATTGGTTAAAATATTATATACTTGGCTTGGGTGAATCAAACATTTTTTTATTGGCAGAGTATCGAAGTATGTGCTTTCAAAGCAATGTATTAAACAATATATTACTTTTGTGAATAACCATAAGTTTTCAATTTCCATACAGTTTTCTTTACCCAAGCCGGCTTAGGTGATTTTACTAGTGTTTTTTTTCTCGGTGCAGGACGCCGAACGTTTTGGTCGTCAGTTTATGGCTACAAAGCCAGAAATCGGATATTAGTAAGAGCTTTTTTCATATTTTTCCCATTCAAAAAGTTCACCAACGGGGGAGGGGGCGGGGAGCTAAAGCCCTTTCAACCAGTATGTAGAACCACCACTGGTTGCAAGGACAAAATTGCATAAATTGCACTAAGAATTGAATCCTTATCCACCATATACTGCAGATTGCGCCCCCTGTGACTTTTTTATATTTCCAAACTTGAACGGCGGAGGTACGGCTTCTCTTAAAGGGTCACACAGGCCAACTGAACCAATTATATTATTTTAAGAGCATAGGAATTCGGAAACCACAGCAAAGCAACTTAGACGGTAAGAAGTGACGATATTATTTTTGGAATCTGAATCTTACTTCAACGGTTGTGTTTGCTTCGAATAGTACTAATTCCGGATAAAAATGTATCAATTTCGATCGAAATTGGTCCTAATAACTTCCACCTTTTCTCTTAAAAGAGCAAAGTTCAAACAAACCATTGCTCGCGAAATTTCCAGAGAAAAAATTCTTGAACTTCAAAAATGGACCTAAAATTAGTGCACCTATTACTCAGAGAAGCAGGAGTTAAGTAAAGGTATAAAATTGTGAGCAATTTTTGCATTTTTGAGAATGCATATTACTTTGACTACAGTATCATTCCGAAACTTTCAGACGAAACTTCATTATCAGGAAGCTAGATAATCTTTTAAGCTCATATATAATTCGTCCAAGGAACCTTCCTTGGTCAAATATATATGTAGTTTAGAAAGTTGGTGTGTAAATATCTTATGAAAGTCTATGATTAATTTTATTTCTATCATACAAGATTGTCTCTAGGTAAGCCCTACAAGTTTATTCTTTTCAGACCAACATTTCTCGCCCTAAAGCAATTTTTATTTGTTGTTTCGCATGAACTCTTCTGCTTAATGGATTATAAGCACACGAGCGAATATTTCCTTAACTTTTGTTTTATATCGGTATCCTAAGCGAAAACACCATAATTTGTCTGCTGTGCGCAGATTGCTTTTCGATCGCCGGTTGCGCATGCGCAGCCCATTTTATATTCATATCTTCATTATGCGTTGCAGATTGTGCTGCAAAAAATATTTTTCTCAGAAATACAGAAGGAGAAAAAACATTGCAAACTCTGAGTCACAGAGTCCCACAGTTTTAATTCTTGCAAAATTAAGAATCCTCAAACTTTGTCCTCAATTTAAGTTAAACTTAATTATTTTAATTTTTCGTTTTTGTTACAAGAAATTCTACTTTTTCGAATTTCAATTATTTTCCCCATCAACTGCAGCAACAGAGACTCTGAAAAATTGTCGATACTCATAGCGCAACGGTCGGTTGCATATCGTCTTTATGCAACACTGGCAGGGGCACTCATTGTTGTGTGTCTGCCTGTCTTTCTGACTGCCTGCCTGTCTTCCACATTCAGAGAGTTGTGCGCTTGTTTTTGTTGCCTTTATGATATACTGCCTTGAGGGCGGAACAATTTCGATGCATTTACAGCGTCCAGGGTGTCGGTAATTATAGGGAGTTTATGTCTGAGTTTTCATTATGATAGGTTTTTGTTTCACTTTGATTGCTGAATTAAGTTGAAAACAAAAAGTGATAAAAATAATTTCTTCACGAGCGTTGTTGTTACTCTTTTGCTTATTTCATGCCTTGGCATATAACATAATTTAAAATTGTTCACCGACCCATATAGAAAGAGTGAAAGAGGGAAAACAAGTAAGAAAAGACAAAGAAGGTGGGCGATTTCACTGATTTTTATAGCCAGTACATAACAAAAGTGTTAAAGGCTGGACAGTAAAAATCACTGAACAGAAGATAATTATTTCATTTGAAAAGACTTAAAAAGCCGTTTTTGAAAATTGCATCATTATCGATGTTTTTTACCTACTAGTGTTTAGTTGTGGGATAACTTGAGTTTAACGAAATATTTTTCATACTTCTTATTATTAGAATAGCCTAAAACTTTCTGAAAAATACGTATTAAAGGGTTTTAATTTTGATTTACAGGAATTGAAAACAAAAGTGTTAAAAAACAAAAAAAAAAAAAACTCAAAATAGTTCAAGTGAATAAACCTGCCTGAATACGTTGAAATTGACCCATATGGGCCCAAACTTTATCCCCTATGGCATCCGACAAACCCAGTTTGAACAAAATTTCCAGATATACCAACATTACAAGAAAATGGTTGGTTCTTTTTTTGCCGGGGGTCATTCATGAATAACATGAATTTTTGTTCCACTTAACTTGTTGAAAGTTTTTAAATTCAATGTAATTATATGATTTATCATATGAAGGTAAAGGGTTCATAAAATAAAATTATCTAAAGAAATCTGCTGCAGTTTTGCATGGAGTATATTATTCACAATTTTAGGGGAAATCCCAAAAAAAACTTGTGCTGAACTTTAACCATAGATTAGGACAACTTAAATCTGGAACTGCATCATTCGGTTGTAGGATTATCATGTAATATATTCCAGCATATAGGCTTCCATTAAAAACTCTGTAATTCTACGAAAAGCTACTTGAACTTCAGCAGTTAATAACAAAGTTATATTGGTCTACATTTTGTTCCATGTGTTCCCTTTTACTCATTAGAGTACTCTTGATATACATTTATAGATTCCTTAAAACCACTGGCCCACCTTTACTTGGTGAAAAATTGTCGTGCATTCCTGCCTCTCATATGTTCATATGTTTTTTCCTCCTTTTTTCTCCCTATTCTAAGAAGCACCTAAGCACCTGCGGTCTCAGTAAACGAATGATAGCCCAATTGACTGCCACCCAAGAGGTACCGGGTTCAAATCCTGGCTTGGCCATGATTCTACGCTTTGACCTTTCTCTATTTCTTTCCTCATTGTTTTCATTCTTTCCTCTTACTTACTTACTTATGTGGTGCTTACAACCATAGGTCGGTTTTGGCCTCGTATAAGAAATTGCTCTAGCCATTTCTGTTTTGCGCTTGCTGGCGCCAGTTGGAAACACCAAGCGTGGTCAGGTTATCCATCACCTGATCCTTCCAACGAAGATGTGGGCGTCCTCTTCTGCGTTGACCACCACCGGGCACCGAATCGAATATTTTTTTCGCTGGAGCGTCGTTTTCCATTCGCTCAACATGACCTAGCCAGCGGAGCAGCTCGATTTTAATGCGCTTAACTATGTCTATGTCAGCGTACAGCTCATACAGCTCGTGGTTCCATCGAATTCGGTACTCGCCATTGACGCAGATTGGACCGAAGATCTTACGAAGGATCTTTCTCTCGAAGGCTCCCGAAGTCTTTTCATCAGAACTGCTCAACGTCCAAGTTTGTGCTGCATATAATAGGACGGGCATGATTAGTGTCTTATAGAGCGTGAGTTTTGTTCGTCGAGAAAGGGCTCTGCTTCTCAATTGCCTACTCAGCCCAAAGTAGCACCTGTTGGCAAGAGTTATCCTTCGCTTTATCTCAATACTGACATCGTTGAAAGAGTTTATGCTGGATCCCAGGTAGACGAAGTCCTTTACAACCTCGAAGGAGATTTTGTCAACAGTGACGTGGTTTCCAAGACGCTGGGAATGTTTGTTTGTTGACACTAAGTATTTCGTCTTATCTGCGTTCACTGCAAGACCCATCTGACTCGACTATTTCGCTAATCTGGAGAATGCTGCACTGACTTCCTCAGTACTAATCAACTGAAATTAAAAATTCGTCAATACTTACAACTCAAAAGTTGTAGTTGGTGGTAGAGAAGATTGTGAAGAGGAACGCTTGGTAAACTTAATTGGCTCAGATTAAGGCATAACACTTGTCTCAGATTCAAATTCACATGTTTCTACGGCTTTTCGTCACGCTAAGAAGATCCTACACTTGTTTCACTTGATTGCCCCTTCCTTCCCACTAATCGATCACTCATTTCGAACCAAGGCAGACTTGACTGAATAAGTTTAACAACCGAAATCCTTGCTTCAAAGCTAAAAAAAGGAACATACTTTTCTATCGATTTCAGGAAAGCTTAGTGGTTTTGTAATTGGGATATTTTCTGCAGTTGCGTTGCGATATTCAGCTCTTCATCACAAGGTGGACAGAAACATTCACTTATATCAGAGTTAACCTTTAGACCGTTTAGCGCTAGTTGGGAGATCTTCCCATCAAAGAACGTCGACTTCTCTATTTAGTAACGACTTGATTCCTTATTATCGGTAGGAGTTTTTTGACCTTTAGTAGACCGAGCAAAAGTAATATGATACTCACAGTTTAGTTCATGGTTCCATTCTCCTAATACAATGCTCTTTAAGTATTTTCATCAAAACTTCTCAATGACCAGGTTTATATTGCATATAATAGGAAGTGCAGGATGACTGACTTATTAAGCGTTTTGTTTTTCGATATTGGGCTCTGCCTAGTACCAAAGTTACACTTGTTGACAAGAGTAATGCCGTGTTTGATGCCAATGCTGATATCATGAGAGGATTTAATGTTGAATTTTAAGTTTATGAAATCCTTGAAAATTTCAAAGGCAGTGTTGTGTACAGTGAAGTGGTTTCCAAGACGCTGGGACTGTTTGGTTTTTGACGCCAGGGTTTTCTTTGTATATGCGTTCCTACAAGATCCATTCGACTCTACTCTTTTCATAATCTGGAAATGTTACACTAACTGCGAGTATTATGTCAAAAGATATCGATATCATCAGCATTCACCAGGAGCATCACACTCTCATAGAATATCGAGCCGCTAAGTCTCAGATCAGCATCTCGGATGATTTTATCTATTACTAGATTGAAAAAAATCGCACGATAAGAAATCTACTTGTTTGAAACCGCGTTAGATATCGAATGGGGGCAGACGTTTTTCCAAATTCCAACTGCGCTACTGATGATGCTCAGTGTGGAGTAAACTAAGTGCCTAGTAAAATCTGTGAATAAATAATTCTACTTCGATTTGTTATCTTCCACTTAAAACGAAACAAGACCTTCGCTTATAGATGCCGTATTAACTTCGTATAACATGTCTTCAATGTTCGTTCAAACTGTTATGCTTCACTCTTTAAACAAGCCCAGCTTTGGGTGAGAATTAAATAGGCCCGACTCTCATTCTGTCCTGTATACACTTCAAACTCATCTGAACAGGTAGCTCAATTTTCTCTCAACTTTGATGGCAGGCGGTGCGTGTTCGATTTCAATTTTTATGTGTTGAAAATTATCCGTTTACCTCTGCATGCAACCTTTGAGCACAACAAAAACTAACCGGTTATTATAAGGTTTACATGTTGTAATTACGCGTAATAATGTCCAGCTACACTAAACTGTTCTGCAAATTGTGTTGAAGATGAGAAAAAAATTCGATTACGCAGGATTAGACCTGACCCAAAACAAATGAAAATACGTGAAGTGTTGGAGTCAGATCGAGTTTGTTTCTCCAGTGGAGCTGTGAATAAATATTAAATTATAAACAATTATTAAGGTGCTTGCTCGAGATTAAGTAACAGAAATTATTGAAGGGAACTAACCTGGCTGCATCCCACAGGCTAAACAACAAATGAATACCCATCCAACGAGCTCACAGCTTCACAGCTAGAAACGTCAAACTTCACTTTAGATAAAAATCTTAATACTCGAAGTAGCACGTTTATAGGCACTTACTTGAGGTCTTCTTTATCGCAGCAGCACAACAGCAACTTATAAATATTCAATTCCAACAACCTGTTCCTGCATCGCTCCACATCATCACAGGCGAGACGAAAAGCCAAGTGAAAAAATTTACCAATATTTAAATGAAAGCGAAAAGAGGGACAAATTAAAAGGCAGTTTCTCAAAATTGATAATAAAAATGTCAGAAAAATCACAAAAGCAATACAGCAAGTTAAAGCGTTGCAGCGGCGGTACCGATGAAAGTGGCTACTCCTGCTGCAATAGCCTCCAACTTCATACCCATGCAGCAACACACGAATGCAAAGGATTTTAATTGTAATTAACAAAATTCGCAGATAATTTTAAACAAATGCAGCATTTAAACGTCAAGAGTTTTAATCTTTACTTAGTCACCACTCGTTCACTGGAGAATTGCTGAAGCTGGAATCTTAAGGCAAATAACTGCTTTCAATTAATGATGATGATAGGCGTTTCTTTGAGTTGGTATTTCTTCTTCATGGTTTTAATTAATTGTTGTGAGCGACGCAATCTTATCAGTAGTTGTGGCAAGCAAGCAGTTGCAGCAATTTGATGGTTGCAGGCTGTAGAACGTACGTAAGAACTAAAACAAAAATTAGATAAGCAGCGGATGAGTCCATTAATGAACACAAAGATTTTCGTGCAGTGTTAACTTATGGCAGATGCATTAATTCTGCTCTATGGTTTAAATACCTTGCGACGCATTGATTCTGTTGCATTTATTAAGTGGATTCTCACATTAGCCCACATACAGCTATTTTTTTAGCACTGCTGACAATAATTTGAAGTTAAATATTTTGAATAGTGTGGACAATAAACATGTGGTTCGGTCCCGAACATACATTAATTCTGGTTCAGTTCATTGCTAACAACTTGAAAACCACTGCCTTTCAAACTTTTCCGCAAGTAGTCCAAAGACATAAAACTGTCAGCATTAACATCACAATTCACTACAAGAGGTCGCCAGCTATTGCTTTAACCTTGGGGTGGGCAACCTTAGTCGTATGTGCAATTTGCCCGTACGTGTTCTTTAGTTACACGCTGCTTGCAGCATTTGTTTTATAAATTCGACGGTAAAGTAAACGAGGGACATGCACAAGTATAATGAGTGAGAGCGTAAGAGCCCAAACAGAACCAAAGCGGCTGTCGGTTGTCAGGTGCGGTGTGCAACAAAATACATGAACATTTATGCAGCCGCCAAAAATTAAATGGCTGTAGAAATCCGTGACGGAAAAACGACAGAATAGAAAAAATTTTATTTTTTCTCCGACGGCTGGAGGATATCTCTTTGTGTGGCGTAAGTGTTGCCATATTTAAGCTAAGAACTGACTGTGTTCAGTGGTATTTTCATAGTTTTTACCATAAGCTGACGTTTTGTTTTGTGTGTGAATGTTGCATTCTATGAGCTGACATTTCGTTTTATGTGTGTGTGTGTTAAATCTGTACCATTCACACACCGAAAAGCAACGCTGATCCGACAACCGCTTCTATTCTGGCTCTAATGTAACACTTGCTTTTTACAACAACAGCATGCTATCGCTCTTACGGTTTCTATAAATCACACTGAAAACAAAGAAGTAGAACAAACAAATCTAATAGGCATTATGTGATTTTTTTTGTGCTTTGATTTATACTGCGAAATTAAATAAATGTGTAGTGAACGGATTATCAAAAGTAAACAGAATGACAGACGGATAATGTGAAATACAGATAAGCAGATTGTCATGTAAAAGGCCAGATGAAAAGTGAAAAGAACAAATATCTCTTAAGCTGAAATTAAAACTAACATACGTTTTTGAACAGAATTTTTCAACTTTACATCTTTACGACACACTATGGAATGCCGTTATGTCTAGGAATAATAAAATGTTGATTTTCTAAAATAAATTTGCTGGAAGAAATTATTGAGATATCAACAAATGAAGAGAAGAAACTAAAATTAAAAAACGGGTACCAGGAGTTCTGGTTACAAAAAAAAAATTCCCACTCTCTTACCTGATTTAGGAGCTGTGGCTCAAAAATATTTAATTGCTTAATATTTAACGTTTTTCGAATTTACAATATTTGTAAGCGTTGTTCTGGCGTTAACCTATTTATTATATATTGATTATATATTAATTATCTGTTCTATTGGTCTATTGAAAAGAGTCAACTAATAGGAATTGCTCCCGGTTGCGAGAGTTAGCGAATTATTTACAATTAAAATACGTATGTTTTTTTAGCTGCATGATAAGTTTCGATGATTGTTGTCTATAGTTGAGAATGTCAAACTGAGTTGACATTTCTGTTCAGTAAAGTTTGGCAATTCATCACAAATCGTTTAACGCCAAAACAACGCTTCCAAATTGTGAAAATTTACTTTGAAAAATATAACTCTGTTCGTGAAGTTCATAGAGCACTTCGTCAATTTTACGGTCAACATAATCGGCCTAGTGAGCAAGCAATTCGTGCAGTTATGGATCGTTTTCGCACTAATTTTATTCTTCTCGATTCAAAATTATCAACATTGCAAAGAAATGTGCGCACCGAAGAGAATATTGCTGTTGTAGCACGAAGTGTTAAAGAAGGCGCCGAAATGTCGATTCTTTGTTGTTTTCAACTTGTTGGTCTTTTTCCCTCGACTATAAGGAAATTTTACGTAAGTACCTTTGCTTACGTGCCTATAAAATTGAGCTCGTGAAAGAATTAAAGCCAGATGACTATCGTTTACGTCACATTTTTTGATTGGGCTATTTTGAAACTGGCCGAAGATGAAAATTTTTACCGAAGAATTGTGTTTAGTGATGAAGCTCATTTCTGGTAAAATGGCTTCATCAATAAGCCAAATTGCCGTATATGGAGCGAAGAAAATCCTCAAGACATTAATGAATCACCATTACATCCATTAAAATTGACTGTTTGGTGCGGTTTACATGCTGGTGACATCATCGGTCCTTATTTCTTTCGAAATGTGAAAGAAGCTGCCGTTACGCTGAATGGCGAGCGCTATCGAGCTATGCTGAATGATTTTTTGTTAACAAAAATTAAACAGCTAAACATCGACGACATTTCGTTCCAACAAGATGGTGCGACGTGCTATACAGCGCGCTTAAGCATCAATTTATTGCAAAATCAATTTGGTGACAACTTTATTTCCAGAAGTGGTCCTGTTAACTGGCCCCCTCGTTCGTGCGACTTAAGGCCTCTCGATTACTTTTTATGGGGCTATATTAAATCACTGGTTTATGCCGACAAACCAGTAACTTTTGAAGCATTGAAAGCCAATATTCAAGCCACCATATACGCCATACGGCCAGTTTTATTGGAAAAAGTAGTGAAAAATTAGACTAATCGAATGGACTATGTAACTCGTAGCAGCGGCGGACATATGCCAAAAATCATATTTAAAAATAAATGCCATGAAATTATCTACCAGATTATAATAAAAAACATTCATTCCTACAATATTTCTGTCTTATATTATTATTTTAAGTTCTCAAGCTCTTAAAAAAATACCCTTCGAGATGAGAAGAAATATTGTTACAGGAGTAGTTGTTGATATAATTAACTGCAAGAACGTTCTCTAAATCATGTCATTCACTGGTTATAAGAAAAGTAGTGGATTTTTCTATAAACATTTTGTATATGTTGTATAAAATTATCAAAAAATGGTTTCCCCTATTAACCTTTAGCAAGAACCATGGTATAATAATACAAGGTAGCATTGACAACTTCTTATTTTCTCTTCTACAAGAAAACATCTCCTGTCAAAAACCGCTGTTTGTAAAAATGCGTCTGCAGCAGCTGAGGTTGTTGTTTTTTTCACTTCAACGTTTTCAATATTTTTTGTGTTTTTAATGGCCGATTCTGAGCGCTCTCTTTTTGAGTATATTTTTTGACAGGAGATGTTTTCCCAAGCAACTGTCAATGCTACCTTGTATTATTATACCATGAGCAAGAACTATCATTTTCGAATAATCGAATCTATACTATTATATAAAAGGGTTCTCTCGGATTTTTATTGTTCAATCACGGGGTAACCGCTGAACCGATTTTAATAATTCTTTCACTATTCAATTGCTTTAAAAAGCGACCCTAATACTGGGTACTACGTTTTCGGTAAAACTTTTTATTTAATTATTTAAGAATTCATGCATTTTAATCCATGCTGCCATGGTATGTATAAGCAGCACAAAAAACAGCAAACAATAGCTTAAGCCATGATATAATAATACAAAGTAGCATTGTCAGTTGCTTGGGAAACCATCTCCTGTCAAAAAATAGGCTCAAAAAGAGAGCGCCCACAATCTGCCATTGAAAACACCAACAATGTTGAAAACGTTGAAGTGAAAAAAAACAAAAACCCCTGCAGATGTATTTGCACAAACAGCTGTTTTTGACAGGAGATATTTTCTTGTAGAAGAGAAAATAAGCAGTTGTCAGTGCTACCCATGATGTTATTAACAAGGTGGTAGTGAATTTTTCACCACACACTCAATTTTGCTGAATCTGTCAAAAAATTGTGACATAAAGAGAGGACCTGTTGGTAAGTGTCAAATCATTATTTGTTTTGTTTGCTTGCTTGTAGTAGTTCTAGCTAAAGCCGCGTTTCCATGCTATCACTTACGATCTCCCACAATCACATTTTTTGTTAGAAAGAAAAAGTATGTAACCCCCAACATATGGGATTGGCGAATGTGAGTGTGAAACAGCTATTCATTTTTTGTTTTTATAGCATGTGATATCCCCTGTGATTTCATGTGATACTAGAAGATAGAAAAAGTTCAGCTTTTTGAACTTTTGCTATAAAAGTTTATCACTTGCTATAAATTTGACTAACATTTTTATAGTTGTTTTTTGTGAGCTGCCAAGTTTTGACAATACATAAAAAAAAATTCAAAACAATTTTGTTAGCTTAATTTTTTAGTAAAATTGAATTCAATTCGGTAGAAATAACGCAGCGTTTGAAAATTCCACGGCAGTGTTCGGGACAATTCAGTCGCAACTATATAATAATAAAATAAGTCTACCTCGTGTGTTCTTCGATATGACCGCTGATGGACGCTTCGATGTTCCAAAGAATACGAAAAACTTCCGCGCCTTGTGTACCGACGAGAAAGGCTTTGGCCTCAAGGATTTTCATCGTGTTATTTTCAAAGGGTGGTGTTTTCATAACGACATTGGTGGCAAACCTATCTATGGCAACAAATTCCAGCATTAGAATTTCACCTTGAAGCACACTGATCATGCCTATGGCCAATCCTGGTCCAAATACCAACGGATCGCAATTCTTGATTTTTACCGTGTGGACTTCATTGTTTATTGGAAAGCGTGTTATATTTGGATAAGTTGTTGAGGCATGGATGTTGTCAAATTCATTGAAAACTACCGCTCGCCGATCAGGCAAGGCTAGCAAGAGGATTCTCGTTCCGTCATGTTTTAGAACGTGAACATGTTAAAGGTACGATAAAGAAAATGCCTAAAAGCCAGCTGATACCAGCTGCCATTCGGTATCAGCGCAACAAATACAGAGAGTGGATTAGTAATCTCGATCTTGGCAAAACTTTCGAGTCTAGCGCTGGATTGACAGCGTTAAGCTTCTCGTTTAAAAGATGCAGCTTTTACGGGAGGCGTTTTTATATTTTTTTCTTATTTTTTTTTAATTTTATGCTATTTATTTAACTTCGGGTGTTTTACATTTACAGTTTCTACTCATAAATGTATGCAACTAATTTTCTTTCAATATTTAATAAAAATACTTTTTTTTGCCAATTCAGTTTATTTTTTAATCATTAAAAATTTAACTACAGAAAAGTTATCAACTTATTCAGAATAAAAACGATTCTATAATAAATATTTCCTTTTTTATTCAGTACAACACAAGTTAGTAAACTCAAACTTATAATTGTTTCACCGAGACCGGTGGCACAGATTCGTCCTTATCTACATTCAAATCGAATTCATGTTCTCCTAGCGTATACTTGCTCAGAGATTCTGTGTGTCTTCCAGAACTTGTCTCTTGTAATATCGTCGTTAAACCGAACTTTAAAATATTGGTTATTGCCATTTCCCTCTGGATATGTATATGGACCCGAAAGAATACTCTTAGCTTTGTCCATGGCAAAGTATGATATCACGAAAATCCTGCATTCCAGCGATGGCAACAGCATTGATTAAATTTAAATAATTTAGATCGGTTGGTTTTTTGAAAGTATGCCAACCATCAACTCATATAACAATTCAAATATGGTTTGGCTTGAATTTTGAAAAACAAATTATTTTATTTGTTTACTAATATGATATGTCATACTTTTATAGCCAGAATGACATATATCCTTCTCTCTCTTTATAGCAAGTTTTTTGTGATATGGGATAGGAGAAGATCATAGAAGATAGCATGGAAACGCGGCTTAATACGTAATAAACTGCAATTATATGTAGTTTTATTGGATCTTCATAAAAATCATTGAAAAAACTGTGAAAAACTAGAGCCGAGTATGGAAACACACTAATGGTATTCATGCAAATGGGCAAAGCCCTTATAAATGGTATAAACAAGATAAATTTATCCCTCTTATAAATGAACTGTCAAAATTTGTACAGAGAAGCTTTTGCACAAACCAGATATATTTTCTCTTCGATTTAGGTGAGCAAACGAGGTGACATTATAACAGCAATCAGCAATTACTATTCACAAGTTAACAGCTGACATATCTCTGAAAATGCACAATCGGTCTTAGGGGACGTTCACACAATCTACCTGATAAAAATAACTAATTGCCCAAAATATAATCTTGCCGCTTTGCATGAATACCATTACTGTAATTGGCTGCAAGTATGGATGATCTGGCCATGTAGTTTCACAATACCAATAGCAGCAATAAGTTGATCCTATTAAAATCTTCGAAGAAATCTACGAAAGCTGTATCATAATCCGTACGAGGTGGCTCTTTATCTTGAGCTCCCGGAGAAAAAGTTTAATCAATTTTAGGTTAAGTTTGATATTTGTGGGTTTTTTATTGGCTAATAGCTTTGCTTTATTTACAGCGCGAGCCAGCGCAATTTTTTATTCTTATCCATGCTTTTTGCACGTTTATAATCATTCAAATAAAACTATCACAATTAGCACAAATATGACAAACTATGTTTTGCTATGGTTCTGCTTAAAATATGCAATCAGCTGTTTTTGACAGATCGAGAGTTCATTTTTGTGAGAGAGGTTGAAAAATCACTACCACCTTGTTAATTACACCATGGTGCTACCTTGTATTATTATACCAATAGCTTAAGCGCTTTGTTGAGAGAGAGGGAGAAAGAGCTGAAAGTCTGCAACTGTATAGTTGCACTCAGTTAATTTATGCTGCAGTGTTGCCATAAGTTCAATAAATCGTATTTATTTTGATTTTACTAAAATGAAACTCGTTTCATTTCAATAAGAAGCCATATATGAATTAAACATATTTGATTCTTGAGTCTTTATTTAAAATATGTTTTCATATCATATTTATACTCCCAAGCAACGCTGGGAACGGGTATGCTAGTATAAAATAAATGAAATCGAGCGTTTAGGAGTAATTTCTGATACAATTTGAAAAGTAAAACTGATTCTGTTTCGATGCCTTTTCATTCAAGTGCGGTGGGTTATTGGTCTTAACTCCATATGCATCTAAGATATATATTTCTAATAGCCTCTTATATTGTAGCTTCTAATAACAATTGCGAACTGTCGTATAGACCTTAATTCCAAAGATATCAATAGATGCTTTTATTAACTAAGCGCCTTTAAATCTTTTCAACAAAATTCCGTGTGAGTTGGATTCTAACAATACTCGTTATTATTACTCTTTGCAAATATCTTAGACACAAACCATAGAAGTTATGAAAACCACACGCTACAAAGCTACAAACATTAGCGCCAACGTGCAGGAACTGAAAGTCACTATCCCAAATGAAAACTTCAAAAAATCTCTTGTCATAATTTTCAATCAAAGAAAATCTAAAAAAAAAGAAAAGATCAAATTATAAAGTTCACGCTTTTCTACCACAATTTGACCAACTAATTCTGAAATCAAAAAAATATATACAAGGCAAGTCGCATAATTAAAGTGTAGAAGAATGCATTAGTTTAAGAAAAAATGCTTGAAAAAGTGCAGCAAATAAAATGCACACAGAGTGACATTTTTTTCTGATATTTATGCGTTCTGGTAGGCAAGCAGACAAGTTCATATTTCTGCTATACTAAATAAACGACGTGTAATAGAACTTAAAGCAAACAGAAATATGAAATAACGCGCAGTTAAATATTTGTTAAAATACCAAAAGAATTGTTTTTTATTTTGCAGTGCATTGCACTGAATTTTTTTTTTCACAGACTTGTGTACTTAACCTCATTTTCTTAGGATGTGGTTGACACAGAAAGGAAAATAAAATTGTGTCAGAAAAAAAAAAAATAAATAAGAAACTGATTCTGCATTAAAAAATAAAGCAATTTTAAATATTTGCATGCAAACTAGTTCTTCGAGCAGTTATTAATTTCCAGATTAGGTTTCGTTTCTAACCTATTTTTTTTTGCATGCCAAACAGGCCCTACGCTTTTTTTGCTGCCCTTCTAATCTGTATAACGTCCAACACGTAGCACGCTGCCCGTTATGGTGAAAAAGAAGCGTCAATCTGAACCGCACGATGATGCCTCTTCTACAGACTCATCTGAGAACATGGTTTTGAATTGTCCAAACCCTCCCGTTGGTAGCTGCCATCATGTCAAAAAGGCCGTGGATACCACCAAATTGCGCAAAGCACTCAAAGCAGGTATAGCGCAAGAGTGTTCTGAGTGCTCGAAGTCAGCATCCTCTGAAGCAATGCCGACGTCACAGACAAATGATGATGCCTGCAGCTTTAATTACGACAACACGCTTTGGCTGTGTCTTAAATGTGGCACGCAACTATGCGGCCGTTCCAGAAATCAGCATGCTCTGCAGCATTTTAAAGTAAGTTTATGAGCTATATTTAGCTGTAATCATTTCAATTAATATTTTTAATGCGCCGCGCCAGACCCCACACTCAGATTCACATGCACTCACCATGAACACCCGCTCTTTTGAAATTTGGTGCTACGATTGCGACAACGAAGTGACCGACAACTTGCATCAGAAGAAACTCCAGGAATGCGTTGAACTGGTTAAGAAAATTCAGCAAAAATGCCAGCCGACGTCAACACCAACGTTTCCGACCTTCGATGATGCTGTTGGGCCAATCGATAATATCGAATGTAAAATTGCAACAATGCGTCCTTTGCTATCAAACGATGATGATGGTAAGATTTTGCCATTGCCGCCACCACCTCCGCCACCCATACCAGGCATGGCTAAACGTGTCAGTACAGCTACGCCGCCCAGTTCATTGGCTCTTAAACACGTGCCAATTGTCAGCCAACAGATACAGCAACCTAATAAGGATCCTTTAGACTTTGATGTTTTGCCACGCGTACGTGGCTTGACCAATCTGGGTAATACCTGCTTTTTCAATGCCGTCATGCAGTGCTTGGCGCAGACACCGTTTCTGTTGGACGTACTCAAGGAATCCTCAGAACCGGGCGAAGAGTAAGTTTTGCTTTATTTTCGTGATGCGTTCTTCAATATTAGGGTTTTCTTGCAGATTTATTTTGCCTGGTGGCACCTTTAAGTTTAAAGACGATAATGACATGCAGTTGTCTATGATTAAAGGAACCTTATCATCATGGGGTCCATTGAGTGCGGCTTTAGCACAGGCTTTGGAGGAGCTACAAACAGAAGGTATAAAACATTTACAATAACCTGGGGACCTACTTCGTATTGCGATGCGTAAATCAATGCGTTGCGGAAATGAAACGCGATGCGCATTCAAATAGCAAATTGCACGTGGTAATCGCCTTACGGAGTACCGATTACGCTATTTTGCGATTTTTTTTTTCGCATCGCAATACAGGGTAGAGTTTAATCATTTACTTCATTGTTAATTTATTTTTATTACAAATGGACATAATCTTGATGCACTAGTACATTTTTGTTTTTTAATGGAAATCTGCTCTAACTCTGGTTATTTTGAAACTCATCGAAACAACTGTAATGGGACATGATTGCAATATGTCTGTAGCAAGTACTCGAAATCACTAAAAACGTTTTATATTTTAATGAAATTATTTTTATTGGAACTTAGAAATATAGGTCGGTATCGTTATATGAAGTCCTTTCTAATGAACAGATGTAGCAAAGAAACAAATTTGTAACTGTAAAGCTAAATCAAGAAGTTTATACAAGCTAACAAAATTCAACCTAGAAATGCTAAAGGGTTGCTTAACAGGTCACTAACCTCAGAAATTATCTCAAAAGTATAGTCTTATTCCTTCCCCTGAATCAAATGTTTGCAGTCATTGCAAGACCTTCATCAAAAACATGGAATAGCAAGCCAGAAACGGTTCTAATATTCATTACAATCTAAGTTTGAAAAACTTACGAAAGACGTGTAAAATAGTTCCTATGGGTCACATTGCACATTGGTTCTAAAAACCGAATTAGTGTCAGGGCAACATTTTTGGAAATTCACTTTCCCAAACAATACTAATAGGAACAAGCCATAGACACTCGAAAAATCCCATGTGTTAGTTGAACAGTTACTAACTATTAATGATGTAATTACACTGCTTATTTCTGCAGATTATTTGCAGATAAACAGAACAGTTAACTTTGATCTGTAATCCTTTTTATTTTGGCTTTCTTTTTTAATTTGTTCCTAAGTTCTGAAAAAAGCTAAACTATGACCTTTTCAATTTTCGTGAAAATGGAAATGGAAAACTAGAGAAAATACTAGAAAAGACCTCGGTCATGGATTCTAATCTTTCTTCTAACATTGATATTGATAATATATGTTATTTGCGTAGACTTATTCAACATTGGAAGAAATAATTCAAGAGCATGATTACGCAAGTCTAGTCCACATGTTAAAATTTCCATGTTGATCGAATAGAAAGAATTCAATAAATGTTGTTTAGTTTGTTCTAAAAGGCTTAAATGCGCAGTCATTTTAAATCTTCATTATCATGAGGATCACTCCATACTATTAAGATTCAATCATTGAATAAGCGAAAGAAATCTGTATACACTAGAGCCTCAATTTGCGTCGTTAATGCGTTCAAAAAATGCGATATAAAAAAATGAAAAAATTAAAAATTTCATAAAAAAAAGGCAAAAACGCAGTCTCTTCGGTTCATATAATTTACGAGAAAAACAATTTAATTTTTATTAAATATAATGTACTGTACATTCTAAATATTGTATCGACCCAACTCGAAAACGACGCAACTTGAAACAACGCCACTCGAGGCTCTAGTGTATATTGTCTGCTTATATCTACTCATATTTGGTCTTCTCGATTCTCCGGAAATATTTGCTCTTATCAATCTTAACTTTCTTTCACCGTTAAGTTGATCAAATTATGTGTCTACTGCACTATAAAACACATGGGTAACTTTGTTAACCGATGTATTTTTTATATTAATTTGCCGAAAGGTCAGCTTATCATAAAAAGATTAGTTGTAATTAGAGATCTTACGTCTTTATTGACCTAGGATTTTCGAGTTTTGAATTCAAATGGTTAAATTTTGAGAATGTGTGAAAAAGCAGCAGCAGCTGAACTCTAGTGGCATTGTCTATATTAGATAAAATAAAATATTTCACAACACCACCTTTTATTTTCAGGTGGCGTTTTCACCCCCAGCAAGCTGTTCGATAAACTCTGCACCAAGTGTCCACAATTTCGCGGTGGCGACCAACATGACTCTCACGAGTTGCTGCGTCATTTACTCGAAAGCGTTAGGTTTGTATTTTTTCCAATTTGTGATAGAAATATTTCAACTATTGTTGAACTCTCTATTTCCCCCCACCAGATCTGATGATCTTAAACGTTATCAGCGCGTCATTCTGGAGAATCTAGGCTATAAGGATCAGGACATTAACAACGTTGGCGAAGAGATGCGCCAAAAATGTAAAATATATGGAAATCAAGCCGCCGATCGTATACTGCGTCCAGAACAGGTATTTCGTGGCTTTCTTGTCTCAACACTTACCTGCCAGGATTGCTACAATGTCTCCTCACGCCATGAATATTTTTTGGACATGTCGTTGCCTGTTAGTTTTGAGAAGCCACAACCACCACAGCGTAGCAAGGCAAGTCCAGACAATGCCTCGACTTCCTTCTTTGTTAGCACCGAGCCGGCGGGGCCCTCAAAAGCTCAACTCAAAAAGGACAAGGAAAAGGAGCGCAAAGCGAAACGTATGCAAAAGCACCACAAGAAAATAAAACAGCAGCTTGTGCTGGGCGATGCGTCTGCAGCTGGTGCTGCTAGCGTCGCCAGTGGAGTTGAGGCACCTGTCGGCTTATCCGGCTGTTCCACTTCGTCGTCTGAACATTCGGATGCTGATGTTGAGGACAATTTAATTGACGATAACGCTACAACAAGTGGTGCCGGCACATCACGTGCGTTTGCCGCATTCGCTGATGCCAATGGTAACAATGAACTACCAAGCCCGGCTATAAATCCAGAAAAACGCGGGGATTCACCCGAAAACATGGACAAAGATTCACTCGACGATGAAGACGAAAATGGTGAGCTTATCTTAATGAGTTTTTTTACACAGTTTCACTGAACTAAACTGCTTCAATCTTTAATCTTTTAGATTCTGGCATCGCAACCAGTCCAGCTAATGCTGGTAGCTTTCTACCATCCTCTGAAACCAATGGCGCCGTCAGCAGCGATGCCGCTACATCTACGACAACCAACAACAGCGTGCTAGCAGTTGGCCTCAGCGAAAAAGGTGCCAGCATAGTGCGCCAGCTCTCGCTGGGTGAAGCGCCACCGCAATCGCCCACGCTCAATGGTGAGCTTAAACAACAACAAGAGCTATCGAAACAGCTCGAACAATTAAGACTTAGTGAACAGCAAGCGGAAGCAAAGAAATCCAAGCGTGTGCGTACCCAAAGTTACTCAGACTGGAGCACCACCATTGCTCCACGTTATCAATGCGCGGATAACGAGTGCTCGATACAGTCTTGCTTGAACAACTTCACCGCCGTCGAGTTGATGACTGGCAACAATAAAGTTGGCTGTGATAACTGCACGCGGCGTATCAATGGCAACGATCCAAAGGCCAAAACTGTGAACACTAATGCCACTAAACAATTTTTGATATCTAGTCCACCAGCGGTACTCATATTACACTTGAAACGTTTTCAGCTTGGTCCACGTGGCATGTTCTGTAAACTAACGCGCTCCGTCAGCTTTCAGATGGTACTGGACATTGCACCTTTTTGTGGGTCGAAGGTAAAAAATTTACCAAATATCGATCGCAAGCAGAAGAAACTGCTCTACGCGTTGTATGGTGTTGTGGAGCACTCTGGTGGTATGTACGGTGGCCACTATACCGCCTATGTTAAGGTGCGTCCTAAGCTTACCGCGGATGATAAACGCTGGAAGTTCATACCGCAGGGTACTAAGTCCGAGCTTGACCAAGCCGATGAGCAGCGTGAAAAGCTTGAGGAACTACTAGCCAAGGAAAAGGCGCGTGAATTGCGCCTTAAAGCCGCCGATGATAGTGATGATTTTTCAAGCAGCAGCAACAGCAGCACCTCCGAAGATGCTGATGATGCCGAAGCAGGTTCAGCAGCAGCGTCACCAGAAGGTGCCGTGGGTGGCGATGAAGAAGCCAAAAACGTGCAAGTCCCCATGGGCAAATGGTACTATGTCTCGGACTCACGTGTAAATGAAGTGAAGGAGGATGAAGTTCTTAAGGCGCAAGCGTACCTACTCTTCTACGAGCGCATCTATTAGATGGTCTAAACTTAAACTTAAAATATAACAAAATCACATTATTTCAATCTCTTGTAGAGTAACAATTACATTTTTGACTCTACAGGAAAATCAAATGCATTTTAAGAGCAGTTCTCTCTGATGGACTCTGAAGAATGCTTACAACATTAGAAATGCTTTTAATGATAACATTTAATATGTTGCTTCCAAAAAACTAGAAGAAACAATATCATTTGATCGTGAGATTTCCTAAATTTTATAAACTAGCTTTTATTCTTCTTCTCCTACTATCATTATCCAATATTATATTATTAATTATCCAATATTATCTATAATAATTCTCCATTTAAAGTTTGCTTTTGCGGAATATTGTTTTATTAACAATTGCGCCAAAGGAAAATAATATTTATAAACTCCTTTTATCATTATTTATTACTTAACTGGAAAAAATCAACTGAAATATGCATCAAACTCAATGAAATACATCAAGAAATGAAATCTTAAATAAACCGTAAAGATCCCTCGGTTAAAGGGTTAAAAAAGCAACACAACATTCGCTAGGATTTTTTATGTTATACAGCATGCTACGCAAGGCAAGAATAAATATCCTAATTTTAGAAATATCAACTTTCATCTACGCGAACGAACTTTTAGACTAAATAACATATAATATTATTATTATTACTTATATTGAACTTGAATTTTTGTTCTTTTGAATTTTATTTTAAAATAATACAAGAAAATTATACAATTCAACATTTTGTAAATATTATAAGCCACCTACTTAAAACTTATTGTCAGACACTACAGCTACAACAATAATTACAATTTCAATTCAATTCAATTCAATTCAATTCTATAATATGTATGTTAAAAATTGAAGGGAAAAAAGAAAACAATGAAAAACTATTGGGAGAACTTAAAATGATAACGATATAATAAATAAACGAAATAAAAAAAAAATACTTGATTTTGTACTTTTTTGATAAATTATATTATCATTATTAAATGCTTGTAATAGTATGTGTGCTTGTTATATATTTAATATATATATGTGTATGCTTGTTATATACTCATATGTATGCTTTGCATGCCAACTACTTTTTAATTATATAAACAATTTGTATATGTTAAGCGTATTAATTTGGAGTTTATTCTTTGCACAGTGTATGGAATGCTTTTAATTGCATAAAATTATGAAATAGTTTGAAACTCTACTTCTGAGTTGTAATCAAATTTAAGAGTTTTATTTAAGAATGTTTGACTTTTATACAACAATTTATAGCTTATTGGTATATTAATGATATAATTTTGTGGAATATATAACTTTTAAATGTCGAGAAAATTTTTACAAAATTTATTTTAAACCTTTTTATAATTGAAAAATCTGGACTTGATTGTTGACTACTTTGATAGTGCAAATTATAGCATATTCCTCCAAGCGCTTCTAGTTGCAGAGAGTGGTACAGAGTAAGAAGGCATGTAAGTATAATTTTTATTTTACTTTAGTAATCTAGTATAATTTTTACTTCATCTCTTTTAGGTGGTTGAAACAATAGATCGTAGAAATTTTGGTAATAGAGTCCCATTTGTTAGTCAGAGCATAAAATATACCAGTTCAGCAGATTTAAACGGCAAGTCTTCAAACATTACTCTGTTATGCAAAGCCAAATATTCAGAGATTCAAGAGTAGATACTCAAAAAGTGATTGTGGAAATTCTTATGGTAATTTCAATTGGAATTTATGTTTCGCTGATAGAAATGTGAATGCCGTGTCTAATATGGTATAAGAAATTACTTTATTGGGCTTGTGGTCTTTCATTCCCAATAAAATTCGAAGCACTAAATATTCATGGTTTAATGGGACTATCAAGAATGCATTTAGGTCCAAAGAGGGAGCACTTCAGTTTTGTCGCTCAAACAAAAATGTTAATGTACAAATTAAAAAAATACTTCACATTCAGGCTAAGAGTTTCTGATTCCTAGCCTCAATTCGAAGTCTTGAAGTTTTTGAGCGCGAAAAGTTCCCTCACGAAGTTCGCGTAGGAGAATAGGTTTTTGTCTGCCCCAAATGAAATAAAAACATTTTGGTCATTCGTAAAGAGTAAAAAATCAGACGTCCTCATCGATAAAAACTAGTTTAAAAGATGATCAAATCTTCACTGAACCGGTTGATGAAGCGAACCTATTGGCTGTTTTGCTTGCACAAAATTCCACAATCTCAGATAGCAATCGGTACTACCTTTCGTTGTAAACAAATTTTCTGCAATGCAAGAGATACATTTTCGAATGAGAGTAGTTAAAAGGGCTCCCGTATATCTCAACTTAAACAAAAACCTTTTGGTCCTGATGGCACACCACGAATAGTTTTTTAAGTATGTGCTCTTACTCGGGCTCGACTTTTGTTTTAACTTCTTCAACATCTATGTGCCAGGAGTATTTTCATCTTGTTGGAAGGTTGTAAGCGTCCAAAGAGTACGGAAAAGTGTGATGCCACGAATCTGTTAACTACCGGCTCATTGAAATAGGTTCTGTGCTATCCACTTATGGAAAGGGTAATAACCTATCACCTAATGACCTATCTGGAGCACAACGAATTCCTCAGCGACCGCTTTGCTACTAACCTTATATCGCCATCTCCGAAAAATGGAACGAATGCCTTAATTTTTTCGGTTTAATCAATATTATTGCTCACTTGGTAGTAGAATGGATAGCTCGCTTCATTGTCACCCAGGGGTTCCAGATTACGAGGATAATCTTAAACGTGCCATGGTCGTACGGTGGAACCTTTCAGCTTATTTTTTCTCATTTTTAACCAACCAACTTCAAAATTGCTGTTGGTGGTAGAGAAGTTTGTGGATAGGATAATTTTATATCTAGAATTTACTGAGGTGAAGGCACAATACTTGCCTCAGATTGTAATTCACATATTTCTACGGCTTCCCGCAATGCTTAAAACACCCTACAATTATTTCACTTCTTTTCCACTTGTCTATCACCGCATTTCGAACAAATGCCGACTTGGCTGAATTAATATGTATAACAGCTAAAATAATTACAAAACAAAAACAAAAAAAAACTTCGTGGTCCACGGTATTACGACCAGGACACACGCCATCGATTTACAGACGGCAGCAACATTCTTCATTCATATTCGTTAAAAAAACTCTCAAGCTCTTTAGAGATTGAGGGAAAGTAAAAATATGAGACACACTCCTTAATATGACATCAACAAAATTTGAAATCCAAATGGGGGTTTTATTAAAAGAGCAAAATTTAACTAAACGTTAAAGATCCAGTTTCATCCCATCTCAATTCTCTTGGGCATTGATATAATGTTGGATGCCTTATACAGAGTCTCTTATACAGATAATATCATGGAAAGTGTATAAGGGAAATACCTACATGGCCTGACGGCACCTTACTTGACTTACTTATCTAGCGGTAACAATCGTTGGTCGGTTTTGGCCTCGTATAAGAAATTGCGCCAGCCATTTCTGTTTTGCGCTTGCTAGCGCCAGTTGGAAACACCAAGCGTAGTCAGGTTATCCAACACTTGATCCTTCCAACGAAGATGTGGACGTCCTCTTCTGCGTTGACCACCACCGGGCACCGAATCAAATATTTTTTTCGCTGGAGCGTTGTTTTCCATTCGCTCAACATGACCTAGCCAGCGGAGCCGCTCTATTTAATTGCGCTTCACTATGTCGATGTCAGCGTTCAGCTCATACAGCTCGTGGTTCTATCGAATTCGACGCAGATTGAACCGAAGATCTTACGAAGGATATTTCTCTCGAAGGCTCCCAAAGTCTTCATAAGAACTGCTCAACGTCCAGATTCTGCTGCATATAAAAATATAATGAGTTATTCGTCGAGTGAGGGCTCTGCTTCCCAATTGCCTACTCAGCCCAAAGTAACACCTGTTGGCAAAAGTTATTCTTCGTTTTATCTCATTACTGATATCGTTGAAAAAAGCCTGACGCCATCAGCTCGAGTAATTTACATGTGTTATGTTCACCCATGACTTAATAAGCGCATCCCTACAATATTGTCTTGATGCCCAACATAACCTCGCATTACCTAGATAATTCGTTCTTCATACGTAGAATAAAATTGGGAAATTATCACTTTCCGCGATACAGTTTTGAACTGTTTAAAATTAAAACAAATGTTCGCCGTAATTTTTTCACCCTTCAAACTCAACTTTTACCCGTCCTCCGAATCAACATAATGGTTTCAACGTGGAACACAATGGCGGAACGTTGGTTCAGTCTGAAAAAAAGTGAAAAAAACTATGTAACATCCAAAATAGAAAAACCATGTGACTAAAATATATCACAAAATAATTTTTTGTGATATAAACATCGCTTTTTGACAATCATTGGGAATAACATTGCAAAACCTTAACTTTCCTTCCCGTTTTTTTTTGAGTGAGGTTGAAATCTCTGATCACCACAAAAACTACAATAGTTTCCATTAAAATATTGGTCACATACATAAATTTACAACGGTAAGTTGACCGAATCCGAACTGGCTTTCATCTGAGAAACATTGGGTATACAAATAAGTTTTAATATATTTACAAAAGACTTAAAAAGTCATGTGTCAATTTTTTAAAGTGTAAACAACAAATTTTTTGTTATCATGTCGACTTGTGCCATCAAAACGGGATACGCTTTTCTGCTTTCACTTTGGGATACTTTGGAGAAACTTCAATGGGATATCCTACCCCACCCGCCGTATTCACTAGACATCGCACCGAGGGACTACCACTTATTTCGTTCGATGGCAAATAGCCTAGTGGATCAGTACTTCCCTTCTTACGAAGGCACAAAAAATTGGATCGATAATTGCATCGCATCAAAAGAAGACGATTTTTTTCGACAGCGAATTCATATCCTAAAGATGGGAGAAAGTCGTTGAAAAAGATGGTCAGCACCTTGAGTAATGTAATGTATATTAATTTATCGTTATAAACATAACAAAAATTTAGAAAAATCCATTAAAACTTACTTGTATACCTTATAATTTGCGGAGCTATTCCGAAAATTACACTTCATATAAAATGTAAAATGTGCAAAAATATTTAAAATCAATCTCAAATCTGCAAGATATTCTTGGTAAGTATTAGATGGCAATAATCTTGGTTACAAATATAAAAACTCTTTAGTATTGTAGAACCTTCGAGACAATCAACAACTTCATAAACAACTGTTTCTTAAAAATACTATCCCACAACTGTAGAGTTTCCTTTGACCATTTAAAATTGCACCACTTGTTGCAATAACCTTCATATGCCAGTCGGTGGTTTCTGCAACTCATTTAAAATGATATGTTGAATGTCATTCCAGACTGGTGGGATCAAAATATTTACCCGAGACTTAGTGAGGAGTCAGTAGAAGCACAACCAAATACATAACAAACAAAAAAAAAATATCACTTTGTTGATATGGTTGAGTGACTCAGACGACTCAAAACAAGTCGCGTCGAAACGTATTTCAACGTTTTCCTAGCGCAAACGTTGGAAAACGTTTACACAAAGCGTACGGTGAGCGAGCATTTATTGCACAACAACAGAAACAGATAGCGATGAACAGAACTGAACCGGCGACTATAAAAGCAACAACCGGCAAGCATTCATCGTCATTAGTACGTTGGAGGCGTAGTTGCGATAAAACAAACATTGGAGGGAGTTAAAAGTAAATAATCAAGCGTAAACATAAACAAAGTGCTGGGTGAGAGAGAAAAAGTGCAAAGAACAAAAGCGAAATTTCATCATAAAGTGTAGCAAGTGAAAAAAAAAGTTACAAGCGCCGGGAAGAAGTGCGAAAAGCTGAATATGTCCGAAAGTGAGACTAGACCAGGACCATTAAAGGGCCAGGACGATCCAGAGATAATTGAATGTGATGCTTGCTGTGACGAACAGCTGCCGCATACTTCGAGCCAACAGGACAATAAAGCGGGAAGCATCAAGAACATGAAACAGGTGCATAAGGCCATGAAGCAGGCGCATAAGGCGCAACGCATGCTCGAGTCAGCTATGGCACAGCTGGCCATGCAATTGCAAGAAGATGGAAAGAAGGATAAGAAACGCAAGAATAAGAATGCAAAGCATGGCGCCAAAGGACGCAAGGATCGTTCACGTTCTCGTTCGGGTTCACGTGGTAGACGCGAACGGGATACAAGCTTGGGTACCAGTGATGGCACCAGTAGCAGTTCGAGCTCAAGTGAGTCAGGCAGTGCTAGCAGTCGCGCACCCTCAGTGTGTATTATTGAAGAATACAAGCACCATAGAAAAGGACACCGTCGTCATCATATGGATCGTTCGAGATCACGTGATCGTTCACGATCACGCGGTCACTCAAGAGGCCATTCGAGGGGACATTCTCGTGGACATTCACGCGGAAATTCGCGCCGACGCGGTATTCACAAACACCATCATCACCATGATCATGGTAAGCATCACCATCATCATGGTCATCGTCACATGCTTCGAGATGCCGATCGGGCCTGTGAATACGCGCAGTTTTTTCATGGGCGCCATCGCAAACACGCAAGCAATCGGCACCACTCGCGATCACACTCTAGAGGAGAACATTCGCACACTTGTCAGCATAAGAAGCATCAAGGAGAACGCCGTGGCAGTCGCTCAAGATCAAGATCTCATTCGCGTTCCCGCAAGTGTAAAGCTTACCGAGATGTAGCAAAGTCACATCGTCACAAACACCATCGTATTGCAAGTCGTTCAAGATCGCGTTCCACCTCTCGAGATAACGTTCATCGTTGTCCTTTTTTGCAACATCGCAGGCACCGTGCGATGACATTTCCTGGCGACCATAGATCGCGCATGCGATCGCATCCACGTACTCGCAGCCACTCGCGTTCAAACTCCCGCTCAAATTCCCGCTCAGAATCAAGATCACACTCTCGCTCAAACTCCCGATCCGGAGAACAATGGAATTCTTGTAGAAAACACCGTAAAGATGAAAAGCGCGCACATGGACATCGACGTCGTCATTCTAGTCGCTCTCGTTCTCGTAGTCTCTCTCGTTCTCGTCATCATAGCAAACATGTCGGACATCGTGGATACTCCAGATCAGATGCAGCTGCCCAATGGCCATTTATGATGGGTCATCATCAAAATCACGATCATGCTGCCGGACGTAGAAGTCGCTCACATTCGCGAGAGCACCTTAAGCAACATAAAAAAATATATAGCGAGATGTTGAGAGGACCTTGGCATCAGCATGATCAAAGACGCAAAAAGCGATGCGGTCGATCGCGTTCCCGTTCTCGCTCTGGTTCTCGCTCTGGGCATGATCATCAAAAGCATTCCAAATGCTGTCCTTGGATGGAGCAGTTCTATAGAGTCGATCCGTTTGCACAAAGAGCTCACAGTTGGCCTAGACGCTAGTACCGGATAAGTTCAGCGGAGAATTACAACAGCTTATAAGTGTTAACTATAATCAAAAAAGAGTTTATAATTAATTTTGTTGAAATAATATGTCGAAAAATATATATTTTATATTAACCAAAGAATTATATACGATACACATATTTACATACAGTGTTGCGCAAAACAATAGCAACAAAATCAGTGCGCTGTTACAAAATCGTGTATCTTTTTTAATATTGGGAGCACACTAAAATTATTATAGGAACCAAAGCACATATTCATACATCATATAAAAAACAAATGATATTCAAATTTGGTTTTGTTTTTTTATTATTAAATTTAATATTAATGTGACTACATTCAATTTGTTTGAGTGCAAAACAAAAGCAACAATACTTAAAAAATGTAAAAAGAGAACAGAAGTTCCAAAAAACAACGGTAAAAGTTCTTTTATTGTAAAGCACATGTTTTTTGTGAGTCATAAACATTTAAGCTTAGATTTGTTTTTGCCCTAATTGTGCCATTGACTGTTCCATTTATAATGGCACGTGATAAATACTGTAAAACTCTAAAATAACAAATTATTTCCGAATATAAAATGGAAAAATCGCAAATATCTGTCGCGAAGCATTTTAATATTTATCGGTCAATAGTTTGTAGATTAATAAAAACGTATAACATCACAAAAGACGTAACAACGGTATATTCAGGAGGGCGCCCGCGGAAAACATCGCTGCGTGATGACAGGAAAATTTGTGGCGTGTTCAAGCGATCTCCATTTGCCACCTCCAAAGAGGTTGTTCGGACACTTGATTTAGATATCCATCACAGCACTATTCGCAGAAGAGCCGTTGAGGAAATTTTAAGGAGTTACAGACCGGCAAAGAAACCTTTGCTTGCAGCTAAACTTAAACAAAAACGGCGAGGTGCTATAATTTAAACAATTTTGCATGAAATTTTGACAACGAGTTGCAATTTATTGTTTTTTAGACTCAGTTTTGCAAAAGAGCACCTAAATTGGACCGTTAAAAAATGGAAAACCGTTTTGTTTAGCGATGAATCAAAGTTCAACTTGATTAATCCAGATGGGATGTGCACTGTACGGCGCGCCCAGGTACACAACTTGAATCCCGAAACTGCAAAATTGATTTTAAGCACGGAGACGATGGTATTATGGTCTGGACTTGTTTTTCCTATTATGGAGTCGGACCATTTCATAAAATCGATGGTATTATGGATCAATTTGTATATAAAGACATTTTAGAAAGCAAGATGCTACCATATGCAAAGTGGAATATGCCGCTTCAGTGTACGTTTTAGCACGTCAACGACCCGAAGCACACTTCAAAGCTCATCAAAGATTACATTAGAGACAATGGGATTCAAGTCCTTGATTGGCCGGCACAATCACCAGACTTGAATCCCTTATAAAATCTTTTTGGGATTTTGAAGAAAAGAGTTTCTGGTCGAAGGTTTTCCAATAAAACTGCACTGTGTGAAGCCTTGAAACTTAAGTGGGAACAAATACCTAATACCACTATATCTAATTTAATAGAGTCGATGCCGCGCAAATGTGCAGCGGTATTCAAGAATAATGGGTCTTACACCAAATATTAATTATGTTGTTATTGTTTTGCACTCAGACAAATTGAATATAGTCACATTAATTTTAAATTTAATAAAGAAAACAAAACCAAATTTGAATATGATTTGTTTCTAATATGATGTATGAATATATGCTTTGGTTCCTTTAATAATTTTTGTGTATCCCCAATATTAAAAAAGATACAAGATTTTGTAGCAGCGCACTGATTTTGTTGCTATTGTTTTGCGCAACACTGTATATTAACTGATCAAACATATTTTATTAAATATAAAACATAAAAAAATAAATAAAATTAAAATTCAATAAAAAAAATTTAGTTGTAGAGAAACAAAAATCATTATTAGAAAATGTTTTCAACATATATTCAAAATAAAGCCAAATAAAAAACCTTTAAATTGAGTAAAATGCATTAAAAATATAATAATAAATAATTGTAATCTATATTTTATTAAAATGAAAAAAAAAATCAATAAAAAAATAAAATTTAACAATGTTTTTTCTTTTCTTCAAAAAATTAAAAAGGCAAAAGCCTGTAAGCCGCCACTGATATGGGTTTCAGTGCCAGTTCCAAGCCTGGATAAAGTGTGAGGACAGTGCTTTTGGTGCCAAAGGTAAAAGCGTATATTTAAGTTAACATCTGAAAGTTTTATTTAACTTTAACTTTAACTATTACTATAACTTTAACTTTAACTTTAACTTTATTTAACTTTAACTTTAACTATAACTTTAACTTTAACTTTAACTTTAACTTTAACTTTAACTTTAACTTTAACTTTAACTTTAACGTTAACTTTAACTTTAACTTTAACTTTAACTTTAACTTTAACTTTGACTTTAACTTTAACTTTAACTTTAACTTTAACTTTAACTTTAACTTTAACTTTAACTTTAACTTTAACTTTAACTTTAACTTTAACTTTAACTTTAACTTTAACTTTGACTTTAACTTTAACTTTAACTTTAACTTTAACTTTAACTTTAACTTTAACTTTAACTTTAACTTTAACTTTAACTTTAACTTTAACTTTGACTTTAACTTTAACTTTAACTTTAACTTTAACTTTAACTTTAACTTTAACTTTATTTTTAACTTTAACTTTAACTTTAACTTTAACTTTAACTTTGACTTTAACTTTAACTTTAACTTTAACTTTAACTTTAACTTTAACTTTAACTTTAACTTTATTTTTAACTTTAACTTTAACTTTAACTTTAACTTTAACTTTAACTTTGACTTTAACTTAAACTTTAACTTTAACTTTAACTTTAGCTTTAGCTTTAACTTTAACTTTAACTTTAACTTTAACTTTAACTTTAACTTTAACTTTAACTTTAACTTTTATTTTTTAAACCATTATTAAACCATTTAATATATAAGAAGCGGCGTGGGTAGAGTGCGTGACCCATTCGCCAGAGAACCCGGGTTCAATTTCATCTGACACAGGAAGTTTTTTCAATTGAATTAATTTTTCTGTTTGGCCGTCACACTCTGCAGACAATGGCAAACCTCAGGGAGTAAATATCGCCATGTAAAGTTTGTTGAGAACATGCACATTAGCTGTTCGGAGTCG
Source organism: Pherbina coryleti (assembly GCA_943735915.1). Classification (NCBI taxonomy): domain Eukaryota; kingdom Metazoa; phylum Arthropoda; class Insecta; order Diptera; family Sciomyzidae; genus Pherbina; species Pherbina coryleti. The sequence goes on along the minus strand of OX030951.1, from coordinate 42,486,532 downwards.
GCATAAAACTAGTAGGTCCAGTTTTCTATCAATTGTGTTCAAACATTTAATAACATGCACACCACAATTTGATCATAAGAAGTTCGGTCAAATTCCTTTCAAGGGCTGAAATGGCTAGTTAAAAAAAAAAAAATACATGTGTATAAGAAAAGTTTGAAAGAATATAAAATTTAAATATTAAGATAGGTAGTGGTTGGAGGTTAATAATAAATAATAAGAAATTCACGTGGTATTATAAGAAGTGGGCGGCCTAGCTGGGGTTTATAAAGCTATTAATTGTATGTTTCTGAAGTGCAATTTCAATGAAGGTTGTGTGATGGAATTGGGATCGCATCAATCAGATAATGACAGTAAATAATTCTTATCGCCTTTCGTGTGGTTTTCATTAGTGTGCTGTGCCGGTTTTGTGTGGTTTCTTGATGTGTAATCAGTTGTTATCAGTTTTTGCACACTGTGGAAATTTCTTAAAATGCACAATAACTAATGTTTATTTATTTTGCTTGCAAATAAGTTTTGCTTATCTGAAGCCCGATATTAATTTTCGTTATTTTGTTCTATTTAAGTCAAAAAATTTATAGATAAAGATGATCTTGGCAATGCTTATAGGGCCGTGCAACTAATTAGTAATGTTGTCGTTTAACGTACAATGTTTATTAAAACAAAATTTAAAGGTTAGATGGAAAAATTCGTACTCACTTCAAGTAAAGTTCGAGTAAGAGCGAGTAATTTGATTATCTGTCAAAATGAGAAAAGTACGGAAATGACTTCAAGTTAGTTTCAAGCACATTGGCTGGTTTATTTAAAAAAAAAAAAAAAATAAAAATGCAAAATAAAAAGAAATCGGAAGTAAATTACCAAATTTACGTTCATTATGCTTATTTTTATTAATTTACTTCACAACCGCATACATTTTTGTCATAACACAACACAACAATTTAATTTTGTCACTTTGACAATCAGCTGTTTGAAATTCGAGACGCGTGCTCGAGAAATTTTTGCACCCCCACGTTTAAAAAACGTAAAAGGAGTACATTAATTTTGTCACTCCATTTTGTAACGCCCATAATAAAGCGTGGTAGGTATAGAAAAGTATTCTTGATCAGCATTAGTCGATTACTGACCAATTTTTAAAAACTAAATTGCGTTAAAATTTCTAATAAATGTTTTCAATGATCAATGATCAATCCGTACAGGACTAGTGTGGTCTCAATATAATTTAGTGTATAGGAAAATCGTCAAAGTTGAAAAAAGTCAAAAAAATTGAAAAAAGTTGTATTTGCAGATTAAATACACACAGCTTTCTCAAGTTGTCCCAAGCAATATATATATATCGTTTGAAAGGTCCAAGTATCGTCTTTCAGGATTCGGTTAAATTTTTAAAATCGGTTGGCAATCAGGTAAGTTATACGCCAATAAGTGGACAAAGGTAGGTAAAATCGGTTTTTTTACCATAACTCCAGATTTTGGGGGTGTCCGTCAAATTTCATGTAAAGAACGTTCTTTAACTCAACAAGGCCTACCAGAAAAATAGCATTATCTCCCAGGTATTTCAACTTCGTTCCATTTTGTCGCACTGTGTAATAATTTTATTGGCTTCTTAAGACTTTGAATATACTTTGGTTCGGCCGTGGGGATATTTTAACTTCGGCTCCATTTTTATACCTGTTTTTATTTACTTTTTATAATCCTAATAACTATTAAAAGCTTTTTCTCATTTGTAATATTAATTATTTTACTACCAGAACTTAGACATGATAAGTGACTGCTAACACAAAAAGATATTTTTCATCCATTTTTACCATAGAGACATTAGAAATGGATTTCATATCGTCGCTCATATGACTAACTGACGTAACTAACATTTTTTTGCGAAATTGAGTTAAAGATGCCAATATATTTCTTAAGCCATACTGCTTCATTTCAGAAAATATTATAACTATAAACAACACAGTTAGGCTAAAAAACGCAATTGACTTTGAGTCGTATCTAACATATATTACATATAAAAAAACATAAGCGAAAAGTACAAAAAGTGCTCGTCTGCACAATTAAGAAAATTCAGATACGTCAGTTAGTCATACGAGTGACGATATGACCCAATTGCAGTTCATGGCTAAAGGTTGAAAAAAATAAAAAAAACATCTATTTACTGATATATACTCAATAACTTAATTTTAATTTTTAACTGAAAAAAATGAAGAGGATCATATATTACCCAAGACTGATAGAGGGTTAAAAAAAAAAAAGAAAAATTAGAAAATCGAATCACGTAAATTTTAACGATAATCAACATTTTTATTTTGTTTCGTTGAAGCAAAATTAAAAAATTAAAAAATAACGTTATCTCAAAAAACGAAAAATATTAATTTCGTTTCGGAGTTTCGTTTCGTTTCAAAAAAAAAAAAACAACGTATATCGCCAGTTTGCCGCAAACAAACTTCGTTGGTCGTGCTTGAAATCGTTATTTGCAAACGTTTCAAAAGTAGTCATAATAATAGTCAGTTGCGAGAAACGCGTAATTTAGTTGCAGAAAATTAATTTCGTTCGTCATAAGTGCGAATGTTTTTTAATTGCAGCAATTGAAAAATTTGTTATTCCCAACTGAAAACTGCGTTGGTTTTTCCCTTTGTTGTATTAATACAACGCTTATAGTTCAGAGTTACTTTTTGGACAAATTGTTACTATATAAGTAACAATACGCGGACGGAGATAGCAATAGATGTGCGATGAATACAATCCGTAAGAAGATGGACGGGCATAGGGAGAAAAATAATTAATTAAATAAATAACAATGATCGAAATAGCTTGCGGTATAAACATATAAGATATATTTTTAAGTTGTTGACAATTGAATATTCGTTTGCGGCAAATACAACTTGCAAACGAAGTGTAGTTGGGGAATTTTCCAGATGCGGCAAACGAAAAAATTTCTTTGCGTGCAGTAGTTTTGGAGTCTATAGTCATCAGACACACGTTGCTTTACTTTTGATATGTATAGTTGGGCGGTAACAGCGGGCGTTGCGACATTTATATTTATAGCAACCGCCATACCATAGTTTTATACATCCAAACCCTCTGAAATATACCGATTCCATTGATTTGTGGGCGGGAAAAGAGGCAGTGGCAACATTTGTTTTTAATAAAAACATGATCGTATTCAAATGTGCTGTTGTGCCAAAATTCCAAGGCAATCGGAAAAGAACTTTCAGGCATTTACGATTTTGTACCAACATAGAGTGACGAAAATCTTCGAAACGATAAGTTTTTTTTTTAATAAGCTTGAAACAAAATTTTTATTTTCCGAACGAAACGAAATTATTATTTATATTTATTTTTATTTTTATTTTTTGTTGTGATATTTTTTATCGTTGTTAGAGAAATGAAATAATACTGATAATTTATTTTTTGTTTTTAACGAAACAAAAAAATTTTTTGATTTCGTTGTGAATGTCTGATTTTTACAACAAAATCATTTTAAGATCCGCTGGAGAAGAAGTAGAAGTGGGTCCATATGACCCATTGATCGCACAGGGTTATGGATAAAAAAATATATGTGTGGCCACCACGCACGGCAGAAGTGCAGCTTTAACCCAAAAAAAGTTGATTTTAAAGTGGTTAATTGATTAACTCTTTAATATAGTCTAATTTAAAAAGTCCCATTTCATATAATGGCTGTTTATATCACGGATGGTAATTATTATAAGCGATATCCAAAAACTAAAAGTTAAATTATTATTTTTAGATTTTTATTTTATTGCTCAACAATAAAAATGATTGATTTTACGATTTTTATTGTTTAGATCAGAAATAAAAGTTATTTTTAAAGTGAAACTTCTTTAGTTACGAGGGGGAGTAAAACCGACGAATCAATTCGCCGATGAAACACTTCGTCTTGAAACGCTTCGGCGTGTTTTTCACATACACTTAGAAAATTATGGAATTTGGGCTGAGGTTCTTATATTGATGTTGATGATATGGCAGCTGAATTGGAGTTCATATAACTCCAATGCTGTTGTTATAACTAAGAATACGCTGCGAGTCTGATTTGAAAGCTTTCAAAACAAACATGGGAGTTGCAGTAACTTAAGAAACAATATATGAGCATTTTTTTAGATTATGAGATTTTAATTTTGACCCTGTAACACCAACACGCTTACAGCAACATTATTACGATTGTTGCAGATTCACAACGGTCATCACAACTTCGCATCTGTTGTCACTACTTCATTGCAATTGCTTCAATCGTAATATGGTTATAGCTACAGGGTTTATGCTACAGTTACTTCATAACAGCTATGAAAACCTCATTAAGACTACTGCAGTTTCAACATTGCTGTCAAAACTATAATGATATTGCAGCTTATACCAAACAGTGTTGCCTTTGCGTAAGAGTAACTACTACTAAAAAATAATCTGAAGATAACATTCTTTGTAAAGTTGAAACATTTTACATAAGGAAAAATATAACGTAAAAGTAAAGTATATAAGATAAAATATGTATATGTATATTAAAATAGTGGTATCCTCACAGTAACATTAAGTGACAAAAAATTCTAAACGGTCACTTTTCAATACTAGAAAAAGGCGAAAATTATTCACTTTTTCAGCTGCTAGCGGCTGAAAACTTGACGTTCAAAATTAAATTATGACTTAACGCATTTTTTTTTTTTTTTTTTTTTGTTAAATTTTCATTTGTTGTGTTTGGAAATTACGAAAAAGTTTAATTCTTCTCTGTTTTCTGGTGCTCTTGTGAGATATATCAAATAACAAGACTCCAGCCGCAAAAGTAAATACAATTGCTGTGACAAATTATTGCAATGTGACAAATTATGTCGGAACAGCAAGTTTGACTATATGTTTACCTTTCTTGTTAAGTATTCCTTTCCATTTTATCCGTGGCTAGTTTTAGGATCTTAAAAATATTAAAACAAGCCAGTGTCCTAACAGCTTTAAGCTCACAAAAAAGTGGGCAAAACCCAGGACCTGCAGGGCTTTTATTACACAGAGAAAACTGTTAAAACGATTCGTACCAGAAAAGCAGAAAAGTGCTACTTTTGAAAACGTTTAACCCAGATTTTGCTCCTATAACTTTTATTTTCATTTTAAAAACGGACACTTTGAAATGAGCTTCTAAAACTTTCGTTTGAGTTCCTGTAATAAACATTTAAAAATGAGCTTTAAAACGTTCGCTTGATCTTAAAGTGAATATTTTAAAAAATACCTTCTTATCTTCTACAATTATAAAATGTTCATTTTAAAATATCAAACGAACGTTTTAAAAGCACATTTTAAAATGTTCGTTTTTCTCTGTGTATGCACTTTAATGTTAATAACACGAATCCAATATTTCCGTTTATTTCTTCCATCTTCCAGTGTAATAGCAGATTTAACAAATACCTGTATATTATATTAAAAAAATTAATATTTTATGAAGGTTCCATTTACTTTCTATTAACTTATACTGTCGGGATCTAAAAAAGTGGAGGGTAATGGAAATTCAACCTGAATGGATTCGTGTTAAGAACATAAAAATTCATAAGAAATGCTTTGTCAGGTCCCGGGTTCTACCCACCTTTGTTTTGTGTACCTGTGTAATTTAAACTAACACCATTAAAGAAACAAACTCTGTTTAAATTTAAATTAATTATTTTTACCTTTCTTAAACCTGTAGGCCGCAATTGAACTATATTAACTCTTAGAATATCGAATTAAAAGTGTCTTACCATTTCCAATAATTCGTATCCTATCTTCTTATTTTTATTTTTTATTCTTATCGTAACAAAAAATGGTTCACAAACTTAAGTTATTAATCTAGAATCTATAAAATACCTTTTGATTGTATACTACTTATTATTCGTACGAAATCCTGTTTTAATTTCATCCCTTACGTACTTCTTTTGTTGACGCGTGCAACACTGTGCATTCTTTGTTTTATTCAGCAGGTTTAATTGAAGCAGTTTTATTTGGCAAGTAAAAATTGGAAAATTGGACAAAGCGCAGTAAGTAAAAACAATAAGTTACATTGTATATAGTTTTTATTAATTTATTTATTCAGTTCAAATCAATTTGAAGAATAAGTCAGCAATGGTAGAATATATGTATACTCTGATTCAGTGAATTTGCTTTAAGTTTATCAAAGATGTCCCTTTCTTCAACAATCTAATAGCATATTCACTGTATCAGAGTATTTTGTTTACCATTACATATCTTTCGAATTGTATAATGTGCCAATTCTAAAAAATTGGCATATGAAAACTCGAGACATGAAGAGCATTTTATATTAAAAATCAATTCATTAAAGTGCTGCGTTCATGCATAATTGCAGTGAGCGTCAACGGCGTCGCATAAGTACGCTAAGTACTTGCTGAAGGAATTCCAACTTTACAACGCGTATTTAAAGTTTTATGAGGCACTAATTTCCTTTGATCATAGTTATCCTAACCCGAATATGACTGTTAAATTATATATGACCCACCTTATCTTGTTTATTGAACATCTTTTTCTATTTTTAGATTTCGTTTGGAAAATTTTCGTTTGGAAGACCCTAGCTTACATACATATATGAACATAATTTATTTTGTTAGACTGTAAAAGAAGCTGAACAGTTTGACCGCAAGCGCAAAAAAAACAACAGAGGAATCCAGCCAAGAGTCGTCATTGTTGGAAGCTTTGAAAATGAAAGAGTGGAATCAAACATTACATTAATTGATAAAAAATATCTTTACAAGAATCCACTGGAAGCGGTGAACGTTTGTTTCCATCTTTACTACGCATTAAATCTTTCCTACCCAGTTGAAAGTTCACTGATATGGCTGTTTTTCCAAATGTATGTCTTTGGACTATCGGTTGACTCCGAAAATTGTCAACAGCCCACAATTTCAGCTGTTGATGCTGTCAATAATGACTTTAAAAATTTAAAGTAAGGCAGTACTTCGATGGTTAAGTTCACTTAAGTGTTAAGTGACCTTTTGGCAAATACAGACTTACTGCATTTTCCAAGTCATCAATATAATATCAACCTTGTGAAAATTTGTTGAAAATGTATGATTAACCAATGCTGCTCAGTACACAATTGAAATTAGTGTTTTGTACTAAAATTTATTGATATTTAAAAACAAAATCAACGTTTATGAACATTTACAGTTGCGCACTTATCACTTTAGTAAGCTTAACCATCGATTTTAAAGTTAAATATGATATAACAGACAATAACGCTTAACTAAACTTTTTTTTTATTTAACTAAGACAAAATGAATTATATATGTTATATATGCTTAGAATCATTTGTTTCCTCCTTTTGATACAAAATACATTACAATACTTGTCATCCAAATCATTTAAGATTTGCTTGTGCAGACAATACTTGCGATAGAGTGTTTTCTAATATAAATAAGCATATTCAGCACATAAAGATTTCATTTTTCTCAAAGTATTTCGATCAATCAGCAATCGGTTTTTGATGATAGTTTGTCGACTTCACCGATCCAAGAAGAAATGCATTTCAATAATTCAATAAGTGACATAATACATCTAACAATGAAATACCTAATATAACAAAATCTTTTCTCAAGACAGTATTGAATGCATTATCGGACGAGCGAATGCCACGAACAGTGATTTTAAAAATATTGAAGAACTTTATGTCATTTTATAATAATACAATATCAAACATTTTACAGTTTACAGTTAGAAAATATTAGTTTACAAGACAACCAAAAGCTTGAAACGGTATCCAACATTTTAAAAGATTTATTGTCTCCAAAATATTTGCGTTCTGAGTTTTTACTTTTAAGAAAATTAAAAGCTCTTAATGTTACAATAGAATATAAGACATTTAATTAAGTAAATCAGTATTAATGCAAACGAACAAGAATTTATAATTTGGGATTTTTAGGTTTCTTTAAAAACTATAGAATAAAATTTATTTATAAGCTACAACTACAACTACATTAATTTTAATAAATTTAATTTAAGAATAAAAGGTATTTTATAATATTAAACCAAATAAGAATCTGTTTAAAAAATACATTTTTATAATTTGAATTAAATAAAAAACTAATAAATCTGATTTTTAAACCATTTACTTTTATTGAAGCATTGTCAAAAATATTGGTTTTCATAACATCGCTAGTCGGCTCTGAAAGCCATTTATGAAGTTCTTGTAGCCTCAATGAAAGTTATCTGAACCATACCACACTGCTCTCGGAACATGCATATAAAAGCTTTCACAGCCGTATCGAAAGTCATAATAGCCTCATATTTAGGTTGCTTTGAAAGCCGTAATTTAACGGCTGGGAAAAGAGAGTGTCTGATAACCTCGCCAGTTTTCTGAGTGTATGGGCCTATTACACGATGATCGTTTGATCGCGGTCAAAATATTTTTGTTGTTGCTTTCAATGCGAAACAATTGTTCATTCGCTCTGGCTCTCAGTGTTTTTCGACAGTTTCGCATATTATATGTATATTTTCACCGCGATCAAACGATCATCGTGTAATATGGGCCATAGTGTTATGCAGAATTAAATAGTTATAATATAGTATGGACACTAGGGTGGGTCAAATTGAGAAAAAAAAAAGTGAAAGGCGTATAGCAAAAACGAAATCTACGATAAATTCTAAGAAAACTTCTTCAAGAAACTAGGGGTCTAAAATTAAAACCTAGCTCCCGCCGAGAGACATAAAGATTTTGGTTTGAGGTATTGAAGAAACTGCATTGATTTGATAGAAAACAACATGTTATCATTGAAACAAACATAATATATTATTAATTCGGGCCTATTTTGAATAAAATTTTTTTAGCTTAAAGAACCTGCTTCCATATTGTTAAAATTTTTCTTTTTAACACGAGTTTTATTAAAGGTTTGATTTAAAGAAATGCCGAAAAGTAATAAAAATCCACTTTTTTCCCTTAAAAAGAAAACACACTTTACATTGTAGGCTCTACTATATATTGAACTGATTTTATTGGGGTATATGCCTTCTCCTATGGGCATTCGGAGAACTGAGCAATAGTGCAGTTGCTAACGCATGTCTCCCCAGACGCGTAATTACAAAGAATGAGAGATTATGTTATGGCAGTGCCTCTATAAAGTCGTACCCGAACACCTCGAATGAACTGTAAAAAAGACTTAGAAAACTAAGCTTTTTCAATTTAATTTGAGCTTTTAATTGAACAAATACATCCATGAACCAAGAAATAAAGATCATGCAAAGAAAAGAGCCGCCATATTGTAAACAAAACAAAGCTTTTAGGTCTGACGTCATCGGTCACAAATTGTTTTGTTTACGTGTAGCGATTATATGTGAAAAATTATTTCTTGAAGTTTTAAAGAATTATTAGTGTTTATAATTCAGTAATTTTTTGTGTTTTTTATAAAAATGAAGTGTGCTGTACCGACGTGCAATAATTTCAACAGCAAAAAAAAAAAATTCTTTAAATTTCGTAATGCATTAAAATATAAACAAACAAGGTATTCAAACACTCTTTCGCAAATTAAACTTGTTAATTTTATTATTTTCCACTTTTATTTAAGTTTTCACATGTTTTGCATGAAAAACGTATGCAATATAGCTTTTTGTGTGACCGATGACGTGGCACGAAAAATATACTTTTTTCTCGCACTGCTGATTGCTTGATCTTGTCTTGTTGGTTCATGAAATACATCCTGTTTTTTTATTTAAAACGTTCTGTTGTTAGACTTTCAAATAAAGCATGCATTTTAAAAAGTTTTTTTATACTGATTGTTCAATGACATTACAAACTTAAGTTTTTTGGTAATTTTAAAAAAGTTACTAAAATTTGGCTTGAAAAGATGAAGCAGAAATAAATCCAACATTAATTAAAAATGTGGTATTTCTTATATATCAGCATTTCTTAATAAAATCCAACTGTTTTTAAACATTTTTAAAATGCGAATTTTTATGTCTCTCGGCGGGAGCTGGGTTTTGACTTTAGACCCATAGTTTCTTGGTTTAGTTTTCTTAGAATTCTTCGTAGATTACATTTTTGCTATACGCCTTTTGACAAAAAAAATTGACCCTCCCTAATGGACACAGTAGCTTTTCAACTGCATTGTTCATACATCGAGTAATCATAATATTACCAAAAGAATTTGAAGCATATGGAGCATACCTTTGATATTCATATTGAAAACATCAACCTTAAACAAAAAGACAAACACTGACTGCTACTTAGTAACAGGGTTCTAATGGTTAACATTTCAAAGTAAGGTTTGTTTCATATTTATAAAACCATCCGAGATTTGTCGATACTTCCTAAAGCACTGGCTGTAGGGTATTATAATGTTTTACTCAAATTAACACGTAATTGAGAGAGAACTATTCCCCTCAACTCGACTTCATATTTCACTAACGGTGCTTTTAAGAGTAAAAAACAATATTCGCTCTGTTTCATAAGTATAAAACTCTAAAGCAGTGATGTTCACGTAGTACCACGCGTGGTGAGACTCGACGGCTTTCTTCGAGAATCGAAACACGTACACGATCGAATGCACGAAGTTCTCTCAATCAATTGAGTTTGAGGCATATGGAAATGCGTTATTTGCAGAATAATAATATTAATAATGATAATGATAGTGATAATGATAATGATAGTGATAATGATACTGATAATGATGATGACAATGATCATTATAACACAATTCTTGCTTAACTAATACCTGCACAACAATTTTTGTCAGTGCAGAGAGCAAGAGAGCTACAAAGCCAAGCACAAAAGTCGAAAATTGTAGTAGTATGTGTGTGAACACCACTGCTCTAAAGTTTGTCATATAACGCGTGGGCTTCAGAGTAGGAGGAGCTGTTTTTAAATTAATCAGTGAAAAAAAATAATTTTTTTCTTAAAATGCCACGTGGTCTTAGTCTTTCCGATGTAGGAAAAGGGAAAATTTTAGCCTTTTCGGAAGAAAACTTTGGATTAAGAGAAATTGCGCGCAAAATTAATAGCAGTCACAACGTTGTTTTAAATTTTTTAAATGATCCAGAAGGATATGGCAAAAACAAGCTTTGTGGAAAAAAAAAGGTTAATGACAAAGCAGTCCACCATATTTTCAGAACTGCAAGCAATTCCCAAAAAAGCTTGCGTGACTTGGTTAACGGTGGTGGGTTCCCGTTTCCAGATCAACGGTCTGGCGCATCTTGCACACCAGCCCCAACTTAACAATTTTAAAACTAAGATCTGCTCCACGTTTGACGAAATGCCATAAGGATGCAAGGCTACTTTTTGCTCAGAAACATATGGCAACGAATTGGAAAAATATGAGTGAAAATTGTTTTGTAAAAAGTTGGTTTTTTCAGGTAATTTTTTCCGATGAAAAAAAAATGGAATTTGGATGGTCCAGATGAGTTCCAAGGTTATTGGCGCAATTTACGCAAGGAACTCATCTATTTTTCTAGAGGAACTTCGGCGGTGGTAGCGTATTGCTTTGGGGGGCGTTTTGCTGATCTAGATGCTTGGAAGTACAGTTCACTTCCAGCAAAATGAATTGCAAAGCGTACACTGATGTACTCCATATGAGGTTAATGCCCTTTCTAAGCAGAAATCATAAAAAAAGCTTAGTCTTCCAACAAGACAACTCATCAATCCACGTAAGTCGAAAGAAAAAAAAGGGTTTTAGAGCGAAAATTGGAAATTTTGGATTGGCCAGCTTGCTCTATCGACTTGAACCCCATCGAAAACGTTTGGGGTATTCCGGTCCGTCGGATTTAAAAAGAAAACAGGCAGTAGGAGTCGGTGGAAACCTTGAAAAGTGCTATTGTGAGAGAATGGAGAGAAATTGATAAAAACTTGCTGAAAATTTAATAGATAGTATGAATACCAGAATATTCAATGTTATTTTAAAAAAGGGAGGCCAATTACACTTGTTATTAATAAAAAAAAATGGATTAAAGTAAATTAAAATGGTTTTATTTTCGGTTTCTTTAAAGTGGTTTTAAACTTATGAAACAGAGCGAATATTGTTTTTTACTCTCAAAAGTACCGTTACCAAAATATGAAGTCGAGTTGAGGGCAATAGTTCTCTCTCAATTAAGTGTTAATTTGAGTAAAATGTTACATTACCCTACAGCCAGTCCTTTAGGAAATATCAACAAATCTTGGTTGGTTTTATAAATATGAAACAAAGCCTTATATTTCAAACTTTTGAGAGTAACAAAAGAGGACACAGAATATATTTCTGTATTGCATTTATTTTCCTTATATCTTTATGTTTTTGATCCAAAATTCTAGATATCACATATTTTTATGATACATATTAACCCTCTCCAGCCCTCCCTTAAGGCCCCCCTGTTCAGATGTGTACAGGGGCGGCTCCAGGAATATATTTCGGGGGGTTTCAAAAATATTTATGTACCTTATATATATAAAGGGTAGTTAAATTTTAAAGGCCGATGTTGATTTTGAATAAAACACAAATTATTAAGGAAATTATTGTCGTTTCTTTTTATTATAATAATATTGGTATGGTTCAATTATGCATGGAACAAAATATCGGCTAAATGGCCGCCGCGACCTCGGCGGCACACCTCCATCCGATGGTCCAAATTTTCGATGACGCCGAGGCATAAGTGAGGTTCTATGCCGTTAATGTGCCGAATTGGCGGGGTGCAATAAGGCCAACGGCAATAAGGCCGATGTGGCTTTATTTCCTTTTCAAAGAGAAATAAGGCCGAAATTGTGAATTTGGTTTTATTTCCATTGGAAAAGAAAATAAAGCCTAAACAAAATTTAGCAAAATGGTAATAAGGCCGAAAAATAATTTTTGCGAACTATGGATTATTTTTTATAATTATTTTTAATAAAAAAATCAATAGTGAAGGTGAAGAAGTTTTAATATTATAAGAAATGAGCGCCGCAGGCAAAAAATTTTTATTAAAAATCGCGGCGATTTATTATAAACCTGCGGCGCTCATTCTTTATAATATTAAAGCTTCATTAAAAATTTTAGTAAAAATCTCACATATTTTATAAATTTTCATTCACGCTTTAAGCGGATATATATTTCTATTATTAGAATAAGATATCCTAGTCTTCTCAATAAAAAAATATGTAAATTTTTCAGACTTTCACGTTTTTTATCTCCTAAACCATTTGAGACCTACCTATTTTTTTTTTTTGCAGCATTAGATTTAGAAGTTCCATACACATTTAAAAAACAAAAAAAAAAAAAAAAAGAAGCGTGTACATTGGTCAAACTTTCACGATTTTTATCTCCTAAACCATTTGAGACCGACCTTTTTTTGCAGCATGTGCATTAGGAGCTCCAAATGCACATTTAGAAAAAAAAGAAAAAAGGAGCATGGGCCCTAAAGTACAATTATTCCAATACTTTATATCTTTAATTTTTCATTAAATAAAACTAAAAAACTTATTTGATGGCGTTTTAATATTGGTTCCTTTTAAAGGGAAATAAGGCCAAATTGGCTTAATTTCTTTTTCAAATGGAAATAAGGCCGAATTCGGCCTTATTGCCGTTGGCCTTATTGCACCCCGCCGCCGAATTATCTCATCCTTTAGCTTTTGAATTGTTGCTGGCTTATCGACGTACACCTTTTCTTTCAAATAACCCCAAAGAAAGAAGTCCAACGGTGTCAAATCACATGATTGGTGGCCAAATGACATCGCCACCACGTGAGATAACACGGCCATTGAATTTGTCGCGCAAAAGAGCCATTGTTTCGTTAGCTGTGTAGCAAGTGACACCGTTCTGTTGAAACCACATATCGTCCACATCCATATCTTCCAATTCGGGCCATAAAAAGTTCGTTATCATCTCACGCTACCGAGCACCATTCTCAGTAACTGCCTGACCAGCCTCATTTTGGAAAAAAATACGGCCCGATGATGCCGCCAGCACATAAACCGCACCAAACAGTAACTCTTTGTGGGTGCATTGGTTTTTCGACAATCACTCTTGGATTATCATTCGCCCAAATGCGGTAATTCTGCTTATTGACGAATCCACTGAGGTGAAAATGTGCCTCATCACTGAAGATGATTTTCTTCGAAAATTGATCATCCACTGTTGCCATTTCTTGCCACCATTCTGACCGTGTAAATGCAAGTCTTTATGCATAATGTTCATCAACGACGAACGTGAGAGGTGCAATTGTTGGGCACGACGACGAGTTGAGGTGGACGGCTCTTCAGCCACACTATCGCGAACAGCAGCAATATTTTCTGCAGTACGAGCATGCACTGGTGTTTTCACATCTCCTACAGACCTGGTTTGTTCAAATTTTTGCACGATTTTTCCGATTGTACGCACATTTGGACGATTAAATTGACCGAAAAAATCACGAAGTGCTCGATATGCATTTTGATTTGAAAGCTCATTTTCATAATAAGCCTGAATAACTTTAACGGTACAAATTGAATTAGTCTAAAATTGAGAAATGTCAAATGAAATGCAGAAAAAACTTGACATTTAGGTGTGGTTTATATTCAACATCGGCTCTTAAAATTTAACCACCCTTTATATACATTAGAGCGGGATAATTTTTTTTTCAAAAAATCGTAGGCTTGGGGAGAAACCGTTAGTCTAAAATCTATTTCGAGCCTCTGGTTTTTCAAAAGAAGGTTATACTTTGTGTTTTGCTGCAATATGTGAAAAAATTATTCCACTTATTGGAAAAAACTTTGCTACGAAAAAAATAGCCATCCACATTTCACTCCATATTCACTCCATATGATTGTGTGGTGCTCAGGATTATTTTTTGTGTTAAATACCACAAGCTGACGCTGCGGTGAAGATAATTATAATAATAAAAGTTATTTCTCTGTTTATTTGACTCGAATACAAATCTTAAAGGCCAACATAAAACCAACATCAAAATAAATAAAAACTACAAAAACCGGAATTTTTCTTCATAACTGTATAAAAAGGAATTTTACGTCAAACTACAAAAACCGGAATTTTTCTCCATTACTGTATAAAAAGGAATTTTAAGTCTACACTTCCGATACTATCGAAACTGTGGGTTTTTAAATTAAGACTGTGCGGTGTTTGGATATATTTTATCCAAAAAATGCGGTGTTTTTGTGATTTCAGGTTAAGATTGTATGTGTGACTGTTTACAGCTACAGGCGCAATATCGCAAAAACAAACAAAAACTGGAACAGAATTCAGTATTTTAGCAATACGTGTAGAAACAGTTACAAACGTTTACAGCATAGGGGTGTGAATATTTAAAGTAAATTATAAAAAACCAATTTTTTTTCTTTTTGGTACTCTTAGCCCACATAATAAACATCAGTACATCACATTTAAATACAGGTTCTTTTAGAATTTCGGGGGGTTTGAACCCCCAAAACCCCCCTGGATCCGCGCCTGGGTGTGTACACCCTAAAATCAAAAAATTTGCATGGGAGCCCCCCTAAGAAGTGATCGGAGGAAATATATCCCCAAGGAATAAATGTTCCTTATGCAAAAGTAATGGGGGTCGGTCATACATATTAACTCTCTCCGGCCCTCCCTTAAAGCCCCCATATTCAAACAGGAGTGGGATGGGCTGTCTTTGGAAGCTAGTTAAATCAAACCCACGTAAATGCCTAGCAGTTATCGATTATCGACAAGTTTTTTCAACAAAACATTAACTGCACTGCACTGTTTATTTGGATCAGTCAGAAAATAAACTAAATATGTATAAAAGAAAAAAAAAAAATTCGAATGCGATTATGGTAAATTTTGGTTTTATTTGATTCCAACTTGAGTCAATTAAAAGCAAAAATCCCTTAAATAACATAAGAAACCATTTTAATTTAGATTCTAATTAATTTGGTTTGCTATGGAAATTACCATAAAGAAGCTGAATTGGAGCATACAAATTCTTTATAAATTGTCTAGTATTTGCAAAATAAGCAAAACAAAAAAAAAAAAATAACAAAATTAATTAATTGAATGTCTAAGCTCCCTACAGCCAATACAGTTTCAATAGTTCATTTATTATTCCAAAATAAATCCCAAATTTACATACAAAAGAGCCCCTCCCTATTCACACGGTCTTTCATAATATTTACCAACAAAAACGATAGAAAATTCCATGCTGACAGCAAATTAGAACCAATGGACATTTCCGTTTACAGTCATACTTATAAATGCCGACACTTTTTATGCTTGTACTACCTTTAGCAATCTAAGTAGCCCTTCTTGGGGTCAAAACTCAATAAATAACATTTCGAAATATATTTGTATGTATGTGTGAGCAGTCTTTATGACTAATTGTTATAACATCCCCCACAAATTAAACCGCAAACGTCGCTTAAGACTTGGCTAAACAAACCTGATCAAATCAAAGCATACCAGTTGCGTGATTCCATAAACTCTATCATCACATTACAAACTCAATCAACAAAGTGCCAGGACACGCAGGCACATTAATTAAAGCCTGCAGCAGCTACACCAACAGCAAAGCCATCAGAGCAACCTGTTGGTTTGTAACCGCATTCAGCTGTAATAAGCATTAACCGCATCATCAACCGGTCTAAGGCGAGTGTTGTGAGCTACTGAGTAGCTGCCAATGAGGTATGAATGGCTTTTCCTTGATGCCAGAGAGCAAATCAGGAAATAACAATTATCACAAGTATCTGAGTGTTAAGTAAACTACGATTGCCATAACGTTCGTTTTATGCTGCACCCTAAAAACGATTTAAAAGGTTTGAGCCATATACCTATTTATCAAGCAGCACGCTATTTTTCCGGTGAATGCCTTGATGTTGTCTAGGTCAGGAGTAACTTCAATATCAAGAGCAGCATCCCAGTTTCGCTACCAACAAGCTGAGCACAAGATACAGCAAAAGCGGAAATGATAGTAAATTAACTTCTGAAGTAGACGAAGAAATCGGATTACTTCTCATGTTCAGTTTTGCGAGCAATCGACCCTTAAGATTGTAAATATGTACAAGCTTGAAATTGAAGACATCTTTGCAGTGATATTCCATACACAAGAGTGTGTGAGTGTGGCTCTATTCGAAAAAAGTGGGAATAGTTCTAAAGAGAGCTCTGCTAGAAATTGAATGTTAAGAGAGCTCTGCTCTTTATTTCAGAAATTAAAATATGCAGGGAAAATAATACTGGAAACAGTCGTAAGTGGAAAATCGGGAACGGAAACTTTTCACTCTGTTGGCTTAGTTGTTGTTAGGTTATGGCTTGGCCTTAAGTTATTTATAATGTCAAGAAAATAATGTTTTTTCTTTAGAAAAAAAGACATTTTTCCTCTTTTGGTGAAAGAAGTTTTCACATCTTACATCAACAAGAAGTGTAAGATTTGTTTTTTGAAAAAAAAAAACGAACAATTGTTTGGAAATCTCTTTATTTTGTTAGATTATAAAGAAGAAACAAAGAGATTATGCAAAAAACACAACATCTTTCAAATGAACGCCTGGGCTTAGCTTGTAGACCTTGAACCTTTTTTAAGAAATTTTCAAAAAAACCCCTTCCGGTGCTCTATTTCGGTGATGGCGACAACAATGTTCACTTTGAGGGTTGAAATTGGTTGTGAATGGTTAGCATAGACCGTACTCTTAACCAAACCCCAAAAAAGAAGTCTATTAATGTCAAATCGCAAGATATTTGCGTCTTTCAAACGTAAAATTATGCGACCTGAGAACTTCGTGCGCAATAACTCGATTGTTTTGCTACTTGTATGACACGTAGCACCATCCTGTTAAAAGTGGATTTTTTTTTTTATTTTTTTTAGTTTTGAACCAAGGATTTCAGGTGGAATACCTATTCAGTCAAGTCTGCCTTGGTTCGAAATGGGATGATAGATTATTGAGAAGGAAAGGGCAATCAAGTGAAACACGTGTAGGATGTTCTAAGCGTGGTGGAAAGCCAAAGAAACATGTGAATTTGAATCAGAGGCAAGTGTTATGCCTTTACCTCAGTCAATTCAAGTTATAAGGCAATCTCATCCACAAACTTCTCTACCATCAACTACAACTTCAAGTTGTAAATATTGATGAATTTTTAATTTCAGTTGATTAGAAATGAGGATAGAAAATTTAGAAAGGTTTTTAAAGCGAAGGAACATGGCCTGGCCGGGAATCGAACCCGTGACCTCTGGGGTGACAGTCGAGCACGCTAACAACTCGACTATCGAGGCCGCCAATCTCTGTTCTGTGATATCATCTGTGTTCATATACTGAACATCTCCGACCACAAAAAATTATTTATCATCTCTTATAAGCACACTCCACTGCTTGTAACGGCTCCTTCGTGGTCATTTTCGAAAAAACAAGGCCTTATGACAGACACCTTCGGCCCACAATCTCCACAAAACAGTCACTCGTTGTGAATGCATTGGCATGTCTTGAATCACTCTCGGCTTTTTGGTTTTCCAATTCCGAAATGCGACAATTTTATTTATTAACCACCTATGTGAAGATGAGCTTCGTCAGAAAAGAGGAGTTTTTACAAAAAACCACAGTCACCATCGAAATATTTACCTACATAAAAATGAATCTTGGTTTGTTCGGATGCTTAAAACTTGAAAACGACTGGACCAAATTTGAAACTTTCTTCTGTGGGTTTGTTTCTAATTGCTACGCAAAGGTTTTGGAAAAAATTCACGGAAGATTGGACAAGGGGATGTGGCACCTCCCATACAACCCAAATCTACGATAGCGAATAGCTTTGAAATTATAGGTCGTATAGCATCGGAATTCGGTGTTCTACCTGAATTTACAAGTGCCGTTACACAGGTAAAATTTTATGGGCGTTCAACGTGGGGCGTGGCACTTTTTCAGCAGAGCAAAATTTCGGTATAACATTCGAGCTATAAGTCACACATTAATGAAACTCGGTTAGAACGTTCTATTTAGTCGTGTCTTTCGACTGGAAAAATTGAGCAAGTATAGGCCAAAAGGGGTGTGGCTCCACCCATACACTTTAAATTTTTGATATCAGATAGCTTTGGAACTAAATGTCGTATGGAATTACTATTGGGTGATATTCTACTACTAGAAAACTGAGACGTCATTGAACAAGGGGGTGTGGCTCCACACATACAAGCCAAATTTGCGATATCGAATATCTTTGGAATTAAAGGTAGCATAGCTTCAAAATTTGGTTATCAATTTACACGAGTCGTTCCACTTAGTGATATATATTGAGATAGAGATTGAGATAGACATAAAGATATAGATAGAGATAGTGATAGAGATAGAGATAGAGATAGAGATAGAGATAGAGATAGAGATAGAGATAGAGATAAAGATAGAGATAGAGATAGAGATAGAGATAGAGATAGAGATAGAGATAGAGATAGAGATAGAGATAGACATAGAGATAGAGATAGAGATAGAGATAGAGATAGAGATAGAGATAGAGATAGAGATAGAGATAGAGATAGAGATAGAGATAGAGATAGAGATAGAGATAGAGATAGAGATAGAGATAGAGATAGAGATAGAGATAGAGATAGAGATAGAGATAGAGATAGAGATAGAGATAGAGATAGAGATAGAGATAGAGATAGAGATAGAGATAGAGATAGAGATAGAGATAGAGATAGAGATAGAGATAGAGATAGAGATAGAGATAGAGATAGAGATAGAGATAGAGATAGAGATAGAGATAGAGATAGAGATAGAGATAGAGATAGAGATAGAGATAGAGATAGAGATAGAGATAGAGATAGAGATAGAGATAGAGATAGAGATAGAGATAGAGATAGAGATAGAGATAGAGATAGAGATAGAGATAGAGATAGAGATAGAGATAGAGATAGAGATAGAGATAGAGATAGAGATAGAGATAGAGATAGAGATAGAGATAGAGATAGAGATAGAGATAGAGATAGAGATAGAGATAGAGATAGAGATAGAGATGGAAATAGAGATGGAGATAGAGATAGAGATAGAGATAGAGATGGAGATAGAGATAGAGATAGAGATAGAGATAGAGATAGAGATAGAGATAGAGATAGAGATAGAGATAGAGATAGAGATAGAGATAGAGATAGAGATAGAGATAGAGATAGAGATAGAGATAGAGATAGAGATAGAGATAGAAATAGAAATAGAAATAAAAATAGGCATAGAGATATAGATTGAGATTGTGATTTAGATTTAGATTTAGATTGAGATTGAGATTGAGATTGAGATTGAGATTGAGATTGAGATTGAGATTGAGATTGAGAATGAGGTTGAGGTTGAGATTGAGATTGAGATTGAGACTGAGTTTGAGATTCAGATAGAGATAGAAATCATTTCCGCTACGACAGCAACGCGTCGGGTACCAGCTAGTTATTCATATTTCTAACGACCCAATTAAAAAAAGAACGAAGCTGTTGATGGTTTTCCGGCTGCAGTTCTTGAGTCAATTGAACCTTGTAAGCATGCAGAGCTAAACGTTCCGTCAATATTCGTTGCAAAGTGACCTGAAGATATCGTGTTCAACACTTTCCTTCATTGAGTCAATATTTTCGGTCGAACGTTTAGAGCGAAGTTGTTTCGGTGTCTTCACAATTTGCACTGATCAAGTTGTACACACACGGTCCCAAGAAACACATGATTTCTAGGAAAATTTGCTTAAATTTAGATAACTGCCAAGCGTTCAGTTGTTAAATAATACGCTTTTGCGATCCTACACCTATTGTTGGTTCATTAATTATAAAAAGACTTTTTTGTTTTTTAGATTTTTTTGGGACTAAAAAATATTTCAAATCTAAATAATCATATTGATGGTTTACAAGACAGCCGGAGACACAATGTTGCTAACCAATTAAATAACTTCATAATTAAGTTGCTCAAAACATACAACTATTTGTTCAGTTCGAATTATTTCTACTTGCGAAACGACAATTCGCACATCCTCTTCAAAAGTGACACAAATCGAAATTTGTTAATTTGACCTTTTAATATAAATCCATTCCTAATGCATATTTCCACTGACTGTCAAATTTTTGTTTTAATGTGATTGCTCGTTAATTTTTAAAAAATAATTTTGTATCCTTCTTTTGTATAAAGTTGCTTGAAAACTAAATAGTTTCTTTGACTCTAATGAAAATTTCAAAATTTTGAATTGTGTCTCTTTTGAAGAGGGTGTGTGAATTGTCTTATTACTCTAAGGAACAGTGAAAAAGTTTCAGGAAATTCGTTTATTAATTCTTTCAGAGATTTAAAAACATGATGATGACCATTTTCATCATCAACTTGAGTTCAGAAGTTTTAAGCAAAATTTCAAAAACGGTAATTCTTTAGTAATTGGATTATATCTTGAACGAATTTGCCGATTTCAATCATCTCCGAAAAGTCCTTGCAGAAAACTAAGTCAGATCTCTTTTACTCAATCCGGAACTCAGGCCTGAAATTCAGGCTTCCATTACATAGACTTGAATTAAAACCTGAAATAAAACAATAAATAAAAGGCTATATATATTAGGCCAGAACCATAATTTCCGATTAGTATTAGGATATTCATATCAGAAATTATTACAATTAACTAAAAAAAAAAAATACCAAAAGAGGCAAATATTTGCATCCAAAATGTTGGCCTGTTTTCAAGGAGCTGTCAGACCCTAGTTTTTATTTTTAGCTTTGAATTTCAAGTGTTATACCTATTAAGTCAAGTCTAGCTTGGTTCGAAATTGGTTGATTAGTGGGAAAAAAGGGACAATCAAGTGAAACATGTATAGAAGACCGTATTAAAAAAAGTACGCCGCATATCTAATCTTTTTATATAACATATCTAATTAAACCATATTGTGAGGGCCTTCGAGGTATTAGACAACGGCTCAAAAACACTTTATTTGATTTGATTCTTATTTTTGTAATTCTTGATGTATAAGTTGATATATAGTAAGTGCTAGAACGGGGTCTTTGACTCCAATGACCTTTAGAAAAAAAAAAAATTGGTCTCCTCGAGACAAAAATATCGGTATATCATTTCTTAAGATTGGACTTTAAATGTCGAAAATATGACGAAAAATTTAAAAGAGGAAACCCTATGTTCGGCAAAAAAATTAAATTTTTTTTGTAAATACATAGTTCTAATGGGATAATCGATATATTTATTTTCTTCGGAATAGTTTTAATTTTTCCTAGCTTTAATTTTATGACCTTAGAATGGTACATAAGGATGGTTAGTATTATAACGGGGTGGCTGACCTTAATGACATTTAGAGCAAAAAGTTGGACTTCTCGAAACAGAAACATTGATATATAATTCTTTAAGATCGGACAATAAATGCCGAAAATATGAAGAAAACTGTTATACACGACCCCTAAAAAGAAAAAACTAATTTTTGAAATTTTCTGGAAATCAAAGACTTCCATTTGAAATCAATATTTTAGGCAGAAAATGTTTACAAAAGGGTTTTTTTTGGGGTCGCTGATCACGAATTTGAAGCCAAGATGGCAGATGTAAAACCAAACAACTATCAAATTGCGTTGTTACTGATCAAAACTTCTTATTTGGGAATTTTCGGGGTTGCTGTTCTCGAATATGAAGTCAGAAGTGAGTCATAATTAGTTAATTAATAAATTAAGTTATTACGAAACTTCCAACTGGTTTCATTTTTAAGATTATACGAGATTATAACCTCGATATAATCTCTAAGAAACTTGTGAATGCAAGTTCGAATTTTTTTCCCTCTCAATGACACTTCAGAAGTTCTCGTTTTAAAGGCAACTCTTAAATTTTGATGAGCGAGCTTTTTTGTGCTGTTTGCTTAATAACATGCTCATACAAAGTTATTTATCCAGGATGATAGAATGAGCCAATAATTAAATCAAAGAGACATTACAATTCATGATTCAGTAAGTCTCTACTATTAATGATATTACAGAGGAAAAATTGCAGAGAAAAAAAAATCAGAGTTTCCAAAGGTATTAAAAAATTTAAATAATAATTTTTAAAGCTTCTTCGAAAATTAATTAATTTTAAGTTTGACAATGAATTTTAAATCCACTTAAAATTAATAACTGTAGGCATTGTATGTAAATCACAAAAACTCAATAGGTCTTAATTAAATGCAAAATTTATGAAGAGCAACACAACAATAAAAAATTATTACGCGTTAATAACTGATTTAATAAAAAAATTTTAAAACTGACATTTAATAGTGGCATTTTGATTTTACGTTTGACACTATAAGTCTCATAATAAATTTATGGCGCAACTGTGAAAAAAGAAACAAAAACAAAAAGAACATTTTTATGGCATTTTTTTTTTGTTCTGCTTTTAAAATTCGATAGCATGAAAAAAGCTCCCTTAGTTAATTATATAGGGACTGGACAAAGTTTTCCAGCAGAATTGTAAATTGCCGATTTTTAAAGAGCTTACGGAAATATCGGATTTCTTTTTTTTAAATAAGTCATTAACATGTTGTGGCAATTTTTTATACGTAAAAAATTAAATTGGAAATCTGTAAAGCGTTAAAGCGAATTATTCTTTGAAATAAAAATAACCAATAACTCCGAACGGCGATGAACGGAAGAATGTTCCTGGTCTCAAGAAGCTTTACATGGCATTTTGATTACTCTCTGAGGTTTGCCATTGTCTGCAGAGAGGTGGCGGCCGTACAGAAAAATTATTTTTATTCAAATAATTTTCTGTCGCTGCTGGGGTTCGAACCCGGGTTTCCAAGTTCGTTGACATAGAGGCCACGCACTTTAATCAACTACGCCACGGACGCCATTTTCAAAATATGCTTAATTTTATTCACAATAGTGTACTTAAGAGGTTAAGTTAAAAAGATGAAAAGATAATAATTTTAATTGGCTTAATATTTGGTGAAAAATCCTTTTTAGGATATAACATCAGCTTAACGACGATGCATCGAATTTACGAGATTTTTGCATTTCTCAACAGGTATTGCGTACCATACACGTTGAACCATTGAACAGAGATTATAATTATTTGCCGGTTTCTCATCCCAGACTGCCTTTTTGAAGTGAAACTTCTTAGGCGGCGCTTCGAAATTTGAACGAGAATATTGAGGAGTGAAATTTCAAGGTCAATTTACTTTATTTCGTTACACGATAGAGAAGAAAGATATGTTTTACAGTAGAGAGAATGAGATGGATATACATTGTATAAAAGACTTAAAAAATTTGCTTGTTACCGCTGAGGATCGAACCTGCGAACTCAAGACTACAAAGGCGGCGCTCTATCTAATGAGCTAAACTCATTATACAAGAATTTGCTCTATATACTAATAAAACAAACTACTTTTGCTGTAGATGCCCAGCGGCAAAATAAAAAGCGTTCCTAGAAATAGCGCTTTTTATGTGTAGTTTTGATATGCTTTGAGGATGTGCTTTTCAGATTTTTATACACATTTTGTTCGTATACAAAACAGCGTGGTAATAGTAGAGCGGTAAGACATTTGATAGTAATGCCAGTGGTCCGAGTTCAATCCCCGCATCTATTAAAATTTTCCAGCTTTTTTTTTGTTTTTTTTAAAGAATTTTTTAACTATTTGTTTGTAAAGAAGCGCTTTCATCCTAGGATATCCAATATCTATTCTATATTATTATTACGCAAGCGCTTTTTTGTGATGACCATCATATCCATACCGTTAATGCGATTTTTATAAAGAGGGTATCAATAGAAAGGTCTTGCTCTGTAGATGTTTAAATAAGAAAACCAAAACAATCTTCTACGAAGAAAGCCAGCTTTCTATTTAATGCCTAAAACTATGTGATAAATTTTTTCTCAAATTTTCAATTTCATACCATTGTATTATTAAAGCAGTTGAGCGAAGCGAAAAACGTACAAATATATTTTATATTGATACACTAGCCACAAAATAGCAAGTTCATGCAAAATCGCTATTCCAGGAGCCTTTACTGGCATCGCCGCCAGCTCATTTGAAGGAGAGCATACTTTGCACAGCTAATTCAAACATCCTATACCTCTTCTTAAGACATCTGTATTGGGTGATAAGCCCAATTCTACGCACGGAAGGTCAGGTCGTGAAGATAGCAGCTTATCCAACAGAAATTTAGTATCGTTTAATTATAACTCGCTCAGGAGACGTGCTACGGTAAATTTTAGTTAACGACAGAATAGATGTGCTATTAAGCCTCACAACGAAGATATCGCGAGCGCATTTTGGCGTTTTAACGTCATACGGGTTTACTAGTAAATTTTAATATGAATTTGGTTTACTTAAAAATCGCTTCAGATGTGAGAAGCGCTATGGTAGAAGCGCTTGTTTAGTGCTTTTGAAGCGTTTCGATTACCGCTGGGTGGCAAAAGCCGCAGATTGTGTGCTGATTGCGTTCTATGTGTGGTAGACAGGGGGGTTGCCATGACTCGAGTAGAAGAGAGAAAGATTCAGCGAAGCAGAAGTGAATAAGAGAGTTGCCCTGAGCGCATTATGATTTTCGCAAAGTAGACTCTCATACTAGGGCTACCATGCCAATATTTTTTTAGAATACCAACGTTGGTATATCTCTAATTCAATATATTAATATAACCTCTATGAATTTTGCTCATATTACACATATTATATTTTAATTCATAATATTGCGATATAAAATTATATAAAAACCCAAATTCATGAAGCATATGCTGTCGCCCATGATGCTAACTTGACACTGTGCGCAAGAAAAGTTCGAATAAGTTCTTTTAATAGATAACTATTTTAAACATATTGTAGTTACATATATAATTTTATATCGAAATATTATTAATAATAGAAAGTATAATTTGATATGAGTAATATTAATACGTACATATGTTGAATTAAAAATATATCAAGTTGTATTCTGTATTCACATCTATATGTAAATACGACGCAAATTGGTTATCAAATTAATTGCTTTTCGGCCATAGGTCCATACCAATGAATATTAAATAAACAGAATATTTTTTTTATAAAAACTTTTTATTGTATTTCTTTTGCTTAAAAAGTTCTCTCTTTGCCTTTAAGGTTCGATTATGCAATGGTAAAGCAACACAACGTAACGTGACGTAGAGTTATATCTTATGAAAAATAAGTGTAAGTGGTTAGTGAAATCGTAACGTAACCTAGCGCAGCGATGGGTTCTATTCCAAATAGAAATCTACGCCACGTTACGTTGCGTAGCTTTACGATTGCATAATCGAGCCTTTACTCTAAAATGGTTCTTATTCTAGAAGAGAAAGAGTGTATACAAAGAAGAAGTTTCACTTCTTTACTGTATACACGGTATACTGTATCTTTTTTTTTTGATGACACGCCATAAATTCTCAACCGGATTACGGTCTGGTGATTGCTCTGGCCACTCCATGACTTCAACCTTGTTGACCCGAAACCACTGTTTTGCCAGTTTGCACTTTGGGTATATTTCGGGTTGTTGTCCTGTTGAAAAAGACCCACCTGATTGGCATTTCTACTTTAGCATATGGCAGCATTATTGAATTTAGTATTTCAACGTATTTTTTGCTGTCCATTATGCAATTTATACGGCATATTGGACCTACGGCCTAATATGAAAAGCAGCCCAATATCATCAGACTAGAGCTACTAGACTAGAGAATGTTCCGTTGGTCGTATACTATGTTTGGTCCACGTCTCACAAATTCTCTACTGCCTTTTCCTCTTAAAAGTTCAATGCTACTTTTGTTGGACCACAGAATGTTTCTCCAGTTTTCAAGAAGCCATTCTAGATGTTTCTGCGAGAATCGTAATGTAGGGTTGTACAACTTTAAAGGTAAATATGAACAGTTTTAAAATGGATCAAAAGCAAACGCTTTAAATTTCAATGCCGGCGTTTTAAAAACAATTTAAAAGTGTTCGTTTTAAATTCTACTGCGTAGGTATTCAATTTGTTTTAAAAGTTTTCACTTTAAATTTTGAAAGAAACACTTTTCAACAAGGTTACAAATGGAATTAAAGTATTTACTTTTATTTTAAAAGTGTTTGTGCTTTAAAGTTAAAATTTAAAGTGAACAGTTTTAAGTTAAATAGTTTTCTTAGTAGCTCAAAAACATTCATGGAAATATTTAAATTTAAAGTTGATTCTATGGAGTTTAAAGTGTTTTTAAGATGCTTTTTGGTTCAGTGTATTGATAAAAATAAATAATTAAGGGGAGAAATACATGTAAAATAAATAAAAATAAATTACTGGCCATTTCAGCCCTTGAAAGGACTTTGACCTAGCTTCTTATGATCAATTGTGTTGTGCATGTTATTAAGTTTGTACACGATTGACCGAGAAAGGGACCTACAAGTTTAACGCCGACTCCGAACGGCGATGAACGTAATGTTCTTATTCTCAAGAAGCTTTACATGGCATTTGATTACTCTCTGAGGTTTGCCATTGTCTGCAGAGAGGTGGCGGCCGTACAGAAAAATTATTTTAATTCAAATAATTTTCTGTCGCTGCTGGGGTTCGAACCTGGGTCTCTAGGTTCTTTGACATATCGGCCACGCACTTTAACCAACTACGCCACGGACGCCAGAAATACATGTAAATGCTCGAAAATCAGTATTTTTTCGTGAATTATTTTGTGGGTGATAAAATAATTGAATCATTTTATGTTTTTGACATAATTTAATGACATGTGTCTGGTAATAAAAACAATTTTTTTTTTAATACAAAACGGCGGTGGTTTCCACGAAGACCGTGTTTGCCGAAGTCGTAAAATGGCTGCCATCGCCCAGCTTTTTCTATTCGTCTGAAATCAAAAACCAAAAAATATTTCGATTACTGATGAGTTTAGGCATAAAGTAAATCTATAAAATTGAGAAAAAGTACGAAATAAAAAATTTGGTATATTTTCTAATAAAACATTCGTATTTTCGCGTATTTTTTCGACAGTTATTGCCCCCTTCAAACTGTTTAATTATGCGAAATGTGTAATATTTTAGGATTATTCTATGGGTAATTATGTTGACTAAAACCCCTCAAAGTTTCAGCCCGATCAGTTAATTCATTTTTGAGCTGCAGTGGCCGTTTTTGAAAACGTAGTTTCGAGAAAATCGCGTTTAAAGTTTTAGGACGATACAACTATTAGTTTTTGCGACTTACCGATCAATCAGCAATTCCAAGCGCCCTTCACAATAGCCCTTCACCAGCTTCCTCGAAAAGCTGATTATCTTCCAGTTGTTACTGTTTCCTGGTAGTACATTTTACAGTCGATTTTACATGTATTTCTCCCCTTAAAGGTAAAAGAGTCCAGGACACTACTTAGATTTGAAATTATTTTCAGTCATATTTGAGTCAAGACTAACACATATTTGTCCTTAAAAAACTTGTTTCCCCGCCCATTTTAATTTGGGAATACAAGGGTTAATATCAAAATGTATGTATCAAAATGTATGTATCAAAATGTATGTATCAAAATGTATGTATCAAAATGTATGTATCAAAATTTATAAACTTCACATAACGCTATTTACGCTCTTCCTACTTCAAAGCTAAAGTCTACCTATTGTTATTTTATTTAACTTTGAACCAAGGATTTCAGGTGTAATACCTATTCAGTCAAGTTCTCCTTGATTCGAAATGGGGTGACAGATACTAATCACCCCACTAAAATCACTAAAAGGAAACAGAAATCAAATGAAACATGTGTAAGATGTTCTAAGCATATTCAAAAGCTATAGGAACATTCGAATTTGAATCTGAGGCAAGTGCTTTCTATGTCTTCATCTCAGTAAATTCAAGTTAAAAGCAATCTCGTCCACAAACTTTTCTATCAGCATCTACAACTTTTAACTTTTTACAACAGCAACAAGTCGTAAATATTGAGAATTCTCAATTTCAGTTGATTAGAAATGAGGGAAAGAAAATGCAGAGAGGTTAAAGCGTAGGACCATGGCCTGGCCCGGACTCGATTTGGGAACACTGGGGTGGCAGTTGAGCATGCTATCTGCTCGAATACTGGGACAGCCAATTTCATTCTAGGTGGTTTATCATTGATGCATTTTCGATCTTGTAGCTGCATCTCTCGCGGCCACATGTCGTCGTGCATTTTGTGTATATTTTTGTTATGAGGGTTAAGAGTCAGCCTTTACTGGCGTGTATAATTTTTTACCCGTGCAGCCTTACATAGTGCGTTATACCATCAAACAAATGTGAAGTTTTGTTGCTTAGGGTGCTCATTCCGCGTTTCGATGAGATCTTTATTTTATTTTTATTTCTGTCATAAAGTCAAAGAATTAACCTTTACTGTCGTATCATTACTTTTATCTTAGCACCTATACTTATTGAGTTACAATTCCATGCAACGCCGATGTATTTTAAATATATGCTCTTCCCAACTTTTTTGAAAAAGAATCGTTTTCACGTGGAAAATTTGACAAATGTCGTTATGTTGGTGTCGTCGCCAAGGTGTTAAGGCTGAGTGTGTAAGTTTGAATAAAGCTTGTTTAAATTTATGTTAACACATTTTTTTCCAGAGGCATTTGCTGAATGTTTATTGTGTGTGTTGTTTCTTCAAAAATTTGACTGAAATCTCAGTCCAAATGCATACTTGAAATTACTTTAAATATATGTATAAATATGCTCCAGCAATTATGCTTTTTACACATCACATAAAAAAACTCGTAATTTGATTAAATAGGATAACATTTTTATGTCCACTGTCATAGACAGAGTTGCCATTTATTTTCTTTTCTGTCTAAACAAACAAATTGTGCAGCATTTGAACTAACTAAATGTGTGCTACTCAAAACATGCCCATAATTTGGATCAGCATCATAACACAAAAACAGCACGAACAACTAGATAGATCAACTTTAACAACATCAACAATAATTGGCAAAAAACCAACAACCATAAATTGTGCCAAAATGTTAGGCCCAATCAAACAAAAGGCATTTTTGGAAAAGTTCTTTCATTTTGGCACATATCTGATTGTTGCTACTCGTAGCCTGAGTTAGTCCATTTTATATTATTTAAATTTGGTAACTTTGCTCTATGTTAGCATGCATTGTTTTTGTTGCCTACTTTAAAACGAAGTCAAAACCATTCAAAGCATTTTCACAGCATGATCTATTTTTTTATAAATTGAGCTAGTTTCTGTTTATTTTCTGCGTATGTTTGAATTCCAAATTAAGTTGATCTGAGTTATCAGAAATTTTTTTTTATTATTTTGAAAATTTTTCAATTCGAATCATCGAAAAATTTATAAATGAAAGCAATAATAGGAAAATTTCTTATTTTATTCAATAGCATTAAACATATCGATTGTACGTTATTTATTTTACTCCAAAAACTATAATAAATTATGACAAATTCTCGTCTATACAATCAATATAAATTAATCATATTTCTGGGAAAATAATTATTTTTAATGAATATGTTAATCCACGAGAGAATTCTTTAAATATACGGAATCTATTCCAACAAACTTGTTTACAAATATTGAACGCTAGATGTTAAGAACTCAGAACTTATCTTTCTAAAATATTCCTTCATACCTAAATAATTCTTTGCCTAACTGCAATAATCGCTTAAGTCAACTTTAGACAGAACTGAATTATTGATGAAGCTACGTTCCACGCATATGGCACCCAATGCACACAAAACGTTTCATTAAACTTATATGGGGATTGAAAACTTGAAAACAAAATTGCACGAAACATTGAAATCAGACTTAAATTTTTATTTCTTATTGACACAAAATTGCAGTCAAAGTTTAAACGGTTTCGGAATCCACACGTGTGCAAAGATCTTATTAGGAAGAGCTATTTTTTAGAATTGAAGAGCTTTCAGGTTTTTGAAACTTAATCAAGGTTTTAGTGTGCAGCTTAAAAGCAAATTTTAATCAGAAGAGAAAATGATTGAATTAATAACAGTTGGCAACATTTCTCGTGTGGTTTTACAGAGTTCGTTAATTTGAAACGAAGTGGGATTTGCATATGTACAGCTTTTGTTGCAAATGTATGGTTGCCAAAGAAACTTGTCAGAAATGTTAAATGTCAATTTTCAACTCTCAGTAACTAATGTTCAATTTCACATATTCAACTATCATTTTTTTATTTTAACTTAGAATTTTGAAGTTTGAATTTTAAATTTTGAAAGTTGAATTTTGAATTTTGAACTTGAAATTTTAAGTTTCAAATTTTGAATTTTTAGAAAGAGTTTTGAATTTTTAATTTTGAAATTTGGCACTTGAATTCTGCACTACGAATTTCGAAATTTAAATTTTGAATTAAAGATTATGAATTTTAAATTGTGAATTTTGAATTTTGAATTTTGAAATTTAAAATTTGAATTATAAATTTTGAATTTTAAATTTTTAAATTTTGAATTCTGAATTTTGAATTTTAAATTTTGAATTTTGAATTGTGAATTTTGAATTTTGAATTTTGAATTTTGAATTTTGAATTTTTAATTTTTAATTTTTAATTTTTAATTTTTAATTTTTAATTTTAAATTTTTAATTTTTTATTTTGAATTGTGAATTTTGACACTCGATCTTAGAATTACGAATTTTTGACATTTGATTTATGAATTACGAATTTTGAAATTTGATATTTAAATTCTAAACAATAAAGTTTGAAATTAAAATTTTGAATTTTTAATTATGAATTTTGAATTTTTAATGTTTTAAATTTTAAATTTTAAATTTTGAAATTTTGAATTTTGGATTTTGAATTTTGAATTTTGAATTTTGAATTTTGAATTTTGAATTTTGAATTTTGAATTTTGAATTTTGACACTTGATCTTTGAATTACGAATTTTTGACATTTGATTTATGAATTATGAATTTTGAAATGTGACATTTAAATTCTAAACAATAAAGTTTGTAATTAAAATTTTGAATTTTTAATTATGAATTTTGAATTTTGAATTTTGAATTTGGAATTTTGAATTTTTAATTATGAATTTTGAATTTTTATTTTCGCATTTTGAATTGCGAAATTTTAAATTTGAGTTTTGAATTTTGAATTCCGGATGTTTGTTTTTTAATATTAAATTTTGAATTTTTACTTATAAATTTCGGATTTACTTTTTAATTTGAAATTTTGATTTTTGAATTTCGGGTTTTGAATTTTGAATTTTGAGTTTTCATATTCATATTCATATTCATATTCATATTCATATTCATATTCATATTCATATTCATATTCATATTCATATTCATATTCATATTCATATTCATATTCATATTCATATTCATATTCATATTCATATTCATATTCATATTCATATTCATATTCATTCATATTCATATTCATATTCATATTCATATTCATATTCATATTCATATTCATATTCATATTCATATTCATATTCATATTCATATTCATATTCATATTCATATTCATATTCATATTCATATTCATATTCATATTCATATTCATATTCATATTCATATTCATATTCATATTCATATTCATATTCATATTCATATTCATATTCATATTCATATTCATATTCATATTCATATTCATATTCATATTCATATTCATATTCATATTCATATTCATATTCATATTCATATTCATATTCATATTCATATTCATATTCATATTCATATTCATATTCATATTCATATTCATATTTATATTCATATTCATATTCATATTCATATTCATATTCATATTCATATTCATATTCATATTCATATTCATATTCATATTCATATTCATATTCATATTCATATTCATATTCATATTCATATTCATATTCATATTCATATTCATATTCATATTCATATTCATATTCATATTCATATTCATATTCATATTCATATTCATATTCATATTCATATTCATATTCATATTCATATTCATATTCATATTCATATTCATATTCATATTCATATTCATATTCATATTCATATTCATATTCATATTCATATTCATATTCATATTCATATTCATATTCATATTCATATTCATATTCATTCTTATTTATTGGTAGATTTAAAATAAATTTCAACGATTTTTTACATTATTTTTGAATATCCTTGAAACTCAATTGAAATGTCTTCATTTTTGTAACCTTGTTTTTTTTTTTTTTAGATATATGAATATATTTAAAAACATGACAATATATGTATTTTAATTACTTTTTCTCTGATTAAGTTGAATAATATATGTGTTGAGGGGAACAAAAACAACAACAACAACCGAATTTCTAATGTCTTAAAAACAACATATTAGTCAATTTATTCCCCCTTTTTGTAACATTTGCATTATTTGAATTTTCTGTCTCTCTTCGATTTATCTTTTTTCGACTTTACAGACCTACACTCACCTACACTCACCAACACCTGTTGCTCGGTTGTAATAACATCAATATTTATATTAAATTGAAAATTTTATACCATCGACGTATGAACAAGTGATCCAACCTACGTTTTTTGACGTATAAAGCAATTGGGGTGCGTTAACGTCAGTTGGGATGTGCGATGCGAATTGTGTCATTGTTTGGAGGAAAAAAATATTAAATTTTAAATAAGCGACAAAAAAAGGCCATCACAAGCAGAGTTGGGCTTGACATACTATGCAGCACAGTTTTGACGATGCACTGTGAAAGTTCTCTCTGGGCAGAAAAAACAAAAAGACATGAATGGTTAAGATGGCTTCACTTTATTTAAAGCTTCGGTAGATTTTTCAAAGATTAAAAAAAATGAATTAATTTTTCGTGACAATGACTGATAAGTGAGGAAACCTCGAGGCTTATGCCACAGACAAAGATAGATGAAAACAATTTAAATGGTCATTGGCCACACCAAGGGTTAATTGAAGAATTTCGAGGGTGTTAAGAAAAACTCAACGAAAAATTTATGTTCTACTTAAATCTTAGGTCTTGGAACGTTTCGTCAAAAGAATTTTAAGTTTACTGGTAATTATAGAGAACAAAAGAAGGTTATGAAGAGGCTATTTTTGCCATGCTTTGTTCAGGATTGAATCCCTTATGACAATGAAAATATTTTAATTCTGCAGACGTAATAAAGCAAAGAAATGATAACTGTAGTTGTCTGGCCGCAAAAGACAAAATGGCTATTATCTAGGTTTATTTGAGTTTTTCTCTTGGAAAAAAAATAAAATAATAGATTGTTTGGAATTCATAGACCACGTGAAGATAGAATGAGAAATTCTGTAATGTTTTAAGTGGCTGAAGTGTTTTAAAAAATTGTTTTGCTGTGTAAGGGTTGTATAACGGCTGCATAACGAGATTTTCAGTGGCTTGACCAGGTTGGTTTTAAAATTAAAATGGTATTTGAATATCAAAATTCGCTATTTAAAGTCAGTAAGATTTTGAAATAAGAATTTTATTGAGTAAAATATATTGAAGCTACTCTACTATTTATCTACTCAAATGCAATTTAAAACACATTAACAAGCCAATTAAGCAGCACAAAAGTAATTAACAATATTTTGATAAAAAATAAAAAAAGAAAATTCTTATTTGAACTGGATAATCCAACTTACTTGAACTCATTAACAACGAATTTGGCAATGAAGAAACGATAATTGAAAAATTATTATCTCAATCTGCTTATTTTTTTTACTCCCTAAAGAGAGAGAGATAGGGTGAGAGTGAGAGCAAGAGAAAGAGAGAGAGAGATAGATATTATCTACATCTAAGATGAAAATTTAATTGAACTGCTTTTAGACAGACAAATTAAATGATTGCGTGTTTGCTTTTCAACACTATTTCACAAATGATCTGTTGATAGCTATTGCAATTAGCACTACAAGGTGGCAATATTGCACATAATAAATCTGAATTTCTTTCTATAAAGATTATTTGTACGTACTCGTAGGTTAATTTTAGTTTTTTTTTTTTAATTTTGAATAGCAATGAAGTCAAAGTTCTCTACGTGTACAATTATTAAAAATATTCATAAATATTTTGTATTAATTTAACAGAACACATGTTCATTATTGGCGTGGCCAATAAGTGTTAAAGTATTTATATTCCAGTTTATTAATTTGTGTTTTTGTAAATATTAGTGTTTGGAAATTGTTCAAACTAAGTAAATTTTTTTATAATTTTATGGTGAACATTTTTCAAATTATTTGATTAAAAAAAAAACAAAAATAAAAACCTTATTCACCAAAATTGTAAGTAGCAAAAATGCATGCCTTGTTTGCAAAGGGCCATATTTTTTTTTTCAATTATATAGGGTATAGGCACACGGTCAAAAATCTTGGACTAATTCTTATTCCAACCGTTGGAATAGCGCATTTCTAAATAAATTTTGTATTAACATCTATCTATATTATTATTACGCAAATGCTTTTTTTGTGATTACCATCAAATCTATACCGTAAATGCGATTTTCATAAATGAGGTATCAATAGAAAGGTTTTGACCTGCAGATGTGCAATAGGGTCTTACTTTCTCTACAGTGTTGTGTATTTAAACGAAAAAAGCAATACAATCTTTTGCAAAGAAAGAAAGTTTCCTATGGGATGCCTAAAAGTATGTGGTATTTTTTTTCTGAAATTTTCCAAAATCATTCTTTTGTATAATTAAAGCAGTTGAGCAAAGCGAAAAACATTCAAATAAATGTTATACTTATGTACCAGCCGCAAAAGAGCAAGTTCATGTAAAATCGCTATTCCAGTAGCCTCTACTGGCATCGCCGCTAGCTTCGTACTTTGCGCAGACAATTCAAACTTCCTAGAATTCTTCTTGAGATACATCTGTATCGGCTTAACGCCTGAAGCCCAATTTTGAGCACGGAATCTACTTTGATTATGCCCATCTTATTATTATTGATGAAGCAAGTATGATTCCTGCAGTAGCACAAACAGTAATTGATCGTTTGTTTCGCGATATTACCAGACATTCGTAAACTGTTCATCGCAAAACATACAACTAAACTGACAATCGTAAAAGTTGTTATGTTTTTTGGTGATTTTAAAGAAACAGTTCCAGAAATCTCTTATTCTGGACACGTTTAACAATAAAAAATTGTGATCTTACGTAAAAACAATGAAGCTTGAAAAAACATGCGATTAGACAAAGGCGAAGAGGAATTTTCAAGTTATTTGCGACAAGTTGGCTGTGACACTACGTAGAGATAGTACCGGACAATTAATTCGTGATCAGCTCCTTTTAGAACACGGATTTTGAATTGATTTTATTAATGATGATCTACAAAACGACATAAACAGTGATACCATTAAAAAAACGCTATTCTTGCACCAACAGACGAAGTATGGTTTCAAAATGAATTTGTTAGTAATTGAACTATTATCTTATCTAGAAGTTTTGTATAAAAGCATTTGCACAACCGTTTCTGACGAAGTGCCGCACAAATAAACTTCCCAACGGAGTTCCTTAATAGCATTAAAGTAGGTAAGTGGTCTTTCGTGACACCACTTAACGCTCAAAACAGATGCAATTGTTATGCTGATGAGGAATCTGAATACAGTGAAAGAACTTATCAATAGAACAGGACTGCAGATTTTTAATCCTTACAGTAATACTGTCGACTGCATTTTACTAACCGGTGCAAGCATTGGTCAGCGAATTCTTATGCCAAAAATTAAGGTCAGCCTATCGGAAACATTTTTTCCATTTAAAATGCAACGTTTTCAAGTTCCGGTCTCTGTTATTTGCTATGACTATTTATAAGAGCCTAAGACAGTCGTTGAGAAAAATTGCAAAGTTGCAAGCCTCAGAATTCGCAAACGGTTAACAATATTGGACATTAAGTCGAATCCGCTCTTTTGATATAGTGAACATTTTTACTTAAGAAAAGAGTATGCAGCTCATCATGTTATACAATTAGTATTAAAATAATTACACTAGGTTTACTTATAAAAAAGCTGGTCTCTTGGCTGTTGCCAAATGTTGACATTTTTCAAACATCAATGCAGCAAAGGACCCCGCACGTTTTGTATGGGAAGTGGCCTTTGGTGAAATTTTCTGAAATTGATATATGTTATTCTATTCGAGCTCCTGATCAAAAGTCTCAATGAACACGAAGTCGAATAATGGACAGATTTCGAGATATTGGAGGTAGAAAGTAAGGTATGCCCGACCTCCACTGTAGAAATTGTTGGCTCTAGAACAGTGGTGCACAGCGTTGACAAACCTTCCAATACAAGTGCAACTTTTTTGTTTTAGTATATGTGTGCGAGCAGAATACTGAAAAAAATACTTTTGCAAATACTTTTACACTCATTGAGTAAAATAAGAGGATAAAGGTTTTTTTGATAGATAGATTGAGGCTCGTAATAAGGGTTTAAGTAAAAAAATAAATAAGTTCCTATTCAGATCGAAACATGTTTAACCCGCATCCATCGGAAATTTCTTGAAACGAAAAGTACGTTGTGCATCAATTTGATGCAGATACAAAAAGACAATATTATTCATTGGAATATTTTCAATTTATTAACTATTCTAGCGCGATAAGTATAAGACTATATCTAACTGTAGAACTGCTCACTTGTTTATTTTGATATTTTAGGAAGGTTGCCAAAATTCTGAATTTAAATATGCATATTTGTTTTTAATATATGAATGTGTTTCAGGAATTTGCATCAATTTGATGCAAACGATGGATGCGGGTTAATTCATTCATATATTGCGTCAGTACAGCATTTAACAAAATAACTGCGCATGAAATACTTGCTCCACGAAGTGCAAACGCAAACTGATTCGCTGCTAGCGTCGCAGAAGTTCGGTTCCTTCGCACACACGACTTGTCTGTGTAAGCCGAGTGGCTCCGTGAGGATCTCGTGTCATCACTGCCAGTGTTCGGACTTTACTGCAATTGCACTAGATCTACTGCGCTTTTTAGCAAAATTGAAAGTCTTACTGCGTCACTGCGGGTTTTTCAAATCTACTGCGATTTATTCTCAACAAACATTTATAGGATTATTTTTGTATTTATATTACAAACGACGGGAAAAACAGGCAACTTCTTATGTAACGTTGCATTACGTCAAGTATAACTAAATCTTTAATACCATTACATAAAAAAGTAGAAAGATAACAACATAAGTGTTAAATTAATAGTCATATCGCATTCCTGCACCCTGCAACTATATGGGAACATAATAGGTGTATTAAAAACTTTTCTTAGACTCATAGTTTGACACCACTGTCATTTTCCACTGCCCGTTACAGTTTCCCAGTAGTTTTAATATTCACAGAAAATGATTTTTATTAATAGATAAGCATTTGAAAAACAGCTTGGTTTTTGTCTAAAAATATATTTATTGCGAATACTTTTGATCGAAAAGAGATATTGGTATAATTTTTTCACATTAATTATTCTTTGAGCTTAACTATGCTATAAAAAGAATAAAAACAACTTTTGAAAAAAATTAATTTCTTTAAAAAATCACTGGGGGTCATGTATTTTGATGACAGAAACAGTAAATAAATTTGTTTGTAAAATTGGAAGCATTTTTGCTATTAAATGCCATGTTATGTAAAAGGTTGTTGAAAATGCAATTTTGAGTTTTTATTATTTTAACAACAAAAACAACTTTTGTGTCATTTTTTGAGTAAAAAGTCAATATTTTGGAACTTTTTTGAAAGAAATATTAAAAATATATCCGCTAAAATAACGGTACCCTTTAAATTGTTTTTATTAAGTGCTTGAATTGAGTTTAAAAGACGTTGTACCAGAAGCTTGTGCAATTTTAAAGATATGTGAATGTTTTTATGTAAAAATAACAGGATTTCCTTAAAATTAATAAGTTGAGCATTTTCGCTTGAAAAAAATAAGCTAGTAGTTTGCGTTACATTTAAAGGCGCGGAAGAGGCGTGGTCAAAACTTAGTATGCCATAACCTAAGTTAGGATTCAAGTAATATGTGAGCCGAATTTGAGTTAAATCAGTTCAGCCGTTAAGATTTGTATTGTAGTCAAACAAACAGAAAATGATTTTTATTAATATAGATAGTCATGTATATATTTGTATTAAGGTATTTTTTTATTAGTATAAAATTTACGTACATGGTTGTTAATAAAAAAAAAACTACTGCGAAAAAGTTGAGTTGTTTTCTTTAATTTACTGCGATTTACTAATTTTTAAGTCCGAACCCTGATCACTGCTCTAGAATGACTCCTGACGTTATGTTTTTGACTGATAGGGGATTTTCGTGATTTAAAAATTCCAACCCAATATCGGAAATGACAACTTTCACTTCAAAAGTGACATCTGACCTTTTAAATGCATCAAAATCACTTTATTTTCTTATATATCATATTTTTATATGTTAAAGCCCGGTGTCACCCCGGGCGTCAGGAGGTTTCAATTGA
Source organism: Pherbina coryleti (assembly GCA_943735915.1). Taxonomy (NCBI): domain Eukaryota; kingdom Metazoa; phylum Arthropoda; class Insecta; order Diptera; family Sciomyzidae; genus Pherbina; species Pherbina coryleti. Next base: position 42,447,384 of record OX030951.1, on the reverse strand, counting down.
TCTTCCAGACTAATTTTTAAAGCAGAGATAACAAGATAGGAAACTTCGATTCTATTGTCCATTTGGTTTATTGTGCGCCAAAATGGTGCTTGTTCTTCTCATTTTTTATGCACTCAAGTATTGTGTATATGAGTTCACCTCAAGATTGTCAACTGTTGTATCGACTGACAGCTTCTTTAAGTTAGCAATAATATTGTTTTATTTTCGAAGCTTAAATAAATAGGCATTGGATATGGACATAAAATGAATATAAAAGAGGCCGAAAATTAATTTATGCATGCAAAATCTCTCAACTGATAACATATTAACTTAATATTGCCAATGAAAATGCCTTGAAAATAAAAAAGCAACTCTGATCCTTCTTTACGGATTATACAACAACCAGCGTAAATTTGAACCATCAGCTGACTTTATTTACTTAAGGCGCTACCCAAACTTGCAGGGCAAAAAATAGGATTTTTTATGAATACGAAAACTACTAAAATCTTTTAAACGATCATTATATCATCTTAAAATACATACATCGAACACTTTCAGTTATATTTTTTATTGAAAAATATTGTATGGTCTTGAAACAAATGACTTTAATTTTTGCGTTTTGCCGAACATTGAACTGGATCACCTGAAAGAGAAATAGGCGAATAGATTTAGTTAAATGACAACATAAATTAGTGTCTGATCGAATCGTTTAAAAAGTATACAAAGTATAGTTAATGGTTCGATTTTCACTAAAAATACTGTTGATTTTTTTTTGTTATAACTTCAAAGCTTTTATGTACATAAAGCAATTAATATATTGATGATAATAAAACAAAATAGAAAAAATGAAAATGACAAGATTTCCAATGTTATAATACATATAAATAGCTTTTAAAATATGACCAAGAAATGAATGGGAAAAGTTATTTAAAATTATTTTTTACTTTGTAGTGATTTTGAAGTCGGTTTTCGTTTTTTTGTTAAAAAGTTTTTTTAGATTCAAACAACTGCACAGTGGAGGACTTCATACAAGTTTTGGCCATAAATAGTAAAAACAAACCTAGAGCTTTGAAATTTGGTACGAATGCTTTTTACAGTTAAAAATTAAATATATATAAGTTTGGATTAAATCCACCCGCAGACACGCTCACCTTCCATACAAATTTTTTTGCCGAAAATAGTAAAAATAAACGTAGATCTTTCAAATTTGGTATGAATGCATTTCATACTTAAACATGAATTATATAAAAGTTTGGATCAAATCCGCCCGCAGACACGCCCACTTTATTTTTTTAACAAAAGTTGTAATCTTGAAGTTAGTCTTTACAAAATATTCTCGTATAATGTATTGTAAAAACGTTTTATTTCCTAATTTGAGCAAAATTTGCCGACAGACACTCCCACCTTTTGTCCTAACCTTCTTTCTTTCCATATAACACTTATTAAACTCTTCGTATACAAGTTTATATTCTATGTGTTTTAACATCTTTCTTAAGAACATGAGCATAATAAGCTTGCCGAACGGAGTCGGCATAAAATTGAAAAAGCTAGTTTACAATTTTAAAAATATTTTTTATTGCTTATGAAGCTCAATTTGTATAAGTTCTCGAGCTTCTACTGACAGCTCTTTGTATTTTTTGTCTTTCTTCAGTCGCAAATGGCTGACAAGAGGATCGGAAGATAAGAAAATGTTAATGCCAAATAGACACCTGTCAAATTGCGCAGTCTAAGTCAACGTATAACGCCAGCTATCGGGTTGTGACATTGATCCCAACACAGCGCCATCTATTATTTATCTCGTTACTTTTCCACAAAAAATGCTCTCAAAACGTCTATTATCACAATGAATTTAACAATCATCAGTAATCTTCTATGCCACACAACGAATTTTCCACCTTTACATTGTTCAAAATCATCAGATCATGCGATAAAATGCACAATTTCGTCGAAAAAATTCACATTTTTTTCGTTTTTCCAAAATTTTTCGAGTTTTCCACTAAAAATTTCCTATTTTTCCATTCGAAAAGCCATTCCGAAACAATTGCACAGAAAATTCCATAAAAATAAATCAATTTTCGACTTTTCCAATTTCCCGACTTTTCCGGAGGGTTTTCCAAAAATTTTCTTTCGTAAAATCCTTTTCCTGGTAATTATGAACAACTGAAAAAAATGAAGCCAAATCGGCAAACTATATGTTACTTTTAATGTAATTTTCATTTTATAGATACGCTGAATATAATAAAATAATATATTTTTTAATTGACATGCAACGAGTAAAAATCACATTAAACACATTTGGGGCAAGTTCGGGCAGCAAGAACCATATTTTTCTATAAATGTATATATTTCTGGATACTATTTTGAAAAAACTGGAAATATGTTTTTATTTTTTTTTTTTTTTTTTACTGCTAAAGTTTTCAAACTTTTTCCCTTTTTTGCACTACAAATGCTTATTTTTAAAAAATCACAAAAAATAAATTTCTTTTAATAACAACAAAAAACTTTCATTTTATGAAACAATAGATATCATATTTTTATTAGTTTTTCATTTCAATTCCATTCTTATAAAAACAAAAAAGTGGAACACTTACAACTGCAGGTAGTAAAAACCATGGTAGAATTATAAGGTAGGGCCGACTCGGAGAAGAATGAAGTGGAAAGCAGCGAAGAAGGGGGCTAGTTGTCAAAATCAGCTGTTCATATCGAGTTTCTTTATGTTCATGTTTCGCAGTTGATTTTAGGTTATACTTTTTACAAGCTTTTTTTCAAATTTAACACTTCCGCTCCATTTTATAGATTTATTTACAATGTTTTTACAATATTTCCACTCAAATCAACACAAACTTAACACACGTGTCCGCAATATTTACAAATTGAAAACATGATATTTCTTTTTTCATTTGACATTTCCACCAACTTCGTCATTTTGACAACTACCCAACCTTTTCACTATCCACTCTTCGTTGACGCGTGAGGGCACTGAGCGACTCGGCCCTACCTTATAATTCTACCATGGTAAAAAGAAGTGACTTTCTTAAATTTTTGTCATTAACCTTAAACCCGTTTATCGGGTCATATTGACCCGAGGCACTTTTCATTTGCAAAAAAAGCATATTAAAAATCAAAAATAAGAAAAACAAAAATCAACCATTTTATTTGTTGAACTTTTATCTTTGTAACAATGTTGAAAAAATTTTACATATGTGACATATGTGCATAGCAGAGACAAAAAACTGACAAGTGCACTATACGTTTATCTGGGTCAAAATGACCCGACATTTTCTACCATACGATTTGTATGAAGGATCAGTTTTTGTAGTACTTTTTTCACTCCTTTTTGCTGTTGTGCAATCCTTTCTACATTTTTTGTAACTGTGAGTTCGTTGGAAGTGAGAGACAGCATTATTCTGTCGTTGGCGTATGTACTTTTCATACTTATGTACACATACAGTTACGAAAACATCTTTTTATGTGGATCTGTTGTGCACGTCTTTTAGTATTTGCGTTATATGTATCATGCTAAAAATCAATTGGAAAAGCAATGCAACACTCCAATGAAACAATCAATAAGGCCGTGTGATATTCGTAAGCTTTTCACTCGTGGTAGAGAAGAAGTTACTGACTTGAATACAATTATGTTGAAATATAATAGTCATTTTTACTGTGGCAACTGGTCGATGATATTTTGACAGTTAGAAATTTTGACGTTTTAGATTTCGGTAGTGTATTAGCGCAAGAATTTAACCCTTAAATGCATAGTGTGCCATATATGGCACAACCAAAAAATGTATCCCCATGTCTGAACGAGATCAATTTTAGGAAAAATAATAAACCTTTTAGAATCGCAAGCTCACAAGTGTTTTTTTTTCCTATTTTAGCTTGTGTCAAAAATTCTCTTGCCGATTGTCAAAATTTATACTAGCCCCTGGGGCTAATTGAATTTTTGACACTCATATTCACCTCTCAAGTGCCAAATATACTCATTCAGACTGTCAAAATTTCGAATAGTGATAGTTTCCAAATAGCACACGGCCTAAGGATTGCTTTGAGTTTGATTGGTATGAAGCCAAAAAGCCTTACAAAATCGCTTCGAAAGCCACAAAATTAGGTAAGAAATAAATAAATGAATTCCATTTCAAATGATTTTTTTGTTCATTCTTGTTTCATTTACTGTCTTTACAAGGACAATAAACCACGACGTAGATGTGAAGCATATAAGGGTTACAGCAAAACAAAGGGCAATAAAACGTTTGCTTTGTGTGACCATTGTTTAAAACCTTTTTGACCTTTGCATTATGTTCATTCATGTTAATCATGCAACCTTCACAAATACAAAGAACCTGATATATTGCAAGATTACGATGATAATGATGGAGCAGATCCATCAATGCCTAGTACATCAAATACAGCTCAATCGAAGCGACACTATCCATTGGTTATAAATCTAGGTTTTTTTTTTAATTTGTTTGGTTTTTTTTATCAACATTCATATGTAAATTGCAAATGTTTCGTTAAAACATATATTTAAAAAAAAAAACAAATATTAAAATCAATATTTCAGGAAATAACAACACTTTTTAATTTTAACTCATTGAAAAATGTAATATTTCCATACAAAATACAGTACGGGTCAATATGACCCAGATAAACGGGATTAAGTTGTAAAACATGTAAACGGGTCTAAGGTTAAAAACAGTTGAAATTTCAAGCCATTTTCTGACCAAACCTTAAAAGATTTCTGAGTGATTTTTCGGGTGTTTCTAATCTGAAGTATAAACAGTCGATTAGGAAAAAAATTTTTTAAAATTTCAAAACTTATACTTTTTTCATTTATGGCTACTGTGAACCGGTTCGAATTTAGCGACTAATTTTTACCTAGAGTTCGCCAGCACCAAATTAATAAAACTGAAAAAAATTAGGTGGCAATTTTAATTACATAATTTTGAAATTCTGGTAATGGATTTGGATTCAGTGAAACATTTTCAACTACAGTTCGCCCTAGCACCGAATTCGTAAAAAGAAAGCAATTTTAGATGGCAGCTCTTTGAAAAAAATTACGTTGCTTTAAAATTCTGACAATGGATTTGGATTCAATAACCAATTTTTACCTACTGTTCCCCAGCACCAAATTAGTAAAAAAACAAGAATTTTGCTGGCAAATTAAAATGTAAAAAGAAAATTATCGCCAAAAGAAAATTGGAAACTAAGATCTTCCGATTTAACACCAATAGACTTCTTCCTTAGGGGTTTTGTTAAAAGTAAGCTCTACGTTAATCATCCACAAGTAATTGCAACACTCAAATCGAACAAAATTGAACTCGGTCTCCATGGCCGGAATAAAAAACTATTTTTTATCTCTTCCGAAATAAAATGAAAAAAAAGCAAAAATATTCATAGAAATATCCGAAATCGTTCGTTAAAATCAATTTTGCTTCACAGGGTAGTGTTTCATTTCTCCTTTAATATGTTTTTCTGTGTAACTTCAAGTTATATAATGAAAGCTAAGTAAACATTTCAGTTACAATTTGGAAAGAGAAAGGAAACAAGTTGCACCAAATTGAAAACACACATACAAATTTTTATGGAAATTTACAGTTATTTAATCATGACTTTAACTATTATATAATTAACATTAATTATAGAGGCATTGAATATGCTTAAACTAGTTATGTATTCATAGAAATCATTCTGGAAAATTTGCATTCATTGTATAATAAATTAATTTAATTATCAAAATTTAAAATTCATTTGAGTGGAAGAGGCTAATGTGGTTAGGTTAGCAAATAGAAAATTTAATAACATTTTTCAAATCAACTTGAAAATTAAACGTGTGCAGAATCTGCACTGAATGGTATAGAAAAACCAACAGAGTGTTCTAATAACCAATAAAAAAATAACCATTTGCCTCTAAGCAAGAAAACAGTTATTTGCACACATTTGCTCTCATTTAATAAAGGGATTAAAATTTTTTAGCAAGGCTTTGTAACGCTTGAGCCTAAGCCATAGAAAGAAAAAAAAAAACCCAAAGGCACAAAGTGTGTTCCTGAATTATTTTTTTTTGCCGGAGGCTTATAAAAACACAAAATAAATTAGATCTACTCAAAGTGCTCTTTGTAGAAAATGCTACCCACATATTTGCAACAGAGTTTATGCAACATATGTATGCACATATCACACATTTTTCCAGTTATGTAAATAATACAGAAAAAGATTTAGTTGAACATTAATTAAATATTTATGCAAATAACAGGATTTCGTGTGTGGCATGAGAAATACCTCATTACAGAAAAATAACATTTTCTTTTTTGCAACATGCTGTTGTACAATCACTACACAAAAGCGCTTCACGTGACAGCGTATTCTTTTTCTCACTCTCCTGTTGTTCTATGTGACAATTTCTGTTGCCTTGCCACCTGGTGGTTTGCTTTGTTTCAATGTGTTGTTTACTGATTTGATTTAAGCATAAGTATAAAAGGAACAACTTCTCGAGTCACGTGTAAGTTCACTAAGGGCCAGTTTTTCAGTGCGAGTTTAAACTCTAGTCAAGTTAAACCGAGGTTAACTCACCAAAATTGGACGTTTAAACTCGGTTTAAGCAAAAATCAAACACATCATGTGATAATTTAAGTCAATTCAACTTAAACGAATGCTACAATATCTAGTTAAACCGAGTTTTAACGTCCCTTTTTGGTGATTTAATCTCGGTTTAATTTGACTAGAGTTTAAACCCGCACTGAAAAACTGGCCCTAAGCACACTAACACGAATAAGTTAATCCATATTTGTTTAAGACGCTGTGACAATGTTGTGTGAGTGTTCGACTGTTTGCAGCCGCCATACTTTGATATCCGGTTTCCCCATGAGTCACATAAATAAGTATTATGGATATCTTGAAGATCTTTATTCGCAATAAGCTGTGAAAAGTATCCTATTATTTGCCATTATTTAAAAATGTTATAGAAGTTTTTTTTAAACAATTTTATATTTGAGCTGGAGCCATACGGGCGGAAAACTGTACCTAATTTTGAAGGAGAGCAAAAGAACTCATTTTTTATTATCATTTTTGTTTTTTTATTAAATTAGAAGTTATTCTGTGTGATATCTTAAACAAGTCTCTTACTGAGGGTGACATTCTTAAGTGCTGGAAAATTTCTTTCATCACCCCTATTTTCTCAATCTCAAAATTATCAATTGTTCAATAATTGGTTCAAAGCTCTGAAAAATTGGTTTTTTTTTTGCTTCGTCTGCCTTGGTTCGAAAATGGGGTGAGAGATTAGTGGGAAAAAAGGGAGAGGCAAGTGAAACATGTGCAAGATTTTCTTAACAGGAAGCCGTAGAAACATGTGAATTAGGTCTGAGCCAAGTGTTTTGCCTTTACCTCAGCCAATTATCGTTTTGAGGCAATGCCATCCACATCAAATTTTTCTTCCCCCAACTAAAACATTTAATTGAAAATTATCGATGAAATTTTAATTTGAATTCATTAGAAATGAGGAAAGAAATAAATAAAGGTCCACAGGAAACACAGGACCATGGCCTGGCCAGGATTCGAACCCGGGACCCCTATGGTGGCAGTCAAGCGAGCTATCTAATCGACTGTAGAGACCGCCAAGACATTTGTATTGAAACTTGTAGTGAAAATTAGCTTAATGATCGAATGATATACAGGGTGGGCCATTTAAAGCTTCGGGATCTTTTAGGTAATAATAAAGAAAAAGGGTTGGCTGTGTCGTGGACACACCCCTAGGTTTTGACGTGACGTTGTTTCTTTATACTCCTATTTCATGTACAAACTCTTGTTTTAATCCATGACTAAATTTTTGACTTAATCAAATATACCGAATCCCTTTCCTAGTTTGGAAAGGTCATTAGGTTTTATCCTAATTCATGTCATATCCATATCCTAATTCATGTCATGTCATAGGGTTTCATAGTCCGGTTTCATTGTGTTATTTTTCTGTTTGTGAACAATGCTGGTTGCCACGAAAAAAAACTGTTGAAATCATAACTAACTAGATTATTGTTGTTGGTGTTGTTGTTGTTGTTGATGTTGATGTTGTTGTTGTTGTTGTTGTTGTTGTTAATGTTGTTGTTGTAGATGTTGATGTTGATGTTGATGTTGATGTTGATTTTGATGTTGATGTTGATGTTGATGTTGATGTTGATGTTGATGTTGATTTTGATGTTGATGTTGATGTTGATGTTGATGTTGATGTTGATGTTGATGTTGATGTTGTTGTTGGTGTTGGCGTTGTTGTTGTTGTTGTTGTTGATGTTGATATTGATGTTGATGTTGATGTTGATGTTGATGTTGATGTTGATGTTGATGTTGATGTTGATGTTGATGTTGATGTTGATGTTGATGTTGATGTTGATGTTGATGTTGATGTTGATGTTGATGTTGATGTTGATGTTGATGTTGATGTTGATATTGGTGTTGATGTTGATGTTGATGTTGATGTTGATGTTGATGTTGATATTGGTGTTGATGTTGATGTTGATGTTGATGTTGTTGTTGTTGTTGTTGTTATTGGTGTTGGTGTTGGTGTTGATGTTGATGTTGATGTTGATGTTGATGTTGATGTTGATGTTGATGTTGATGTTAATTATGTTGATTTTGATGATGTAAATGTTGATGTTGTTGTTAGTGTTGTTGTTGCTGTTGTTGTTGGTGTTGGTGTTGCTCTTGGTGTTGGCGTTGTTGTTGTTGTGGTTTATGTTGTTGTTGTTGTTGTTGTGGTTTATGTTGTTGTTGTTGTTGTTGTTGTTGTTGTTGTTGTTGTTGATGTTGATGTTGATGTTGATGTTGATGTTGATGTTGATGTTGATGTTGATGTTGATGTTGATGTTGATGTTGATGTTGATGTTGATGTTGATGTTGATGTTGATGTTGATGTTGATGTTGATGTTGATGTTGATGTTGATGTTGATGTTGGTGTTGATGTTGATGTTGATGTTGATGTTGATGTTGATGTTGATATTGGTGTTGATATTGATGTTGATGTTGATGTTGATGTTGGTGTTGTTGTTGTTGTTGTTGGTGTCGGTGTTGGTGTTGGTATTGATGTTGGTGTTGATGTTGTTGTTGATGTTGATTATGTTGATTTTGATGATGTAAATGTTGATGTTGATGTTGTTGTTGGTGTTGGTGTTTGTCTTGGTGTTGGTGTTGGCGTTGGTATTGTTGTTGGTGTTGTTGTTGTTGTTGTTGTTGTTATTGTTTTGGTTGTTATTGTTGATGTTGTTGGTGTTGTTGCTTTTGCTCTTGGTTTTTTTTATTTGCTTCTCCTTTTATTGGTTGTGCTTTTCCTTAGTGCATTAACTTTGCCTTAGGTGCATACAATTAATCCAGCCAAAGTGATGCATATGCGTCACATTAGGCGGTTCCCTGAGGACCTCATGACGCCGTAAGTTTTTTGTTATTGTTATCATAGACCCGCAGACCTGCGCCAGAAGTCATAGAGTTAAAATTCCATGCAACGTTTTTTAATGATTGAAGCATTTTTACTGCTTTATGTGGTTGCCACCCTGAAATCATGACGATAAGAATGTTTTTTTGTAATTTAGTTGTGAGGCGTAATAACACATCTACGCTGTTGTAAAACAAAATTTAGCGGAGCACGTCTCCTGAGTGAGTAATAATTCCATGCAACGATATTACATTTCTGTTACTTAAGCAGCTATAGTTACGACCTGATAACGTCGGAATTTTGTTTATTTTTGTCGTAAGGCCAAGTATAAATCCTTCATTTTGCTTTTATAACATTTATAGTAGCTTATATACTCACCGAGTAAGAAGTCAATGCAACGGCGCTGCATGAATGTTGCATTGTCGATTTTTGAGCGGCTCTCTCTATGTCCCCATGACATCCAAAATTTTTTGTTCAATTTTCTTTTGAGGGCTTAGAACAGGCCTTTATTGGTGTATCATATTTTTAATCCTAGCACTAATACTCAGCGAGTAATAATTACATGTAACAAATTTTCAGTTGCGTTGCTTAAGTAGCTCCCACCGCGTCCCGATGACGTTTTGAATTTTTGTTTTGTTTTTATAAGGAAGTCATAGAATAAACCTTTACAATTGTTTAATTTTTTTTAATCATAACTCTTATACTCAGCGAGTAACAATTTAATACAACGCCTATGAATTTTGAAAAAATGCATTTTTCAACTTTTTTGGAAACCTCCGCGTTAAAACGTAACTTCGTCACGTCAACAAAAAAAATTATTTGCTCTGAAATGATTTTTCCTTTATTTTGAACCATGTAAATTTGTTCTGATCACTTGTGGAATATGATTTCGCGTAAATGGTCATCGATAGAGCGTAATGTGCTAGTTTTTCTTCATTTTTCATCGCATTTCATTGTATTTCGGGCTGAATAGCGGTCATTTCATGTCAAATATTGTCTTTCAAGACTTCGAGGTCCATGGCTTATTGACGTAAACTTTGGACTTTATATAATCCCACTGTAGGAAGTCTGGAGGGGTTAAGTCGGGTGATCGCGGAGGCCAGTCAATATCTCAATTTTACCGGTCGAAACTAAGCGACCGGGGAACAAAGGCTTCAATAAAGCGATCTTGGCTCGGGCAGTGTGAGCTGTGGCATCCTCATGTTGGATCCAAAAGTTGTCCATGCCTCTATCAGTAAGAATTGGCATTAAAATATTTATTTTCATGGTCCGAAAACGCTCGCCATTGATGGTGGGATATCATTAGCCGAACTGAAAACAAAAGAAAAAGTTAGTAGCTTGCCAGATGTCGAAGGTTTAAATGACCCACCCTATATTTATCCTGAACAACGTGGATTTGTGGCTGGGCGATTCACGATTTCGAATTGTGATCTCTTTTCAGAATACTGTGTCTTACAGTATACAATAAAGAATAAGGACTTGAATATTAAGTGGGTGTGGCTTATAGAGATTTTTCCAAAGAATTTGGCAGAGTCTTTCAAAAATAGTTGCTTTGGAACTTTCGGAATTGGGATTTCGTTCAACTTTTTTGAAGTGCACAAATTAATATTTTCCTTCAAGGTTGTTTTTTTTCGGGAAAAAAAAATCACATAGAGCCGTACCTGGCGAATATGAAGGCTGGGGCATGACTACAATGCTGTTTTTTAAGGATTAACCCCTAAGAGCTAACATTAAAATGATACATTTCATACGAACAAATCAACAATTTGCACATGGTAAAATGACTAGAATAAAAAATTTTTAACAAAAAAAAAAAAAAAAACCAACTTCAAAATCACTACAAAGTAAAAACTAATTTTATATAACTTTTCCCATTAATTTCTTGGTCAAATTTTAAAAGTTATTTATATGTTTTATAATATTGGAAATCTTATCATTTTCTTTTTTTCTATTTTTACGGACCACGTAGTGGCCCGTATGGCCCCAGTGGCCCTTCATACAAATTTTTTTATATCTTAGTTTTGTCTTTGCGATGAGCCAAAATCAAAGAACGCCTGCAAAAAACAACAACACAAACCGCACTCGTTCAGTGTTCAGCATATTTTCCAGCAAACTTTACAAAAACAAATACATGCAAAGCCAAAAAAAAAAAAAATTTAAAATTTCTTGGACCCCACTGACTTAAATTAATAAACTAAAATAAACTTATTTATTACATTTCTAAACATTTACGGTAAACAAAAATTTACATTCACTGCAAAACAGTTTGTTTCAGTAAACACACATGGTTAAATATACACTGCAGAGTATTTGATCAAGGTCGCGACCTATGCTTGCTGCACCCTATGCAAATTACTAAATGCGCTGTTAGCGAAGCCTGCAGTGGTGCCACTGATTCTCATAACAAGGCGCATCCATTAATTTTGATGTTGAACTGAAATCAATACGTTGCTGAAGGGTTAAAACTGCACAGCAGATGGGAAATTTTGCAACTAACTGATTTTGCAACTAACAAACAGGATAACTGAGCAAGCATAAAGCTTTTAGCTGACATTAATTATGTTAATTATTACAGATGCTTAGCTAGAATTTCGAAATTAAAGAATTGTCATCAAGACAGTTGCTTGTTAATTTGTATATCTTGAACTTATCTGGTTATTACATTGTGGTTGGATATGTTGTTTTTGCAAGTGTCTTTGAACAAAAATGTTTTTTATAAGAGTGAATTATGAATGACATGTCACCATGAAACATTTTTTTATGTATTGGGTGTTGGAATTAGTTTTAAAGGTTTTCTAAGAGATGGCGTAACTATCAATAGATCGCATCGGGCACACCTGTGACTATATTCATTTCAAAGCACATTGTCTAAGCTTCATTTTTCAGTATGTGTCATTCCACTGAAGTGTAAACAACATATATTTTTTTCTCTGTGAACATGTCGACTTTTGTTCCAACAAAACGCAATTTGCGGGAAGGTTTACTTTTGTGCTTCCATTTGAAGAAAAAAGTGGTTGAAGCACAACGCACGCTTACTGAGGCTTACGGGGACTATGCTCCATCGATTTCTACTTGTGAGTACTGGTTCCGTCGGTTTAAAAGTAGTGATTTTGATACGGAAGACAAAGAGCGTCCGGGCCAGCCGAAAAAGGGTGTCGTGTACTATGAGCTGCTAAAACCTAACGAAACCATCACTGGAGAACGCTACCAACAACAATTGATGCAATTGAGCCGAGCATTAAAGGTTAAACGGCCGGAATATGGCAAAAGACACGACAAAGTGGTTTTTCAACATGACAACGCACGGCCACATGTTGCAAGAACCGTCAAGGAAACGTTGGAGGCGCTGAATTGGGATGTGCTACCCCACCCGCCTTATAGCCCAGACATAGCCCCTTCCGACTACCACCTATTCAGATCGATGACGCATGGCTTGGCTGAGCAGCGCTTCACTTCTTACGAGGATACCAAAAAATGGGTCGATTCGTGGATTGCCTCAAAAGACAAGTCGTTCTTCCGGCGCGGAATCCATATGCTGCCAGAAAGATGGGAAAATGTTGTAGCTAACGATGGACAATACTTTGAATAATATACATTGTACCGTTGTTTCTAAATAAATGCTCAAAACCCGAAAAAAAAACCTTTAAAATTAATTGCAACCCCCAATACATAATTCGAAAATTTAAGGTTAAGTAATACATTATGAATATAAAAAAAAAAAAAAAATAGGTTTGTTTCCGCACTGGTTTCATCGTTTCAAGTAAAACTCGAGTAATAGAGAGGAATTTGATTATCTGACAAAATGAGAAAATTTGTTAAAAAGTACGGAAACCAACACCGAAACGACTTCAAGTAAGTTTTAAGCACAACAACTGTTTCTATTAAATAAAAAATTAAAATGTAAATTAAACAAAAATTTACCTTTATTAGTGCAGTACATACAGCATCGATGTTTTCTAGCACAGCAACCGATTTTGACGACCTTTACGTAATTCGTCCTGGAGCGTACGTCAACCACGCTTGAATTTGTTGTATCAGTTTTTTACAGTACTGTGGGATGTTGGTTTATTGCCGTATAAAGAATAAAGTTCACCGATCCATTTTTGTCTTTTTAATCCACGTCGAAAATAGTCGTATGAAAATATTCCCGAGGTATTACACTTTTTAGCTGAGATGAATTTTTCAAGTTACTTTAAACAATACAAATTGCGCTCAAATGGCAAAATGTTCTGAAGTAGGGTATGTTCAAAAATGTCAAGTTTTCAATGGAAACTTCAGATAGTAAGTGCTGCTATTTGCTGTTTCCAAGGTCAGAAATATATATAGCAACCCTCGCATACGATATGTTCACATCATGCCCAGCTCATTTAATAAATTTAAATTAAAGTCACATCATAAAAATTTTTCATACTTTTAACAGGTAGAAATTTTAATAAATCAAAATAAACTAAAGTTTTATTAAACAAAGAAAAGTGTATCATGTTCAATTTGAAATGTTCACCTGAAATAAAAATAAAAATATACAAATTTCATTAAATGGATGCGATAACTCAGATGAGTATTAAATAACTCCCATGTTCAACGAGGTGTGTGTTTAATGAAATAATATTGTTTATGTTATTTAAATTGTTCATTGAATTAACAAATTGAGCATTTTTATTTCATTATCATGTTAAAAAAAACATTTCAAATGAAACGAAGCTGGATTAATTTAAGTTGGTTTTTAACTATTTTAATATATGTTTATAAATGTAAATATCATTCGTGTTGGTTTATTTAACCAGTTAATATCCAGAATTAAGAATGTTAATTTATGGCTTAATAAATGTTTAACCCCAATAGATTTATATAAAATTAATTAAAAATAAAAAATTATATCCTATGCTACGTTATTAAAAAAGAATGGTTTATTATCACATTTTTTGTTCATTTCGTGGAAAATAAATTTAAAAAAAAAATACATAAATCAATTAAGCATACAAAGTGTTGGGAAGCCAAACAAATAGTGATGGTCTCTCAAGCTGTGAAAAAAATTCTCACACAAGAGGATTTTTTTTTAAAGTGTAAGCGTTGTTCATTCATAGCCAATGAAAAACTCGTAAAAAGTGAAATATGAAAATTATCATACAGTGGCCCAGTTCACAAGTTAGAGTGAAAATGTAAACAAATCAAAAGATGGGCCAGTCACAAGTAATACTGGGCATTGAAAATTTTGGGAGTCGCTTGATTTAAATTTAATATATAAAAAAAACAAAAAAAAAAAAAATATAAAATGGTTGAACCAATATGACCGTCGGAATTTTAAAATTTTATTTTGTTTGTATGAAAATTTCTTTCAGGGGGATTTGTGTTGCTTATTTCGAATTTGTTTCATAAATTAATATATAAAACGTTGAATCCAACATGGCAGTTGATATAATAAAAATATGTAACTGTATTTGCACAAAACTTAGTTCGCAGTGGTTTCTTAAGGTTGATGTGTCGAGTTTGATACGAGGGTTGCCTTTTATGCCTTGCGCCTAACAATGACAAAGCAGTGGTTAATCAGTGAAATAACTTTTATTGTTTTTCAAAGTATTTTCCAAGATGATAAATACAGTTCTGCATTCGTTCGAACCAATTTTCGAAACAGTTTTACCTCTCTGAAGTTGATACCTCCGAAACCAGGTTTTTTTAAGGCCTCAACGGCCTTTTCAGGTATAGAAAAACGCTCACCACACATACTTCTCTTAAGTGAAGGAGCAAGAAGAAATAATTAAGTTCCAAGTTCGGACTGTAAGGCGGAGGACCGATCGATTCCATGTTTTGATTGCTCAAAAACTCTTTTGTTTAAGCTGACGTGTGGGAACTCGTATCATCGTGAAGGGTTCCTTCGTGATCTTCCTTCGATGGAGGGTTTTCCTCAATTTTCCGAAACTTCCGGCAAGCAAATGGTTGTGTATAAGAGAGCTGCATGAATTCATTCATTTCATCTCTCTTCAGTGGGTGCAGTCCTGAAGTATATTTTATTCAAATCATTCATGCAGACTAGAGTTCCGTGCAGTGTTGCCATATTTAAAAAAAAAAAACTTTAATTTCCAGAAAAAAAACTTGATTTTTGGTGAAAAAACTTGATATTAAAAATTAACTAAAACATTTTTTTTTTAAATGTGTGCTTTTTGGCAATTCGCTTTGTTCTCTCCTTGTCCCGCTATTTTGGCCACTTCATTTCTCAAGAAAATACGGAAGACTTGATCGTCAACTTTGAATGTATTACTATGTTTCCATGGCGAGTTAACTCGGGGTTAGGGTTTTCGCCGAGTTAAGAAAATGGCGTTGCTAACTCGATAGTGTTTCCATGCACAGCATCGAGTCGAGTTGAACTTGTCGATTTCATTTGACATTTTTGTTATTTTTTTACAAGCTTAATTGATACTAAATGGCAGCATTCACTTTGACAGATAGAACCCAGTTAAATCTTACAAGTTTCGTGGAGTTTCGTGGATTTAACTAAACTCAACTCAACTCGCGTTTCCATAGCGAGTTAACCCCGAGTAAACACCGAGTTAACTCGCCATGGAAACATATTTTATGTAAACTGAAGCGTCAAGTTTAAAAAGGAATGCCAAAAATTGACCGCCAAGACTCGACGAAGGGAAACCGATACAAAAGAACAGAAACAATGACAGCAACAATAATAGCAACAGCGCTGCCATAAAAATAAACTTTGAAAAGGAGTGAAAATTAGTAGTAGCAGCTTCAAATGAAACTTATGTTTTTGTGTTTATCTATTTGATTCATAGATTCACTAAAATAGAAAGCATCGTTTTAATCGTAAAAACTTGAAAAACTGGGCAAAATAAAATAAAACTTTAGTTTTTTAGGGAAAAACTTGAAAACTTTCTAGCCTCTCAAAAAACTGGCAAAACAAGTTTTATCTGCCCACATGGCAACACTGGTTCCGTGTAATGCCGTGGTTATGCTTACCAAACATGATTGCCGAACATTTTTTGTTGTTATTGTTTCACGTATAAACTGAGAAATGAACTTTTTCTCAAATTCATTCTCTCGCTCTCAGACCGAACATTTTTGATTGCTGACCGAAACACCAAACATGCCGTACTACCGGTGTTGCTTGCAGTCATTTTGTATAATAGCATCAAAAAAGTAGTAAAAAGTATTAAAAAGTATAATTAATTGTGTGCTTAAGCAACCCTTACCTCAAAGTGCAAGCACGACGGAAAAATTTGTGTGCAATAAATTTAAATTTTATTTCTTTCTAATTTTAAACACTTTCTGATCTCATTTTCCTCAATTCCTTCACAATACATGTGCTCGTCTTACATTTTTTCGACTGCCACATAGCTTCAGCAACTTCGATTGTATGTTGCAAAATGATTCGACGTTGGTTTTTTCAAAATATAATGCCCCTTGCATAAACAATTCTATTATGAATTAATTCTTAATATCGTTTTTCATTTTATAATAAATACGTAGTATGTATAAAACTACAAAACTTTGTGTTTTGACACATTATTACATGTAATGCAAGTGTTCAACAAACATAGCATAACCACCCAACAAACATTTCAGAGAAGAGAAGAAATTGACGAAAATGAACACCAAACATGTTTGGTAAGCATAACCACGGCATCATGGTATAATAATACATGGTAGCATTGACAACTGCTTATTTTCTCTTCAACAGGAAAACATAAACTGTCAAAAACAGCTTTTTGTGGAAATACATCAGCAGCTGCTGTGGTTGTTGTTTTTTTTCACTTCAACATTTTCAACATTGCTTGTGTTTTCAATGGCGGATTGTGAGCGCTCTCTTTTTGAGTATATTTTTTGACAGTATATGATTTCCCAAGCAACTGTCAATGCTACCTTGTATTATTATACCATGCCACGGCATAATAAAACATTAAAAGTTTAAAGAGAGCAAGAGTATAACACTCTATTCTTCTCTTAGTGTGTACACTCTATTTGTGAGTGAGTGTGTGCACCAGTGTTGCCAGATGCCTCTAACCATTTACCCCTAGATTGGATTTCAAATCCCCCTAAAATTCCCCTAAATTTTTTTTTCGAAAAACATAAAAAAAAACAGTTGTAAATAACTTGAAATTTATTAAGTTAAAACTTCAGCTTCAAGGGGCAGCTGAAGAGTAGCGCAACTGCAATGCAAATTGCTAATGTGTTACTATGTTTTTAAAGGGCTGAGCTGTTGGACATCTTCAACAAGCTCAGGAAGTTGCTTTGTAGCTTTCAATTGTCCAAGCTGAAATTGGCCTTAAAATTTAGTTTTACCTTTGAAAGCAGGCTCCGTCTCCCATTTGTTTGTATATTTTTGACCATACCTCTTCTTTTCGCGGCGTCCGTGGTGTAGTTGGTTAAAGTGCGTGGCCGCTATGTCAACGAACTTGGAGACCCAGGTTCGAACCGCAGCAGCGACAGAAAATTATTTGAATTAAAATATTTTTCTGTATGGCCGCCACCTCTCTGGAGACAATGGCAAACCTCAGAGAGTATTTAAAATGCCATGATGTAAAGCTTCTTGAGAACAAGAACATTCTGTTCATCGCCGTTCGGAGTCGGCGTTAAGCATGTAGGTCCGGTTCTCGGTCAATTGTGTACAAACTTAATAACACGCACAACACAATTGATCATAAGAAGCTAGGTCAAAGTCCTTTCAAGGGCTGAAATGGCCACTTATTTATTTTTTTATTTTTTTTTTATTTTCGTCAGTTTTCTCCATACTTGCTTTTTTAATATTTACCCAGAGTTGCAAGTCAAGCTCTAAGCGAGTTTGAAGTGAAGTGGGATATGATTGGTAATTTATTTGAAGTGTTGCCAATTCAGCTGTTTTTATAAAGTGTTGCTGAAATCGCTTTATACACAATATGGAGGAAAAAGTATTTTTCCTAAATTTTTTGCATAGTTTTAAGGAAAGGTAATAAATCTTTATTTCCAAAGGTAAATTTTCCAAATACCCCTAAAAAACCCCTAGAAAATTTGAAGTCACCCTAAAAAAACCCCTAAAGATTTATTACCCCTAAAATTCCTCAAAGCAGTTAAAAAACCCCTAAATCTAGGGGGAATTCCCCTAATCTGGCAACACTGGTGTGCACTCTATTTGCTTTCTCTCATGTTCTGTGGTTTCGAATAAATCGTGCCATGTGCAGTTTAAGGTGTCTTAAATTTCATGGGTTCAGTGAGTGCAGTGAATACTTTCTATAGTGTTTCTGCTGTGTTGAATAAATAACTTATTGATGTGTAAAAATGGCAGAGAATGAATTAAGTTAATTCAAAAAGATATTTCGAGTATAATTGCAAGAATTTAACACAGGTTCATGAAAAATTAGAATGAAGTGCAAACTAATTTCTTGTTTATAATTAATTATTAAGTCATTGTCTTAGCGAGCGAAAATTTAAATTTTTTTTACAGGAAAACGGTAAGAGATAATGAAAATGATAAGAGATAAAGATAATAGATAGGGTGAATAAATACACTAAAAAATGTTTTATAATAACTTTAATTTGAAGTTGACGTGTTGATATCAGAAAGAGCTGAAGGTAACCATAATAACTTAAGTTTGGCAGCACCTAGAAAAAAAAATTCATAAATAATATGAGTTGGTTATCGTGTGAACTAAAATTTTTAAGTTTGGCAAAAAAACAAAAAATTATGAAGATTTGAAAAAAGTCGTAAAAACGCAAGTTTTTTCTGAATTTTGTGCAAAAAACTATTGAAAAAATAAAAATGTTTGCAATAATTTAGTTCACATGGAAACTACACATGTGGAAAGTATGGGGTTAAAATTTGGAGATAATCGGATAAGGTAATTTTGTGTAACGATGGTAAACAGGTAGAAAAATGTAAAAAACTTCAAATTAGAGTTTCATGCATAAAAAATTTTAAAAAATATTAAAAATTTTTTTTTTGTGTATTAATTCACCCCAAAAAATTTTACCATTATCTCTTACCGTTTTCCTGTAAAAAAATTTTAAATTTTCAATCCAATACCGAGCGCACCAAGAAGGAACATGCCTTAAAATTTGTAAACTGTAATAGTCAATTGTTTTATGGATTTTTTTGTTGGGTTAATCGTTATGTAGTAATATTTCGCTTTAATAATTCAATTAATTATTAATTTATTAAGTATTTATCAATTACTAACTTATTAATTTAGTAATTAATAAATACTGAAAATGCAATATCAATTCCATGAATAAAACCATTACAGTTTCCAATATATAAAATATATTCATAGCTTTTTATTTCATTCAGTGAACTCACTGCATTGCACTCAATTTTCAAATACTTTCTATAAATGTGCACGCTCTGATAGGTAGACAGCACACAAATGTATTCATTGTCTATTCCCAATAAACATTTTGGCGACGAGTGGTTCGTTAACGAATCGCTTATGAAATTTTTTTTTAATTGTTTTCGAATAGTTTCGTTACGACTGCATCATAGGTTGGCATCAAATTATGACTTTGTTAAATTCCATTGAAGATGTTTTTAGCCCAATCTAAACAAAGAAACAATTTTTTTTCTAATTAAATATTTTTTTTGTCAGTCTCAACGATTCGCTATCGAATCGGCTTTCAACAATTTTTTAACTCGTTACTGAATCAATTCTTTAAATTTAAGCGATTCGTTAGCAATTTGCTTCTCTAATTTTAAGCAATTCATTTACGAACCATTACTTTTATTTTTAGTGACTATTTTCAGTTTTACCGTTACCGAGTGACTTCAGTCATATTTAACGATTCGTGAACTAATTCTTATGTCCCCAATTATTACCGATATTTAGTTTATGTTTCTTATTTAATAAACAAAAAATTTGTTATTGCTGTCTTATATATTAATACATAAGCACAAAATTTTACTTTCCTTTATACCCCTTTTAAAGACAACAAATTCGGATGAAACTTATATCATTTGAAAGTTCTGGTTCATACCAAGTGCACAATATAATTTTTATTCAAAATTTCTGTCATTAAGATGAGATAAGATTCGTCTCGGTGAATCGTTATCGAATTGCTTTCTTTAGTGTTGGAGACTCGTTAACGAATTGCTTCTTATAGTTTTGGCGAATCGTTAATGAATTCCTTTTTTCGGATTTTACGATTCGTTAACGAAGGAGGAATTTCTCCCACTCGCGATATTATAAGTGAATCGCTTCTAATAATTGCTAATGAATGAAATGTACAAGAATGCGATTCGTAAACGATAACATTAGTGAATCATTTTGTTTGTTGATTTGTTTTCATTTTGCTCTTGGTGCAAATGATGAATGCTCTCATTAATTTGTTTCACTGCCTTAGAGAAGATGAGAGTAAGAATTTGAAAAGCAAGTGAATGTTTTGATACGCATTTCAAACACATTCATGTAGCTCTCTATTGTGTATTATTCAGCACTAACAGTTTTCTGTGACTCAAGAGGAACAGTTATGCCATGACCGGTTTTTCTGAAAAAACTGGAAACCATTTGCTTGGATCTACTCCGTCTGCGAATAACTTTTGTCTGGTTTTGCTCACTTTAAAAGACTCAAACAGTGGATTGCTGCTTTGTTTCGGGCTCATAAGTATAGACTCATGATTCGTCACCTGTGATGATGTCTTAAACGTGTTTCGAAACACCCCCGCTGCATTTTTTCAGCATTTCCTTGCACCAATCGAGGAAATTTCCTTGTAAAATCTAATGTCAAACATCATCTCATGGTATGTCACATGCTGGTGTGCTTCCAACAGTTCATTCATAGCATCGATATTTTCTAGTACAACAGCCGTTCTTGGATGGCCTTAACGAAATTCGTCTTGGAGAGAACGACGACCACGCTCGAATTCATTGAAACAGCGTTTTACAACCGCTGGGGGTGGTGCTTGATCGATGCATGCTTTTCATGTTAACCCAAGTCGTATATCACAAAAATCATTATCCCTAAATATTCACGTGTAAATTCCATTTTTTTGGTGCAATACAATTCATACCAATGTAAGCAACACAATAAGGGTATTCACAATTGTATGGTATCGTGGTATTGTTGTAAGGTATCGTGGTATTGTACAGCTGAAAACCACAATTATGAGCACTCTTTAAAATAAAATTTTAAAATAGTTGGCAACGCCACCTTAAATGTAAACAAACAGATGTTAAATTAATCAGCTGTTTTCATTTATTTTATTAATATATGGCTTATGCTATGTTCACACAGAGAGTTTAGTTTGAGTTTCCAGTACAAGTTGAGTTTACTTTGAACTGGAAACTCAAACTAAACTCTCTGTGTGAACATAGCATTAAAGAAGTTTAACTTACATTTTGAGCTTCTTCCATTTTTGCAATTAGAAAATAACTGGCAAACCGATCAGCTGTTTATGGAAATTGAAAAACCACGTTCATTAAACATATCAAGGGGCTACTTAAAATTACCACACTTGTGGTTTTTAGAGCTTTCATGTAAAACAACAAAAATATAAAAACCGCTTGGTAAAGTGTGGTATTATACCACGGGGTTTTTTAACTTGAATTTTTAATTGTGAATACCCTTAATAATACAATAAGTGCAAAACATTGGAAGTACACGCATGCTAGAAAATGTCATATTTTCGAATGGAATTGTCAAAATACATCTGGTAATGCTTTGTGTTGCCGAGACGCAAGAGTTAAATGGCAGCCCTGGTATATAAATACATTTCAATGCATCGCCAAATACTCAATATTTACATTTAAACGCATGCATATGTACGAGGTGTGTTAAAAAAAGAATTTTGAAATTTCACGGGCTGTATTGGTCCGATTGGGACGATTTTTTGTTGTTGTTGAGTTGGTCTGACCGGACTCATGAGGCTAGTCTTTGACTTACTAAATCTGTTCCGAACGGAGGTTTAAAAATGCAATGAGTGTAATGAGTGGAAGATATATCGATTGTTTTGAGCCTCAATTTTTTAAAAAACTGCCTTTGGCTCACATCGTAACCAATTCAACGTTTTTCTGGGGACACCAAAATTCCGATGCTGTCGTTTTTCCATTGTGTACTGTTTTATTCAATGGTTACATGAAATCATTGTTAATTTTATAAGTATTTCATTGTTATTCACGGCATTGTTCTTTTCAATTATTATCTGCACTGTTGTTATTGTTGTTGTTGTTTTATGCCTCTTTTTGTGGCATCCATAAGGGTTATTACTACATTCAATACAACAGAAAAATATTCTTCATCAGAGCTGAGTCATTGACCCGAAAATTGAAACAAAATTGTTTTTATTTTTTTTTCGAATTCCATTAAAAACCCTTTCATACGATATCTATTGGGATATAAAGAATTTATATGTCTTAATCCTTGTTAATATATTTTCGTGGTTGTTCTGTATACATTTTTGCTTCAGTTCTCTTTATTAAAATTTCATAGGATTAACTAGTTTAAAGCTCATATTTCAAATATGAAGATCTAAGTTTTTAATTCTTATGCCTTTTTTCTTCATGACAATATGTATTCATGTTAAATGAAGTAACACTAACAAAATATGGGTCCATGCTCTTTAGTATAAAGACCAGAAATTAAATTATAAAAATAATATTAGAGTTGTATAGAAAGTGCAAGTGACGTTGCAATGTCGGTGCTATTGGTGTCCAATGTCTGATGTTCGGTAAATTCATTTTGAATCAAGTTATTAAGTGAATTTTTATTTCATTCCAAGTTTCCATGGTATATCGCGTATGAAAAGCTATGCCGTGTAAACAATTCGAGTTATGTGGGAGTAAAACTGGTAAATACTGGTCAATATTTAAATATATTTATTAATAACATGATTTTAGGTCAGTGGGAAAATGTGGTCATCGCTATGTAATACAATACTTTCATTTGAAAGGCTTGAGTCCAACCAATATCCGCGCGGAGCTAGATTCTACTCTGGGGAGTATGCTCCTTCGTTTGCAACAGTGTAATATTGACAGAGAATATTGGCAGAGTTAAAACGATGTCGTATGAACTGATAAGAAGAACATCGCAGTGGTTGACTAAATAGGAGATCACGCCAGAAATAAACAAGAAAATCCACAAGATGGTATTGGATGACCGTCATCCGAGAGTACACGAGATATCAGACACGATAGGCATTTCAAAACGTGCTGTACATCGCGTTTTGACTGCAAATTTGAACATGAGAAATATGTTTGCAATACTCGTATGGGTGCCGCGATTACTCACAATGGAACAAAACAGCCTCGTGAGGATGTTTTAATCGAGTATTTGGTGAAGTTACACAGCAATAAAGCAGAGTTTTTACGTCGATTCACAACTATGAATGAAACATGGGTCCATCAGTTCATACTTGTAGCAATATGTAAATAGTAGTGTGTAAGTGTAGCAATATGTAAATATTAGTATGTAAGCAATACGTTTCATGTTATTATTTAGTTTTAAGCATATTTATTTAATCACATATGGTCACCTTATATATCTATGTTATTTTAGACTAAGATGGTCACCCTCAGAATGAAGAGAGGGCATAATAAAGTGATCGTCAAGCACAGCAGATGTGTTTTAATTGTTGCCTTAACACTGGAGATGAAGGAACAGACAAGACAATGGACTGAAAGGGGATAATCGGCTTCAAAAAAGGCGAAGACAATTCCAACTCAGGCAAGGTCATGGCATCAGTTTTTTGAGATGCGCATTGGATAATTTTCATTGATTATGTAAATTTGATGAGAAAGAAAAACAATCAACGGCGAGTTTTATACGTACTTATTGCGCGGTTGAGTGATGAAGTCAAGAAAAAACGGCCGCATTGGGCGAAAAAGCAAATTTTGTTTGATGAAGGCAATGCACCAGTTCACAGATCCTTTTTTGCGATGGCGAAAATCAATGAGTTAAAGTTCGAACTGCTTCCTTACGCTCCCTGTTCGCCAGACTTTGAACTCTAGGAGTATTTTCCATTTCCAAATTTGAAAAAGTGGTGCGGTGGTAAAAGATTTGTCAACAATGAAGAGGTGGAATCTGCGGTGGTTGGCTGTTTTGAGAAGCTCGACGATTCTCACTATATACAGGGTATCGAAGCAATTGAACATCGCTGGGAAAAGTGTTTCGAGCTAAAAGGAAGCTAAGTAGAAGAATAAAGATATTTTTTCGCAAAGATATTTTTTTTCTTTGTTAGTTCAGACACTTCATCTAAGACTACCATAAAATTGAAAAATTTTCAAATTTTGTATGGAATCAAGGTATCTGAGGAAACGTAAGCATTTATAGAAATTTTTTTACTTTCTCAACTAAATTAAACTTTTAACTGTCCTACCAGATATTGTTTTCCTGTCATGATGCCCCTGTATTTCTGTAATTTTCAGTAATAAAATGAGTTATATAAAAAAAAAAACAGGTGCGTCACTGGACACACGAGAGAAGCGAAGCATTTTCGCAATTTCATAGAATTGATAATTTAATGGCTTTTTTCGATTGAAATAACTTTTAAATTTAAAACTTTAAAATAACAAAGTTTTACGTTTGTGTATGGGAGAACCCGTAAGGAGTGGTCAGAGGGGATAGGTCCTCAAGGGAAAAATGTTTCTTTTTCAAAAATAATGGGGGTTGATCATACATATTAACCCTCTCCGGCCCTCCTGATCAGTTGTAGGGAATAAATATACAAAAATCATTAAATTTGTTTGTAGCATAACGACATCTAGTAGTAAGTAACAATTATGTTTTTTAGAAGCAACATTTATGTTTTTTAGTACTTCTGTTTGTATAGCCAATACACAATCCATAGTGGTTATTGTGTATTGGCTAATGATTATTGTAGGAGATGAAGGATATGTAGCCAATACAATTCCTATAAATAGATTATTTTGATCTACTGCAACATAGCTTTAGTTCATTCTTGATATTGAATCAGCGACATAAAAAATTAAAGGGTTTTGGTTCGATGGTTAAAGCGTTAAACTATCAGTTGAAGGGCATGAGTTCAATTCCTGCAGTGGGCTAGAAATTATTTTTAATTTAACATTTTCTTGTTACAATAGACGCAAGCAAAAAACAATATCAATTCTAAGAAAAAAGGTGTCGGAAAAAAGTGTCTGACTGATTTCACTCCAGCAAATCGCAGAACGAGGCGTAAAAAGCTTGGCTTCAAAAATATTTTTTTTCAATAAAATTTTATCATCAATCCAGGGAACCTAATGCAGTGGGGCACGGCACAGAATGGCTTTACTAGTTTTACCTATAATAGGATCTAAATAAAAGCCTATGCTTTCATTTTTATCATAATAACAACTTTACTTAATTTCATTAATTGTAACATTTATTAGTTTGAGTGGCTTGTTCACGTAACTTTTCCGATATGCTTTTTACCAGACCTTTATTACCTACGTCACAGTGTTTTTTTTGGTCTACTGTGGATTATATGAAATCGCACAGATGTAATGACACACCTACAGAAAAAAGGCAAATTGAATAAAGTTATTTTAAAAATGTACAAAGTCAATCCACAAAATTAAAATATCATCCTTTAAAGCAGAGGTCGTGAAAAAATTCCTGCATAGGTATATAAAAATGCAATTTAACTTTTTTAATATGAGTTTAAATACAAAAAATGCTTTCAAACATGTTTTAATAAAAAAGTGGCAAAAATGTGTCTGTGTGTGTGTGTGTGTTTTACACACATTTACACATTTTAAATTTAAATTTTTTTGCAAAAAATGTAGCATCAACGGAAATGCAGCTGTTCATTCCAGTGTTTCTCATAGCTATGGGGCATTACCATTTTTTGCGTTAATACGAATACACGTGTTGCACCGAGATATATTGTTGTTGTTGTTAGTATGGTTGTATTTAAAACAAATTTTCTTAGCAGCGAGTTTTAATTTGCACATAATTTTATTCATGCAATACACCTTTTTTTAACCGCTGAATAATGCAGGATAGTTGTATGAATATATTTTAAACAAAATATGCATAAATTAAATGCTTAAATAAATTTTATCTATGTTTGGACTTAGAGACTTTTCAACGTGAAACTAAGTTCGGAAACCAAAATATATATATATATATATATATTTTAATTAAAACACATTGATTTTTTTTTTTTGTGTGAAAATAGTTTGTGATGTTTTGAGAATAATCAAACCCCGCAATTAGTCTCATTAAATTCAATACATTTCATACAAAACGGTCAGAGCCTGGTTTATTCAGGCATATTTGGGACCATCATATACATTAGAAAAAATAAATTTTAAAAAAACTACCGTTCCTTGCCACTAACAGAGATTAAAATAGATATAATAGTTATTAAATAAAAGAAAATTCTCCGAATATGAGGTGGACCTTTTTTTTATTTTCCAAAATAATTTACCAAATCTTCCATTTTTGCATATTTATTTCCTTAAATACCGTTTTGTAATGCCGACATTTTAATAGATACGTTATTGAATTAAATTTAATGTAATCTTTTCCTTCAATTATATTGAAACTAATAGCACTAAAACGTGTGATCTACCTTTGAAAGATGCGCATAAGTTAAAGGCTATGCCTAAAAGTATGACACGATCGAGGTTGACAGGGTGCATCAAAAGTAGATAAGAACTTTAGTAACTAATGGAAAGAGTTCCCTCTGCCCAAAAAAAAAAAAAAAAAAAAATTCCAGGTAACTTTCTCAGCAAAATTGGTGGTATAAGTAAGACCTTAGTAGCTAAGTGAATCACAGTCAAAGTCATGCAAGACTTCTGATGAGTTGTCTGCTGTATGATTTGCCCTATACAGAGCCTTCGTTGTTAGTTGTTTTCTTCATTAACATACTTGGCCTAAAGCTGGAACTTCTTTCACTGCATTTGCATATGCGTCCGTCTAATCGCTGAAAGCAATGCAATATAAATGTTTGCAAGGCTTATGAGAGAAAGAGTTACTTAATGGTAACAAATGCCTAAGTGCGTAACGTTGGAAAAATAGAAATTAAGCAAGAAAAGTGGAAAATATTTTTACTTTTCTTGTGTAATTTGCGTTTTTTTACAGCTCGTTACTTAACATATAACGAACAAAGAGAAGACATAAAAGAAACGAGTCAGAAGCTCATTACTTTTAGGGATAGCTCTTATAAGCAAATCTTAAAAATGTCTATAATTTCTTCATCGTTAATTTCTCAAAAGAACTTTTTATACTCAGGATTTAAGATTTTTTTAATTATAAACGAAGGTATTTTAAGTATTTGTGTGAAAATACGGTAAAAATTTCACATTAAAAACATATCAAATGTTTTACAATTTTGTTGCCCTACTTACTCTGACCGTAAAATGCAATCATTGAACTCTGCCATGATTTTCTTGCGTAAATTGCGCCAGCGAGTAGATGGACGCCAGAGCTGTAAAAGAATGAATCATTTCGGAATGCACACACTCTTAAATCATTCAAAAGCTGCATCAACCAGTTTGCAATCTTATGCTTCTTAGAGTAAATGAATTACAAATGCTCAATTCATCATTCTTTGAAGATAAAAGGATGCACACCCAATGCTTTATAAGGAATGGGACTTATAAAAAATATCAATCCCATTCTTGTAGGCTTAAGATATACGATGAATGCACTCAGTTTTATCATTCTTTTCAACTCTGAAACACTGGACATTTTATTTACTACCATGAAATACTACTAAATATAAAGCAGCATTTTGCATTTTTGTTGTCATTTCTTTTCGACAGCCGATCTTAGTGACATGCTTTTGTCTTTCCTTTGAAATTTTCTGGAATAACAAAGTGCTTATTAACAATAAATATTATTAACAAAATGTATAAAAATTAACTTCTACAATTTGTTGTATATAATACTTTTTCTATACATGATATCAAGCCAATGGCAACCCATCACAGTCATGCCCAACAGTCACACACGCAAACACAAATACACACAAAACAACTTCAGACAACAACAAATCCTTGCGGCTGAAGCCATCGCCGTCTGCATTCACTAAAATTTCAATTCTGCTGCAACTATCGATGGTTGCAGCCATCGTGGCTGAAGCCATCGGTGGCTGCACTCGTTAAAATTTCAATTCAGTGTGCATTCTTTACGTTTTGCCTTTCATGACTTGAAAACAATTTTAATCATCCTAAAGACTTAATCCTAAAGAGTTCACACTTTGAATGTTACAAAAAAAGAGTTCAGCTTTTGAATTTTTAAACAAGAGAATGAAAACTGAAAATGATTCAATCTTTTACAGCTCTCATGGACGCATATGCAAATGCAGTGAATGAACTTCCAGCCTAAAGCTCAAAAATTAATTTCGATACGTTATTGAATTTATTTTATTTTAAAACAACATGCCTTAGGCATGAAGAATGCCGATTTTCAACTTTTTTGGATATTAGCAAATGTTTCAAAAATATAATTACAGACCTATTCTGGCTGTCAATTTACAAGAAATAATTTGACAAAATTTTGTCAACCTGACTTGTAAAATCTAATCAGGCAAACATTTGACAAATTAAAAGCTTTATTTATTCACCACAGAAAGGTGAAAAACATGTTGTCAGAAAACAGCTGTTAAGTGTTGCACTATTATTGAAAAAATTAACCCAATTTTGTTAAGTTTTTTTTTTAAATGAAAATATGAATTTTCTTTTAGAAGTTATATCGGTTCAAAGTTATATCTTAAAAGTGTGATAACTCTAACAGTGTAACAGTAACTATAAATTAATTTATACCAATAAGGATAAAAATATGACTTTTTATTATAATAATTAAAGACTGCCATAATATAGTATTTTTTCTTTAAAATAAGTTTATTGGAAAAAAAAATCTCAAAAAAAAAACTAAAAACTAAGAAAGTTTTATCTAAGAAGCCATCAAGAAATTTAGTAAAAACTTTAACAAGTATGATAAAGGTAATCAAATTACCTTTTCAATGATACCAACTGTGATGAAATATCTTCGAAACTTTCAGAGATAGCACACTTTTAAGATGAAACTTTTAACCACCATATCTTCTAAATCAAATGAGAACTTCACATTTT
This sequence comes from Pherbina coryleti, assembly GCA_943735915.1. Classification (NCBI taxonomy): domain Eukaryota; kingdom Metazoa; phylum Arthropoda; class Insecta; order Diptera; family Sciomyzidae; genus Pherbina; species Pherbina coryleti. The sequence goes on along the minus strand of OX030951.1, from coordinate 42,418,008 downwards.
CTTTTCACAATCTTTTTAAACTCTTCAATATTTTTAAATCATTTCAAAATATTTAATGAAACAAAATTATAAAAATTTAATTTTGCACTTGAATTATCCCCCACAACATATTTGATCAATACTGTTTATACGAGGCAATACTTTGTTTTGACAGTGTTTAAATTATTTCAAGATAAAAACTTTTTAACAAAAAAAAAAAAACCAACTTAAAAATCACTACAAAGTAAAAAATAATTTTAAATAATTTTTCCTATTCATTTCTTGGTCATATTTTAAAAGCTATTTATATGTATTATAATATTGGAAATCTTATCATTTTCATTTTTTCTATTTTGTTTTATTATCATCAATATATTAATTGCTTTATGTACATAAAAGCTTTGAAGTCGGCGCTTATCTTACTATGTCGAAATCTTTTTATTTTAATTTTTTCTAATTTGTTTTATCATAAAAATATTATTAACTTTATGAATATAAAAGCTTCTTAGCGATTTTTTTTCTTTCAATTGGCAATTTTTGAGTACACTGAATGTAGCCAATGTGTTCCATACATTATTTGTGCAGCTGTTACACACTATGTCATATTTAATATGAGCTTTACAAGCTCACCCAAACCAGTTTAGTGAGAATTTTAATGTGTACAAAGCTTTTAAAATTACTACAGTGTCACTAAGGCACCAAATAGTGCACGGATGGTAAAAGATCATGATTGTGTGTCAAAGATGAGCGCCGACTTCAAAGCTTTTATGTTCATAAAGCAATTAATATATTGATGATAATAAAACAAAATAGAAAAAATGAAAATGATAAGATTTCCAATATTATAATACATATAAATAGCTTTTAAAATATGACCAAGAAATGAATAGGAAAAATTATTTAAAATTATTTTTTACTTTGTAGTGATTTTTAAGTCGGTTTTTTTTTTTGTTAAAAAGTTTTTATTTCTTCCTTTTTAGAGAATATGACATATTTTATGTAATCGTATTTTTGAGGAATATTTCAAACATGAAAGTTTGTTCTTAAAAAATTCATTTTATTAATTCCTGAAAGTTTGTTGGGTATTTTCCATTTCTGTCTCTTTACAAATATTAAAGTACCACGCCCTTTCTATAATCCAGCCCACTTTATTTACCGTACTTTATAATTATTCTACCTAGCGCTGTGCCAAATTTCAGTTCCCAGGTATCAATATTAACCGATATATAATAATTTCCTTAAAGTGCCAGACCCTATGTACAGTCCCGCCCATTTTTGTAATGATTCTACCTACCCACCTACCTGAATACCAAATATTAGTCTCCTAGTGTCAATATTAACTGAGATATAGTATTTTTATAATATTTCCACACCCACTTGTTGAATAACGCCCACTTTTTTTACTGTAATTTGTAATAACTATGCCTACCCATGTACTAAATTTCAGCACCCTATTGTCAATATCAACTGAGATATAGTATTTTAATAATATTGCCACGCCCCTTTGTTGAATAGTGCCCACTTTGTTACCGTAATTTTTAGTAACTGTGCCTACCCATGTACTAAATTTCAGTACCCTAGTGTCAATATTATTCGAGATACAGTGTTTTTATAATACGACCACACCCCTTTGTCAAATAACGCCCACTTTATTGACTGTAGTTTGTAATAACTATGCCTTACCATGTGCTAAATTTCAGCACGCTAGTGTCAATAATATGCGATATATAGTGTGTTTCTAATATTGCCACACCCATTTGTTGAATAACGCCCACTTTCTTTACAGTAATTTTCAAAAATTGTGTCTACCCCTGTACTAAATTTCAGTAGCTTAGTGTCAATGCTATTCGAGATACAGTGTTTTTCTAATATGACCACACCCCTTTGTCAAATAACGCCCACTTTATTGACCGTAATTTGTAATAGCGCTGCCTATCCCAGTATTTTTACTGTAAATTTCAGTACACTAGTGTCAATATTAACTGAAATACAGTGTTTTTCTAATATTGACACGCCCCTTTGTCGAATATCGCCCATTTTTTTAAAAAAGAACCTCCGCGTTCATGATATCTATTTGTTGACAAAAAATTACGGAAATCGTTCAAGTGCTTTCGGAGTTATCGATGTACATACATTTAAAAAAAACAAAAAAAAAAAAACAAAAGCGGACAAACCAACGAACTTGAGAACCTCCTCCTTTTTGAAGTCGGTTAAAAATCAGTTTAGGTACATCATTTTTTAGATGTGAGAAAAAAGAATTGTTTTTTCCGATCACAGATGCGTTGTCGCATGCCATGCCGACTATATTTTTTAAGGGAATTGATTTGTTTTTCAAACTTGTTTTAAATTGATGATATATATTTTCAGCTGAGACATCTGTTGCATCAAGTTCCATAATATTTAAAAGTTGTGTAATTAAAACAAATTCTGGTTCTTTAGCATAGCGAACTAAAATACAAAAATTCATTTTATTGCTAATATCTGTGCTTTCATCAACAAGTATTGAAAAGTAGCTTTCTCTTAATATGCTTATTAAGTCTTGGGTTTCGACTTTGCATAAAATATTCTTAGCAATTGAAGAACATTTTCGTCTTGACAAAGTTATGTCACTGCAAATATTGGAGTCGTCAAATATGTTTTTTAGAAGAGGTGTAGGTGATCGACGATTGATGTAGCAATATTATGCTCTGAGAAAAACGCGGTAAGTTTTAACTCTGCTTTTTTCACTGCCATTTCGTGACGACTATTATGAAGAAATGTGGAAACGCTGGGTAGAACTGCTGTCCTGGCATTTGAACTCCTTAAACTCAGGTAATTTCGACCAGGAAGCTTGGAACAGTTTTATTTGCTTATTTTTTGGTCTGTAATATTCGTCATTACTTTTATCTGTGTCATCCATTCTAACTTAATCTGAAATAACTTTTTTCACCAAAGTTTACATATATGAATATAAAATACTTACCAGTATATTTTAACCTCTCCAAATAATGTGTTGTAAACTTGGGTTTTCTTTGCCAAGGCTTTTTAAGTGAATATTTTATTTTTAAAGTAATCTGGCATAAGTTAAGATTAGAGATGATAGCGAGTGATGTTACTCGTCGCTCTGTATTTGTCATGCAAGATTGCATTTTTTGTATTATTCGATGCACTGAGGGCTTCCATTGCACAAAAACCCTGAATGATTTACCTGATTTTGCGGTTAGATTTTGTGAATTTGTCTAAAAAAACAAAATTTTTTTTACTTTTCACAAAATCTTGCCATTGTTGGAAAAGTTAATTAAAAAAAAAACTGAAAACATTGAAAATTCCCACAAAATCACCCCAATTCCCTTATTCCCTAGGAGGGGTCAAAATTCCCACAAAAAGGGATTTTTCCCACGATCCCCCAGCACTGGAAGGTACCCGGGTACCTTCGTATACATGAAAGGGAGGAATTTTTCGTATACACATTAGGGTTAACATATAACGAACAAAGAGAAGACATAAAAGAAACGAATCATTTTTCACAACGTTTATAATGGTCATAAGTAGGCGTGGCAAGTATAGAAGTGTATACATGCTCTTAATCAGCATCACCTGGCTTATTACGATCGATTTATCGAAGTCCGTCTGTGTTTTCTGTCTGTACCATTGCATGTCTGTCTATCGACACGATAACGACCGAATCATAAGCTTTTCTCTAATAAATAAAGACAAAGTTGAAGAGTGAGCCAAATCGAATGAACACCACCACCTACCACACAATGTGACTTAATCGAATCGGTAAATCTCTTCAAATTCCATAAAAATTAGTGGAAACGATTAAAATTTTGACATAAGCTGTAATTGTGAAAATACACTTCGTATTTGAAATTTACCTCTACCTCCCATACAAAAACCTTATCGAAATCGTATAACCTTAATGAATACCACAAAAGTAAACGTATTGACTTGTTATTTGACACATAAGCTTTGATATTTAAAATGTGCTCTGAGTTTGAAATTTGTAAAAAAACTTTTGAAAACCACGCCTATAGGGGTCATATGTAACTAAAATAGTAGAGCCTTCATAATTTATTCTGTTGTGGGGGTATTTTTACTTTGACCAAACAGAAAATAATAACTTACTAGTACATTTTTAAGCATGTTCAAAAGAAGTTGAATCGTTTTAAAGCTCTTTTAGAATGATTTAGCTTTAATGTTGAATTGAATTTCCAATTCATCGGTTTAAACTTTAAAGCTTATATGTATATATAACTGATAGTTTAACAATCATTAAAGAGACGAATGCTTAAGGAGCTAAAAGCAAAATCAGTTCCAGGATATAAATCAAATTTTATTCCTTGAAATGTTTGAGTTGTACTGTTGCTCTATGGGTTTTTAATAAGTTTTTATATAATATTGCCCTATCTCACATCTATACATAAGACAATTCACACGCACATGAACATATACATTCATACATTAGCTTGATTACATGAAGGATAATCGTTTTCCTCTTTCTTTATGGTGTCGCATGTTATGCTAACAATGCAAAAACTTACCCATCCACATCATTCAACCACTGTTGATGCGGTTAGTGTGCTAGTGTGGTCAGTGTGTTAGCTTGTGTGCTTTGTATTTCGACGGACAGATAGACATCCCGGCATATCCTAAGATTTATTGTGGTTCTCATTAATGTGGTTTTATGTATAGTAGAGCAATAAAATGACGCTTGGTGGTAGCTGCAAAAATTCATACAATGCTTAGTGCACACATGAATGTGCTGCAATAATACAGGGTCCATAACTTGTTAAAAATAATCTCAAACATAGATCAGCCATATAAGCTGCAATTTTGGAATACTTGGCGTTTAAGGCTGTTATGGTCACTCTTATCCTGTATAATGCAGGCATAATAAAATTGGCATGCTTTTTAAGTATGTCATCTTTATGACATTGGAAAATGCAACGCTTGTGAAATTTTAATTCTATGGCAATAAATTATTTTTTAAATAAAGAAGAACGCAGCAAGCAAAAAGAAAAGACCATAAAGTTAAACTCTTCTCCTTATCCGAAAATATTTTAAGTGATTCTAAGAGATAAGTGAAGAACGTAGTTTATGAGGTTCATATGCTTATAGATACTGTCAGTAAAAAATTGCAACAATAAAAACTGCTGGATTCTTCAGGTAATTTATTCTAAATTAATGCATTATAATGGAAGGATGTCACCCCCTGCTGATTGTTTTAAGCTTATTATAGCTATTAAATTTTTTTACTTAACACAAAATTTCTAGGAGAGTGTTAATTTTCTTGTAGCAATAGAGTTAAATATTTAAAGCTTACAGCTTATATGGACCGTTAAATTTTTTCCGTTACTATATCTGAGACCCCCTTCTCCCCCTATCGTTACTTATCGTAGTACCTTTTTAAATCCCTCCAGCCCCCTAAATTGGTAATTTTTTTTATGAACGACCCCTTATGTTATGTGTTTTCATCTCCACCACCATGACATCAATTCCACTTGAGAACAAGGCTGTAGCTATCTCTGCAAATTGGAATTTTTATCGGTCCATACTGATATGAAGAACTTATCTTCTACACTTGCCAAATTTATTTTCTTCGCTTTTTTGTTAATTTTTTGCAAATATAAATAATAAATTGCACAATTTTAGAACAGCTATTTTTGAAATTTTCTCAGCACAAAATCGTTCAAGACTCTGAACGTACCTAGTCATCTAAAAAATTACATCTCAATGTCCTTTTTCATCTGAGCATTAGTACACTTTTAGGCATTTCTTAAATTGAGTTTTGATAAACTCAGAAAAAAAAAATTGAGTTTAGTTGAGTCAAGAGCTTATTCTTGAGTTTATTTGGGTATAGGATCAGAACACATCCTATACCCAAAATGTAAGGATAACATGATTTCCTATGCCGATTCACTATAAGAATGTTCAAAAAGGGGGAAAATTAAATCCCCCTAAAATAAGACAGACGTAAACTTTCAAAACGCCGCACAGTGGGGTATTTTATGCCAAAAGTGACGATTAATTGACAGGGGCCACTTATCGAGACAAAAATTGTACTTTGGGGGTTTTTGGGCTCGCTGACTTCACGAATCTGAAGTCAAAAATCTGAAATTCAAAATGGCGGCTTTAAAATGGCGGCCATGAACAAGCTAACTTCTACAAAAAATGTTTAAAGGAGGTAAAATGTTGTATACAAGGTTTTGTCGGGTCGCTGATTAAGAATATGAAGTCAACAATTTGGAATTCAAAATGGTGGCTTCAAAATGGCGGCCATGAACAAGCTATTTTCTGCAAAAAACGTTTAATGGAGGTAAAAATTTGTATACTGGGGTTTGTGGGGTCGCTGATTATGAATCCGAAGTCAAAAATTTAAAATTCTAAATGGTGACTTCAAAATGTAATTATTAGCTATGTACCTTTTACCGAATTACATAGTATATAGAACATAATTTTCGTTATTACTACAAATTACACAAAATAAGCTTCGAACGACATTTTATACAAAACCAAAGGATTGCAAGAACAATAGTTAATAAACATAAACAATGATGTTGATTTCACATGTACCCTGCAAACTGCTGGGCAAACAATTTATGTCTTACTAATATCAAAATCAGAAAATAAGTGTTAAAATCGAACAAATATAATTTTATTTAATAGCTTTCATCACACATTCATCTGCTTCTATTAATATATAAAAAGCCGGTGTTTGAAAGAAACATCAACTATCTACCTTAATTGTGGAAAAGTGCACTGCATATGCCACTTTCCCTAATGTAGGGCAAAAAATAGCGGATAACAAAAAACAAAGTGAAGAAGAGTACTAGTAAACAACAGAAAAAAAACAAAAAACAGCAAAATCTGTTTAGTATTTACATTTATTTTGTACTTTATTTCGTTTGTTTTAATTTTTCGAAATAAAATCGTAAATTCGTGACATGTAAGTTAAGGTAAAAAAATCGAAATACCGCGAAAGTGCGCAGCATTGACGCAACTTTTTTCTTTATAAAATATAGCTTGAATGTTCATAGCTTACGAAAATCAAAACAGTTTTTCTTAATTCCACTCAACACACAACTATATCTCTAGTTACATATCGAAAAATCCAACTTTTTAAGGTTAAATAAAATAAATAAATTAATATATATATAAACACTATTTCATAAAAAAAATTAAATTTTGTATTGCTTAAATACCTCAACAAGAAGGTTCCATTTTTTTGTAATTTTTAACAAATAATACACAAAAAAAAAAACTTTAAAAATTTCGAATAAACACGTTTGTCACTGTGCACACTCAAAGAGAAAAAAAAATGATGACTTTCAAACTGCATTGCGGATAAACGGTAGAATATTTTTCAACTATTCGATCACCTAGTGATGCAGAATTTTATCTTCTTTCATCGGGTACCTAACATCACTATGTACCTTGAACGTTTTTTTTTTCAATTAATCGTCACTTTTGGCATAAAATACCCCATTGTGCGCCGATACACGTGCATTGTTTTTTTGTCCCTTCCACCAGAATCCATTGGTCTACGGAAGCAGATCTTGCACAGTTTGAATTTTGTATGGATGCATGGGTGTCCGCAGGAATTTGTCGAGGGGGCGGGCAAAGGTATGCATTGGTGTGCACGTTTATGAAAATGAGCCTGGAATGTTACCTATGAAATTTTATTGCCTGAGATTTTCTGTGCAAACTTTGTAAACATTGCTATTATATGAAAATTCATATTTTTCACTTTAACTTCCAGTATAACGAACTTTTAGTTTACAAAATCATATTTACATTTATTAAATGCATTTAAAAATATTTAAAATAATTGTCGTTCGTTTTTAAATATAGTTAAAGATCCGTGCAGACTGAAAAAGATATTTTCAAGGTATTTATTTTATTTTAGTATCATTTAAAATAGCTTTTTTGATTTTTTCTTTTGTTCGTATGAATGTGTGTGTGTGTGTGTATAATGTATAAAAAGAGTGCATGATTATCTTAAGTTTGTATTTTAAAAATTTTTTTATATTCGGTTTTCTTGAATGCTCGTTCAGTTATGAACAGAGCAACATACTTAATTTTTTTTTAAGGTACTATTACCGTCTAGAAATTTCAAAAAATGAATTTTTGTTTTTTTACATTTTTAGATTCTTTATACCTTCAATAATAACTGTCCAAAATATTAAATCGAAATTCGAAGCCAGTGCCGAGATGTAACGACTCAATTGAAGCGCGCTCTCGGCTCGCAGGTGTAAAAAAAACTTTACACGCATTTTTCTCGAGTTTAGGTTTTTTTAACTGGCGGACAGTCAATCTCCGGATCTACTATGCCGTTATTAATAATTTTTGCAGCATTTTGTTTGTTTTTATATCCTGTGTGATAGTTTACCATAATTTGACCACAAAAAAAAAATATATAAAATTTTTGAATTTGAAAAAAGGTTGCAAAACAGGCGATTTTTTTAAAAACATTTTCAAATGTCCGCCATTTTTTTAGCAGCAGCGTTTTTTCGAAAAGAACAATTTCAGCGCCCTATATTAAATGTGCAATTAATAGAAAATAAAAATAAAAAAATTTTTTCGTAATCTTCAAGAACTGTTTAATACTGTTAAAAAAGTTTGATAACCATATATGTGACCCGGTCTACGAAAAGGGACCTTCGGTGTGAAAATATCATTTTTCACTTTTTTGGCGATTCGGATAGACTAATGTGTGCTCTTTCTAATGGCGCAAAGCAGAAGTTTCCAACTCGTAAAGAAGTTTGTCAGGAATTTTCCAAAAAAAGAGCAGAAATGAGTGAAAATGAAAAACAAATGATTCAGTAAACGTAATCACCTCTTCACTGTTGGTCGTTAACTAAAAAAAAAGAACTCGTATTAATTGACTAAGAAATACAAATCTGTATTAATAGACTAAGAAATACAACTCTGTAAGAATAGAGGATAAGCTGAAATAAATGAAAAGACGCCATTCAGTGTGCGACAATTAAACGTTTACAAACAGCTGTTTTCTCGAAAACTTGTTTTTACACCGAAGGTCCCTTTTCGTAGACCGGGTCACATATAATAAAGAAAGTGAAAAAAAAAAATTGTTGAATATATGTTCATTTTTAGCATTCTAGATGATAATAGTACCTTAATTAGACATGAATGTTTATTATAATTTTAAAAATTTCTTTTGATTAGCCTTAGTTTTTTTCGAATGTTTAACATTCAGTCTATAGAGGGTCGGTAGAATCATTTTTATTTTTAAATCCTTCTGATGAGCTTAATTAGGGTAAGTAAAAAGAATTCTTAAAGGAAACACACGCGCCTACACGGCTTTAACCAGGTATTAGGTAATAGGTCGTTCTCCACTTTTTTCATCGGGTTGAATATCTTTTTATATTTTTTCGGCTTCCTTCGTTCCTATTGTTAAGCTCCCACTTAGCAATGGGAAAATCCTATCCTAATATCCAACTTTTTATTCATTAAACCTCATTCTCTTTTTTAGATGAGCTAGGTTTTTGTTAATATTTCGAGCCATAACCGTCGAAAAAATGTATCCCACAAACTCGAAATTTTACAGGGGAAGGTTTTTTTTTAATAAAATCATTTAATTTTATTTAATTAAATACATTTTAATTAAATTACATTAATTTTACATGTAATACATTTAATTTTAATAATTTTAAATAGATATTTGCATCGATTTCGATAAAAAAACAAAATCGATCATGATGTGGGATACATTATTTTGGCGGTAATGGCTCGATTTATTCAAACAATTTTTTTATTTAAGATAGTAAATTATCTGTTTAATTTTTATTTTTATTCATTATTATTATTTATTATACATTGTTTACTTTTTATAGTATATTATTTATTATTTCTCGTAAGTTTCTTCTTTATTTATTTTTAATCGCTATTTATTTCTTATCATACAGTTATTTATTAAAAATTATTTTGTGTATTACTTATGTCTATTATTGGTATTTTTTATTTTATTACATATTTTTTATTTATTATATATTTTATTGCAATTATATATAAGAACAGAATTATATATAAAATTATATACAGAATTATATATAAGAACAGATTAGATTTTGATTAGTAAAAATAATTGACAGTAGCTAGACTTGGGATGAGAAGATTTAATTCTCATTTCAAGTAAACTAATACTCGGTGAGAGTAAGTTATTTTTGCTCTCGCTTTGAGTGTAGTTAGAAAAGGACTCAGACATCGTTAGACTCAGACGGACAGGACTTAGTGGCTTTTTTGAAACCGACACGTCTCTAGCTCCCTTTGACAAAGTGCGTTGACACTTTGTTTAAAATTACCAATATTGTTTTTAACAAAGGTTTCGTACCAGAAATATCTTGCCTCGCAGATAAAACTAAGTTTCGTACCACCTAATATCATGTTTACATTACACATTTAACTATGCAGTTTGACTATAATAGTTTGGTAACTGTTTCTGGTGTTTACACTGCCAGTAGCGCAGTTAACTTTGTCATTATTTGACGTTAATTTTTCGTTGATTCACATAATTTTGAGACATGAAAATTTAATTTTCATGCAAAAAAAAAAAAAAAAAATTAAAAATATTACAATATATGTGATAAAAGCCTTGTAGGAGTTTTTGTTCATCATCAGCAGGAAGTGTTTTCTAAACTGGTGGTCTTTGACCGAATCATCAAAAGAAAAAGAATTGTTTTCAAATATTTTTTTGCGTTTTTTATGTGACATTTCCTTGTCATTTTTTTAAATTTCCTTTTGTTCTTGATGAAAACACAGTGTTGCAGAGCAAATTGAGATAGTTTTGGTCGCAGTTTCAACTTAACTGCTTTGCGAGATAGTTAAGATTTTGTATGGGAAACCATGCAGTTAAGTAGCCAAATTCAAAAGTTAACTGTGTAGTTTCGAGGTAATGTAAACATAGTATAAGAAATCAAAACTTAAGAGTTTAAAACTTTGTAACATATAAACAAAAATGTTACATGTACACATAGGAAATAAAAATATATATAAATTTTTCAGTTGAGGGGGGCAAGTGCCCCCGCTTCTTCCCCCCTGTGGACGCCCTTGTATGGATGCATCCTGGATCACTAACGCTGAGTTGCGGCACAACTAACTCTGGGTGTTTTCCACGCACATAATAAACTCTCAGCTATAAGTATATAACTGTTTAAACCTAAGAAAAGTGTGGGTTTTAAATAAATTCAAGATTATTTTTACCATTTTAAAATGTTTTTTATTGAAAGAATTGATTTTTCAAATGTACAAAAAAAAACATTAAGAACTAGTATTGCATTCGAAATCTTGCAAAGAAACACTGACTGGGTGGATTCCACCCTAAGGTAAATGATGCAGGGTTAAGATTTAACTTTAAAATTCTCCGCAATGTTGTTCGGGTAATGCCCAACTGGCTGGAACGACGACGAGTTGAGACAGATGGATCATTTGCAACACTTTGCCGCACAATTTCCACATTGTCTTTAGTACGAATATATCGATGGCGATCTCTTCCAGGACAGTCAACAACTGAGCCCCGTTCCTCAAGACGGCTCATCAAATTTCTTATTATGAAGGCTGTGGGAGCTAATCTTGAATTAAAATGTTGACGATACTTTCGCTTCGTCATAACTATTGATCTTTGACAAGAATAAAAAATACGATAATTTTAACACGTTGTTATGTACTGTATGTATCCATTATAAGTTTCCAAGAAGTCAATAATAACCTGCAAAGAAAAAAAACACAGGTGCGTCACTGGACACACGAGAGAAGCGAAGCATTTTCGCAAATTCATAGATTTGATAATTTAATAGCGTTTTTTCGATTAAAATAATTTTTAAATTCAAAACTTTAAAATAACAAAGTATATATATCATATATATTAACCCTCTTCGGCCCTCCCTTAAAGCCCCCTGTTCAGTTGTAGGGAATAAATATACAAAAATCGTAATTAATTTTGTTACGATTTAATCAACTTACAGGTTGTTTATTTTTTACGATATTTATAACGACCTTTACAGATCAATTCTGTCGCGGTAACATTAATCTTGTTACCGTAGAAATTCACCTTTTAGTAACTTGAACTCCTGTTGGTATTCTGCGACCAAGCGTTACCGGTGAATATTGTTACCATCTCTTTAGGTGGTAACAAGCAAAACAGAAGACATTTTTTAGCTTGCATTTAAAAAAGCGCTTGTATTTTGAGTAATTAATTTAATTTTAAAATCCTCAAATCGAAATCGGAGCAAATAAAAATAAAAAACGATTTCAAATTCACTGTTTCTGCTTCTTGAGCACTTTTCAATGAATTAAAATGTATAGCAATTCACTGTGTAATATTAATTTACATAAAATTAATATATAAATTAAATATAGATAACACCTCAGCTGCGCCGGCATAGTGCGTGCATATTTTCTGCTAAGAAAAACAAATATATAAAAAGTTAACATAATGCAATTCATTCTATGTATTTACTTCTCACTTTCCATTGTTCATATTTCACCACACAAAAGAGAGAGCTTCATTTCAATAAGGTGAGTTTAAGACTTTTGAAAGCGTTACCGAGTGCACAGAATACCAACTGCTAAGACCGGTTACGAGTTTCGGTAACATAAAGAATCGATCTGTTAGTAGGAAGTAGAAACAACATCTAATACACAATCCTTAGTGAATATTTATTTTAGTTCGTTATACCTGCGACACATTGGCATAGGAAACCTTGATTATCTTTTGTAGTTTAAAATATAACCATTGGGGATGACACATTCAATATTTTTGTTTACTAGTTTATAAAAATAACGAGAAATATGGATAAGCGAACAACACTATAATCGTAAATTTCAAAGCGTTTGCTCGAGTGAGAGCGCTATAGTTCTGAACGAAAGTGTAGAAAGAGGAATGTCAAAATCAGTTGCTATAACTCGTTTAACTGCGATAAACAAGTTTCGGAAACTAGTTTTGACTAAACGAATTTTAAACATAGTTTAGCAGATATTTAAACGAGAACAAAGACTTAAACGAGTTTAAATGGAGCAATGTGTCGTAGGTATTAGGTCTTTTAGTTCGCATGGACAAACCGAAGATTCAAATCATAGCTCGGTAAATTTAGTTATCTTTGCTCTAGTTCGTTTTGTTTGCTACTTTTGTCGGTTGGCTAGCCAATACACAGTCCTAGAATAGCCAACACACAATCCTTTCTTAAAGTAATAGATTATAGTGATCTGCTGAAACATATCTTTAGCTATTGTTTATCACTGAATCAACAAAATTATTAAAGAAAGGGTTTTAGCGTAATGGTTAGAGGAAAGTACCAACAAACGATAGAACTGTGAGTTGTGGGCTCAATTCCTGCAGCGTGCAAGAAATTATTTTTAATTTAACATTTTCTGGTTCAATTGATGCAAGCAAAAAACAATATCAATTCTAAGAAAAAAGGTGTCGGAAAAAAGTGTCGTTTTTTCTGATTTCACTCTAGCAAATCGCAGAACGAGGCGTAAAAAGCTTCGCTTCAAAAAAACAGAATTATATTAGAAAACAAAAAAGTTATAAGGGTTTAACATTGGTAGGTCTAATTTGGCCCACCCTGTATGAACGATTATTAATTGAAGTGATTCCTTTATGAGCTTGAGCTAATCACTTCGACTGCTAAGCTTGCGTCCCATACTTTTGCTCATCTTAGCTAAGGGTTAAGTACAGACGCTTTTTTTAGGCGTTTGCAGAAGGATGTATGATGAATCGAACAGTGTAGATACCAATATACATATTTTTATGTACTTTTTAAAAGTTCTAACATATCGTGTTAGAGCAAAATTGCTCAACTAGCCCCAGCTAGCCATTTTTAAAGCAATATTAGAAATAATTTTCCTATTTTTAATTTCTTTTAATCTTAAAAAATTTTAATGTTTATTTACATTTAAATTTCAATTTAAATTTTATTTAAATTTTTAATTTTATTTTAAATTTTTAATTAAAAAATGATTTTATAGACAAATAGTTTTTATTTCTTGTTATAACTTACAAAAGCAAAATTCCAATAAATCAGAGTGGCAAATTATTTCCACTGGAGCAATTCACATTCTGTTTGTCGAAGATCTCGTTTGATATTGACTACTTAAAATCAGATTGAAATTTGATAGTGAATTCCTTTCATTGTTAATTCTCCAATCCAAGCAATGACTAGAATGTCTTTATCATTATCTTGTTGTCTCTGATAGAGAATGGATTTGATGCCTTTATACATACATACATATTTTTTTTTGTCTGAAAACTTAAGAACTGGCCAGAACTGAACATAATTGTAGAAAAATAATTGAAGAGTAAAGAATGTTTGGCATTTTGCCGATAACAGAAACTAGAACAAAAAAGGAACAAACAATGAAAAACAAATGAAAAAAAAGGCACAGAGTTGAGCCTGTAAATATTAATTAGAACTTCTTAGAAAATAAGCAGCAGCACACATACACTTATGCACACACGCACGCTCTCAAACCTTGAGATTAATATTAAAGAATTCCTCATGCGAATTTTGACCAATATTCAAAGAATTGTTAATAATAAAACAAAAGCGTATCTGCCACAACCGGACGTTGTTAGTTTTGAGCTTGCATTGGTGACTGTGATTGAGTGTCTACACGTGTAGCACATGAGTTTGACAACTTTTGGCTTGTTAAGGCCCAAACATAATGGGCTCGAGCTGGCTGCAGCTAATGTCAAATTTTATACGAATACATAGAAATGATTCGTACAACCCATAATAGCTCAAGCCAGCTTTTTCGTCAAGTTTCGTTAACTTAAGCTGGCTGCTGGCAAGGCGATTCAAATCGAATGCTCCGTTCGTATCTGTCAAAGAAATTAATTTAAATTGTATTTCTTTTTGTAATTTTTTGAATATAAAATGGCAAACTCGGCTGATTACGTGTTTATATCGTGCCTTATAGACAACGTGCGCCAAAACAAATGTCTCTATGATAAAAAAGACCAATTTTATTTTAATAAATTTAAAAAGGAAAAAGCCTGGGACGACATCGCTAAATTGTGCAATAAAAATAGTGAGTATTTACAAGATTGAGACTGTTGCGCTATTAATATATTTTTGTATTGTTTTAGTTGAAGAAGTAAAGCAAAAATGGAAACTCCTGCGGGAGAAATATGTGAAAGAGACGCGGAAGCTAGACTCGCCATCAGGAAGCGCCTGCTGCTATGAAAATTGGCAATATTATGATGACTTATCTTTCCTTAAGGATTCAATAGCAGTGCGACGGTATGTAAATTCGTCGTATGTAATTTCGATCTCGTTTATTTCTACTAAATTACATATGTATAAATACAACTTTTAATGATATTATTTAATAGAACCTTGTCTAACGAGGGGAATCGTTCCAATGATGACACAATTGTTTATTCTTTGGAGGAGTCCACTGATGATTCAAGTCCTGCAACAGCGAAAAGGTCAAGGGTTGCTATCGAAACACTCTACAATAAGTTCAGTGACGTAGTAGACAAAGTGGAAAATACACTTTTGGTTACTCCAGAGCCTACATCAGATGAACTTTTCATAAGGACAATGGTGTCGATGATAAAAGATTTACCACTACAAATCAAGGACAAGTTTTACTCAGATATGATGGCTGAAGTTTTTAAATTAAGAGCTCAATTTCGTGAAAACTAGAATTTAAGATGGATTGTTTTAAAAAGTACTGGATTGTTTGAAACCAAAGTTACCTTAAACGCAATAAACTTGTTATATTTATCTTTTTATGGAATAAATTATTTAAACTTTTATTAACTGTTTGAAATGTTTGTTAGGGAATGATTGTTAGGTTATGAATGATTTTTGATTTCAATTATCTTTTAAAAAATTGCATATTGCATTACGTATTTCGGTAGATCTTCGTCCATCGTAATGATTTGCAGATGCCGACGGTAAAATTGATGGTATGTAATTTGTAGCTTCTCTTCGCCATAAGCCATCCTGAAGGTCACCATTGCAGTTTTCCCAGTCCATATAATTGTTGGGGCAGTAATTCATTGATTCGTTTTTATTAAACATAATAAAATTATGCAAGGCCACACACGCTAGTACAATTTTCTCTGCATTTTCGGGAATCATATGTATTGTTGTTAACAGAATTCGCCAACGAGATACAAGAATACCAAACGAATTCTCAATAGTTCGTCGAGCTCTTGAAAGCCTTTTATTAAAGTTTTCTTTGTCTTGCGGTAAAATTACACCTGGATAGGGCCGCATCAGATTTTTCCCCAAAGGGAATGCTGCATCTCCAACAAAATAATGCGGAATTTGTATTTCGGTGCTTGGTAAAGTTTTTGGTGGAGGTATTGGAAGTTTATTATTTAAAAGCATCTTTCCAAACCGACTTACTTGAAAAATTCCTGCAATTGTTGCAAAAAAGTTCTTAGAAGTTGAGCAAACAATTTTAAAATATATCTTACCGCCGTCGCTTTGACTACCATAAGCTCCAAGATCTACGTGGGTGAATCGATAATTGGCATCGCATACTGCTAGTAAGACAATGCTGAAGTATTTCTTGTAGCAAAAGAATTGACTACCGCTGTTTGGGGGACATCGAATAGCAATATGTTTACCATCAATGGCTCCCAAACAGTTGGGCATGTTCCACATGTTCCAAAATCCAGCAGCAATTTGCTTGAAGTCTTCTATATTGGGCTCCGATACGTAAATCGGATATAATGCCTTCCAAATTATTTCCGCGGTCTCAAGCACAATAATCCGAATGGTTTCTTTCCCCATTTTAAAAGACCATGCAAGAGATTGTATGGAGGTACCTTGTGACAGATAGCTAAAGAAAAATTACTTTTTTTCGAAGAAGCCCCTAATATTCTATTAAAGAAAATAATACTAACAGCAGCAATATGGCCAAACGACATTCAGGTTCTATTGGCTCCCTAATAGAATGCTTCTGCAAGAATGGTCTTATTAAATTTAATAAAACATTGTACACATTTCGTGTCATTCTGGTGAATATAAAAAACTGATCGTTATCCATCTCTTTCAATTTTAAGAAGGAAACCGTGAAATATCCTTTCGTTTTTCTGTCGCGGTTCACAGGACGAACACTGCATGAGCGCTTTTGTCTTGTTTTTTTTTCTAAATCTTCAATGTCTTGAAGCACACATAATCCATCGAAAACTGCACCAAAAAGTCTAAGTTTTTTTAATAAATTTATTTTGTCTGCGTGGTCAATTTCCATAGCTTTTTAAATAATGAATATGTATGTTTTATGTTGACAACAAATAATCTTAATAAAATAAAAAATTTGATTTCTAACGATTGACATATAAGCGAGCCAACTAAACTTTATTATGGGCAAATTAAGTATTTGACAAAAATTGAGCTGGCTGTTCGTTGAATTTTGATAGTAGCTGCAGCCAGCTCAAGCAATTATGGTTGAGCCTTTAACTTATGAAATGATTCCTTAATTTCGAGCACTTTTAATAATATGACTTGCTTTAGAGCTATTTATTTATTACAGAAAAATAAAAAAAAAACAAATGAAAATATTAACTTTCT